>CM057381.1:72700000-73900000 GCA_030015415.1 Cynopterus sphinx | reverse complement strand
ACGTTATCAAAATATCCACAATCCTCAAGTCCATCGTTAACCCTGAGATGATGCCGGGCAGGTTCGGTTTGAAATGCGAAGGGGGAGGTCAGATCTAAGATCCAGGAGACGATCTGGTCGGGACATGCCAGTCGAAGAGTCACTTGGGCACCGAGCTCCGTGTCAGATGGGATGGCCAGGGATGAAACTTTGGGCCACGGAAGCGGTCCGGCCACGGGCACTGAGGAGGGGCTGGCGAAATTAGGACATGAACCACAGAAGAGAGGGTCTCCGGACAGGCCGGCAGCCTCACGGGCACAAGGGCTGCAGAGACGGAGAATGAAAAGAGCTCTAGTGTGGCGAGCACGTCGTCAGTGATGTTCCAGAACGCAGCTTGCCACGAGGCACAGAGCAGAAGGCAGAACGCAGGGGACAGAACCGCAGTGAGGGGAGGGGAGGGGAGAGGGGAGGGGCAGCCCCTGCTGAAATTAAGGGGAAGGGTGCCCGGGGAGGGGTGCGGCAGCAAATCCTGTGTAACGGGGTGGCTGGGGTTCAGTCCCCACAGTGTCTAGGGTTCCATTGGGACCTTAATTGCCTACATGCTTGGTTTTCCTTTTTTCTGCAAAGGCCCCAGCGAGTTTATCTAGGCAAGAAGACCCACGAGATTGTTTCGATTCCAGATAGTTCTGCCACTGGGCATTTAAAATAGAGACAATGGTGTTGGCAATGCATTGGGGGCTTAAAAATAACTTTGCACCAGAAACTCTAGATGTTTTTGTTTTGTTTTTCTAGGGCCAGCGACAAGCCATTTCCTATGACTCTCAAGAAAACATCTACTCTGCGACAGAGAATGACTTTTCCTCTCACATACGTGTGTGTTCGTTCAAGTTGGTAGTTTCTCCAAATCCCTCTTACTTCATACCTCTCCCTGGATGTGTGTACTGCTTTTCTTTTCTATAAAAATGAGAAGAGGACATATGAATTGAATTATTTATACAGCATACCTGGGCCAACAAAACCGGCAAAAACACGCTGTAACCAGATGCAAAGCCTCCTTCCTTCAAGTTCTCCAGCTACTGGAGACAGCTTTTTTAACGTGCACACGGAGAAAATCCCCTCCCGCAAAAGCGCTGTAAAATCTCGAAATGTTAAAACTTTTGCCAACATAAAAAGACAGCCAACGAGATGACGACACTGAGATCCTCCTCCGCACTGAATGCCTTTGCACATGGAACAATGAAAAACTGCAGCAGCAGCAATGCCGGCAGCGAATATTACATCTGACCCAACACACAGTGGGGCAGGCCTGTTGGCACGGGCTGGGCAGGGCTCACAGGGACGTGCTCCAGGTCAGAGAGGGCTGAATCGGACCGGCCTTCACATTTCCCAGGGCCTATGCACCCAGTTCCAACGTAGGGAGGCAACTGAGCACGCAGGGCAAAGCACTTAACTTCTAAGCCTCGGCCTCTGTGTCTATAATTATGGATGGTCAGACCCACTTCACGGGGACTCGACACTGCCAGGCAGACGAAGACCTATCCCAGTCAGCGCCGTGCACCAGTGATGGCGGTGGCATCATCATCGTCCCGCTGAAGCCCAGCAGAGCAGGCTGAGCTCCACAGAGCAAGATGCATCCCATATGCTACCTCATCCCATTCTTACAACAGCCTGTGAAGTCCAGAATAGTCTCAAGTTTCCCCGTCACAAAACTTAGGCTCAGATGGCCTAAGTGGTCTAAGACCACCCAGGTTGTAAGTGGAAGAGCTGAGATCCAAGCCCAAACAACCTGACTCCAGAGTCCATGCTTTAGAGTTATTACTTATTATTTATTTTATTAATTAATTAATTTGTTTGTTTGTTTGATGAGTTCAGCGTGATGGAACCCACAGCGCTGTGGAAAGAGCTACGTGTGGTTTACCAAACCATTGGCGTCATCAGTCTTTCTAGCGTCAATTCCATCTCCTCATTCCGAAGAAATCTGCTGTCTTTAGCTGGTGAGGCTTAGGATGTCTCTGTCTCTCAGTCCTGTGAGCGTTTTGCAATTTTGTTTTCCTGATTCTGCGTTACAGGCTAATACCCTCCTGCACCCGCGCTGCTCTGAACGGCCAGTTGAGCTCTCCGTGTTTTACTATTCGCTCAAAGGCAAGACTTCGATTCAGAGGTCGAGGTGACATGATTGCCAGACATCCAGGACTCCTCCAACTGGTAACTACTCGGAATTGTAATGGAACCTCGGGAGGCTCACAACCCCCAGCACACACTCCACCTCCCGCCTGGCTCACAGGATGGGGTCTCCTTCTGTGAGCGAGGTGGCCGGAGGCAGTGGGGGTCTTTGACGTCTGAGACTCACGAGACATGGGCAAAAGAGCAGCTTCTGAGGAGGGGACCGTGGTCTCCGGAAATGGGCAGCCTCTGCCTGGACAGATTCTCCCTCCCGGGGCACCCACCTGCTGTGGCCAGGGGACTCGGTCCCTCTGGACAAGGGACACACAGCCTCACTGATTGTGGGGTCTGCATGGGCTACACTGGCTGTGAAGAAAGGCTGACTGGGTCCAGGCCACCAGTGGAAACTCCGAGGAGGTGGCAGGACATGTGCCGGGTCCCCATGTGGGCCCGAGGTCCCCACCTGCAGGGCGCGGTGGGACGCCCGCACTATGGGACACAGAGTGCGCGTGGTAATGGCCAGAATGGCACCAGCAACGTGAGTACAGTCTGCATCAGCCTCCAGAGTTAAGTCCGAAATCAAAATTTCAAAATCCTGCTTCTTCCCTTACTGAACCCCAACGCGGGACTGTGAGGTATGGGCCACCATGATGCACGCAAGGGCACAACCCCTGACACCGGACAGGTTCCCCTGGATGTAAGGGAACCCCTCACACGGTGCCCGCCACTCACATGACAGAGGAAAGAATCACAGCCGGATCGAAGCCCTTAGGTGACCCGATCCAACACCTGCCACTTTGCGAATAAGGGAGGCCTCCAGGGGGGCGACATGAACCACCAGGAACAGGGCCCCAGAGGGCATGAAGCCCCTGAGCAGGCCGTGCGTGGCCATCGTCTCTGCCCCAGAGAGGCCGGCCACCGCCCTGCCCTCCACCTTTCCTCAGAAGGCCACGACCTCATCCAGCCCTGCGACAATTGGCCCAGTGCTCAGCAACAGGGCTTTGGGCCCGAGAGAAGCGTGCGAGGGGCTGCAAGTCGCCAGGCTCGTCACAGACCGCTGCAGTGTGCCCGGGGTCACAGTGAGGCCCTCCCAGGTGTGACCCGTACAAAAATCACATAAACGGGGCCACTTCAAAACGGAGTCGGAGCTGCCATGACTCCTTTGCACATCTTGTGCCTCATTCAAATTTTGACATGTCAGAACCGGGCAAAAGACCCTTTTGGGGCCCAAAGCGGCACTGAGTCCCAAACGACTGCCAAGATAACAAGAAAGCAGGGATTACGAGGACTGGACTGAAAACCACAAACAGTGTTTCGGAGTAACATCTTCATGTTGTGGTCTCTGCTCCAACCCAAATGCCTTCCCCCTGCTGAGGCGACTGTCCCGCTTCCCTCTCTCTCATCCGTGCCCCTCGCTTCCACCTCCTAATCCAAGTGCCATCTGGCTTCCCGCCTGGATCGGTGCTTTCTGCATGGCTGTGGTGGCGACCTCAAACACACAAATGCTCGTCGCCTCTCGCTCTGAAAGGCCTTTTCTTCTTAGGCGGACAAATCGAAACGATCAGCATTCATCCGTGAGGATGAGCGCGTCCTTCGAAACACTCCCAGGGGTGGGTTGTGACTCTGTCCAGGGATGTCTGCTCGGAACATCTCTGGACCTCCATCCACTTCAGGGCGGCCACAGCAGTGGACAGCGGGCTTTGCGTCGAAGGCACCCGAGTGAAATCCGAGTTCTAAAACACGCTGGCTAGCTGTGTGGCTCGCTGAGTTACCCGGCCTCTCTGAATCTCGGCTTCTTGAATCATGACGCGGGCGTCATCCTATTTACTACACCACTCCCGGGTCTGTACGAGGTGCGGTGACAGCAGCGTCCCCGGAATAAACAAACACGTGGCTGCTCAGGAGGAAGAATTTTCAAAAGTGATGTGCGTGGGGCTGAACACACCCTGAAAACTTTGCATAAACGTAGGTTTTGCTGCCTCGTGTATTAACTCATGAACCGACAACACCTCGACGTAAGTCGTGAGAAAAACCAACTGGCCAACTCCCGAAATGGTCAGCTGTTCTCTACTGACCTGGCGTGACCTTATCAAACAAAAATTATCGATGGATAAACTATTTGAATTTTGTAGTTGTGTTGACATTTTCCAAGCCTTGGGTTTCAAACCAAGGAAGTTATTGATAACTTCCTTTGCTAGAACCTCTAATCGGGTTATTGATTATTACTGTCAATAACATGTAGCCCTTACAACAAAAAGATCAATCGTAAACCGGTGAACTGGTTTTATTTTTTTTTCCATCCTGTAGACAACAATAGACACTAAAGGTAGGAGGTTTAAAGTCCTTCCCTTTTGCCTTGATTTCCTCGACGGAGGAATGGGGACATGAGAGTCCCCTACTCGTAACACTGGTGAGGAGGAAACGAGGCCACACGACCGGAAAGGTTTAAATGGCGCCAGGAGCACAGCGAGTGAGGTTGCTGTCGCCATGCTAATCTGGAACCCAAACCCTAATATGGGGTGTTGGGGCACAGACCGTTTGCCACACTGGATTCCCACCTTCCCCCTTTCAGCTGAAAAATGTCACCAAAGTAAGCTTCTTGGGTTTTGTTCCGTGGTCAGCAGAAATTCGCTTGATGTGGCATCACAATTGTGCAGAGAGCGGTGAACGTGAAGACACAAGCCTCCGACGTGGCATCGGGCATGGAGGCCCTGAGTGCAGCGAAATGGGGTCCACCTCAGATCGGGCACGTGAGCCACTCACGTCACTACGCCGGCAGCAGGTGGCCAAGTCTGAGTGTGGTCCCGCACGTTCCTTTGCGTGTTCTACAGTCCTTCACCCCTTCACCACGTGTTCATGGTATGAAGATACAATAACGTGGCGAGTGGCGGTCACACCAGGTGCTAAGATCGAAGAAAATGCTGTTTGGGGTTCCTGGGGTCGTCAGCCTCAGTGTGCCTTCCTCTCATGAGGCCTCGACGTGGGGCCGCACTGTGCCCCCTCCCACCAAAACTGCAGTCTTAGTTTAGGGTCACAGCTCTCAGAGAAGAGGAAAGCAAGCAGTGACACGCAGGTGTGGAGGTTCCCAAGGGCGGTGACCTCATCAGTCGCTAGGAGCGTGATGGTTACCCAAGAGAGTGTGGGGGTGAGATGGGGCAGGGGAACCAAGAAATAGAGTTTATATCCCCCAAGCATCAGTGGGATTCCCTGCCCTGGACCAGACCTTGGTGCCTTTGACTGTGAGACGCTCGTGCGGGACATCTCACCGCCACTGAGTCTGACAGGGATGTGGTCCCAGCGCGTGGCTTCACCGAGGGCCTCTTGCCTGGGGAGAGGCGGAGAAGGGCCTAGGTGAGGTGAAGTGGCCCCGTTGCTGGGGGAGAGGGAAGTGTCAGGACTCGCTCAGGAGGACCCACAGTGGCAGCGGGGCGACAAGGCCTCACAGCATCAGGGACCCCGCAAGCCGAGCAGATACGGGACGCTGCTCCCCCTTGATCTCAGGCCAGTCTGCGGAGTGAACTGGACCTGTGATCAGACCGGTTTGGATGTCTCGTCAGACACATGGAGCCACTTGTTTATTCCAGCCTTCGCTCTGCTCTTAAAACGAAGCCACCAAAACACGCAGGAATGGACAACAGTCTATCAAGTAGCGGGTGGGCATAGTTCAGGTGAGTCTCCCCATTCGCTCAGGATACATACCTGTGCCCCTACATGCTGGACACTGTGCTGGACACTGGGGGCGCCACGCCAGACCATCACCCAGCAGCTCCACCTGCCGGGAGCTGAAAGTGTGGAGGCCGTAATAGAAAGAAGAGACACTGCCTCGACGCTGCTCGGGGCACTTTCTTTAATTCCGCCATCACTTCCAGCTTTAACTTTATTCATTTATTTGGAAAAACAATGGCTAAGACCCGTATTCAACTATTTCAACGTCCGTGAAATGCCAAGCAGCTCCCTCCGACCCGTCTTCCCATTCATTGCAAAAAACACCTGTAACATCTTAGAGGGTTTTCACAGAGGGGCACTGATTCAAGAGACCAGGTAGAGAAGGACAGATGTGAACCCAGTACTGGGCCGATGATGAAGGGATGGATACATGACGGCATATGTGACTCTGAAGGAGGGGAGGAAAGGGGGACAGGTGAAGCACGACAAGACAGACGCTGGGTACCACACGAATGTCTGCCATCACCACGAACACGAATGCTTTGCGCTCTGTACACAGAAGCCACAGTCTGAGACCCCTGCAGACCACAAGAGAATGTAAGTGTGCTGATCCGGGCCTCCAAGGCTCTGTAAAATAAGACAGCGGACAGCATTCGCTTCCCTGGCACACATATTTTGAATTATAGCAACTGGAATTATGTTGTTCATAAAAACTTGAATTGCAAACATAAAATCATCGTCGACGTAGCCACCTTCTGACAGGCAGGTAGCTGCCAGAAGGCACAGTTTCACAAGCAGTCAGTGCCAGCGCTGCATAATTTATCAATACTCCGGTTCTGGCGCTGTCGTATAATTCCCCAGCCACGAACTTGGAAAGTCCTCTCTGCCGTGTCGATGGTTCCAGTGTCTCACCGCGGCCACTTTCAACGGCCTCTGGGTGGTGATTCCGGATAGAACCGACTTCGCTAAGCTTGACATCTGCCTATCCGAGATGATCCCAAATGGATTTGAAGTCCTCTTTGACCCCTCCCCTGCAATGATTGTCCCTCCTTTCCTAGCTAAGCGAGCCAGTGGCGCGTACCCCAGGGGAGCGATGGGACCCCCGAGCTTCCCCGCAGTGTAAGCAGCGTGGGTGGGATCTGGCACAATGTCCTTGAAGGGATGACTGTGGGCTTCTCAGCATCCTCCACGTCACCCACTCCCCTCAGCGAGGCTGCCCCCAGCACAGGGCACCTACGATGCAGAGCAACCTGGCACAGGTAGAGCTTTGCGGGAGCCTCGGGGCCCTGGACACAGCGGGGAGCCTGTGACGGCTGCTCATTTCTACAGGCGTCTGCGCCTTGGGCATATAAACGACCCACAGGAACTCTTCCTTTGTCGATTCACGTATGTTTGGAAAAATCCTTGTACATTCCTGTTCTATGGCACACATGATAAATAATCCCTTCCTGAAGATGTCACGGTCCCCAGTAAGGTCTCAAACAGCCTTCGAGGAAACGGAGGGGTTGTTTTGATGTCTCTTAAACTTTTCGTCTGGGTCTCGACGGCAGAGTGATTAGCCCTTAAAATACTATAAACGTGAAACCAAAGCATTGCCGGCCTCCCGTCAGCAGGGCTCATGGGCACCCAGGGATGACAAAGCCAGCAGGAAAAGCAACATCAGGAAGGAGCCCCAGGTCTGTCTGAAACACCAGCGTGGCTTGTGCATGCTTCCAGGACACCTAGTGGCCACAGCGAGAAGCAGTGCCTTGAATTTGCCACTCCGCAGCAGGACGGGTCTGGAAGGGTGGCTGGTCCCCAGCTGGTTGACCTCCCTCATTTCCAGGTGAGAAAGCCGAGGTCCAGGGTTAGCATGTGACCAGTTTCGCATCTCTGATGGGCGCTGTCAATACCTACTTCCTGCAGATCATTTTTACCCGACCATTAATACGCAGGAGCTCCCGCCAGTCGCCCATGCAACGCTGAATGGTTGAGAGGGAGTTTCAGTGGCTCACGGTTCACTAGGTCTTGCATCCAAATGCAGTGATTTTCCAAGTTCAACCATTCATCCTTTATCGACCGTGGCACGGCTTTACGAGAAGGAAAAAAAAGAAATAAAACTCAGCCAGAAAGAAAAACAGGTCAAAACGGCTCAAGCCGTGCTCTCACTCTGGAACTCCACGCCACCATAACTCACACAAGATCTTGTCTGCATTTCAGGATCATAAAATGCAAGCAAGCAAAGTATTCCTGCTCCTCAAACACTGCGTGTTTTATACCTAAGATAAAAATGTCGCAGAAAGTAAGGCTTATGTGACGTAGGTATGAGAGGGGCCCACACACTTAAACAGGATGCTAAATGAGACTTGCTATTTTTCAGCCTAAAGATCAGCAAAAGAGAGAGAACGTTCAAAAGAATTAGTAATCAGAGCTGTTACACACGGTAGAGGGAAAAAAAATCAGAAGCCACGGTTTTGGGTCTCAAAATAGCCCTACAGGAAACTCGATAAAACAATTTTCCATGGAAAACAGGAGACACATCTTATAAATAACAAGCCGGGCAGAGTCATCATGACTGAGACAAGGAACGGGTGGAGGATGAGGGGCAAGATGATGGAGCAGGCCCTGGGGCTCTGGCCCTCCTCAGCCATGGAAGGATGTGGGGACCAAGGCCAAGGCAGTGAATATTTCTTTCCTTCTCATAAACTGTGTCTCTTCTAGAGCAACTTAGCCTCATTCTGCTGTGTCTAAAGTCTGCCATTAAGTAAGGTCCTTTTACACTTTCCTCTCTCCTCGCCAGCGGGCCAAGTCCTTGGGAGCCTGGTTTTCATTTGGACATGAAGGTGTCAGGCCAGGTGTTCTGCTGAAGATGCCTAACAGACGTCTTGGAACATTTATTTCTCATAGACTAGAGTAAAAATAGAAATAAACACAAAATGACACATATAGATAATTTTTTTTTTTTAAATCAGGCCCTAGGTCTATATACCTAAATGTAAGTGCTGGTCCATTCTGCATTTAAATGTGAGATCAGTTCTTAGTGACAACCAAGGAACAAAACCTTTAAGATCAAACCGTGCCATCGAGACCCCAGGACCCATCGCCCTCCCATGCTTCCCTTAGGAACAGAGCCCCGAGGAGCCCCGAGTGCCCAGTATGAATGAGCTGGTGTGAAAAGCAAACGACACCTACAGCCATACTAACTGCTCCCAAACCAGAAGGTGTCGATTCACACGCAAAGGAGGAGACGACTGATGAAGAGCATGCGTGGAGTGGAAATGCAGGCGACAGGACATGTGGACGTGGGCAGGACACTCGGACAGATGAGAGCAGCAGCAGGTGGACCGGGAGGGCCCGTGGAAAGGTCAGGGGGATCCCTGGGCCCCATGGCTGCTGCTGCCCCTGCTGACCCTGCAGCACCCTGCCCTGCCCTCCTCCTAGTGCTGGCTGACCCAATCATCACACTCTCTGTCCCCCACAACCTTGACGGCACAGCTGCTCTGCCTCCAATCCCTACCACCTCGCCCAAACTGCTCCAAAACCGTGCACTTCTCTTAAGAGTCACGTCAGGTGATAGGAACCCAAGCAGAACACTAAAGAAAACCAGGAAACCACAAAGGAAGAGAGCAAGAATGAAGAAGAATATAACAAAGGAAAACTGTGAAAACAACTAAAAAATTTTAATGCAATGGCAACGCATACTTATCAATAATTATTTTGAATGCAAATGTGGCAGAGGACCAGAACAGATATTCTGCCAGAGAGGACACAGAAATGGCCAACAAACACACGAAAAGATGCTCAAGATGATCAGATCACTACCCACTGGGGAAATAAACATTAAAACCCCAGTGAAAGATCACCTCGCCCCTGTCAAACGGTTATTATCAATAAACCAACAAATAACAAGTGTCACCCCTGCGTTCACTGAAGCGTTGTCTACAACAGCCAAGGTACGGAAGCCACCTGAGTGTCCATCAGCGGGTCAGCGGATAAAGACGTGGAACAGACACACGACAGAATAGTACTCAGCCACGAAGAAGAATTGAATCTTACCGTCGGTGACAAAATGGATGGACCCAGAGCGTATCACTTTAAGTGGAATAAGTCAAAGGAAATATAGGATTTCACTTATACGTGGAATCTCAAAACAAAACCGAACAAAACGAATGAGTCAATAAAACAGAAACAGACCCGTAGGTATAAAGAATAAGCGGATGGCTGCTAAAGGGGATGGGTGGGGCATGGGATTCGCCTCAGACATCTCTTCTGTGGAGTCTCTTCCCAGCCTCCCCTCACCCCTAAACCCAAGAAATGCCCCAGACGGAGACCATTCTCTCCTCTGGGCTCCTCTGTTCGATACTAGGAGACACACAGCATTTACTCATCCGGGGTTACCGTCCCCCCACCCTCCTGGCTGTGCATGCGTGCATCCACATGTCCCCTTCCCCCAGAGACCCACGTCTGGGCATCCTCCAGGAGCCCCTGAGCAGGTGGCGTGGGAACCTGAGGCAACCCTATCTGTTGGACTTGGTGAAGATGGCCAGAACCTGCACAGGTAAGGCACTGGGGTGCAGCTGGGATGCGGCAGGCTACAAACTGGAGTGCAGGGGCCAGGGGAGTGTGACAGGTGTGTCAGCTTGGCCACTGGGCAGAAGCAGCAGAGACAGACATTATCATCTTCTGGAGAAGTGTTTTCTCCACCCGCAGGCTAAGCTTGTTCACCTAAAATGTCAAGGCAAAGCGTGCAGTCCTGATGACTACAGTGCGAGCTGTCCACCAGGGCTGGAAGTCACTTTCTTCCATCCACGTCCTCCGGGCAGGTCAGAGAGGGACGGGGGCTGGAGTCTCTGAGGACCTAAGGCGGTTTGCACCAGGTGTGTCCGCTTAGCGGCCGCGTACTCTGTCCCTCCATCCATTGGGGAAATTGTCAGGGAGAGGAGAGGCCTTCCCAAGGCTGCCCTAGAGGTCAGTGGCGGGTGTGGGCCTAGAAGTTAACTCACAGCAGCACACTCACCTGTAAAAACACGATGGGAAAAAAAAAAAAAAACTCTCAAGCGACACAACTTAGAGGTGTTTATACAAAAGTACAAAGAGCATGAATCTGAGAAGGGGGCGGCCCCCCGGGGACATCACAGCTGCACCATTCAGGAAGCTTCCACCTAGGTTTTGTACGCGGCCCGGCACCTGGCCGGGGACCATCAGCATCACACAGGATCCCACGTTTGGAGCTGGACGAAAGCAAGTGTCACGTCACGTTAGAGAAGCACATTACCACCCCCTGCACTTGAACTCTGGCTGAGGCACAGCGCCGAACCACGGCATGTCTCCTGGACTCTTGCCCAAGGCCACTGTGTGTCCCAGGTGCTGCTCTGGCCGGACTCGCCCTGGACTCCCCGACCTTTTTTCCTGGGTGGTGTCTGACTTGCGGGGTGTGACCCCCAAGTGCTGGCACACAGTCTGGGTCAGCCTCCGATCAGATGAAACGAAGGCCCCTCAGCGATTCTGCATGCGTTTTGGTGGTGGTTGTTGGCTTGGGATCTGTTTCTTTCTTTAGTTAATTAGGTTCAACATCCTCCTCTTAGAACAGGGATGTTTGGTTTCTTGGGAGGACTGGTCGGGCAGGTAAATGCGGCTCTAGGGAACTGACCAGTCCACATGATCAGATTTCAAGGGACTGGCGAGAAAATGAAGAGATCCGCCTTCTGCTGCCAGCTAAGGTCGACTTTATATCTGTTTTCGAATATCAACGAATACGAGTAACCCGGCAGCGATTTCTCATAAACTCACAGGTAGTGGCAACCTACGACGTCCACAGAGGGTCGAAAAGCATATCAAAGTGTCCGTGTTGGCTCCATGGTAAAGGGACTTTAAATATTCCCTTCAGAGCATCCAGCCCGCAGTGCAGAGGCCTCCGTCACCAACAGGATGAGGATACGCTGATTTTGTCTCTCAGTCTGAGCAGCATAATAGCAGATTAAGTAGGAAATGGACACAATATTACATTTTTAAAACTTTCTGTGGACATTTACAGCATCTGAGGTATCCTCACTGACGCTGCCGCCGTTGCTTTAAAGTGACGGAAACTCAAGAACCAGAGAAATCATGTATCGATTGGACTTTAACCCGAACTGTGGATTTTAAGTAGCCAAAGCTCTAAGAGTCCTTGTGTCTGCTTCATTGTCGTCCGTTCCCATCCTAATTGAGTTCCTTTTCTTAGGTCCTTTTGGTTTCTTTTTTTCTTCTGGCTTCTTAAGATGAAGTCTAGTCTGAACTTTTAAAATTCCTTCTGTAATAAAGGAGGTAGCTATTTCCTCTAGAAACACCTTTTTCTGGATCCTGCAGGTTTAGCACTAGGTCTCCTAGCTCGACTGCTTGCTAGGTGACTTCCTTCTTGTTCTGGGATTCTTTATGGGAGTGTGCCTTCATTTCTAAACGTTTCGCATTGGGTCTTTACGCGGTTTATTTATGTGTTATTGGATTTCGATCAGAAGCTGATGGCTCTAAAATCTCTACTTTCTCTGTAACTATTTGAAATGTCCTTCATCATCAGGTACCACATTGAATTTTATAAATTTCAAAGGACAAGACACAGAAGGAAAAACTATACATTCTCTCTTCGTAGGGTGCAAACTTCATACGTATCAGCACATGAGCTTGTGGATGGTGGAGAACCTATTTATCCTTGATTATTTGAAGTTACTAGATCCGCTGGATTGTGCAATAAGAATATTTGACGTCACTCGCCAAACTTGTGCTTTATGAAGTTCTGTTTCTATTTCTAATAGCTTTTGCTTAGGGTCCATGTTGTTTTGTGCATACGGATAATCTTATTTTGTGTTCACGGGTGTCTTGTTTTATCTAAAGAACACGAAGTAATGATAACGGTGCAGCAGATGCAATAGTGACTTGGGAAATGCATATTAAAAGTAAAATGAGGTATAGCCACACAGTGGGGATGCCAAAATGAGAAAGACAGTCCATGCCAAGTGTCGGTGAGGAAGAAGAGCAACTTCACACTGTACTGGGGATACGAGCTGGCACAACGATTCTGGAAAACTGATAGAATTCACTAAAGCTGATCAATATGCGCACCCTCCAGTCAGCAGCACATGGTGACTACAGCCGCTCTCGACGTTCCTGTCCGTGTCTTACAGTAAACACGCACCCCTATGAGAACATTCATAGCAGCTGCACTCATATGTCCTCAGACGGACACCTCGAAATTCTATCAGTGATGGAAGTAACACGCAAATCTCGGTAATGCACAACTGACAGCCACGGGGGTGAACAGGCTACAGCTTAACACGCAGCAAGCTGAATTTAATATTCAGCTGTTTCGGTCCTTGCTGGGTAACTTGTCAAATGGCTGGATATTACATTCGGCTCATAAATGTTCTGTTGAATGAAAGGAGCCAGACACAAAGGAGCACACGCGAGATAAGTCCCTGGAGGTAAAATCCCAAGCTGGGGGAAAGAGGACTGCGGTGTCGGAAGTCTCAGTAGTGGGTAGGTACCTTCGTAGGATGGAGGAGTGACTAGGAGGGGATAGGATGAGGCATCTGGAAGGTGTTTCTTCATCTAAGTGCTGGCGCCTGAGGGTGCTCGCTCTGTGAGAACGCCAGCAGCTACCAGGGCCGTGCGTGTCCGGTGCGTGTGACACACCTCAGCAAACACTTGTTGTAAAATCTAACACAGGGCTGGCTCTGCGCAGGGTTCATCACGACACAGGCAGTGTAACTCTCTCTCTTTTTTACAAGGTAGAATTCGAATCTAAGGGAAAGTGTGTCAGGCACCGTGCTGGTTCCCTAAGTCACTTTGTTAAGTTGTCAGCACTGCCCAGCGACGTGGATATTGCAATCCCGTTTTCCAGACCGGCAACACGAGGCCCCGAATGGAATCCGTCTGGCCAAGACCACACATCCGCCCAGCAGCAAGTCACACCTGAAGGGAGGCCGGTGGGCTGTGGTTCTATGTGGTTAGGACAGGATGGCAAGGACAGTCACACCAAAGCTGAGGCCTGACGTCAGGACGGATCACGGGAACCCTGCGTGCAGATTTTTCCTTCTCAGTGAAATGCAAAAACTATCTTCCCTCGTGGTATTTGATATGAATTCCTGAAAGAGAATTCATGCTAAAATTAAACGTTAGCATTCTTCCATCCAACTTCTCAGCATCCCTGGTTTTATCTCAGCACCCCTCGTCATAAAGCCTGGTATTCTTCATGGTGTCATTTTAGAAACTGAACTTCTTCCACGCGAAAACTTACTCTTACGGTATTTGTAACAATAAATCCACCAATTCCATTTAATAATATTATATTTTACTTAGGGCAATGGATGTTTTTCCTTCATAGCAAATTAAACTCAGACCAAAAAAATGTTTATTTGAAATATATACGCTGTGCCTATTTCTAAATAGTTTCATCCCATAACAAAAGGTGCATATAAATCAAAGCTGAAATACACCACTTAAAATCTCACAGAAAGAGGAAAACCTAATTTAGGATCATGCAAAGGCCATGGCTGAATGTTAAATTCAGCTCTGAACTTTCTGGAAGACAAGAGATACATAAATCTCCTTATCTGATGAAAGGAAGTAGATCAGTTATTCAAAGAAGACAAATTCCCAGATACAAATGTCCAAGAGGCATGCCAAAGAGACGCATGCAAAAGGTTTGATAATGAGCGATGCAAATTTTATGTCATAGAAAGTGATGTTAAGAAGCGTCATTTTAGGAGGAAAATCGTACAAACGAAACTGCCACGGATTTTATTTTTAAAAAACAAGTTCCAAGAAAAAAACAAAAAAGTAAATGAGAAGGAAAAGAGGTTTTAGATTTTAAAAGGCAGTGGAGACCCACTGGGCCGGCTGGGCGATTCGGCTCCGACGGCAGGTCATCCCTCAGGGGTCACTCAGCAGTCAGGGCCGGGCGTGCCCTTCGCCTTCTGTGCCTTAGGTTCCTACGAGAGAAAAACTGCTAATCATGGTACTTTCCCTGCCCACATCACTTTAAAGTACTCTGCGAAGTGCAAACATTCTACCCAGCGGTGTCATCAAAATGAAAAAAAAAAAAAACAGGTTTCCGAGATCAAGAAATAGTTAAAATTTGCCGTTCTCCCCACAACCTTTGCCTTGAGGTTGATTTCATTTGTTCCGTTTGCGGTCCTTTCCAATTTAGTCAGGAAGGGCATTTATTAGAAAACCTCAGCATGCGATGAATCAGCACAGAATTACAAAAATGTGACCTTTCACGATGAGCTGGGTTTGCCCAATACTCCGTCCTGCCCCTGTGGCACAGGCTGTAAACCAAAACACCCCTCGTTTAAACTCACGAGGGACGAGATGTGGGGACCAGTCCACTGAGGACTCTATCCTCCAGAAGAGCACGCTGCCCTCCTCTGAGCCGACGGTCATGGGATCCACCCTGGAAACTGCCAGTGACCCCAAGACTACGGTGTGTGTGTGTGTGTGTGTGTGTGTGTGTGTGTGTGTGTGTGTGTGTGTGTGTGTGTGTGTGTTCGTGTATATATATGCAACCATGAAACAATCAGGGCCCAGAATTGGGAGATGGGGCGTTCGCTTTTCCCTAAAAGGCCAAAAACTCTTTCCCGCATCTCCCAAGCTGCAGAGACCATTGCTGCTGAGATGGCAGAAGTTGGTGTAGTGTTTGATGACAAATGAGACTTTTCTTCACATAAACACCTGGACTCCTGTGTCCCACCCACCCAAGCCCATCCATGGTAAGGCAGAGGAGTAAAGTGCCACTGAGTTAGGGAGGAAGTTCCCCTTGGCCATGAACATCTCTCTCTGGATGTAAACGGAAGGCAGGGCCATGGCAACCGCAGAGATGAATACTTGAGAGTTTATGAGTTTGTATGAGTTGGTGAGCCAAGCGCACACCGCAAAGGCTGCAGTATCAAGTCAGCCCAGTTTAAAATGTATTCACAGAGATATGTTCATACATTTGCATCGCCCTAGCCACTGTTGAACTGTTGTTAATGCTTTGAACTTGGAAACACACAGGAGGCCTCTGAAGAACCATCTCTTTATGCGAATTCCGAGCCGTGTTTCTCTAAGCCCTTGTGTCAGAGTCAGCTGGGAGGGCTTGAGAAATGCAGATTCCCAGGCTCCGCTACTGGCCAACTGGGGCATCTCAGGGTGGACATGGAATTCTGGTTTCGAGCAAGCTGCTCGGATGACATCTACGCCCAGGACTTGGAGAAGGCACGTCGGTCATTCGAGAAGGCCATCACGCCACACGACTACTCACGAGCCAGTCTGGGGAATCGGTGAGTTGGGGCCCACGCGTGAATATGCCTCGCGCCCCCGTGATTTGGGAGAAGCACCGACGGTGTCCTCGTGGGCCCTGGAAAACGCGGTGTCGCAAACACACAGGCTTCCAGGATGTGACCCAGCACTGTGATCGCCCTTCCCATTTGTGCTTTTTAATTTTACATTATTTTTCCCTCCTCCTCCCATTCAGCCAAAGTTTAAAATTCCCACTGATACCAGGGATGCTTATCCATTAAGCCTTCAGGGCAAATACCGCGTCCTCAAAATCTAGGCATGACGAGTCTTCTGGTCCCTGCTTTCCTCTCTCACAGCCCATGGGAATGGACCGCAGCCTCTGCTGGGTGACAGAGGCCATGACCTTCAGATGGGCCTGGTCCTCTGCACGCCTCAAAACGTGAGATGCACGCAGCCTTCTCAGAGTCCCACCGACGATCTTGGAGCAACAGATTCCCACTGCATTTTCCAAATTAGGTGACAAATAGGTGCAGGTGGCATGTCAAATGCATTAATATCAACTTTTCTGCCTCCTTCTGATGCCGACTGGCCTTTGCACAGCTTCGACTGGTTACCAAGCCCCCGCAGACCTGCTCTCAGGCTGCGAGCAGGTGCTTCGTCCTTATCTTGCTCTCTCTCCCGCTTCCCCTTCACATCCAGTGCTGGCGTGACCACACTGAGGGTGTGACCACACCGAGGGCATGACCGCAGTGTCAGCAGCCTTCCTGACCCGCCATCCAGCCTAACACCAGCCCTGCCCATGCCCAGTCCTCCTCGCCCTTCTTGTCTACCTTCTGAGAGATTTTTTTTTCCTACCAAACTTGGAGACATGAAAAGATGAACTATGGGGTGGGGGGAGGGGAGTGGAGAACAAAAAGACTCAAAAGAAAGCCTTTTCTTAACACCACTGCGACGCCATAACCCAACTCCAGATTATTCTGCTTCCAGCATCTTTAAACCTTTGACCCACAAGCTATTTGACAAAACTGCCACTGACTTTTTTGTGCCGTTTTATATAATGCATAATGACACCTATTATGCTAAGGCTCTTATCAAGTGAGATTCTGATTCTGAGGCATTTCACCGTGACACGGCGTTGGAGACTATGCTAATCGGATCCGGGTCAAAATTTCTCAATTGGGAAAATGAGTTTTAAAAGGATGTTGTTATTAGAAAGAGAGAGAGAACAAGAAGCCCTTTATATCCACAATTCAGGTGGAAACCTTTTTATTTTAAAAATCCAAGTAACGTCTAAAACATTGAGATTGCCAGGAGAGTCTACAAAGGGAACATGTCACTTTTATCATGAGAAAGACGCCTTGTTCTGAGCAGACTGGGGGGCGAATCAAGCTAAGTGGGTGGGCTCGGACCATTTCAGCTCCTTCCTAGCCCCATTATTCCCATTTCCTACGGAGAAGAGTCCATGCAGGTAGGCGTTTATATTTTGCTCTATTTGAAACCTGTTTCAAAGTAAACCTGCTGTTGTTGCTCCTGTCTAAACGTGGCTTTAATTATATGATCTACCAGCACCTGACCCCAAGCCACCTTCCCTCTTTGCCTCCCACCACGATTCTGGGGACTCACAACTCCTAGAGCATGTTGTGACCTTCTCTGAGCCAAGCTTCTTGCAATTGGCCAACCAGGGTCGCTCACCTCAAAACGAACAAACAAAACACAAAGAGTTTTATCAGGAATTAGAATAAACAATTCGCAAAAGCCAGAGGGAGGAGATTTATACTACAAAAGGATTTAAAATCGAAGCTCCCTGAAGGCCTTTTATTTTTTTCTGTTTCAATTGGTAAAAATGGTACCCATGACAGAGAAATCCTAGCTGGAGGTTCTTCAGGTAATTTCTCCTCATTAAAACCAAGCTCTACAAAATTGGTCTCGCCTGGCTTTGCACGTGACCCTCCCCCTGGACCCTACAGTGATGTGTCCTCAGCTTCCAACATCAGCACATCATGGGGCGGCCTCAGAACACAGGGGACCGTGCCCGCCTTCGCTTCATGGCGGTATTATTTTCCCTGCCCACACCTTCACGCCTACCTTGTGTACTTTGAAAAAGTTCGGACAGTCAGCCTCAGACAGACTCTGTTTCACATCTTGGCCCAGCCACTCACCACCCGTGATGCCGTGGAATGTCACTTCTCAAAACCCCAATTTCCCGATTGGGAAAACCGGGAAAGTAAGGTTTGTGGTGGTTAAATAAGATCCACGCCTCACTCAGAGCTTGACAGGTGAGGTCCTTTCTCTCCCGCCTGCGCCTTCTCCACAGCCAGAGTCCTCCTGACTTACGCTCTGCATCCAGTTTAGCCAGAGCACGGGGCACTGGCCTCCTGGTTTGGACACACACAGCACCTCACTCCTTCTCTGTGTTTGGGAGATTTCTGCAGAATAGATGTTAGTGGAAATTTAAGGGAAATTCATGGGAAATGTAAGGGAGGCTGCTCTTCAGTCTCCCCTGCTTCCAGCCAGTGGCACACAGCCTGGGCCCCAGTGATGGGAAGACCCTCGCTCTGACGCAAGAAGCAACCCAAGAAGGAAGGGTCAGGGCTCAGCCTGTCCTGGGTGGGGACAGCATTGGAAGAGGGCTTCCTTGGGACAAAAGTGACGACAGCATGAACAGTTACCAGGAAGCCGAGTTCTGATAAAGAAGGCACAGGCCTGGAGCCAGTTACAGAACCTCCCCACCCCGCCCCGCACCCCAGGTTCAATCACAGGAATAATGAATGACTGGAGGGACAAATGGCAACTAACTAAAGGCAAAAATAAATACATGAAAAAAAACATGTCACTCATACCTAGTTGACAGAGCAGCAAGAGACAAAGGGAAGAGTGACCAAGGCAGAAACCTGATGGCTTGGGAGCTCCAGGACTTCCGGTTAAGAACAAAGAAGAAAAGTTCCCTTCCCTGAGACCTGATAATGGAAAGGAATCTAAAGAAGTCGAAGCACTTGCCATGTTTTTAAATTCTGCTCTGCAAGCTGAGAACAGTCTCCAACCCCGTCTGTGTTTCCGGATCATATGACTTGTAAGAGGTTGGGGACGACACAGTCACATCTGTCTACAATTGCCACTCCCACCTGGCTTCTGTCCTACCAGTGACAAAGCCCGTTTGGGAAACAAGTAGTAAGCTGGTAGAGAGGTGGCCTAGACCTGCAGCCACAGCCCAGTGCGAAGGCAGAATTCACAGCAGAACCATCGAGAACTCTGCTGACATCACACGCCGTGAATGTTTTCCTGAGCGTCAGGATGGGACAGAGAAGGAGAGGGTCACTCACGACAGATCAGAGTGCGGTCAGATTTTACAGCAGGGGCCTGTCCTCTCCTCGCTCACGACGGTGTGAACAATGATCTTTCTGATGGTCTCAGATGAAGGATGCACAAGAACTGCCACGGCAACCACACAATCACCCCGATTTCCCACCCCCGTCTCCAGGCTGCCTGCCTGAGCTGCTACCTAGGGCAAGCAAGCTCCTTCGGATTTGCGGGCTCAGCCAAGATCAGACTTGCATGCCAGTGGTCACGTGCAGAACTTAGACAGGCCTGCCTGATTCCTCGGAGTCATGCTTTCTGATAAGAGCTGGGATTTCCCAGGTCCCAGGGAGCCATGAATGAGGTCAGAGGTCAGAGATCAGCAAACTCCAGCCCATGGGCCGATTTGGTAAACAGAGCTGTACTGGAACACAGCCAGGCCCTGTGTTTACCGAGGCTCCGTCATGGCAGCACGGGCAGAGGTGAGCAGTTGCAACAGAGGACACTGACCTGCAAAGCCGAAACCGTGTGCTGTTTGCCCTTTATGGAAAAAAAATGTGCTGACCCCTGAGTTAGATGCTCGCTTTGCCTCTCAGCACTAAGGAAGCATCTTGCGAAATGTTCCAGGCATTCATCCTGCACCCCCGGCTCTCACTGCATGTTTGCGTGGGTGAGACAGAATGGGGGGAAACCAAGGGTTTCCAAACTTAGACCTCCTTGGAATTTCAAAGGTGACCAGATGACTGGGATTCAAACATAAACACGCATGGGCAGGGGAGAACTAAAAACCCACGTGCATGGTCCCGAGGGGTTTGCTTTCATAGTGGAGGGGTTTGAAGGATGGGACCATGTGACCACATTACAGCAGATCTTGGCTTTTAAATTCTCCAAAGTCCAAGCAGAGTACAGTTCTTGAGAATCCAGCTTGGTTGTTATTAAGCCTCCCCACTCTTTTGTTTGGGGGGGGGGGCAATGACACATATGCAGATTTCCACAATCTCATTATAATTTCTAGGTGTTCTTGGACCCCCAAGAAGCTAATCCGTCAGCCCAGATTAAGAAACTCTGATGACTTATTTTTACTGGTTTGGGGGTAAAACCAATTTTCAAAAGCACTTGTCAAAGAACCTGTTTTCCATTAGCATAATTAACAATTAGCAAGCACTTACTTGGCAATTAATTTATTAAAATGAATGGCATCTACTAAGTGCCAGATTGGTGATACAGATAATTGGAATGGAGAAGAGAAATTATTGTTGCTTGGTGAGGTGAGAGAAGGCTTCACAGAAATGTGATTTGTCTAAGGTCTGAAAAAACAGCCAAGTTTTAGACCAGCAGGAAGGACCCAGGCAGGGGGTGGGGTTGGGGGGGCTACAAATGCTTTCCAGGCTTGGTGTGTTCTCAGCTTCTTACCTATGGGCCCCAGGCAGAGAAGAAGCACCTGGAACATCCCTCAAAGACAGTCACCTGAAAGCTCCAGATACTGAGGCTTCAGAGGTGAACTCTATAAACTGACCCTGTGTCTCACACCTTGTCAGTTGTGACTTGCATTTGGGTCAGGCCTGGCCAGAGTGGGCTTCATGGGTGCTTGGCCTAATGCTCTGCTCCCACTTTTTCAAAATTATTATTTAAAAATACTAATTTTTAAATAAAGGGACCGCGCTTTTATTTTCCACTGGGCCCCACAAATTACGTAGTCAGTCTCGATCCTTCGATCCTGCAGGAAGAACATATCCAGCAGTAATGCCATTAAACATGGATTAGAAGACAAGAAAATGTCCCCCTGCCCCTGACTTTGAATCTGGGACACCATAAGGAAGAGAGAGAGCTCCAATTTTTCTTGCTAACAGTACTCAGGAGTCAACGTAAACCCTATCAAAGAGCATGAAGCTAATGACAATCTTCTAACTTCTCACATAGCAAGGGACAGCTAATCTTTCACTTGTACAATGAAAACTGGTTTTCCTAAATTTCAGGATTTCTATTACACTTTTTTTTTTAACAATAAAATCAACTTGTAAATGCTACGACTAAATGAGAGGAGAAAGATTTTAAGATTTATTTTCAGTTTTATTCTTTACGTTTTTTACTTTCTCAGCTCACTCTGCGTTTTCATTTCTCCAAGTTGCAGCAACATTTGGGGTTGGCCCCTGTCACTCACATGAATCCTTTGGTTCAAAAGGCTCAAATCTTTTGACCTGCGTGAAGCGACGGCCTTTCTTCCATTTGAAGCCTCACGATTTTCCTCTGCACAGTCGATTCAAAGCAGTTTCCTTCGGGATATCTCTGCTATTGGACACTTTATTTTCCTTCTGAGAACTAAGAAATTCAAATCTGAATCTAGTGAAAGAAAGCCTGCTACTTCTAGAACTGTCGGGGCTCAACCTAGGTTTGGAGAAGTTCAGATTTATTTAACAGACGAACGCAGCATCTCCATTGCTTTAAGAGTAAAGTCCAACTCTTGCTGAGGGCATAAATGCAAAATATAAAACAAATGAGCAAAAGGAAAATGGTGCCAATAGGCCATATGCTTTAGGAGAGCCAAGCGTTTCCTATAAAGAGCACGGTATTTGAGTCAGACAATTAAGAAACAAGACCCTGGCTAAGCTAAAAATGGGCAGAAAGTTCTAGAAGGCAGTTACATGTGCCTTGGTGGGAATGACTAGCCATGTAATGTAAGTCTCTTACAGCTAGTTAAATGGGGAAGTTTGTGTGATTCTAAAAGATCGAGAATTGAGATGCTTTAAATCATGGGTAGTCAAGGGGGCTCTACAGACCCCAAGGACCCAAGACCCTTTTTCAAGCAGTCCTAGATATCACAATGATTTCTGCAGTAAAGTACTAGGATGTCATTTGGCTTTTACTATGCTGACATTCATACGAATGTTGCAGAAACAGTGGTGGGGAAAACTGCCAGGCCCTTGGCTTGAGTCAAGGCCAAGTGTACCTGCAGTCCCATTAAGTCATCACTACCCTGCACTTGTAGTTATAGAAAAATGAAATGAAATGAAATGAAATGAAATGAAACGAAACGAAACGAAACGAAACCAGTTTCACTTAAGAAAGCCCATTATATTATAATGGAATAAAACGTTCAATGTCAACCTTTGAGCGTACTTGTGCGATGTTGAGTTTCAAGCCTTTGCTTCCATGGTACATACACTCTTTTTACTTGAAAGAATGACTTTGCTGGGTATTTTCTCAAAAACCCTGTCACTGAAAGAAACACACCAGAAGGTATTTGTAGCCAATAGCAAATTCAAGTTTCAAGCAAAAATTAGATTATTGAAAACTTGTATCTGTCACCATGAACTTAACAGCTTCCCAATATCTCAAGACTTCTGATGAGACTGGTGGTGATATTAACAGATGTGCTTTCTTGATATTGTCTAGGATTGAAATATGTCAACATTTGGAAGATCTGCATAATTCCATGAACCAATATTTTTCAAATGCTAAATGCATGATGTCACCAAATCATGCACCACTACTGAGAATGCAAGCTCAAGCAATAGATTTTACAATAATGGTGGATCTGAAACTGATATGGCTTCAGATTTTGCTTTGCAACTTCAGATTTCGCTTTGGGGTCCTTGGTGTCTGTAGAGCCCCCTTGACTACCCATGATTTAAAGCATCTCAATTCTCGATCTTTCAGAATCACACAAACTTCCCCATTTGACTACCTTTAAGAAACCAAGTTTGTCAAGAAACTGAAGCCCATCATTATCTGAAAGAGCTGTTCACTCCTCCTTTGTCCACTTACATATCTAAGGCCAGATTCCCTCGCTTCAACCAAGACAACTATTGCAGCAGATTCAGATTAAATGCAAAATCGAAGATGAGAATCCAGGTGTCTTCTATTAAGCCCGATGCTAAAGAGATTTTGCTAAATTCCAAAACAGCACCATCCTTCTTACTTATTTTTTGTTTTGGAAAATATACTTATTTCCATAAGGATGTTATTCATATGATGAGATTATACTGTGCTTTTTAACATAAATAAGCATTTTTAAAACCTTAAGCTTTTCTTTTTTTAATATTATAAATATTAGTTACATATCCCACTATAAAAGCTCTTTGGGGTCCTCAATTCTTATGAGCAAACAGGGGTCCCATAGCCAACCAGTTTGAGAACCCCTGCCTTAGATGAACTAAATACAGCTCAGTGACTTACATCTCACTAGTCCTGTTTCTCTGGCATGTTTTCCCCCATGTCTGCTTCTTATTTCTTCTAAGTTAGGCTCTGTGCTCAGGCCTGTGAGGTCCCCAAAACTCTGTCCCAAGTCTCAATGGCCAAAGCTAACCCAGGAGGCTTAATAATATCATTTTGAGGGAGAGTGGCTGAAATGACAGAGCAGTGGTCACCACTCCAAACCACTTCGTCTATCAAGACCTGTCAGAGTTCACTGAACATTGACCCGCTGTGGGTGTGACATGTTTTACAGTAAGTACTTACCATGAGATGACTGAATCCAACCAATGTCATGGAAAATTTGGTCTCATATTTGGCCAGGAGCAGAAAGGATATTAACTTTTTTGATTTTTCATTAAACTCTGCCACTTGGCAATAACTATATATTAGGGGGAGCAGATTAGTGGCTTATCTAAGGGAGCTTCCCCTCAGCTGGAAATTTAGATTCTTATACTGTTTGATTTTCCCACCCTTGAGTTCCCTTCTTGCCCAAGACTATAAATCCAAAAATTTCCCAGGGGCATCACAGAAGTCAACGTAGTCTTTTAAACAGCTGCTGTATGCTAATGGACTCATGATTCCTTCAAGGGATTTCTCTGTGTGGGGGAAGCCACCACCTATGACTCTTAATTAAATATTGAGAGCTCATCCACGGTGACAACATAAATAGTATGGAATTCCCAGAATTGCAGTGTAGATAAATGGTCCCCTCTCCCATACACGAGGACTTGCTATGGCAAACTCCTTATTGCCTTCTTCCTATCTATCTGTCGTTGATCAAGACTATTCTTGATCAATAAAAAAGCAAATGGGTGGCTCCAACAACTGGGGCTACTCAAGTCTGCTCAATTCACTTTCACACATTTCTCCCTAAGGGTTGAACTGTAGGACTTTCCTGTCACGTGCTGGATGAAAATACAACCCAGGCCAAGGCGATTTTCTCCATCGATACACTAAGCAATACCCTCAACATAGCCTTGCTTTGATTGGCGTGAGCCCAAGACAACCACCAACCATCCACAGCTCCTCGGCCCCGGGCTGGCTCCCACCACAGCGGGGAGCAGGTGTCTGGAGCCTAATGAGCCCCGTGAAACTGCAGCTGGAAACATCTGCTTTGTGCCCAGTTTCTCCGTAGTCCCCTCTTTTGTGTCAGGGCTAATTACAATAGCCCATTTCCAGTCTGAGTTGAAAGCAGAACATTTTGGGCTGGGGAAGATTCCAGAAAGACTTCTGCATACTCATTAACAGAAAGGAGTTTCTCTCTGACACTGAGAGAATCTGGTCATTAATAGTAAGAAGGGGAAACGCCATGACCTTCTGTCCCAGTCAAATACGGAGGAGCTCCTTTTCATGTGGCTTTCGAAGTGACTGCTTTTGACTTGCACTTTCATTCGATTTTTTGAAATTCCATTTTTGAAGCCCTTTTGTTCCCTTGGGTGACTTCACACACAGAACAGAGGTTGGGTGAGTAGTCCTGTTTCCACGCGGTACCGTCCAACCCTGTGGCCTGGGGACTTCCATTTGTTACCTAATGCCAAAGGACTTGCTGCAGACCCCCAAGAGCTGAATATCTTCCAAAAGGTAAATCAATGTCTTCTTTATCTAGATAAAAATGTGAATTTCTTCTTTCTCCCCATTAGAAATATTGCATTAAGTGCACTTTTCCACCCTACCCCAAATTGAGTCAAACAAATAAATGAGATAAATACTCCCCAGCCAGGACTATCCCAAACACCCCAGGATTCCCAGTTAGGGTGACTCCAAAAACAAAGATTAAGTGTCAGACACAATGACTCAATTCATCTGAACTGAAAGGCTGAAAATCAGACCATGAACTAAGATGACCCTCTAAGACAGGGTCACCCTGATGTGTGACTGTATTTAGGTTTACTCCTGTTTGAAAGCTCAGTTACATTATGGGGCAAACTTAAGTCTCAAGTATAAAGTGATTTTGAATATTCTGCATATCCACTCCATTTTCCCATGTTCCCGAAACTCTAATGTCTTATTTGCAACCAAGGCCTCCATATGCTCTGTTATGACAGAAATAAGCAAACGGCCCTTCCTCACAGGCAGCTGCCCTGTGAACAAACACAAGAGCGAACCCCAGATACTCGTAATCTCTCCCTGGGGAGTCTCTGCCAGACGCATGGATGGACCGATGCCAACAGCACTCCACCCCCTGACAGCGCCTCGTGAGTAACTGCCAGGAAAGAGCAATGCCCTGACTACGTAGCACAGAGGACAACTGTGGGTGAAGAATTACCTAAAAACGAAGAATAATGACCCAAAGAAACAACGTGCCTATGGAGACAGCTCGTAAATGCAGTACCGAGGATACCTGGGGAAGCCAGAAATCTAATCGGGTGTCTGAAGTCAATTTCTCCAGGTCTGGAATTAACTGAAGCACGTTGCACATAGATATGAAAAAGAGAATCTCCCAGTGTTGACTGACCATCGCTTAAGGGAGAGAGAAGATCTGAGACTGTCAGCTCGTCAAGGGCAGGTTACCGTCTTGTTCATCTTTGCATCGCCTGCCATGGTGACCACCGTGTAGCAGTTGCTCAGTGTGTGTTCATCATTTGACCCATCCTGTGGTAGCAATCTTGATTATTGGAAACGATCTCATCAGATGTTCCACAGCCTGAAGGCCATTTAATTTTCTTAGGGCTAAGTGTCCCAAGTATACATCTGGTCACAGAGGTGTTTTCCCCATTGTCTTGATATCTGGAAAGGTCCTGGAGAGCGGACACGAGTATCCGAGTATTCGTATTTGAGTATTCGTGTTCGAGTCACCAAAAAGGACTATGTTCCACAGCAAATTAGCATATTGAAATTCAGGCTTCTGGGACTTGTCAGCATGAATTGGCACATTAGAGTCAGATGGCTCCAGGTAAACTGGCCTACGAGAGTTTCTGAACAAGCAAACCTGAGGGCAAGACCTTGACCTATGCTCAGTCCTTCAAGGCACTGCCAGGGGTGGGAGGTCCCGCCTAAATCGCAGGCCAGCACTTGTGTCCACACCAGCCACCAAGGGCTCCCCCAAGGCTGTAGTTCTGATTGTGACAAACATAAACAAATAAATCACAATTAAATAAATAAAGGTAAGCATTCACACTTTTTGCTACTAGGAATGGTACAAGGTATTGAGAAAAGGAGGAGAATGCAGCAAACTGGGTAAAAATAAAGGCTTTGGAGCTAGGATTAAATTTGGTTGTCACTTTAAGAGTTTAAGCAAATTATTCAACCTTTCTAGACCTCAAAGTTCTCTGTGAGACTGAGATAATAATAGCCATTTCATTAGGTTGTGAGGACTGAAAGAGGTAATCTGCACGAAGATTTAAATCTTCTATTGCTGGTCAGATAGTGAACTAGAGATTCTAAAATTCCTCCCAATACAGAATATGAGATTCAATATTTTAAAAAACATCTTTTAAAATGTATGGGTAAGACAGCAAGAGAGTAAAGCATTCCTCTTAAATCAGGACTAAAGCTGTAGGGTAAATCCAGGGAAATAAGAGATTACTGAACATTCCCCCAGTCCGGAGGCATCTTTCAGGCCCAGGAGGCATCTTTCAGGCCCAGCAGGCCTCCAGCTTTAATCTCAGTGGGAACACAGACGGGCAGGAGACTAGGCAGGGGAGAACCAGAGACCACCATGGAAAGACAAGACACATGAACGGCTATGCCCCTGCAGAAGGGCTAAACATGGGAAAAACACAAACGATGAGCAGACAAGGAAAGTTAGATCTGTCTCAGCTTTCGGTAGAAGGAAAAAAATGTCTCTCTTGACTTGGGATGTCAGATTAGCAAATAAAAATGCAGTGTGCTGTGCATTTCTAGGGCAGCGAAACTGTTCTATATGGTCATCATACACTTGTCAACACCCAGAGAACGTACAACACCAAGAATGAGCCCTAATGTAAACTTGGACTTTGGATGGTGATGACGTGGCAGTGTTGGTTCACTGATGGTAATAAACACACCACTGTGGTGGGAAATGTTACTGGTGAGGAGTCTGTGTGGGTGTGTGTGGCAGGGAGGTGGGGTGGTGCATGTGACACCTGTGTACGTAACATTGAATTTTGCTGTTAACACGAAGCTGCTTTAAAACATAAAGGCTGCAGACAAAAATATTATAGGGTACCCAGTTAAATTTAAATTTTATATAAACAACTTACTTATACTAAAAAGGTATTCATTGTTTATTTGAAATTCAAATGTAATTGAGTATCCTGTCTTTTTCTTCCTGGCAACCAATCTCCTTGAGAATCCATGGCCGTCTGCCAGCCTTACATGAATTTGGGTCCTGAATTCACATTATCTGACCAAAATTTTTTAAGTTAAATGTTTACATTAAATAGATCCAAAACTGTACTGTCCCCAAGTACCTGGTAAAAGTACACAAAATTCTTCCTCTAAAAATACATCTTTACTTCAGATATCAAGAAATTCCCACAAATATATTGCAAACAAATATAAGCTTACAATTAAATAAAGAAATGTATAAATACAGGAAACAAAAGAAGGTTGTTGGGGAAATAATGGAAAAGACCCATCAGGACATTAGAGGCTGGAATTATCAGATATAGAAGATGAGGTGTTTACATGTTTAAAGAAGTAAAAGAGGAAATCGAAACTATAACCAAGGAAGAGAAATGAAAAATTCAAAGCAACTGTTAAATAGATTATTCATGGTTGAATAGAGAATTAGTAATCTAGAAGCCAGAATTCAACACAGAGAAAGAAAAATACGAAGTAAAGAAATATAGACGCTTGTGTAAGTAGAACCAATAAACACTCAATAAAATCCCATAGAGAGTAAGGTGAATAAAGCAGAGGAAATCATAATTTTTCCAAACTGATAGTGTTAATCCTCAGAATTAAGAAGCATAATGAATAACAAGCAAGATTACTTTAAAAAATCCACTCCTAGACACATTACTAAAAAACAAAAAGAGTATAAAATGTCAAAGCTAAAGATTTAAAAGCAGCTAAAGTAAAAAAAGAGAGATTAATATCTTGTATCTAAATAAACACTCAACCTACTTCACAACTGCAATCATGGAAGTTAGAAAAATATTATTTCTGAAGTACTAAGAAAAACATAGCTATCAGTCCAGAATTATGTACCATGCAAAACTATCTTTGAAAAATGATGGCAAAATATAGACATTTATATATAAACATATACAATCAGATGCAAGAAACCCTCTTGCATATAGTGGAAGAATTCACTATAGGAGAAAAGAAAATGAGCCCAAACACAAAAGAAAAACAAACAAACAAAAAAATGAACAAAGAAAGTGGTAACTACATGAGTAATTCTAAACAACATTTATAATATAATAACACTAGTCTAACTTGAGTTTAAAACAAAACAAAGACATATTTACAAAAGCACATATCAGACCATAAATCAGGTCTGAAATTTTTTTAAAAAGCGATATCAAATAGCCTGTTTTCTGACCACAATATAAATAACAGATCAATTTTTAAGATAGCTTAAATGAAACCCCTATACATCTAGAAATAAAAAATCATTTAAATAACTTATGGATCAAAGAATAAATATAATAGAAATTAGAAACAACTGAAACTGAACAAAAATATACTTTTTATCAAAATTTATGGTGTTAAATAGATAAATGATATTTAAGAAGTTGTTTGAGGAAAAGAGAAAGAGAAAAAAGAAAGTGGGGAGGAAGAGCATGCGTCTGATATTTACTCTGTGACAGGTGCTATTCTAAGTTTCTTATGTATTAATTCATCTAATCTTCCCAACAACACTATGATATTATCATTACCCCCATTTTAAGGATGAGAACCTGAAATACAGAGGAGTTAAGTTACCTGACCAAGGTAACTTAATTACCTATGTTAGAAAGAACTGATTACTAATGACCTAAATATGAACATATAAAGATAGAAAAAGCAACCCACTAAACCCAAGAATGTAGGAAAAAAAGATACAAGAGAAGGAATAACAAAGTCAAAAATTGATCCTTTAAATATAATAATAAGATCAATAAATCTCTAGCAAGATTAACCAAGAAAAAAAAAGGCAAAACAAAAAATATCGGGAGTAAAAAGCGACAATGTCAGTGATATAACACAGACCTAAAAAATAAGATCATACTAAAATCAATTTTTTGCCTGTATATTTGAACACACAAACAACATACACATATTCCTAAAAAAAAATAATAATAATAAAATAATAGAAAATTGACTGTAACAGAAACAGAATACCCACAAACATTAAAGAAAATGAATCATTTAAAATCTTCCTATAAAAGTAACGGTCATTTTGTAACCAATTTCTACACATAGTTTTATAAACAACTTTACCAAACATAAAGGATCGAATAATTCTATCTTACCCAAACTCAATCAGAGAAGAAGAGTACAAAGTTAATATTGAAACAGGCCTGGAAGATAGGAGAGGATGTCTACTTTGCCTCATACCTCCCTCCCCCACCCTCAGCAAAAACAAATATTAATTCATGTGTCCTTAACGTGAAGGGCACGAAATGTGAGTCAGACGTTTTAGAAGAATATATAAGAGCCTATACAGATTTGGGATAGAAAAGATTGCTTAACTTGCAAGAAGCATTAATCATAAAAGGAAAAAGAGGGCATTAATCATAAAAGGAAAAGATGCACATTAAGTACATCTGCTTATCAAAATAGCATAAAAACAGGTGAAATGTTAAGTCACACACAAGAGAGGAGATATTTGGAACCTACATAACCAACAAAGAATTCATGTCTGAAATATATGAAGGACAAGCAAGCCAATTTCTTTTAAAAAGACAAAATATGTTAATGATCATTTTATTGAAAAGAAATGTGAACAGCTAATAATTACAGGAAAAGATGCTCAACTTCATCAGAGGTGACAAAAAGGAAAATACAAATCAGAATTGGATACCATTTTATATCCACCAAACTGCAGAAATTTAGAAACTGAGAATATCGAAATGTAAGAATTTAAAGCAGAAGAAAGTTGTAGCTGTTTTTAAGTATAAACTGGTTACGACCACTTTGGGAAAGAGTTTAAGATTTTTTATTAAAGCCAAACATAGAGCTCCACTCTGCCCCAGCAACTCCTGAGCGGGTGTCCTAAAGAAATTCACGTGTGAATTCTGGGATGCGCGTGCAGAACGCTCACAGAAGCACGTCTGCAGTAGGCGAGACTGGAAATAACGCAGATATTCATCCACAGAAGAATATTCATACGTATGCGTACATTTTGGGATATAAGTACAATGAAATAAATACTTGAGAGCAGTGAAACTGGTACATTATAACCTCAACCATCGGTACGATTAATAGAAAGCAATCGGAAGAAGAAAGTGTACACTATGATACCATTTTAATAAAATTTTTAGAAACAAGAAAAAATGTAAAAACTATATTGCTTGGGGACATATACGTCTGTGGTAAAACAATAAAGAAAAGCAAGGAAATTAAAAACAGTATCCAGAATAGCAATTACGTTTTGAGAGGAGACGGGGATGCAATCGTGAAGTAACACACTGGGAAAGTCAGATGTTTCTAATGTTCTATTTTTTAAGGTCTATGGGGGATCCAGATAGTCACCCTGTTATTATGCTTCATAACACGCACACATAACACGCAAACCACATATTCATTTGTTATCAAGTATTTATGAAAACATGAAAATGTTTCCTAAGAACTTACGGTGCAGCACCTGGTAAGTGCTCAATACCCAGTAACGGTTCCCGTGTCCACTGTTCTGTAGGAACAGAACCATGAAGCCACCGAAGGTCTCCAGTGGCATGGGACGAAGGGAAACTGGGTCTCTGACACTTTCCAGACAGCGTCTTCCTCGTGTCTGCGGCTGGTCTTGCCGGGTCTTGTCACTGCCACAACCGGGGAGACCGAAGGCCTGTTTCTTCTTTCGTGGGTACCTGATTCATCCTTATCCCTTCGTTCTCCTCACTTACTCATCCACCCACTCATCCACCCAAATATGTAAGTGTCGACCAACGTCTGGCCATCTCTATACCTCATCTTTCATTCGAAGTCCTACAGTTTGAAACACCTTAGGGCAACAGACAGATTGACAAATTCCGGATGCCGGGATGGAGCCCTTCCCAGGTCTGTCCCATCAGCCTCCCTTAGCCTCCCGTCCTACCACCAAGCGTGGAAACGGATCGCTCTGAATGAGAACCCAGCTCGGATCCATCAACTCCCATGGCACATGATTCACAAACAGCCCCAGCCCACCCGCAGGTCTGTTCCCCTCGGTTCCGGTAACTGAAGCGCAGAGCTGGTGTACACCAATGACACGGGCCATCTGCGTTTACAGGCACCAGGGGACCCTACTGTGAACTGTGGGAGCTATGAGAGCCGGTCGCGCAGCTTCCTAACGTTCCTGTAAGAAACACCTACATTACCTACAGCTCTGCTGGTTAAAAGCCAGCAGGGGTCTCACTGGGGACAGTCAAGGTGTCAAGCAGGGCCACGTTCCTTTCCAGAGGCTCCGGGGGACGTCCCATGTCCTTGCCTTTTCCACATTCCTGGGCTCCGGCCCCTCCTCCACCCTCAAGACCAGCAATGTCAGAGCAAGTCCTTCTCGAGGCCCATCACTGCCCAACTCCTCTGCCTTCCTCTCCCCACTTGTAAGGAGCTGCCCATGGTCCAGGATCCCCGCCTTGTTCTGGGCCACTGATAAGCACCTTTAGTCATTCTTTGCCACATAAAGTGGTATCCACAGGGTCCAGAGGCGTTATTCTACCCATTGTTCGATTCCTCACCATTCCCAAATTTTCTCTCTAATTAGCTAACCAAACAGCAAATAACAGGATCACGTCACCTCTATTCTCCAGAGAAACAATTTCCTGAGCTCTATCCTAATTTAGTGTCTACCTTTAGAGGGGATCCAAGTATGTCTCAAAAACCTCTATGTGTTTTAAAAAATAAGAACTGAAGTTATTGCCCAGCACGTCACTCAGTGCTCCTTTTACATGAGAGCCTACACTATTCGTTTTTGCTTGAGTTTAATTCCAGGAAAACTTCTGATTCTGCAGATATAGTCCCCAAATGAAAACCACGAGGGCCACAATGCTGCCTGCCTCACACTGTACTTAAGATGGATTTAGAGCTAAATTCATCCCACTTCCTGTAGTGGTTTCTGTTTCGTTTTAGCTCTAAAAGAGTGTATTATTTTAGATTTTCAAAGTCACTTCAAGTTCTCTAAGAAGTAGCCATTTCTGCCTTAATAAACATAATAAAAATATCAGTTGAAAAAAAAGATCACTCAACTATTTTTGAACATTTTACAAATGCTTTATCAGGTTCTGAATACTGTAGTGAAGAAATCTTCAGGTTTTCTAAGAACTTATGCCTAATCTGTATTTAATAGCTACTGGGTGAATAATGCCTAATAATGCCTTAACCTTGCCCCACTGACCTAAACGCTGCTAGGATCTTCTCCGGATCGGAGGCCCCAAACTATCAGAGGTCATAGAGGAAACCCTACAGAGTAGAGGACATGCTTCCCAGTCATACCTTCGCGCGCTAAGGGGACAGCTGGTGGCACTCTGACCTTGGAAGCACTTAGTTGCAAATAAGCCCTTCGGCAGTGACGCAGCCAACCTGCCTGTGTCACCCAGCGCTCTCCCCATCACCTTTACATCACCGATGAACAAGCGAACGGATTCTGCCAGGTTCTCCAAACTTCCATACGCTGTGCTCTGCACGTAGAGTACTTTCCCATCACCACCGTCACATGCTCCGAGGTCCCCCACGTCCATTCTAAAATGCCACCTCCTCCATCCTGCCCCTCCTGATGCCATCTCTGTCTTTTGAAACTCCATAGCATTTTGTTTCTTTCTTATGGTTCCCACACGGTACGCCCTACTTCGTAATATGAATGTGCATACATACACACACATGTACGTACCATACAAGTTATTGATCTTTATATCCCCTTTTGGAAGAAAATGACTTACAAATAATATGTGCTCAAAAAAACTCATTGAACTTTACTGCGGTATCTCTTAATTATCCGCATACCTTTTGTTTGAATAGGAATAAAAACAACACTACTGCTTACCACAGTGCATTAGAGTTTACAGGCCAGGTGATCTGAACAGTCTGCTCAAAGTTTTGTTGAAATGCAAATGCATTTAGTTTAAGATTCAACAGCACCCTCTCATGGCCCCTGCGGGAAACGGCTTGCTGGCCGCGACAGTTAACACTCCAGCCAGAATGCAGAACTTAAATTTCAAGTGGTTCTCAAACAGTTTTAGTTTTGAAATTATAAGTCAGTTACCACTGAATGGTAAATGTTATTGGGCATGAAAGGGTCATTCTCATGGCAAGAATAAATATAGGCAGTTATTGAAGTTTAAGTCGATGGTTTCCATCTCTAGACTAGAAACCTATTTTTAAAAAATATTTATACATTTTAACTTAAATGTAATAATCTCTTTGACTCAGGTAAGAAAGCAACCTTTCCAAATGTCACACATATTTTTTCAGTGAATGAGATGTGAACACAGCTGGGAACTCAGTGACAATACACAGCACTATATTTTGCTTTTTTCATAATTTAGAACAATATCAATTAGAGATAAAAGCTCAAGCATTCCAACTGGACAATCAAATGCTCAAATTTGAAGTGGAACAATTTAAAGCGAGAAACTAAATGAAATTCAAAAAAAAATAAAATTAAACCCCAAAGAATAGCTACGAGGTCCAAATTCCTGGAGCCACAATGCCTATGGCCAGGGGTTTCACGCCAAGAGACAGAAGCCGTCTGAAGGACGTCCAGTTCTGGCTGGAGGTGGGTCCCCTGCTCTGTGATGGGCAGCAGCCGGGCCAGCCCATCACAGAGCGAGGACTTGGATTTCCATGAAAGTTAAGCATCTAGATTCTGATTGGGACAAAGAGCTCCAGGGGGCCAGAGACCCTATGGGAGGACCCCAGGGAGAGAAGGCAGCGGTGATCTCTACCTCCACCAGTCCTCTCTGGCTCCAGAGAGAACGAGAGAGGCAACACTGGAATCTGTGGTCGCTTACGCCACGTCATTTGAAAAGAATTAAAAGTCTGCTTAGCAGAAGCAGCTTTTCCTGTGTACAGAATATCCCCTTGGCTGCCCGTCGCTGCATGGAACCGCTAAGCTGCCTTGGATTCCAACAGTTATTTCCAAACATTATCGTTTTTGAGAACAGTTCTAAAGAGTTTCCCTCCTATAGCTGTATTTTTAAGTAAAATCTGACTTCAGAGTAGCATTTTTATCCACGATATTGATTCTAATTGTGCAGGAGGTACCAGAGGAAAAAAGAGAATACACTATTTGGTAAGTTCGATAATCATTCAGCATGAGACATTAAAAAATATTTTAAAATATACATAAATGCGTGCTAGACAAACGGTGCTTTAATACTGAGCTTACCTAAAAGCAAAACAAAACAACAAAAAGCACATCAAAATTGTAGCTCTACTGCTACCAAATGTGTACTGATTACAAAAATACATACATACTGTTGCTCGTCAGTAAAAATCATGCAACTTCCAGGCTGTTCCTTTAGAAACACACTCACTTCCCTGATTATCACAGAAGTTTTGATAAGATGCCCATGGATATCCACCCTAGTCGCACATGTTTCAATAGTCTCCTTCGTCATAAATATTAAAAAACATTATAAACAGACCAAGTATTTAATAGCTTGTCATTATTTCTTTTCATCTGAGTGGACACCAAAGGACTTTGAAGTAAGATCTGTGATCATCCGTCACATACTATGCAAAACTTTGGAACCTAAATGCCATTATATAATTTTTCCACAAATACAATTATTAAATTTTTTTAAAAATGCATCACGTATGAAAAATATGGGGAAAATAGCCTCTTTATTTTAGGTCAATGGTAAATGGCAAATGAATGACAACACCAAGTAAGGTCTATCGTGCACCAAATCAGTGAACAGCCCTCTGAACTTCCAGTAAGCAGCTGATCACCTAGCTAAACGCTGTCATCACCTTACCTGTCATCAATGACTGTTCGCTGATAGACGACTTTGGGCTTCTGACATGTAAATGCAAACCCAAGTTGAATTTCCAGTTCTGCATTATCTAGCTCAGTTAAAGCTGCCCACAGACTGCGGTCCACTTGAATTGAAGAAAGAACACAAAAGGACATTTCACGCGATACCTAACCACCTTCCTTAGATCCTTTACTGGTTAGTCTTTAGTTAGGCCCCGTAGGTAAACCATGCCTATAGATAATGTCAAGATGAAAAACGTGACCTTTTGCAACATGTCTCTCTGTCCATCAGAAAAGACATTTTGACCTTAAAACCACGAAGTGGTTGGTAATACAATTTAATCTATAACAGGACATAAGTATGTCGTCATATACGTGTGCATGTACACGCAAATGTGTTCAAGCTAAGCTTATCCATTCAATAAAACAAACCAATGACCAAAAATCCACAACACTTACAGGTTTTTATCACCAAAAAAAAAGTCTTTAAAATGTCAGAATCTCATGTCTGGTTTTCCAATTGGTGTGAGGAGACTAATCTGCATTTGTTTCCAAAACAAAAGCATTCCAAACTTTGCCTACAAATGGATAGGTCACAAGAGTAGAGGACTTAGGGACAATACTGCAGGTTAATAAATTTCATTTATGGCCTAAAATTGTGGTACAAGGAGGCTTAACTTGGAAAAGGAAGATGTCCCCCAATCTGATGAGGTACATACTAAAAGTCAAGAAAAGCATGGGGTTGTCGGCCTGACCATCCAAGGAGGACCCACAGAGAAGGGGATGGGGGGCGGGGGAGGGCCTGCAAGCCCATCTTACCAGGTTTGGAGCGCTGGCGACTCTCGAGGACAAGTTCTGGAAAGGAAGATAAAGATGCACTGTTAGCGCACAGATGTGTAAAAACAGGTTATCTGAAGCTCAATTTCCCTGAGAAAAACTAAATATACACACGAATGAATGTGTGTACACACCCACCCACATACACACACCCACACACCCACATACACACAGATCACATGGCCTTAACTGCGGATTTTAATGGCACCGAGAAAGGGGTGCACTGTGCGGCACACACCAGCCCCGTGGCTCTGGCTGTCTGTTTAGTAACTATGAGCCCTGGGTTTCGAAGCCAGGGAACTCTGGCCAAGCACGTGGCTCTCCAGAGACAGACGACACAGGGTCAGATCCGTCTACCGTTCCGCGCTGCATGGCCCAGGCCAGTCCCCTGACTTCTCTGCTGGGCTAGCGACAGAGATTGTGGTGAGAATAAAGCAGGTTCGGGTACGGCAAGGCCCAGAGCAGCGCCTGGCACGCTGGAAGCAGAGGCGAATGCATGCTGTTCTTCTGCGGATTTGCTCTCTGTGGCTAAACAGTGTGCAATGTCTCAGGAATCCTTGCTCTTTCACAGGTATTTACTGGACTCGCTCTCTGGCTCAGTGCTTGGCCCCTCACCCAGAAAGAATTTCTGCTCCCCAGGCCAACGGCCTGCCACCCTAACCTCACTCACAGCCACTTCTCACGCTCCCAGAAGCCACCTACCACCTCTTAGAGGGCATGACACTAATACTAGATGTTCACTATACCTTCTGGTGAACATCTACCTGTTTGGTTCTTTATTCACCAACTTAACATGCATTTACTGAAGGCTGGGCGTGGGCCGAGGTGGGAGGCCGGATTCCCATGGAATCTGTCACGTCTGTATGACCGTGCAGGGGGGCCAGACTGGGCAGGGGCAGAACTGCCACCCCACAGTGTCACGCTGTACATCCCAGAGTGTCCACTAGGGCTTCTCTCAATCAGGGCAGTAACATTTCTAGAAGAGAGAACACTAAAGATACACCAGCTTGTGGGGGCTGGGAACAAGGGTGGAGGGAGCAGGAGGACCCTGGGAAACATATTTCTTCCCCCAAACTCCAGGATGTTGGACGTGTCGCCCTCTCCATCCAGCCCCGCTGCTGGTGGCTTGGACGGCACTCCCCAGGACCCCAACCTTTTCTGGCTAGCCTGTGTCTCAGTAAACCCTTCCTTTTAGAAAAGCTTTTGAATGTTTGTTTCACATCCGTGAGTCATTATCTACGACCAGAGAAGAAACATAGAGCAGGGAGAGGTCAGCAGGAAGGCGGGGAGGTGGACAGGATTTACATGGCCGGCGTAGGAGTAGAGGGCCACCTCGAAGGAGGACACCTGCCTGTGACACCTGCCTGCAGCAGAGAAGGGACTTCTGGGGAAGAAACGGGCTTCGAGGCAGAGTTACCGCTGAAGTTTAGATTTCCTGATGTGCGCTTTGAAAAAAACGGTTTTCTTAAACTGTACAGACCCTGGGGCCTCTCAGTGAAAAGGAGATGGATAAGGCTTTCACTTATGTCCTCTGAATATTTTTTAAAAGAAACATTAAAGAATCCTGTGCATCATTTTGGAGCTTAGCTCATCTCAGCAGATTGTTTCCTTCCTAGGCCTGTATTGTTAAGACTCCTGCAGGTCATCGTTTAGGAAAGACAGGCCTTGTTCTGTCGAGAAAATGTGGCTACTCCCAGAAAAACCCAGAAAGTGCCAAAAAAAGAAGCTCTTTTAAAATCACAACGGTCCCATGGAAACAACCAGAAAGGGAGCGTGGCGTGAGGCTGACGAGTGTGGGTGAATGATGACTTTAAGTATTAATGAAGGTGCCGACTCCCCCTCGTCAGCCCCACACAAACCCACACCGTCCTCCCCTGGATCACGGGGGACGTGTGCTCTCGGTGGCATAGAAAACCTGGTCTGCCCGGTGGATCACCTCGAGGTTGCAAAGGTTTGACCTTGTGCTGCCTCCCGCTCTGGCTCAGACGCGTGGGCGGCTGCCCCGGGGGCATTGGCAAGCGGGACACAGCAGAGGCTGGGAAAGTTCTGGACGTGGTGCCTTCCCCTCTGCCAGCACCCGGGGAACATGTGTGGCCCGGCCTGCTGGGTGAGCAGGCACGCTGGGCCCAGCGGCACCTCACCCCCGCCGAGGGCCCACTAGGTGCCAGCTATGGGCGTGAGCCCAGTCCAGACAGACAAACCACCCAGTCAGGACCAGTGAGGTCCCCAACCTATAGATTCGTGAGCTGAACAAACACCCGTCCTGAGCCACTAGTCCTGGGGTTTACACGACAGGTGCCCGGGACCACTCGGTGCCGTGGAAGCTGACCGGAGCCCCGGCCACCAGGTCACGGGAGAGGGTGGGGCAGACTCTGGGAACTCGGCCTAGGGAGAAGATGAGCCGGGGAGCTGCTGAGAATGAGGGGTCATGGCCTTGGGCCTCTTGGCCAGCTCAAAGGGCCTTGGCTGGACATCCAAGTGGGAAGCCGGTCAGAACCCCCACGCAGGTGTCTCTCTCACTTTGTAACCTGCATGACCATCCTGGTTACACGGGAAGATGTAAGGGCTAAAGGGCTCCTCCAGACACTGACCAGCAGGGGCCATCTGAGGCCAGCGTCCTGCCCAGGGTCAAGCCGGGGCAGGAGAGATGAGTTGTGCTCACAGGCCGCCCTGTGAGTCTAAAAGCGCTTTGGCCTTAAAGCAGAAAGGAGTCCCTTGCTCTCGAGCGGTCCATAGGCCCCTATGCCCACGTCGGAGCATCGGGCTGTGATGCAGGGTGGGTGGGGATGGCAAGGTGCCCGGGCAGGCGGCTGACGCCTGCACTGACCTTTCATCAGAGGCCAGTGGGCAGTAAAGGCGTGCACGATGAAGGGCAGAGAAGCCCAGGGCACCCCCTGGCCTGAGAGTTCCGGGTCTGTGAGTTTAGAAAGACATCGGGGTTCACAGGCCGCAGCTGCCACCATCTCCCCGGGACCTCCCAGAGGATGCTCTGGAGGTGGCACACGCACACATGGAGGAGGCAAGAGTAAATAGTAAAATAAGTCTTCCCAGGTACCAAGCACGGATCACACACCGGTTAAGCCTCACCGTGATGCATGAGGCTTATCCCTACCTTTAAAATGGAAAACCCCAAGGCTTAGTAACGTTCCCAGATCACGGCGCCAGGCACTGGAGGAACATAGTGTTGACCCCTGCAGTCAGTCACCCCAGGTCCCTCCTCGCAGGCAAGCTTCAACTCTAAATGCCCCCTGGAAGGGCCCGAGGAACCAGACCAACCTGTCCTTCCATTTCCCAGAGATGGAGCCACTCAGGGAAACTGCATCCGACCAGACTGTACACAGGTCCTGTGCTCAGTGCTTCAGGGGACACCAGGTGAGCAGGCACAGGCCCGTGAGATGCTGCACGGTCAGATAAGATATCAACAGGATGACCACAGCACCAGTCAGACAGCAATTACGAGACGCAGCTCGGAGCCGAGGCGGGACGAGGGATGTGACCAGGGGGCAGCCGGGGAGGCCTAGTGCCGGGAATGGTGTTTGAACGAGCCCCGCGAGGGGGCGGGCTCCAGAAAGCGTGGGGTGGGGTGGGGTGCGGATGGTGAATATAAGCACACAGGCTAGTCTAAAACAGCAGAACAGCGAGAGAACCACAGTGGGGGGCAGCTCGACGTCTGCGCAGAGCAAGGGTGGCCTTTCCTCACCACTTAGGACAAAGGCCACCCCCTTACTGGGAACTGGGAGCTGATGACACAGGACGGAGAGTGGGGCAAGCTCGGGCAGTGGGCCTGGGTGCTCTCCTGGCACCAGCCTGCAAGCCACGTGACCGAGGTGCCAGCCTCGCTGAGACGCGACCCTGAGCCGTGCGATGGCACCGCAGCGACCCCAGGCCGTGGGCCACGGTGATGCTTCAATACACTGGTCCACGAGCCGTGCCAGGGTTAGCGCCCTGCACGGTTGGCACGCCTCCACTCCCGGCACTCCACTCCCGGTAGCGGGAGTGCGGACAAGGCCCTGCCCTGGCTGCCACCCCACGTTGTGCCCAATGTCCCCCCAGTTTTCTGGGCTCCATTCCAGTGTTGGTTCCTTCATATGTCACAGGATGTGACGTGGGAACACACGGGGCACCACGTTGCCACATGGTCATCTGCAACTGCCACTTGCTGTGCGATGCTCGGGGGTGCTATGAAGGCCGTCCTCATGGGCTGTGTCTCCTAAAGAACCCAGGGTGGCAAGCCCATAGACGCACGGGGAGTGGGAACAGCCCAACACAAGCAAATAACGCCTCCTGAGCCTCAAACGTCCCCTCTGCACCCTCGCTACGTCCATGACCACTCTGCCATTGAGTGACAGAATTATTCCTTGCAAAACTGCCGTATTTCTCTGCAGTTCATGCTGAAAATCGAAGAACTGCAACAGGCACCTGAGGCTGCCTATAGCTCAACTGCTCGAACAGTTTCTACCCCGAGGTGCGAGTCCAAGCAAACTACATGGCAGGACGGGTGATGACTGCGCAAGAAATAGCGCGCTGTCTGTCGGAAGGTCAACCCTAAAGGTCAAGGGAGTGGACGTCCTTATAAGGAGGAAGAAAATGTGAGCCATGCTGTACTCCTCCGGGGACAACAACGCCTGGGCCGCTGCCTGCCGAGCCACGGAGCCGGCTTTCGTGGGTGTTGGCACATCTAACAGAATGTGCTTTCCTCTGGAACACCCTTCTACATTTTGAGTGTCCTCGGACCCCTTTCTGTGACATTTATCAGCCGTTCTGCTTCACAGGGACCAAAAACTGGTTTCATGAACTGAAATCTTTCCTGTCCCTCTTCCTCACCTCACCCCACACCTGGAAGGAGCAAAACAGCTGAAGTCACTCCTTCATCAGGCAAGGAAGCTGCACAGCCGCACCTCCTCATCGCTTTCTCTATTTCCCAAGCGTCCTCGAACATACTGTTTTCACTTTGTATCGGCGTATGCTGTGTCTCATCCTTCGCTCTGGGCTCCCGGCCCTGGACACAGAGCCCCTCTTGATATGAAACACCCCCCTGCTCTAAGACAACGGGCAGCTCTCCAGTTTATCTAAAGCAGCCGTCCCTAACTTTTTGCCACCAGGGACCAGTGCTCCTATGAGACTCTAATGCCCGATGACCTGAGGCCGAGATGCTGGCACTGGGGAGCGGCTGCGAATGCAGATGAAGCTTCGCTCGCTTGCCCGCCACTCACCTCCTGCCGTGTGGCCTGGTTCCTAACAGCCCACGGACCAGTACCAGTCTGTGTCCGGGGGTAAAGAATCCCTGACCCCTGCCTCAAAACACTTGCCTATCTTTTAGGAACATAGTTTCACTCATCCATCCAGATTTATAAAACGTTATAAAAATATAAGTATTAAAACAATTTTGAAATGTGAGCACTATGCACAAGTCGTCAAAGATCAGAATTCCTTTCCAGTTAAACGTGGACATCCTCTTGCAGCATTTAATCCCCACCCTTCTCCCCAGAGAGGCGGAGAAAGCGGTCCTTTACAAGGGAAGACTCTCAGAACGCCGACTTTGAGAGCTTCTGAAAGCAAGTTGGCAAAGATCATCGACGTGTTAGTAAAAGGAACTTGCAGATGTATTCTCAAATGCATATCAATTAAGTCCTTTGATTCATCCCCACATACGGTAATAACGGTACGGAAGCGAAACTCGGGAGGTGAGCTTGAAGTTCTCACGAGGAATCTGATGGTGGAAAGGGGTCGGTGGTCTAATTTGGGGGTCACCAGGTGGGTGACGTTTTGCTGCGTGCCCTTTTACATCTCACCGTTGGCATTATCTCGCTGTAGACTTTTTCTGGCAGTTGACACGGGATGCTAGATAGCAGGGAGGTAAATTTTCAGCCCCGTGTAAGAGGGAACTGCTCTTGGAGCTGATTTAATCTGTGCAGTGTCCTGACCCGTTCCAACCTTCCTGGGCAATGTCTGTATTGCCAGGAGGACACCTGAAGGAACAGTCTGAGGAAGGGGCGAGTCCCTTCTTCACCGACCGTCCATCTCCTCCACACCTCTGATGGCCAGGGAGTCGAGACAACAAAAACCTGGAGGCCTGCACAGCCTGAAAATAAACCGTCTGCAGCACAGGCTTCCACACCGCATGACTCTCAGCCTAGGTTAGATCGACCTGATAAGCAAGGAGCACATGTATCTGGCACGTTAAAAACTTTGCACATCGCTGTAAGAGGTGAAAGTGCACGTATGGGCTGTTAGTACAAAGAGCAACTTTCGCTTCTATTTAATTATGACCGAAGAGCAGTATTTTGTGTATTGTTTTTCAGTTTCGTTTTTCCAATAATTCGTCCTTCTTTTTCACAATTTACAGCATATTGGTTCGCGATGCTTTGGAGATTTTCCAAAGAAATCCTCCACCAAAGACAGTCAGAGAGGCTCTGCCCTCCAGGGAAGAATGTCATAGCTGCCCAGGCCCTTCAAGGACCTTGAAGGGAAGACCAGAACTCCAGACTGCTCACCAGGAACTATGGAAGGGAGCAAAGGGAAACTTCTTTATTTTAAAAACAATGATAATGTAGACCGTTTGTGCGTACATTATAAATGCAGTAAACGCACAGAACGATTTGTGGAGAGAGGGCAGAGAGGAGATTATGGCCAAGAAAGGGCTTCAGGTGCCTTGGTTCTTTCTTACGGGTACAGCATCCTCCCATGCATATTTTTTAAATGTCTCTAATATTGCATTAAATTTATAAATTAAGTATAAAACTAAAAATAAGCTGTTTTAAGATATTAACATAGTGAATAACGACTGATGTATAATGTAAAATAAAATATTTTGCAAACACTTTGCACTTGCAAAAAACACGGACTGACTTTCTACATTCGTATTATTAATTGCTTAGACCCCGGCTTAATTCGAAATTTCTTGAGGTGCATCAGATGCAATTAAACCTGTGTTAGGGAATTACCATAGAGCATATAAGGAGCCGATTGCATAATGATGATTGTCATCTTAGGTTTGTTATTTTTTTTTAATTCTACGTTTTCTCAAAGGCTCAAAGTCCCTTCCTGCCCCCCAACAATACATCACCCAGCATGCAGCACAGCGGATTCAGATTGCTTCATTCAGACTCCTTGCAGAGATGCGTACAGCGTTGTCAGTCTTTTCCAAAGTCCAATTTACCAGACCTTCTCCTGTAAACCCCGGATAAACACTGTTATCTCAAGGCCCAGTGATGAAATCGTTACTGGCGTCAGGGAAGCAGTGCTTAGCTAGAGATTTCTGTAACTGAAACAACAAAATGATTTAATTCAAGCCTTTCCCCGAGCTATTCGATATAGGTATTTCCCTCACTATCTCTACAGGTACATCTGTGCAAACACACAACCTGCAGACCAGTGCAGGGAAAATGCTATAAACACAATGACATAGAACCAGACAAACAGGATTCTGAATAACCGTGCAAATGCTGCAGTTTTTAAGACTGAACCAATGGCCTCGGGGAGCTAGAACCTACCCACATGCCCCTGGCCTGGGTCCACAGAACCAACAGAAGACACGAGAGTGATTTTCTCTGTTCACCCCCAACGCCCAGAAAATGAAAAACATTCAGCTGTACAACTGCTGGGAGCATCAGAAGTGAAGGCTTCGATAGGGGCCTAGCTCCTGTAGGGGCCATTCGACGACCTGAAAGCTATATCGGTGCCATGTATGATCATTTACTGGGAAGACAACGAGGAGGTGGGGGCTCCTAAGCAAGCAGAGCAGCATCAGGTTGGACATGTCATGGGAGAGCACCGCCAGTGCCTCACCTGTGGGTGGTGGTTCCAGGTGAGCTGATGCTGACTTCTTCACCGGAGAAACCAGACAGGCCTTGGGGCTGTCCCCGGTCACTGGGTAATTGGGGCAACTCTTCACCAGCTTCCAATTCTCATAGTCAGGAAGGCACAAGGGGATCCCAGAAACCAACACGACAATCTTTCTGTCCATACCTCGAGCCACCCCAGCCAATGCTGTGTTCCCCACGCCCAGAACGCCATCCTCCAAAACCCATCACCAGCCCTCTTCCCGAATATGCGAGCTCTCCTCCCCCTGTGGGACACAGACCCGGGGTGACATGTGTCTAGTACTGGAATTCAGCTGTCAGTTCGCCAGTCTTGCTTATGACTAGAATACCCCAAGAGGAGACTTTTTTCATTTACTCCTGTGACTATAAGCCTGCCTTAGAGTGTGGCATATTCCGCTCATTCAGTATATTTCCCCCAACACGTTTTTCTGTCACAGATTGGTGCTTGGCTGAGCTACCGAATGGATGGACAGATAAACGAGTGACATTAATCCGAGACCCTGTCTGGTACGACGACCTCATGCAACAGAGGAAGGAACAGTCGTGCTGCCTTCTGGTGGCTGGTGCCCCTTGCGTCTTTGTCACTGTGCTTTTTCTTCTCAGGGCTCAGGGCTCCCTCTCCATCTCCAGTCCCGCCATCCCTTCAGGCAAGTTCAGCGTCTACATGGGTGACTCCGGGCCTCTCAGCCCCCTCTCTGCCTCACCTCCCATCACCTTTTGCTTTAAACCACCATTCTTCCCACAGCCACACTCGAAATCTTTAGAGTCAGCATCTCTTAGTGGCTCCCCAGCCGGCCACCCCTCCCCAGACTGTTCTGTCACTAACTCCATCACTTTCTCCCATCCACCAGCCCCTCCTCCCTACGTTTCCCTCCATATCCAAGGACCATCATCTAAAGACCATCCACTCCAGCATCCCAACCTCCTCACCCCACATTTCCCCATGGCACTGGCCAGGGCGAATCCAGCTCCCTGCTTTACCCGCCGCTGGGCTCTCCCAGCGAGCACTGTGGTCAGGATGGAGGAGACAACTTGGGACCACCAACCTCGGCGAAGACATCAACCTACCCTGCGACCCTGACACGTTTCTCTGGTCAACTCTTTCTCCCACTTTCTATGGTGACAACTCCACACTCAGCAGCACCCCTGGCTCAGCTGACCTCACTTCCTACTCATCAGACAGAAGCTCCATGACAGCCCTTTCCCACACCCGTAAACCTGCTCATACCTGCACATCCCCCACTCCTGCTCATACCTGCACATCCCCTCTCCTTCATCCTGCGGTACAAAGGAGTGACCCCCCCTCCATTCCACAGCCCTTCACCCTCCTGTCCTTTCGCCTCCTCCGTAAACTCATCCTGGCATCTCTTTCTCTCCGTCCTTGTGTAGTTGGCCACTTCCTCTCAATTCAGTTGGCCTAGCACCGGCCACTTCCTCAGTGAAGCTTCTCACCTGCAGGCCAGGCCAGGCCCCTCGCCTGGCACAAGGTCCTTGTCCTACAGAGCGACACCAGAGCTGACATTCTATGTTAGCTCAAAGCCTGACTCTCCCACTAGACGATAAGCCCATCGAGGCAAGAATCGCAATCGGTTTCGATCATCACTGCATTCCAGTGCCGAGCCTAGGACTTGGTACCTCGTGGCGTGCAGAAAATGCGTGTTTGAAGAAGAAACGAGGTGACTTGTCCAAAGTTATACTCCTAGTTTCTAGAACCTGGGACTAGATCCAAGTTTCCGAACTCGCTGTCTTGTGTGTGTACATATGCAAAACACACCGAGCATTAAGATGTATAAGTATGTATGTATAATTTACAGACAAAAATATAAAAACAGTCATGTTCACTCAAGTTCGGTGGTAAAATACCATTGTTATCTTCGCACCTCTGACGTGCCTCTCCCCAGTGGCACCCCCTCCTTCTGCGCAGAGGAAATTGCCACCCACATTTGCTGTTACCTACACCCTTACTTTTTGCTGTCAGGATGTATCTCAGGATAATACATAATTTAGCTGAGCATTTTTAACTCTGTCTAAACGCAACCATACGGTATAGGTTCTCCTGTGAACTAATTTTTTTGTGTGGTTGTTTAAGATTATGTTTTTGCGGTTCATTCACATTAATGTGCGTCGTTGGAGGTCGTTTTCACTGCTCATAATATGTAGATATATAATTATATATAATTTTCCTTTAAGAATATACCACGATTTCTCTGTTCTTAGACCGCGTGTACACTTTGGGGTCTTTCCACTATGTGGTCATTACAAATAACAGTGCTGTGAACACCCCCTCCAGTAACCTCCTGGCGGGTTTGCGTGTTTGTCTGGAGAATGCATCTGGAAACACAACCGCTATGCCCTGTGGTACGCACCTATCCACCTGTGTTGGTACATCAGACGCCACTTTCAGGACACCTTAGTCCTTGTGAGCCTCAACATCTTTGGGAAACTCCGCTCCACCTTCTGCCCCGCTCGTCCCTGGAGCAAGCAACTCGGTGAGTTCTGCACAGCTGTCCCCAGCGGGACCAACTTTATGCGCTTTCTGCCTCAGCTGCCACCTGACTTCTTCCCTGCTTCAGGCTCAGGTGAGCGCCATGATTCTGGCCGGGGACGCTACCTTCCCAGCTGCCAGATGGGCTAGATGGAGCCTGGACGTAGAGGGATGTCCATCCCCAGCGGGGCAAGCCTGCATCAACGGGGGCGGGGCAGGAGGTGAGAGAACAGTCGGCTGGCAGAGTCCCCCACCCTGCCCACTGCAGGATGACCCACCCAGCAGGCCCCTCAGAAATGCAGCTGCCTTCACCTCCCCCTTCCACCTCCTCCTTTTCTGCTTCTGGGAGCAAAGAAGCTTTTCCTGGGCTCTCTGGTCTAAAGAACATAAACAGAGACTCTAGATAACGCCAAGTTCTTTCCCACTGTGGTGCTTCCCACTTGGTCTTCCACCAGCAGTGAATGAAAGTTCATTTGTTCTGCACCCTGAGTGTTACCCAACTTTTAGATCTTCTGTCAATCTGGCAAGCGTGAAATGCCATCTTTTTGTGGTTTTAATTTGCATTTTGGTAATCATTAATGAGGGTGCTATCTTTTTTTTGATGTTTCCACAATAACTAATGTGGAAAATGTTCTCCTACACAGCACTGTCTGTCTTTCAACCTTGGCATGTTGACCTTGCAGTGTTGTTACAAGCCAGAGATTGGGCCTCGGAGTATTAACAATAGAAATGCTTTGGATTTCCTTTGCATCCATTTCTAAGCAGGGGGAAGTTTGCTATTAAAAGCAGAAAAGGAGATATCTGACTAAAAAAATTAAAAAATAAAGTAACAGGAACCTGATTTACCTTCTCACCTAAAGAAAACTAAAAACAAGCTAAATATATGAAACGATAGTTTTCAAACATTAGCTATCGGGCAACACATGACAGTGGTTCCTGAGGGATGGGAAACACTAGGGGGAACATTTTATAAACTATATAAATGTCTAACCAATTACTATATACTTGAAACTAACAAATACATATACACACACCTATATATTATATATTATACTGTAATTTCAAATATATATATGTATATGTATGTATGTGTATATGTTATATATTGTATATTATATATGTGTATGTGTGTATATATGTGTGTATATATATTTTTAAATATATATGTATATGTAATATATATATATATACACATGTACATATACACTTAAAAAGCTGCCTTTAGAACTCAGGCAGTTCCCACCACGAATCTCCTCTAGCTCACCCGTTTCCATTCTGATAGAAATTTCTGCCTTGACTGAGGAAAACTGCATCCTTATCCTGCTGTCTGAAGCCAAGGCAGGCCATGCTTAATTCCTCCTCCCTGCAGTAGCTCTTCGAGAAGTTCACGTTCCATTCACACCACATTAAGATATGTTTCAAATGCTTAACAACCGTATGGCATACGCTCACACAGGTGGACCTTTTGGGCTATAGTTTTGCCATACACCTGGTCAAAGCTGATTTTGTGGCCCAGTATTGAGTTCTTAAGCCCTTAATACCTGTCATAGTGGTGTGTCCACTAGAGAATGTTTCTGAGTTAGATTTAGAGTGCCAGGAATGTAGTACCTTTACCCCAAACTGTACCCCAAATCTGCAAGAATGGGCTGACTCCACACTTGGCAGCCATAGGATGTTTCATTGTAGCTGCTTGTTACTTGTCAAAAAAAAGGAAGAAGGGAGAAGGGAGAAGGGAGGAGGAGGAGGAAGAGGAGGAGGAGGAGGAGGAGGGAGGAGGAGGAAGAGGAGCAGGAGGAGGAGGAGGAGGAGGAGGAGGAGAAGAAGAAGAAGAAGCAGCAGCAGATTAAAGAAGTGTGTAACACATTTACCAATTCCCAGACTTCACTCACTCCCACATGGCTAGTGCCTTGAACATAATAAATGAATTTAATTTTCTAGCTAAACCTGTTTTTTAAATATCCAACCACTTCCCCCACACCAGCTGCCTAAATGCTGGCTGCTGCGACCAGGATCGGTTTGTAGCAGGATGGAGGGTTCCGTGGGAAAGACCCTAGATGACCCTTCAGAGTCATCTCAGCTGCCTTCTCTCCCTCTCGCCCAAAGAAGGGCTCTTTTAGATAAATTCTTATTTATCTTAGTCTGGTAGGTTTGGATCTACGGTCAGAGAACACAATGCAAGTGCTCTGTGGGGAGGGCTGAGGGCCGAGGTGACAAACGCACATCCTATCAGTCGCCTGGCTGCGAATGTCACTGACGGGATGTACCTCTCACGCTGGGCCTCAGCGAGACAGGTCATCCTTCCTGAGAGTGCCGTTATCGCTTCTTCGCAGATGCTGCCACGAACATGCTGACAAGGGCAACGTGTCTGATTCCGGGCATGGGCATCGTTAGAAATGACAGCATTTGTGCCCCACTTCCACCAGGCACAGACTAGTCCACAGTAAATCGACTGAAATCACTAATACAAATGCAGCGGTTTATATGCGACTGCTACTCTGGATGGCGAATGCCACCGATCTGACCCCAGGTGCTATCCTTCTATGCAAGGTGATAAGCTGTGATTCTGCGGGTACAAAGTGACTGAGCACCAAGTAGGTGACAAGTAGTCATTGCCTTGTATACTCTCATGTGTTAGCTCAATGCTCTCAACAATTCTAGGAGGCGAGTTCTGTCACGACATGTCCACCCTACAGAGGAGTAAGCTGAGGCATGGGTGGGTGGAGTAAGGTGCAGGCAGGTGGCAGAGTCGGGCCACCAGGGCACATGACGCCCGCACCACCCAGCCTTGTAGCCCCTTCCTCCTGCCGCAGGCTCACGAAACCCTCATCCGAGTACAGAACCGAGTTCTACTCTCACTCGGTCAGCTGTCCAGCAGGGTGTGGGGTGGCTTTCAGTCCAGTCCTCTTGGTCACTGTCCCTCAGATGGCAAGGTGTCCCTGAGCACCTGGTGTCTTCCACAGTCCTGTCGGCTTGGCCGATCTGCCGTCCACACCTGAGACGGGGCGGGGGGCGGGGGGCGGGGGGCACATTCCTAGTCTGACACATCCCGCATTGACACCGACAGTGCTTTGAATTTGCACCAAATGTTTTCAACTTGGGCCAATTGGGGAGTTTTAAATGAGAACCACTTGGGAAGGTGGTTTTAAAATACCAATTATACCAGAATCTCTGATTGAGGGGCTCGAGCATTGGTATTTTTTGAAAGTTGCTCATGTGGTTCAGTGAGCAGCCAGGACCGAGAACCCTGCTGAGCCCAGAATTTTCCGAGGATGGAGGGGCAGGGGCAGGCCAGCACATTCATCAGGGTTCTACAGAGAAATAGAACCAAGATGAGATCATAATGTATATATATATATGAGATCATAATAGAGAGAGAGAGAGAGAGAAATCATACACACACGTGGCAGAGTCTTGTAGCAGTCCCCTAGCTTGGGGACACTGGACACAGCCCATAACGCTTGTAGCCGGCGTGGCCATGCCCCAAGGTCCAGCGCATGGGTGACCTTCAGGGGAGCCTGTGTGTTGAAGCTAATGGATCGCAGACTGCAGGGGTCTTCCAAGCCCATGAGGGGCTGTAGCCATCAGGTCGCGGGTCACTCTGCCTTCTTTCTCTTGGATTCCCCATTTTATTCTCTCTGGGGCTCACCACACCCAGAACCACCCCTGCCAATACTCTTCCTGAGCTGTGGGTGGGGTGTCAAGGCTGAGGGGCAGCGCCTTCATGAGCTGAGACCCTCACAGACCATGGAGTGGAGCGGCCACCGCTGTCCCGCGTCACCTCCATCAGCTGTCCATGAGGCAGGACGCTGGTACTGTGCCAAGTCGCCAAAATGCCGGGCTGTGTTTATGGTAGGACCTAGTGTCACCCTAACAGAGGCGTGACCCCACTGCTGCATTTAACCCCCACAGCAACCTGCTGTGCCTCGTGTTGCTCTGAAGCAGGTGACAAGCGCCCTCATCTGAGGATCCAGACTTGCCTGGGGCTCGCTCTCTCACGGACCTAGCCAGTGGGCCAATGGCCGGGGAGAAGCCACACTCCAGTTCTCTGTCCTACACCAGGCTCCCGGACTCGGGGAGCACAAAGGAGTGCTGCACCCCAGTCGGCTCTCTGCAGGTGGGGCTGATCACTATGCCGACTTCTAGGTTGTCGAGGGCCACAGGAAAGAATCCACGCGAGATGCTTAGCAGAGGGCTTGGCTCACACAGTAAGCACCCACTGCGTGTCTGCCTCTGTGGCTACCCTAATGAACCCCAGGGTCTCTGTCACAGCTTCCTCTTCCTATTTGAAGTCGCTCTGTACACTTCACTACGTAACATCTTCATTCTGAACAAGGATGTGCTCTCTCGAGGCAAGATTTTTCTTCCCAAAACAGAACAAAAATCACTCACCACCAGTCCAACCCGATCTTCTACAAATAGGTCTCATCATGTGATGAATCTCTGCTCTTTGGTGCAACAGAATGAGGAGAATAGATTCTGGAATAGGTGCTCCCAAGGAAGGCTGCCTCTGGTCACACTGGCAACATGCATGATGCTGTCATTTTAACCTGGCTCCCTTCTCTATTATCCTTGCCATAAAAACCGGCCTTCTCAGCCTATGGAGGGAGAGACTGGAGTCACAGGGGAAAGACGGCTGGTCATTAGAGGCCGGGTCTCACTGACTCCGCAGGAGAGAAGTTTCCGATGACCACGACATTCACCCTAAGTGTCCAAGGAGGGAAGGCGAGCAGGAGGGAAGTCATCTGAGAATGTCTTAAGCTCGAGATTCGCTTCCTTGCTTTAGACAGAGTCCCCTGAAATAGTGGCTTTGTCATTTACTGCTCTGCACACCAACCAGACCCAAAGTCTCAAATCAGTGACTGCGTGTTGCAGACATAGGACTTCTTGCCGTGACTGAGCCCTGAACCACACTTAGATCTTGAAGAGAGGGTCGTGACCCTGTTAAAATGAAGGACAGCAGAGGCGCCCCGATGGGCCACCTTGAGAGGCTGCACTCAGAGACGATCTGTGCTATGGTGACTCTGACACTGTCCCTTGTGCACCGGCCCAGTGCGGGTCTCAGCCCTGAGCTTGTTCACCTGGCTGTCCTCAGTGAGCGCCCTGCTGTCTGGAGCTCTGTCCAGCACATCCGCAGGTGGCCCGGCGTCAGCCTCAAGTGAGCCTTGTCTTCTGTGTCGCTCTCATGAGATGAATAGGACCACAGCCAACCTAGCCCTCTCCTCTGCCACCCAGGTGTCAGAACCTGCCAGGAAGACACTCGGGCTCAGCCCAACCCACTCACACCCAGCGACACCTCATCCCCGAAAGGCATTTCTGTTGGTCCCTCAGCCAGCTCTCAACAGTCATTCATCAACAGATTTTTATGAGCAACAAACAGGCTCGTTGCTGGGGCAACGGTGGGAAATGAGGGGGCCGTGCTCCTCTCCATGGGCCCTATGGTGGGGAGGGGCTGTTTGGATGAGGAAACAGGCGGTGAGAGACGGGGGCATCCAGGGGCCTCTGAGAAGCTGTGACTCAGACCTGGGGAGCACTTGGCAAGACGTGCTGGAGGAAGAGCATACAGGTGTTATCCAGGTGATAGAGATGAAGAACTCTGACGGGGGGAGAACATTCTAGAAGAAGAGCGGATTCAGAACTCCTGTAACAGGAACACGCGCCCTGAGATTAAGGAGTTGAACGACAACTCAGGGAAGGGCAGAGTGTAGGAAGAGGGGGTGGTGGCCAAGGGGGCCGAGGGGCAGACCAGGCTGTGCTGGCCTCAGGGGCCACATCAAAAGGTCTGGGTTTTATCCGAATGGGAACAAGGGCCCATGAAAGGGTTTTAAACAGAGATGTGACGATCTTATTTGCATTTTATAAACTTTACTCTTGGCTACAGATCAGAGAACTATTGCCCCGGGACAAGTCTGCAGCAAAGGGCCTGTCGGAGGCTGCTGCAGCCACCCATGGGTGCTACGATGGGCTAAACAAGGCAGTGGTGACAGGGGTGCAGGCTGTGGATACATGGGAGGAACTCTGAGTAGATCGAACTGGCTGATGAGATGCTGGATGTGGAGATGGCTCAGAACATCCAGGCATGAAGTACAGGGACTGAGGCATTGCTCCGTGGGTCCGAGGAATGAGAGTCTGAAGTATCCTCTACGTGCTCAATGGGCTCAGCACAGCGAAATTTAATGAAAGGCCATCTGGGGGTTATTTTTTCAGTATGTACCCAGTGACTTATCATCTTGGGTTTCCACCTTCACCTGTTGAAAGATGAGTAAATCTTGTACAGCACTCATGCGTGTTATGAGAACAGAAAACGTTTATAATGTCCTCACAGAGATACTCTCTCCTCTGAACATAACCACTTCCACAAAGCCGCCCACAGCATCGGTCCATCTGTCCCCTTAATACAACGTATTGTCCCGGAGCCAGTATTTTAGTCGATGGGGTTGAAAAGCAGGTTTCACTCTTCTGAAGACACAGCTCCAGTTTCCCCAAAGGGTTCCAGAAGCCTCCCCCAGGCTGCGTGAAGGATGCCAAACAAAAGCAGAGTTTTCAACAACATCCAATATAAAGACGGGGGAGGAAAAACTCAACAGCCCGATTGAGAAAAGGAGCAAAGGAAATGAAGAGAGTCCCAGTGTAAAAAAAAAAAAAAGAAAGAAAAGGCTCTGACACACTCAGAGTTCACTCAGGATAAGGGAAATATAAATCCTGACTATACTGTTTTCCACTCAGAGATGAGCAAAGATGGAGGAGTTTGGTAACTCACTGCGATGGTGAGGGGGTGGGGAGGCGGCTTCTAAGTGGGTGGGAGTTCCACGGAGGACGATTTAGTGACAGCCCCAAATGCAATGTGTCCGTAACTCTTTTTAAGCAGATTCGTTTCAACAGATTCATCTAACAGATTATACTCACATCTGTGTGAAATGGCTTAAATTTGCAATCATTCGCTGACACACAGAAAGAACCTAAACGTCCATACACCACAGAACAGAAGGTGGTCTGCATGGACAGTGGAATGTTATTAAGCCATTCGAAGAAGATGAAATTCTGACACACGCGACCAGATGGATGAACCTGAGGACATTCTCCTAAGTAAAATAAGCCAGACACAGAAGGGAAAGCATTGCAGGATTATATCTATTTGAGACATCTGGAATATTCACATTCATAGAGGCAAGAGGTAGAATGGTGGTTACCAGGGCCTGAGGGAGAGTTTCAGTTCAGGATGAGAAAAAAAGTTCTGGAGATGGATGGTGACAGCGGCTGCACACACGGTGAGTGTACTTAGTGACACCCAACGGTACCCTTGAGAAAGGTAAATCTCAATTGAGTAAACCTGAGGGATTCTCACCTCGAAGATTTCCTGGACTTGCCCAACCTCGTGCATGAAAACGGGGAAGTAACATGGCCCTTGACGACCACCATTTCACAGGGACATTAGAAAACCTGTGGGTAAAAGGCAAAGGCACTGAAATCTGACCAGCATTTCAGATTCTCAGAAAAGACACATTCCATTTTAGGTTGCCTTTTAGAAGGAGCAGAATTCCAGAACACTAAGGGACCGGGAAATAATCTAATCGAGTCGCTCCTTTTGCAGATAACAAACCGTAATGTCTGGGAACTCGGCCTGCTAAATCAACATTTAACTTTTGTTAGAGACGAGACTTGCACCCAGGTCCCCCAGGCCCCCTCTAATGCTCTCTGTATGCCTTGACCATCCAAATAAAATTCTCAGATGCCTTAATCTTCATGTTACAAAGGCTTTGTGCAACAAAAATACCTTTCACTTGTCTGGAATTTGGCATACATTTTCCTTAGAAATAAGATATATAAGAAACAGGTCCCTGGGCCAGCCTAAATAGCTACTATGTGTATAGAAAGCAGTAATATGCTAAAAAACAAACAAAAAAACCTGCAAATCTACACCCAACAACTGAATTCATTGTTCTAAGTTGAAAGGCCAGGAGCAATGGGGTCAGAGACATTTACTCTGGGAGACCCCCGCCCCCAGCTCCAAATTACTGCTGACCATCACCAAGGGAGGAGCCAGGCTCCAATGGGTGAGCAGTGGGGAGCCTCGTAAGGGAGAACCCCAAGGTTCACGTCTGTATTCCAAGCTGGCTCCCTAGTCGTCAAGTTTATTATCCTCCATAAGGCTACAGACCACCTCCCATTGAGCTGCCGTCTGTCACCGTCTAGGATTCTGCACCAGTGCTTGTCCCCTCTCTGCCCTGCTGTTGCCCCCTACAGCCTCATGATCCTGCGTGGCCAAGTGCCATTCTCTTCTTACAATGAACACTCCGGCAGTGTGTTTATGGCTTTCCAAGGCTTTATGATGACTGTCAAGGGTGAGGAAGAGTGTAGAAATGACTCTCTCCTGGGTTCCCACTGGACCCCTCTTTCCTGTTCTTTAAACTCTGAGGGCGTCCCTACGGACAGGTGCACCCGGTTTAAACACATTCAGGGACAGGATTTCTTCACTGGGCTGAGGTGAGACTTTGAAAAGCGGGGAAGAGCCCACTTTAGACTTGGGCTGGTGAGAACATGAAGGAGACAGCATCCGGGAAGCCACAGAGACATGAGGAGAGGTGGTTCTCTGGCCGCCAAGCTCGACCCGGTGGCTTGTGGGTTCACGACAGACCCTTCGGTTGTGCCTTCGTATTTTCATGTCTGTTTACCCGGAACTAGAGTATTAACTACATGTGGCATGTCTTCTCACACCCTGTCAGCACCGAGTCAGTCGTACACAGACAGTGATCGGCAAAGACCTGCTGACTGACCACCTGGCCGCATCCAAGCCACGTCAATGTCGTGACCTTCTTCCGTGGCAGAGGGAAATGGAGGGATTTTCACTGCACCAGAATCCGGGAACATCATCAACAGCCACAGACAGTAGCTTTTCCTCACTCTCTCTCTGTCTGCATTTGGTTCTTTTCTTCCAATCAGAGGAGGCTGCCTCTGAACAGAACAACCCATCTCCCGGACTTGTGCGCCCAGTGTGCACCGCCGACCTGTCGGACCGAGGTCTGGCTCAGATCAGAAAGAGAAAAGCAAGTTCTGCCCTTCAGGGACTTACGGTGCCTTTCGAAGCTGACTTTTCAAATTCCAGGGGTTGGCATCAACCCTTTCGCTCATTAAGCATGCATCGCTCTGAGAAACAGGCATCATTTTTGGCAGGGATGACAGCAGCTATTCCACACAAGAACCTGTTTCTGTAACCGCTCATCATGGGAAGCTGCTGGGTCACATCCAAAGAGCACATTTCGAAAGCTCTGGGTATTTTTTGAAAAAGCTCCACCAGGTATCCTGGGTGCACATTCTTCAGTATGGTCATTTCAGAACAGAGTCCAGTGCCTCACACTTAGAGTGGCGTTTGAGGGGGAAGCCAGGGAAGTGCGATGAAGACATACATGACCCTCTCCGATTCAAGGTGGAGAGGGGCAGCTGTGGTGGGACTGCGGTAAAATCCGATTTCTAAAACAATGGACGGAGTTTTGATTCAACTCACAAAAAAAGGGCCAAGCAGTGACCTATTGAAACTCTTAGCAAATGACAAGATGTGAAGAAAGTGGAAAACTGTTCCACCTTCTCCAACGGCAGACTATGAAGGAAGTCAAGGAGGCAAATAACAGGACTAGGAGATTCTGACAACTGGTGAATTCTAAACCTTTTATTACAGAAGATTCTAGAACTGTCTTTGGCCATCTTGAAACACAGTATCGATTCCTACCTTGATGAAGCTGGTCCTGAGTAGCCCCACCATCGGCAGCAAAACGTGCAGGCTGCCTCTCACTCCTGCTAGTCTACGATCACAGTTTTTTAATAATTTGAATCTTTGTGACACATTCTAATTATAAATAACCTTGCTAGTTGTTCACTGCCTCAGAGAAAATCTTCAAATTCTTCTGGCTACTTTTCACCGTGTAAAATACTCTGCTGGCCACACCTTGTTAGAATAAGCGTGGAAAAAGCCACCAAGATAGAAGGTGCCCTGAGCTCTGCTTTCTGGTTGTAAAATCTATGCTTCACTGTCCTTTTAGGGTTGTGATTTCATTTTTACTGGATTTTTCATGCTGAGCTGAGTTCCCATTAAATTCATATGTTGAAGTCCCAACCCAAAATGGGACTGACTGTAGTGAGAGAGAGGGCCTTTAAAGAGGCAATTATGTCAAATGAGGTCACATGGGTGGGCCCCAATCCAATGTGACAGGTGTCATAAGGAGAAGAGATGAGGGGACACACACACACACACACACACACACACACACACACACACACAGATTATGTAAGGACACGGCCAAAAGGCAGCCTCCAGCAAACCACAGAGAGAGAGAGGCCTCAGAAGAAACCAGCCCTGCTGACACCTTGACCTTGAACTTTCAGCCTTTAGAACTGTGAGATAATACCTGTCTTTTGTTTAAGTTGGCTAGCCATGGCATTTTGGTATGGCAGCCCTGGCAGGCTTATGCCCCTCACCCTCTCGGTCTCCTCACCACCAATTCTGAACATTGCTTCATTCTTTTATCACCTTCAATTCACTGTTTTCCCTAATTCTCACCTTTTTTTTTTTTTTTTTTTTTTTTGCTCCACTGAACCCCTCTCTGTCTATTCCTTTCTTCGTGACTCTTTCTTTACTTGTCTTTTAAGAGCATTTCCCTCACTGTCTTCCCAGATGGTGGCAGAGCCTTGGGAAGGTGAGAGGGAAAGAAGGCTTCTTACACCTGGGTCTGTGAGAGGCCCAGTTCTCCAAAGCTCCCAGGTATATGTGGTTTGCAAGGGTCTATATGCGTAAGTATTCAGCATCATCAGAAGATGTGCCTCTCCTTTCTGGGGGACCTTGACCAAGTCACCCAACTTCTCTGAGTTTCTGTTTTCTCATATATTGAAAAAATAGTGACACAAATTCATGCACGGTTGTTGTGAGATTGAATGAAGATCATACACTGGGAAAATACTTTATATAATATATACTAATCACCATACTCACTTTCCCTATCTGTAAAAGAGGTACTACCTAGAATTTGATAGTATGGTATCATGAAAAAGACCATTCAGCCAACAATTAAACTCCTGTTACTCTGGATATTGTATAGTTTAAAAAACTATTTCTACTCTATATTTCATTGGCCTGATAAAGTTTATTTTTGCTATTCCTGTTAGTTAATATTTATGAAGAGTGTTGTACTCGGTTTAAAAAGGTAGATTCTAAAGACACAAAAGACCTGGTTCTTGTCTTCATGGATCCTGCAAATCTATTTGGAAAAATAAAATTTTAACAGTAAAAACACTTATAAAGCCAGTTCAAAGTGGTTTTCAGGGCTGTAATAGAATATATGTGGCCAAATCTCATGGCAGGTCAAGCCAGATACAAACCTGAACTTTCTAGGACAACTTTCCAGAGAGTGATTTCCAGTGATCCCCTACTAAAGTCACTGCCAGTAGAAGCTAACAAATCTGGTTTAAAAGATTTCAAATTAAAAAGGTAAATAAAAAAATAAAATAATATAATATAAATACAATAAAATAAGACAGGTAATAAAAACCTGAATGCTAACTTTAAGTAGGGCGTTCTGTTTTAAACAAATCTAATTCTATAACAATTTGTAAAATAAAACTCTTGAAAAGACAAGTGCCTCTAATATTCCTGAAACTTGATTTGAATTAGCAACTTTTAATTGTCTTATTAACTCCTCATGAACCCCTGAAAAAACTTCATTGACAACGATGCTACATTCCATTAGGAAAATCATATATTCTTCAGAAATGCAATTGATATCTGACTTTAGAAATATCTCAACAAAAAAGAAACCACATGTCTTTTTTTTTTAGAAATTCACACTCACTATTAAGAATGATCAAAATATGGTAATTTGGGTAGGAGGGACATGGAAATAAAAGGGGTTAAATACTTCAGAAGCAGCATTTGGATTCAGATCCTGACTTTACCACTAACTGTAAGACGTAGGGCAGACCACTGTGCTATGAGTGTCATCGTCCTCATGTTTTAAATGGGTACAATAATGCCTTCATTGAAAGGTCAAAGATGATGACAAACCTGAAGCACAAAGCTCACCTGTGATTGGTGCCTCTCTTGGACAGTAGCAGGGTCTGTCCTGGGGGGAAATTCTAAATGAGAATGTCATCGTGAATTATAACTACTCCCTAGCCTTTTCCTCTCCCTAAACGGTGATTTTTTTTTTTGGTAACTCAACTTTTTATGTCCTTTTGCCCATTTATCCCTTTTCTCTCAAATCCAGCACTGTCCACATCACACAGTAAGCCTCAATAAATGTTTGATGAATAGATACATGAATCAATAAATAACATGTAGATAATTTCAAAACGGAGGAACAGGAAGAAATAAACGAGTGTATGGAATACAACTTAAAAACTAGTAACAACAGATCAATGTCTTTGGCAAACAATTAAAATCTGGAGAAGCAAATTAAAAACAGCAAACGATGCCATCTTTAGCTATAATAGATTAAAAGGAAAAGGGAAGGGGTGACGTACTGTAGGTGCCAATCACTGCTGTAAAAAAGATCATTCAAATTCCTTGATAATTTTTCTTTCTGTAGTGTATGGCTAAAACAAGTAATCTTCGAGATAATGAGCCAAAATTATTGGGCACATTTACACATAAGCAAATACTCAAATAAAATGGAAGTTGATTCTTCCCACAGTTTGTGATGGTCGTGTCTTTCTAAAGCATTTTAGGTGCATCTGCCTGGGTTCCCAATACCGTGCCTGTGACCTGCTCCGTGTGCTTTTCGCTCCCAAAGATTTCGGTTACTATGTTGGAAAGGCTGAAGGCCGATTTGTTTTCATGGGTCCGAACCTGAATATGTACTTTATCTTTTAAAAAACGATGATAATTAGGGAATCCCCATCTGAAGATCCTACACCGAAAACGAGGAGAGAATACGTGTTTCCTACCCATTACTTTAGAAAAGAGCATCTCCTCGCTCTCACGCCTGCCGTCAGACCACAACCCAAATGTCTTCAAAAGCAGAGGGTCTGGGGGTTCAGGGGGTGGAAGCCTGGGAGCCTGCTCGACCACACGTGGCCGCCAGTACACAGACGAGAGTCCGCGGTCCAGAGCGACCAGCGTCCGAAGCAGCGTCGATCGCACTTGTTGCTGCTCCATCCAGGGAGGAAGCTGCCCCTCCCGCGCGCGCCCGTCGCCTGGCAACCGGGCACGCCGCCGCGCGGCCCCGCCCCCGCTGCCATGGCAACGCGCCGGCACCTGCCGCGCGCGCGCGGGTCGCTGCACCTGCCGGGCCCGCCGCGGCGAGTTTGCCATCGTCCCGCGCTCCGGCCGCTCTGCGGGGTCCCCCACCCGGCGCCGCGGTCCGCCCCCTCCTCCCTCGCACCCCCGGGTCCGAGCGGACGGACGCTCCGCGGACGCCGGGTTTCAGCGCACCCGCCGCTTCTTGGGGGCCCCCTGTGCGGAGGGAGGGAGGGGGCGGGGTGGCCACCGGCGGGGAGAAAGCACTTACTGTTCCCGGCATTCCTCCGCGGCCGCAGGGGGTCTTCGGGGGGCGCCCGGCATCCCGCGCCCGGCTCGGAGTGCGGGTCACCGGAGGGGAGCCGATGGGGAACTTGGGGGGGCCTGCGCCCCCCGCCACCACGCAGGGCGGGGACCTTCGGACCACTTTGGCCCCGAGACTGCTAATCCGCCCGCCGGTGACCACCTTGGCCAGACTTCAGATCGGCCCAGAAGGGCTGTGCGGAGGCCACATCGCCCGCCCTGGCGAGGGACAACTCCAGCCCCTTGTTCTCCGCGGCGGCGGCGGGCTGGGCTGCGCGCGCTGTTGCGTGTTGGTCTGGGGGGGACGCGGGGGACGGAGGGTGGGGGGGCCCGGCCCGAGCCCGCTCGGGGCCGGCTCACGTGCAGAGTCTTGCTGGGCTTTCTCGCCGGCTTCCTGCCCGCCCCTCGCTGTTGCATATTCATAAGAAGGCGGAGTGGCTTCGCATCCCTTTTGAATCCCCAGGGTTGAGAAAGCCCGAAGGAGTGGGGATGATGGGATCTGGAAGGGAACACTAAGAAGGGAACGGGGTGAGGGACATAAGTGGTAACGGGAATAAACGAGCAAACGTAGGATTCCCATTTCACAATTTCTCCCTCCATATTCAGGCGACAAGAAGGCCCGCGCCCATACACACACACACCGTTTCTCAATGCCTGAATAGTTTAAAAATTGCAAGGAGGTCCCGACTAAATCCCCTGGGCCTAATTATAATATCGGACTAATTGGGGGATTTTTCCCCCGAAGGATTTTTAACAATGATTGAAACTATATGCGCCTCATACTAAAGAGAGCAGTTAAATTACATGTGCAGACCTCGCTAATTGCCTTGATTCTATTGAATTTCATCACAATCCACCGACTGTCTGCTTGTAATGTGGTACAAATGCCTCCGTTCCCCAAATCCCAGATTTTCTGATTTTTAGAAACGGTCAAGTTGCTAATGGAAACCTATTTTCAGAAAATAAAAATAGGATAAGAAAAATGACGGACCTAAGGAAGTTCACGTGGAGGGCACAGGACAATCTGATTGAGAGGCATTGAAAGCCATTGGCGCCGGGCTGTTTCCTCCAGATGTAACAAGTGGTTCTCCAGAATGGGTTCTCTTTCCTTCCTGAAATTTCCACTGTCAGAATCATTACTAAATGACCTCATGTAATCCAGATCCAGTCTACCACTTAAGATATAGGTGGCTACCTGAGAAGGGTGATTTGAAAAGATGTAAAGAGTCTTCTGCCTAACACTCTGCCTCTAAACAACCTGCCATGATGTTTTCACCACCATATTCGCTGCTCTGTATTAAAGTATAATCTAAAAATCCCTACTCTGTGTTAAAGTATGATCTAATAATCCCTACTGAGATATAAATTTGTCAGCTAGAAGTGGCAACCCATACTCCTTACTACTTGATAAGTACAGGTGGTGAGGCTTAAGGACTACAGCGAGCTGCTCATCTTATAAATCTTCCCCAGTGCCTATCCAGTAGTGAGTGGTGGGTACTGGGGAAAAAAACTGACAATGAAACAGCCTAAGTCCCTGCCCTAGCCAGGGAATGACCATTAAAGAAAAATAAAGCCATTTAGAAAGGCAGATGCTGGAAGCCCAGAGAGTATGGTGGTGTCATGACTACCCTGATGGAACGACTGTGGGCCCAGAGAAGATTCTTTTGGTGTGAAGCTTGAGAAGTAATTTGTCTGCTGAGATGGACTCCCTTGTGATCCACCGAGGGCCCAAATTTTATAAATAGTAAAAGCCTAACACCATTTCCTGACAGGGGCTTCTCACTCTGTGTGAGGGAAGAACCAGAGCCAAACCTGGCTTTTGGGACTCTGCCTCCTCATTTACACCCCTGACTTTCTGGTTTCTCTCAACCAATGGACTAAAACCTGCCCCATCCGATCAGAACTGCTTCAAAACAACCCAACAGGACTGTGCAATTCAGGCCAACTGAGAATGTATGAATTTGGATTCCTCATTTACATAAAGTAGACTTAACTGGGAAGCTGGGTGGGAACCTTCTCTCTACAAGGCAGTTGTTTTGTCTCTGTGGAACACAGGTTAGGTTGGTACCTGAACCTGGTCACCTGGTTGCAGCTCTTTGTGTTCAAATTAATGCTTTTTAAAAATCCATTATTACAGTCTAAAATTAATTTTGGTTTACACAACTTAGACTAACTCCAGGTTTTCTGAAGGGGTTTTAGGTCAGCTATGTGAGTTTGGGTAGATGGGTGGCTTTCTGTTTCTTCCATCAAACACACCAATGAAGACTAGGCTATGTATGCAGTAATTTTTAGCATGGGCACAGAAAGGTGCAGTGCTGGTTGCATGCACACAGAAGCTCGGGGTGTCTGACAGTGTAGCAGATGGTCAGCCAGAATAGGCTGATGTTCGAGAGGGCTCCAAGTGCATTTGCTGGGCAACTTCATTTCCAACACACTTCATTTCCTTTCCAAGTCCGGCTGCCTGGTTGTAAATGTGAGTAATAATATCCACATCAGAGGTTGCTGAGAATACTAAATGAGATAATGTACTAAAATCACAGGGCTATTATAATAATGTCTCACCAAAACCACTGGGCCTTCTGGAGGCCAGCCCTGTGGCATGTCCTTTGAAAGAGGTTGTTGCTTGATTATGGAGACTAACGGCTTTCTAATTCTTGCTATTCGTCTGTAATTCTCTCCCTGCAAAGGGAAGGAGGAAGTTGTGGGTGGGTGTGTGGGGGAGAGGGGTGTCAGACTAGTGGTTGCTGAGGCACCCTCTGGCCCTTGGCACCCATTCTCTCTTTGTCATAGCTGCCACCAACCAGTGCAGATTTGGAAGAGGATCCAAGAGGCCACTTTCCTCACCAACTACACACAGCACGTTTTCACAGCCCGGGCTTCCCTCACTGCATGTGCTGGCTTTTAGCAACAATAAATTAAATAAATAAGCAAACAAATTTTTTAAAACTTAGAAGCAAAAGGCAAAGGTTCTTTTTGTTTGCTGGCTCTTTAGTAATAGACTAAGAGCAAATACATGATTCTTTTCTTATCCAAAAATAAGAGAGGTGTGTCTTCCAGCTCTTGAGAGCTAGCCAGATGTGTCTCTGGGGTCACAGAGCTAAGAGCTGCACCCTACACACGTGCTGGGCTTCGCCAGTGCGGGGAGAGACCCCTCCCCCTGGGAACTGGGGAGCAGCAGGTAGTCGAAGAGACCCTGCCCTCGGTTGTCCTTGGCAAACTGCTTCTCAGAGGTTTCTTACACAGGGCTTTCCTTGGAAACTGCATCCCCACCCCCAGCTTCACCCTGCAGCCCACTTCCCAATGGGAAGAACCCAGAAGATGCCCAGATGCCTTCATATCAGACATTAACCAGAGTCCCATGCCCAGGCCTTTCTCAATAAGAACCCAGAGAAAATATTCCAAGTTTAAAAGGTAATTTTTAGGGCAATCACTCCACGTGGAATAATGCTTTCAAACACATAGCAATAGCTGGAATCCATCACATGAACAGCCAGGGAATAGGAAGAATGAAAGATGAGGTCAGTGAAAAGGGTAAAGAAGAGTTTGGAGGATGAAATAGTCCAGAGTAAAGGTTAAATAAATTCATGCAGATCTAAGAATAAACCTCTTCGACTCCCCCCCCGCCCGAGATGGAGAAAGAATTTAATTCACCTCCTTCTTTTCAAGGTTGAATGCAGCCTCTGTGGTTCGCTTCTCCAAGGATTTATACTTACCTTTCTCATATTGGAATCCATTTTTTTCTTAAATTTTTGGAAATGCTAATGTTAGTTGTCAGCATATCCCGATAATTATGTTTATTGTTTTATTTAAATCACACCTTGGTGCAGAAGGTTTTAGGTGGCATATGGAAATACATATAATCCAATTTAAAAAAGAATTAAAAACAAGCAAATGAGGAAAATATGACACAGAGGACATAAGAATAGAAAAAATAAACATTCATCTTTTTACATTTATGTAAATTCATACATTTATATATTTTTACATCAAGTCCCTTTTAGAGCTAACTCTGAAAGTGATGTAGAAAAACCATGCAATAATGACTTTTAGTACACTTAGAATGAAAAGACATGGTGTATTTCATTAAAAACTATATTGTTTTGGGTGTTTATTTTCCCCATCTTCGTTCAAGGCCCACTTTGAGAGTGCACTGAGAAACATTTCTGATATTGGCCATAAATCTTTCCATGAAAGTGTTTAGCTAGTGCTTCTGGATTTAAGATGGACCTTCACGCAAAGGATTAGGAAGAAGAAGAGAAGGCGGGGGGTCAGGGGAGGGCTGGCCATCATAAATTGGCAGCCCTGTGGCATGACCCCATGAATCAGGAATGCCTGGGACTCCAGAAAAGATGACAGGAAACTCAATCACACCCAAAGATGTCAACCACAGCTCAAGCAAGTAGCTCACAAGGGAAGGCTGAACGCCTATGGTGCCTCTTACCAAACTGCACTAAATTCAGTCGCCCATTTGCTCATTTATCTGGAGATCTTGAATCTTGTTATGGACACACCACGTTGTTGGATATTGTCACCTATAAGATTTAACTCAGCTATCACCCTTGTTCAGTCTTTCCTAAGTTTCCGTGATTATCTATGGTTAATTAATTCGGGTAAAAATTTCTTCTGCTTTTGAAATACACAGAAATGCACATGTCACCTTCTTGAACTCCATGATATACAAATAATGTTAGGCTAATTATGTGGGAAGTTCTTTATTCCAAGCTGCATAAAAATATGAATACATACTTTAGACTCTCTCCACCTTTTCAAATGTAATATTATTCCCATGAATTGCTCTAATGCATTATTGGGACTTGAATTAAATGAAAGGGATCAAAGTGGGGTGGGGGATGGGCAATAGAGATCCACTCATGTCTGTTCTCCTAAATTCTTCTAAACATCACATAAGCTTTTTACTTTGGGCTCGCATTTAAGGTCACTTTTTAAAATTTTCATTGCATAGCCCAGAGAAATAGGCGTGTAAATAAAACTGAAACATCTGACAATGTTGTTAGCCTCCAATGTCAAACTTGATCATCAAAACACAGAATCCCTTCATGACATGCTGATACGCACAAACACCTCGAGGCCCTCAGTCTAGCAGGTAAATATGGAGACATGAGATCAAAACTGAGGGCTCTTACTAAATTCACCCCTTAGGAAGCCCGTAAGAATTCTTAATCAGATTTCCCCAAAAGTATTCCTTGTGACGAACTGTGTACATTGCTCTGTTGCTGTTAAAGGAATGATAGTCACTTTGACTTTTGTTCATTCATTAATTCAGCAACAGTTTATTAAATAACTATGTGTGGGTCAAGATGCTAGGCCTCTATCTGGGAAGTGTTTTTTTTTTTTAAAGCATTTGTCCATAAGGACATTAAAATATAATGAGAAGATAACATAGACATGTAAATCTAACTCCTGTAAATTAAATCGGTGTTTAAATGTGGCTTTAAAGACACAACTTTGAGAATGCAATCGTCATATGAATAACAACAGTCTTTACTGAACTTGTAAACTGGAATTTTTGTGTAAAGAAACATTGCTAAAGTGGAGGGGTCACTGAGGAATGGTAGATTTCTTCATGAAAGGTTCCTTAGGAGGCCATTGGAGATGGCGAGGGGCTTGGACCAGAACACAGGAAAGGGAGGGTGGGGAGAAGGCCACAGAGTGGGAAATGGGGGCCACAGAGAGCTGACTGTGGTGATAGCACCAGTGTAGGAGGTGCCTCTAATTTATGGCAGAGAGGTTTAGATTGATATGATTAAATGACCCCTGTCTCCCTAGAGGAGTTTGTGGCATGATCTTTAAGTAAGGACTGTCATCTCGGCAGCTGCGTGACTAAAAAGTTGGTCAAATAGGGGCTGGAGCCACAGGGCAGGAGCTACGGCCAGGGCAGTGGAGAATCAGACACATTCAAGAAACACTGGGGAGAAAATGAGTGTGGCTCAGGAGGACACTGCCGTGGAGAACAAGCAGAGGCATCGAATGACATCCCAGTTTTCTCTGTGTATGTTGCTCCCTGGGACACTCAGATCTGTCCCAATTCTACCAGGTCTTCACAAGGCAGGCACGCGGCTCTCCAGTGTCACAGGGCAGCCTGCCAGAGAGCTTCTTTAGCCTCCCTCCACTGACTCAAGGCTATTCGACCCTTAGCCGCAAGGGAAGGTGGGAGGGCCCATACTGAGCACCTTCTGCATACCCGGCACCATCGCCTCTGTTCAGCTCTTTGGGGACAAGTCTTTTCCATTCCTAGCTTTCTTCAAATTGTAGAATCAGCATCTTTATTTAAATCCACTCTAAAGAGTTTCTGTCTTTAGCCTGTGCACATTCTCGGGAATAATGAGTCGCATCTACTTTATGATCATTGTATAAATGGACTTTTTTCCCCCTTGCTTTAATAGGATATTAACTTGTCACGGAGCGTGCCCTCATTCAGCACTCTTTGCTCACTGTCCTTCATTCATTTACTCAATAAGCATCCATTCAACACAAGCCACGTGCTGGACTCCGTGTCAGGCACCCGGGAAACAAACCAATGTGCTACCTGCTCTGGAGGAATTCACAGCCTCCTGATGGAGACAGGAAAATCTGACAGATAGCTGGAATGCAATTATGAGTTTCTGAGCAAGGTTTTGTAGGAACTCCAAAGAGAAACACCTGCCTAAAACATATGCGGTAATTCGAGAGTTCGCCTGCCACTTCCACCATGGATTTTAAAATTTCGATAGTCTTTCTTTTTAGCCTTGACCTTTTCAACTAAAATAATCTTCATCTTTTTTTTATCCAATCCCTTATGGAAGCTTTCGACTTTTTGCATTGAAGATTTGTGATGCCTTTCTTGGCATTTGACCTCAAGTTGAAGAATCTTTTCATGTGGACACGTTATAAAAAATCAAGATTATGCCCTCGAGCTATATCACTTCTGGATGTCCAGCCAACAAATGACGCAGCAACATGCACTGTAGAACTGATCTTATTTTTTCTTGAAATTCACTTATATTGAGGACCTTGCACTTGAGAAGACTGTTCGTGTGAACCAATCGTGTGTGTGTGTGTGTGTGTGCGTGTGTGTGCGCGCCTGCCTGCCTGTCTGGTTTGCTGGAGCTAAAGTTGCTTAGATTCTTTCATAAATACTAAACCACCTGCCCAGGATGTATAATATAAGGATATAGTCCATGTCAACTAACTTCCTAAAAGGATTCCAGTATTTTCTTCTAAAAAATTTTAGCAGATATAAAAAATATCAGTAACAGACTAGTGAGAAAAACCACAGGGTTACCTACAGCCAGGCAGACGACTGTTGGCAACTGGCTGGCTTCAGCTTTTGGAAAACAAGTAACTACTCTGAAATTTGCAATTTCAGTTTGTGGATGCAGATGTTTCCTTGGCTGCCATGACAGAGAAAGCTCTCGAAAGCCTCCGCTAGAATTGCTTTTGCAGTTTACCATAAGACCCTTGCTCAGGAGGCCTGAGAACCCAAGGGGCGTTTTCTTCTGTGCCTGTGGATATCTTATGAGCTTCCTTTCGGAAATTGATAAATCACATGTCAGAAATCTGTTCTCACGTCTGTATAGTTCACAAGCAGAAAAAGGATGCATATTCAGTTATGAAGTGTCTACGGCCTGAATAAACACAAAGCAATAAAAATATAAAGTTAAATGCATCGATTTACATCATTGAACTAGCAGGCTTCATGCCTTTAGTCCATTAGACTGTGCATCTTTGGCCTCAGGCCTGCGTGCTTGCTGGCTTTCCTGCTGAGAACCTGCCCACAGAGCTACCCAGTTCACCTCACCACCTTCAGGCCCCTTCGCCACTATCACCCATTCAGGGGTGAGCCTCTGATTAACCCGTGTAAAAGAGCAACACATACACATTCTCACAACAGCTATGTGCTGCTAGGCCCTTAACATGTATAATAGCAACCCACCAAGGTCTTGTTTGCTACCTCTGGCTTACTATAGGGACACCATGGCTCTGGGGAGTAAATAATTTGGTCAGATTCACATGGCTGGCTGAACCTCGTTTCCTCTAAATTGATAAAAATTTTCATGACCTCTCTATGTGTTAGCAATGAATGATATATAATCGGCAAAAATTTCTCTCGGTGGATAACTTCGCTCTTATGCAAGCATTTCCGATAAAGCCTTAGGGAACTGAACTAAGGCAGTAATCAGCTTTTAAAAAATTAAAGTGTAATTGCATACAGTAAAATACGCAGATTTTAAATGTATGGTTTGATAAGCGTTGACAAAGGTTCACACCCATGTAATTACCACCTTAATAAAAGTACAGCACATTCTTCTCACCTTAGAACACCCCTCATGTCCATTTCCAGTCTCTCCCCCTCCCCACCCCAGAGGCAGCCATTATTTTGGTTTCCATCCCCATAGCTTCGTGTTGGCTGTTGCTGGGCTCTATAAAAACGAAATCCTACACTATGTGTTTCTTTGTGTCTGGCTTCTTTGCCAAGCATAATGTTTTTGATTTTCATCTATGCCGTGTATGAGAAGTTTGCTCCATTTTATTGTCAAGTCATAGTAAAATGGATAATTAATGCATTTTTAGCAGTGTTTTTCATATCGTTATTAACATCTTTGCAATTGAATGTGTTTTATATTTTAAATTCCTCATGTTTGTTGTGATCTTGCTCCTTTTATACAACATAGGCCATAGAATTAAGAGATAAAATATCTTTTTTTTATCCCAGTTACTTATCAATATACAGACAGTACCCTAGGCCAGAACTGCTAGTGCTAATTGATAGGTTCAGCTTCCCATTGTTGGTAATTAAGACCATCTGCTTCAAATTGTTATCTTAGAGACTAAATCTCAGATACAAGGTAAAGCTTCTGTAAGCTTAGCCTGATGTTGACAGATTGTAGAAGTAGGGAAGTGTTTTAGTGGATGAATTGCAAATGAAGGCAACTACACTATAAAGAAAATTGAAACATTTTGCCTTAGAAAAATAAAAATGAAAGAAATGCATTTTTTGAAATAAATATATATGCAACGGAAAATGATACCACCCCACATAAAGCAATGATCACATAAGTGCCAAAGAAAGGTAAGATCTAGAAGATTGTGTAGTCATGAAGTCAATATATCATCAGGGATAAAAGATCAATATATAACAATCATTTGATTCCTATATATTAACAGCAAACCATTAAAAATGACATTTAAGAAACATATATTTTAATCCTAGAGCAACCACTAAAAAACCAATGAAATCAGCTAAAATGCCAATAGATTAAAATGCCAATAGATTTAATACTAAAAATATTTGTTTAATACATAAAAGCCAGGAAAATGGGACTGGAATGATGACAAAAAGGAGATGTGATGAATAGAAAATAGTGGCCAAAATAAATCATGTCAATAATTAAATTTAGTGACTTAAACACTCCAATCAAAACAGAGATTGGCAGATGAAATACAAAAGCAAAACCCAACGTTTTTCTGTCTACAAAAGATGCTCTTTAAATGCAAAGATGCAAAATGAGTTGAAAGTAAAAGAATGGAAAAAAAACCTATCATGGAAACAGTAAACCTATAAAAACTGAAGTAGCTATATTGTTACAGAAAAATAATTTTTAAGAAAGTATTACTGAAGACAAAGGGGAACTTTCAAAATGAGACAAAGGTCAAAAAGGTAGGAACACATCACATTTACAAATGTATATAAACCTGAAAAACAGCGTTCTAAAACACATTAAAAATCAACAAAAAGGAAAGAAGAAATAGACAAATCTACGATAGCCGAAAATGCAATAATCCTCTTGCAATTTGAAACAGAACACGTAGACAGAAAATCAGTCTACGTAAACTGACACACAATGCTGTCTAAGTTTAAAGTGTAGAGAAAACCTGAAGAACATTAATGGACAAGTAGAGAGAAAACCAGCAATGATACATCCAAGGTTTGAACAACATTATCAACCATCTTGACCTATAATTGGCATTTATAGAACATATCATACAATACATTTTTCAAGCACGCATGGAACATTCAAGATAAAGAATATTTTGAGCCATGAAACGAGTCTCAACAAATATAAAGTAATGAATTATTCAGAGTATGTTATCTGACCACCAAATTAAACAAAAAGTAAATGACAAAAATCTGACTATAAAATCCCTAGATATTTATAAATTAAACACAGTTTTAAATAACACTAGAATCAAAGAAGAAATCAAAAGAAAAATTATGAAATGCTTTGAGTTGAACATAAATGTAAATAAAACATATCAAAATGTGTGTGATACAGGGAAAATGATGCTTAGAGAAAATTTTATAACATTAAGATGCTCATATTAGAAAAGAAAATGTCTAAATCAAGATGTAAAATTTCTTAAGGAAACAGAACAAATTAATCCCAAAATAAGTAGAAAGATAAAATAATAAAGATAGTGGAAATCAATGAAATAAAAAATGGATAGAGTAAAGAGAAAACCAATGAAATCAAAACTGTTTTTTGTAAATATAAATAAAATTGATAAACTTCTAGCTAAATTGATCAATTAAAAATGTACAAAGTACCAATATCAGAAATGAAAGAGAATTATCACTATAGCTCTACAGTCATTAAAAAAATGATAAGGGAATATTGTAAATGGCATTATGCTAAAAAATTTAGTGACTTAGCTGGAAAAGCCAAACTCCTTGAAACGCATGAATTACAAAAACGAAATCTGAATAGTCCTATGATGAATAAAAAATTTTATAATTTTTCTGCAAGAAACCCTTTTTCTCTATTTAAAAAATTTTCAGTTTTATAGAAATATAATTACATTCAATGCCATATAAGGTATACAGAATAATTTGACATACGTATATACTGATAAATGATTACCACACTAAGTTTAGATAACATCCATTACCTCGTATAGTTACAAAAAATTGTTTTTCCTTGTGATTAGAACATTAGGGTCTACTCTCTTAGTAACATTCAAATATACCATAAAACATTGTTAACTAGAGACACCACGGTGTACTTTATCTTAATTTTTAATTACAGGCCTCTCCACAGAGAAAACACAGGTGCCAGGTGACTTCGCGGTGATTTTATCAAACATTTGAGGAGTTACTAGTCTTTCACAAACTATGTCAAGAGTAAGAGGGAATACTTCTTTACTGGGTTACTCTGATTTAATACCTGACAAAGACAGAACAAGAAAACTATAGACCAGTATCCTTCACGGACATAAATGTAAAATTCCTCAAAAAAATATTAAGAAATTGAATTTAGCAATATATTAAAACTATCATGAATCATGATTGAATGAGACTGGTCCAAGAAATGCAATATTAACTTAATAGATAAAAATCAATTAATGTAATTCATTCTATTAATAGAATAAAGGAGAAAAAACATGCAACCATATCAACAGATGCAGAAAAAATATTCGACAAAGTTCAATCATAATAAAACTCTCATCAAACTTGGAATTTAATGAAACAGCCTCAACCTAAGAAAGGGCATCTTCAAAAAACTCAGAGCTAATGCCATACTGAACTGTGAAAAACTAAATGCTTTTACCTTAGAACAGAAACAAGACAAAGATAAGACACTCTTACAACTTTTATTCAATATTATACTGGAGGGCTTAGTTCAATCGGGCAAGAAAGAAATGAAAGAAAAAGCGCAGAGTTTGTAAAGGAGGTAAAATTGTATTTATAGTCAACATGATCATATGTATATAAATATTATACACATGCGCATGTGTGTGTGTGTGTGTGTGTGTACTCCTAAGGGAATACACAAAATCTGCTAGAACTAATAAGTGAATTTTGGCAAGCTCACAAGATAAAAGGCCAATATGCAATAATCATTTCCTTTCTCTTTACTAACAGCAAACAATTGGAAATGACATTTAAAAAGCAAATACATTTACAGCATAAAAATATCTTTAATAATAGATTTAAAGAAAGGTGTAGATTTGTACACTGATATCTGCATAACACTGCTGACAGCCATTAAAGAAGACCTAAAGCAATGAAGAGGTTTGCCATGTTCATAAATTGGGAGACTCGATATTAAGACAATTCTCCCTTAATCAAAAAAATTGAATATAATCTTAATCAAAATCACAGCAGGCATTTTTTTTTAGAAATTGACAAGTGAATTCTAAAACAGAAATGCAAAGGATCTAAAACAGTCCATTTTAAAATGAAAAAACAAAAGTTGGAGGACTAAACTACCCTATATTAAGACTTACTGCAAAGCAATCAAGAGTGTGGTACAGGTACAAGGCATATCAGTCATTGGAACAGAGTAGAAAGTTCAGGAATAGATCCACACTTCTATAGACAACTCATCTTTGACTGATGTGACAAAATAATGAGAGAAAGAATAGTCTTGTCGACAAATGGCACTGGAACAACTGACTATCCATACTGGGAGGGAAAAAAAGTCTCTTAATCCCCTTTTTTTCCCCACCATATATAAAAATTAACTCAAAATGGATCATAGACCTAAACCCTTAAAACGCTGGGTGGACAAGGAACTATCATAACTTACCAAGAGGACAAACAGCTCAATCAAAAAGTGGACAAAAGATTTACACAGACACCTCAAAAGAGAATATATGTAAACGGTCAATAAGTAACAAAAAGATGCTCAACATCACTAGTTATCAAAGAAATGGAAATTAAAAAAAAGAGAGAGAGAGACTACTATATATTCACTAGAGTGGCTGAAATCTAAAAAGCCTGACAATATTGAATACTGGATGAGAGGTGAAGCAACTGGAATACTCCCCAGACGCTAGTGGTTGTATTCTAATGGCACATCTACTTTGAAAAACAAGTTGGCAGTCTCTTGAAATGTGAAACACACACTAAACATTCACCCCAGCAATTCTACTCTTAGCTATATATAACCATATCCTCCTGTTTCTTCTCTTTGTCTTCTGACAAAAAAAGACAAAATAGCCAATACACACTTTTCTGGACACAGAGCAGGGCTGAGTTAGGTGGAGGGTGAGTGTGGATATCAAACAGGTTACCAACACACTATCCATTGTTTCAATGAATCTTACACTGGCTGTTAGTTCACATTTGAAAGATATTAAATTTTACATGTGAATTTCTTTTTGCATCTTTTGAGGTATAATTTGCATTTAGTAAAATTCACATATTTTAAGAGCATAGTTTGATGAATTAGGCAAATGTATACGATCACATTTTTGTAAACACCTTCTCTCTCTTCTTTGTCTCCTCAAGTTATCCAATTTAAAAGTCACTTGTTTCTGTATTGTAACCCTTACTGATGCAGAGCCTACCTGTAATACCAACAACAACAAAAACAAGAAATCAGAATTAATGAACAAGAAATTGCAGGAACTGTGTAATGAACACATCAGAATCAATAAAAGGAGACTTGAAAGATGGACAGACATCTATGCACATAGACGGGAAGCCTCTACATCACAAAGGTGTCAATTCTTTGTTAGTTTATCTATGAACTGAATGCCAACAGGTACTTTTATTGTTTTGTTGCCATTATTGTTGTTTCTTTTCTAATGAAACAAAACAGTTTTGACATTCACGTTAAAAAACAAATTAACAAGAATAGCTAGCAAAACTCCAAAAAAAAGCAAATACTAAAACAAAGCTGTTATCACTAATATTTTTTAAAACGTATGGTACTGGCAAATGAATAAAAAGAGAGACTTAAGTAATTGAAAGAAAGTCCAGAAATATATGCAAATACTTACAAAAAATTACAATAAAAATTCATCTTAGATCAGTAGGGGAAAATGGAGTATTAACAAATGCTTTTGGGACAAGTAGCAATCTAGAAAAACATACAGTTTAAACATACAGTGAATCCATACAGTTTAATGTACATGAGGATAAATTCCAAATGAATCAAACATTTAAGAGTAAAAATGGAAGTGTAAAAGTATTAGAAGTAAATATGAGAGAATTTGTTATAACCTAAAATCTAGAAGTCATGAAAAAATGTTTAAATCCTGGGTGACAAAAAAATCACTAGAAGCAGTATCAAAAGACAAACTGGGAATAAAATAACATGTTACTAGAAATTCATAAGAAAAAGGCCAAGAATCCAATAGAAAAATGACCAGAAGAACAGTTTACAGAAAAAGAACTACAAAAGAATTTAAAAATGAAGAAAAGATGCTCAGCTTTTCTCATAAAAAAAGAAATGCCAATTAAAACAACTCTGAGAAATCATTGTCCACATTCCAGGCAGGAAAATTGGAATATATGATAAACGATTCCTGCGGGCAAACAGGCTGTCCAAGGGGTATAAATTGGTACCTGTGGAGGTACCAAGCTCTAAGGAGGGCAGTTAGCAGCACAATTGGAATTCTGAATGCATTTGCTCCATGATCTAGCTATTCTATTCCTGGGTATTTACTCTGCGGATATATTTGCACAAAGGCAAAATTATGTCTATATAAGCTTTCCATCTCAGCATTGTTTCCAATAGCAAAAAAAAAAAAAGGCAGACAGAAACCAGACTATCCAAATACCTAATACTGGAGGACTAGTCAAATAAATACAGTGTGTTCATACAATACTTTGCAGCCCAAACAAATGTGTTCTGTGTACTGATGTGTCATAATGTTAATCGGAAATGTTAATTGAAAAAAGCAAGGTTCTGAAGAGGGTGTATAGTGTGTTACTATTTATGTAGAGGAAAAGAGAGTCAAGTTAGAATATTTGCTGTTGTCTGTGTAAAAGCAAGACTACTCTGAAAGAATAGGCAAGAAACTGGTCACAGTGGTGACTAGTGGTCAGCTGAGGGACAAAAATGAAGAGTGATGACAGCTGTGTGGATAAGGCACAAAGGTGGGAGGGGGACTTGTTGTCATTTACCTTATATTTAGGGAGCTGTTGAACCCTATAACTGCATCCCCTATTTAAAATTTTCAAAATATACAAATAAATGAATCTTAAAAAGCAAAAGCCCAGAATGATTAATATTAGATGTTACCTAAGAAATACTCTTAAGTTAGAATGGATTCTTCACAGCCACTGTCACCCACTTTGTACACTGAACACTTTCTGTCCTCATCCAGACAGAATGGACCAAGAGCAGGCCTTGTTCCTCAGCCTGGGTGATGAGATGACATCACAGACGTTTATTCCTCAGCTCCTAGCCAGACTCTCACTTTGAGCCATGACAACGGCCCTGAGTATGATTCTCTCTCTGTTCCTTGTCAGAGTCCCCACATACACCAATTTTCACAGCCTCAAACGTGTGTATTTTTCTACTTCTCTATTTGGACAAGTTAATATGTGCAAACATTCACAAACACACCATGCAATTTCCCACCTAAATGGATCATTAGTCTATAGTCACATCTTTGTGAATCTGCCTTTCTATTAATTTACACATCGAAATGGTTTTACTATGCTGTATTTCTTTGGGGGGAAAAAAGGGCACTTCACATTTGTTAATGAGGTAAAAAATTCATCCCACAGTTTTAAGTAATCACACCTTTCTTATCACTTGCTTTTTTCAAGAATACATTCTTGATATGATGAACATGTTCCCAAAAAGCTGCATATCAATTTAATTTTTAAGCCTTTAATTGAATTTCATGTTACTGGAGACCACTATTTAAAGAAGCCCTGTAACAAATATTCTGTAAGATGAACAGACCCTCCCGATTGATCTTTGAAAGAATAAACCTGTTTAAAAGGGTTTTCTTAAACCGAATTATTTCAGATTGTCAGTTTCTTAGATATGTAGTTACATTAGGTCCCAAGATTAAGATTATATATTTTTGAGTATAAAACTCAAACTTACCTGAACTTAATAGAATATAAATATATAATATTATATTATTAACATTGTATATTTTATATAATTATATATTTATTATGTAGTTACATATTCATACATTATAATATATAAACTAGAATATATTATATATAAAGTAGAACATATGATATATAAACATTCATAATTATATATTAATAAATTAGAAAGGAAAACTTTTTTCATTTGCTCTTTTTTTCCTAGATATTTTGAATTTGGCCTCTGAAAACTATCATAGAAAAATCATTCTATTAACCTTTTTCTGCCTTTTCTGAACTATCATTGTATCTCCCAATATATTTCAAATATGAAAATAACATTTTTATCTAAAATTTTAGACCTCTACATAATAGCATTTATTTTTAATATTTATAAGAAAATATATAATGACATAATAATAAAATAGCTATTATAAATTAAGTAACATTAAAAAGTCATAAGATAATTAATTATAAATTTTATGGTTTTCTAAAGATAACTAATCAAAGATAAATATACACATAATTTAAAAAACCTAATTGACTAGGGGATTATGCCTGGTTCTGACCACAAAGGTAATCAGTTTTAACTGTTTGGTTTGTTTTAAACAACTTCATTGAGGTATAATGGATATATGAAAGGCTATAATATTTAATGCATACAACTTGATGAATTTGGGGATATGTATACATCTCCGAAATTATCACCACCATCAAGGCCCTAACTTATCCATAAGATCCAAAAGTTTCTTTGTGCCATCTTTATTTCAATTGACTGTTTTCCTTTCTGTAATAAGAACACTTAGCAGAAGGTTGGCCCTCCTACTGAATTTTTAATCATACAACACAACATTGTTACTTGCAGGCTTTGTGTCACACAGTAGATCAACAATCAGTCATCTGCATGACTGCGCTTTGTACCCTTTGACTGACACTTCTCATTCCCCGCCCTCAGCCCCTGGTGACCACCACTCCACTCTAGTTTTGTGAGTGTGGCTATTTTAGATTCCTCATCAAAGTGGAATCATGCAATATTTATTTGTCCTTCTCTGTCCAGCTTATTTCACTTAGCATAATGTCCTCCAGATCCAACCACATTATCTCAAATAGCAGTATTTCTTTCTTTTTGAAGGTTAAATGATATTTGATTGAATGTACATACCGTATTTTTTTTCATTCACCTGTCAATGGACATTTAGTTTGCTTCCACCTCTTGGCTATTGTAAATAATGTTGCAGTGAACATAGGGGTGTAGAAATCTCTTTGAGATCCTGACTTCAATTCCTTTGGATATATACCCAGAAGTGAGACTGATGGATGAAATAACAGATCTATTTTTAATTTTTTGAGGATCTCCATACTATTTTCCCTATTGGCCGTAGCAATTTGCATTTCCATCAACAGTGCACAAGGTTTCTCTTTTCTTCACATCCTCACCAACACATTATCTTTTGCTTGTTTTTCATAGTAGCCATTCTAACAGCTACAAGGTGCTATCTCATTGTGGTTTTAATTTCCCTGATGATTAGTGATGCTGAGCATCTTTTCATATACCTGACACCCATTTGGATTTCTTTGGTGAAATGTCTATTTAGGTCCTTAATTCATTTTTAAATCAGGTTATTTGTTTTCTTGCATTGATTTGCAAAAGTTCCTCATATATTTTGGATATTAATTTCTCATCAGATATTTATTTGTTTTTAGTGTTTCTAGTCATTGGTTTTCTCTAGTAATAATTGTACAGTTATTTATTGGTTTATCCACCTTACAATCACTTTGGAAAAAGTTCTGGAGTTTCTTAAAAAGTTAAATATACGTCTATTATAAGAACCACTTCTGAATATTTACCCAAGAGAAGCGAGTCCACATGTCTACATAATCACTTGTCTAAATGTTCATAGTAGCTTTATTTATAACATCCCCAAACTGGAAACAACCCAAATGCCCTTCGAAAAGTTACACAAATTGTGGAATATTCATAAAGTGTAACACTACTAAGCAATAAAAAAAAACTAGTGACATATGCAAAAAAACATGGATGAATCTTAAAATAATTATGAGTGAAAGAAGCTGGACCAAAAAAAAGTACATAATATATGATTGTATTTACATAAAATTCTAGAAAATTGCCAACTAATCTAGTCAGAAAGCGACAGAAAGCAGGTCAGTGGCTACCTGAGGGTGCTGGAAAGGTTGGGAAAGGCAGAGAGCAGTAAAAAGGGAGGGATCTCAAGGAACAGGAGTCAAAATAAGAGTGATAAATGTGCTCATTATCTTAATTCTGGTGATGACTTCAAGGGTGTATACACATGTGTCAAAACTTGGCAAATTGTATACTTAGGCAGATTTGCTATATAGTATAGCAATATAAAAAAACATTAATAGATGCTGGAAAAAAATATCATTTATAATAGTTTTAAAAGCCTACATCAAGTATCTAAGAATAAATCTTACAAGAAATGTGCAGGAGTGCTACATTACAACTACAACACTTCACAGAGAGAACCCTCAAACATGGATGGATATACCATGTTCACAGACTAGAAGACTCACTATTATTCATTTACCTTATTTTTTAGTTCCACATATAAGTGAAATAAAAGAGTGTTTTTCTTTCTCTGTCTGACTTGCTTCACTTAGCATGGAAGCAAACTCATAGATACAGAGAACACAGTGATGGTTGCCAGATGGGAGGGGGCTCAGAGGGCTGAGTGGAAAAGGTGAAGGGGTTAATCTGAAACAAATTGGCAGTTACAAATTGTCATGGAGATGCAAAGGGCAGCTGAGAGAATATAGTCAATAATGTTGTTCAAGTCTTGCACTTTGTAAATTTATTCCTTAAGATATTTATTTTTTACATTATCGTAAATGGAATTAATCTCTTAATTTCTCTTGATCGCGAGTATACAGAAACAAAATTGATTTTTGTTTGTATTTATCTTGTGTTGTACATAGGTATATTTATTTGTTTAAAGTCATTGAATCTTGCACTTAAGATACATGCGTCACACTGTGTCAAGTTTTCCTAAATAAAAAATTCATCTGTGGTTTTGAAAAAGATGAACAGAACTAGTTATTTGTAGAATGAGACTGTTTCAATAACTGAAAATATTAAAGGGTTCTCTAACTGGATTGATAAAGCAAGGCTCCTCTCAGAGAGAAGGGAGTGGGGCTATTCAACAGAACAAAGCTAATGGCTGTTAATGAATAAACAAAGCCATTCAGTACTGATACTCCAAAGAGTAAAGATGGCTCACTAAATCAGTAACTATGGTGTCAGTAGAGAGTGTGAGCTATTACTTATATTCCCCTGACATTTACCTTAGGCAATCTCACAAAAAAAAAAAAAAAAAAAAAAAGGAGGAGGAGGAGGAGAGGCATGTATTTTCCTTTTAAAAAATACATTCTCTTCCAAAGTTTACTGAATTTGCATGTGTCATAATTGATGAGCACCCAAGTTCTGGGATTTCTGTACCCTGCTTTCCATTTCTCTTGTTTGCATCTTGAGGCACCTTAAGAATGACTAGAGCATCTTCACTGCCTCTTTAATCTCAAATACTGAGACTCTGCTGTTGGGGCATTATCAAGAGAAGTGTCAGCTATCAGTCAAACAGACAAAACCCTTCTTGTGCAGATCTTCTGGTGGAAATACAACAACTGTTAATAAGTTTTCCTAACTACTGGGATAGAAGAGTCCATCCCTTACAGCTGCAAAACACATTTCATTTCTCCTCGAGGCCTCGCAATATTAGCAAATCTAATGACCATTCAGTACCTATGCAGTGTTTCCTGTGACTTTTAGAGTCCACAAGGAAAGCACCAAGACTCAGCTTCCTGGAGATGCTGGTCTTTGGGCTCCTGTACCTGAAATTAAAGAGAAACAGATCAGAATGGGCTACGTACGTGGGCCTCGTTCATTCCCGCACTGACAGCATGATTCATCTTCAAGGGTATTAAAGCCTCATCAGATCTTAGCCTAAAGAAATCCTGAGTGAAACCAGCCAACATTTGTTTAAGACATCTGTTTTCTAGTCTTCTAAGGTAACCTGCTATCATGTAAATAATCTAGATAGTCCTGGGATGATTATAAATAATCACCCTTCAGGTACCTTCTATAAAAAATGTTATTAACGGTTGTTGAGTGACTGTGTCCATTCATGCACTGTTTTGGTGCTTCGATGCAAGATCCTCAGTTTAACAAAATTTAATGACAATGAAGAAAAAAACACTTTCTGTCCCAAGCCATTTCAATAAGTGTGTTCATTAAACAGACATCTAAAACATCATTCACATGTACGTATTTCAATATTTTTTCTTAATGTCTTTTAAGTGTCTCCAAAATTAGCATAAAGGCATCAAAACCCACCCTCACAGTCCTGTCCTGATTTTCTCACTGAAGGACGAGTGAAGAAAATTCCACATCTGTCATCTAAAATCTATTAGTAAGGACTTTGGCTAAGCCTCGAAACTAAGATGTCACAGATCAATTACACAGGAATGAGCTGACCCTGGCCTCCTGCCAGGAGCAACACACACAGGTATGAAGAATTGCTTTTCTGAATATAGTTAAAGAAAACACAACATTTACCTTTGTAGGGATCCGAGACTTACGAAACTGTATGTCAAAAATAAGAACTTGGGTTTTGGGGAGTCAGTGACAGTCCTGCGTTTCCTTGGGGGATGTTGCTTTAGCTGGCTTATCTGAATGTGCTGTCCTCTCTTACCTCTGGCAATATTGGGCAGAAGCATGGGGTGGGGTGAAATCTTTCATCTTCTCCCAAGGCCTCCGGAAAAAGAAATACTGACATGTTAAAAGGGAAAGAGCTCATAGCCATGTTGTCCGCAGCCCTGATATTACAGACAAGGAAACTGAGGAAAGATTGAAGGTGACTTTGCTTAAATCTTCAAAGGGGCCATCCCTTCTCTCCTGTGCGTCATTTAGACATGGTGCCCGGAAGCTGTGCAGGTGAGACTAGGATTGGGGTCCTCTGCAAATGAGTTGAATCAGAGGCAAAAATAAATTTTTAAATTGTACAATAACACAAAAGCAGAGGATTGTGGACAGTAGGACTCAGCATATTCCATTCTCAGAACATCTGAGCCCTGTACCATGGCCCTCTGAGGAATTTCAGGTACACCCACGTGAACTGGCATTTGTCCCAAATGCGATTACCATTCCTCAGGACAGACGACTAAGATAAGGCACTCTGTGCTTCACAATTGGCTTCTGGATGTGCCAGCGACAAACAGACATGAACCGGCTTGCTCTGAACAAAACTGCTCAAGAACAAACCTCTCAGGTAACATCCATCTATTGTCTTAATATAAAATGAAATTGAGCTAAAAATAACTTTCCTACTATGTGGATTGTGAGATATATATATATAATGTGTGTGTATCTATATCTCAGAGATTTATGTTGGATATATAGCTCTTAAATATTCTTAAAGTAGAAAATATGCTGAAGTATAAATATTTACATGCTTATATAGATGTATTATTTAAGAAATTTGACATTTCCTTTTGAGTAAGTAGGTTTATACTTTAGTGGATTTATATTAACAAGAGGAGTATATGCAATCCCACTGAATGACAACTTTCTAGGAATAAAATTAACTTTTGAATTGTCACTAAAACAACTAAGTGCAATCTTCCCTTGCTGAAGAAAAACACTGATATCTTTTCTAAGACACCCAAAATGTTGAGAACCCCTCTTACCAAAAAGTTTACATTAGACGGGAGATTTACAAAATATCAGTTTTACAGCTCTTGGAGCAAAAGCAAATTTCCAAGCAATAGATCTTATTCTGTGTTGAAACAATGAATTTCAACAGCGGAAGCAGTAATTGTTTTCTGGAAGTTGAGATATAAGCACACAGCACTTAGACTAGCGTTTGCAGAGATAATGGCTTCCCCTATTTTTCTCATTTTATGATTCAACAATATTGAATGAGAGATTCATTCTGTTATTACTAGTCTACATGCAGTGCCTATCTTTACTGATAGGGAGTAATCATACGGGTCACAATGAGAGAAATGTGTTCGCTTGAAAAGTGCGTGGTTGTGACTCATAGCCCATGACTATGGGGTGAAAGCGTTTTATTGCTGCCACCTTCTGGAGATTCAGTCTCTGCAATAGTGACTAGATTTTAAAACTCAAATTGCCTCCAAATAATTAACCTATTGAAAAAACCAATGCTGCTGCATTTGTTGCTCCAGGTGTGTTTACAGGGAGGGTGGGGGGATGCAGGGAACCTTTGGCTTCCCGAAATATGAAAGGAGCATCATAAAGGATGGGTTATAGAACAGAAAGCATCATTCCTGCTCTGCCTTATAAACAGCTGTAACTGCTACTGAATAGAACACAGCTCGTTGTAAAAACTCCATTCTGTTTTTTCCCTTTCCTTTGGCCATTTAAGTCAGAAATAGAATCAGTGCGGTTACAAAAGAAGTCACCTGGAGACTGGTAGGAGAGGCAGAGATGAGGAACAGGTTGGTTCCACACTCACACGGAGCAGTTAAAAATCGCGAGGGATATCTCAGCTGTAGAGGTCCCCCGGCCCCAAGGAGCGAGGGGTCCCAGCCCCACATTGAGTTCTCCAGCCCAGGGTTCCATTGCTGGAAATAGAAGTCCATGCGAACCAGGAGAGATTGTGGCTGAGATGGAGAGAGGCTGGAGTCCCAGGTGTTCTTCTTAAAGGACCCACCCACAGACTTACTGTTTGATGGACTTACTCTTTGATGGACTCACCCGCTCTGAGCTCCAGTGCTGGAACAGCACCCTCAAAGGCGCCAGAGAAATACAGAAAGCAGCTAAATTGTTTGGATTCAGGATGAGGGCTGAAGAGGCAGCTTCCTCCCAGACAGAAGCACTGGCAGAAGCCATTGTTCCTTTGCTTGCCCCTCTCTCAGCATGCAGACGCAGGTGGCCATCGTAACTGAGTCTCCGTCAACTGGCTAACACTGGTCGTCCTGCCCTGGTGATTCCCTCAGACCCTGCCCCTACCAACTTGCAGACCCACCCAAGATGCCTCTAGTGGCCTTTTCCATAGAACACCCTGTCTTGGCTCGTGCTGAAGACTCCTAAAATCTCTCAAAGGTTCACAAACACCAAACCAGCAGCATCTGGCCTCAGTGGGCCTTGTGCTTCTTGGTGAACAACCCCAAGCTGAGCACTAACAGCAGCGGGCTCAGTTTGCAGCTTAGCCTCTCTCAGGCACCTTCAAGCCCAGCACAAGTGTCAAACATCTGAATATTACTTTGTAGCTTATACCAAGTGGCCCTGGACAGGGTACGGGCAGCAACTGACCTTGACTCCAGAACCAACACACCCAGTAGCCAGCTTCAGACCATACCAGATCTCCACCCAACCACCTCAACAAATAACACACCCAAAGGGCAGATTCAACAAGCACCCAGCCCTGTTGAAGCAACTCCTGCTCTGTCAGGTCAGGCCCTACACAACACCGCCAGTCCTCACAACCAGCAGCCCAAGGGTGAGTCCCTCCATTGATGTGCCAACAGCCATCAAAGTTCAGCTATAAAGAGAGGGCACACACAACCCACCCAACGGACACACCTGGAGCACCCGGTTCAGAAGACCAGGGAGACTGAGCCACTGGGCCCCACAGGACACCTGCTACATAAGGCCAATCTAGTAAAACCGGGAGACATAGCAGCTCATCTAATCCATAGAAAGAAACAGAGGGAGGCAGTCAAAATAAGGAGACAAAGAAACATGTCCCAAATGAAAGAACAGAACAAAACTCCAGAAAAAGGACTAAACGAAATGGGGACAAGCAGTCTACCGGATGCAGAGTTCAAAACTCTGGGTGTAAGGATGCTCAGTGATGTCAGTGGGAACTTCAGAAAAGAGATAGGGAACATAAAAATGGAGATAGAAAACATAAAAAAGAATCAGTCAGAAACAAAAAATACACTAGAGGGAATCAACAGCAGATAAAATGAAGCAGAGAATCTAATCAGCAATTTAGAAGACAAGTTAGCAGAAAACACCCTATCAGAACACCAACAAGAAAAAAGAATTTTAAAAAATGAAGATAGTTTAAGGGGCCTCTGGGACAACATCAAGTGTAACAACGTTTGCATCAAAGGGGTACCAGAAGGAGATGAGAGAGATCTATTTGAAGAAATGATGATGAAAAATTTCCCTAACCTAGCAAAGAAAAAAAGACATGCAAGCCCAGGAAGTTCAGAGAATCTCAAACAAGGTGAACCCAAAGAGGCCCACACCATGACACATCACAATTAAAATACCAAAATTTAAAGATAAAGAATCTTAAAAGCAGCAAGAGGAAAGCAGTTAATTACCTACAAGGGAGTTCCCATAAGGCTGTCAGCTGATTTCCCAATGGAAATTTTGCAGGCCAGAAGGTACTGGCATGAATTATTCAAAGCAGTGAAAGGTAAGGACCTATAACCAAGTTTACTCTCCTGGCAAAGATATAACTTAGAATTGAAAGACAGATAAAGAGCTTCCCAGACAAGAAGAAAGCTAAAGGAGTTCATCACCACCAAACCAGAATTATAAGAAATCTTAAAGGGACTCCTGAAAGAGAAAGAAGAAAAAAATATACATAAAAAATATGAATAATAAATGGCGATAGCTACATCTCTATCAATAATCACTTTAAATATAAGTGCATTAACTGCTCCAGTCAAAAGACATAGGGTGGCTGAATGGATAAGAAAACAGGACCCTTACATATGCTGCCTGCCAGAGACTCACTTCAGATCAAAAGATACACACAGACTAAAAGAGGTGGAACAAGACATTTTTTATGAAAACGTAAACAAACAAACAAACAGCTGAGGTAGCAATACTTATACCGGACAAAACAGACAACAAAGGCTCTAACAAGAGACGAAGAAGGACCCAGTAATTCCACTTCTAGGTATTTATTCAGATAAACTGAAAACACTGATTAGAAAAGACGTGTGCATTCATATGTTCGTTGCAGAATTATTTACAACAGCCAAGACACAGAAGAAACCGGACGTTCATCGGTGGATGAATGAATAGAGAGGAGAGGGTACAATGCATAGTTTAATGTTACTCAGCTGTCAGAAGGAATAAAATCTCGCCATCTGCAACAGCATGGATGGCCCTGGAGGGTATCATGCTGAGTGGAGGAAGTCCAACAGAGAACGACAAATACTGTATGGTGTCAGTTATATGTGGCATCTAAAAGACGAAGCAGATGAGCAAACAGAACAGGAACAAACTCAGAGAGAACGTTTTGATGGCTGGCAGATAGAAGCGGGGTTGTGGGGATGGGTGAAAAGGGGGAAGAAACTGGGAAGTACAAACTGTCAGTAACAAAACAGTCCTGGGATGTGAAGTGCGGCATGAGGGATATCGTCAATGATATTGTAATAACTGTGTGTGGTGTCAGGTGGGTACTGGATTGATTTACTGGGATGATTTTTCTGTAAGGGAGGGAAATGGCTAACGACCATGTCGTACACCTGAAGCTAATATAATATCCTATGTCGATTGTAATTGAAAAATAAGAAATTATTTTAAATGAAGAATTAGCAGAAGAGCTGACAAAATTCTTTCCCAGGTCCCGAGGCCCTGCCTCTGCTTGTCTCTGAGGACAGTCGCTGGAACGAGCCGCCACCGCCTGTCTGCCACAAGGGGGCCGCATGCTCTATGCCTGAACCCCGCGAGGATCCCCAGCCACCAGAGTGGGACATTCCCAGGGCTGGAGAATCCATCTTCTACGCCGGTTCTCACCATGTCAAACTGCTCGCTAGGGTTCTGTCGTCAGAATTGTCATCGTCATCGTCACAGTCATCATCCGTGGTGCTTCCTCTTCCTCCCTCTGTGCAGTTCAGAGCCCATTGTTCAGGAGAGTTCACCCTCTGACTGTCACTCTCCTCCGTTTGGCCTCTCCTAACTCAGTGACAACACAGGACACATTCTCAGAGGCCCAGTGTGTAGTCATCGATCCACTTCACAAAGTCTCAGCTGTTACTAAGGGCAGATCCTCCACCAAAGGAAAGTAACGGGTGAAACTCCCACCATGGGAAGTGGCACAAGAGAGAACTCAGCCTGGAAACAAACGGGCAAATGCTCCTGGAATTCATCAAGTCATCATTCCAGGTCCAGGACCTCAACAACCTGTGTTCCAAGGGGGGAAAACTACGTGCGATGAGCAGAATTTGCCTCTGTCCTCACTCCATCTCCTCCTTCTCCCATCACCTCTCCCAATGAGCATGGGCTGGCGATGTTGTTAGCTGGCAAATGCAAAGAAATGTGAGGGCCTGAATTCTCGGGAAGGAAGACATGGATGGAAGGTCAAACATGCTCCATTGAGAAAAGACAGAATCAAAGGAATCTACAGTTAGAAACCTGGCTTGGAGATGAGAGTGCCTGGGGTGGAAGCAGAGAAGTTGGCGGGCTAGTTTGATGCCAAAGATGGCACGTTCGCTTTGAAACACGATGTCAGGTGACCGGAAGACGTCAGTGTAATTGATCAGCAGGCATTTAGTCATGGGTCAGAGTGCGAGGTCAGGCCAGAGACAGTATTTGGGAACAATCCTCATGGAGGTGAATTCAAGCAGTAAGAGAAGCGGAGATGAGAAAAGTCACACCGGGATTTAATTAGATTGCAGAGGTCATGTCCACCAAGCACCCTTGGTCCTTGGAGAATAAGCCAAGGAAAGGGCATCGTGAGGCAAAGCAGGTGGCCAAAGCCTTCCTCCTGAGCCATTACTGTGAGCCTTGCGGCTGGAGAAAGGGGAAACAGGTGTGAAAAGGCAGGGAAGGTGTGTCCTGGGAAAACTGGGGCGTCGTCACAGTTTCATTCAGTGCTGGAGGGGAGACGGCGGGGAAGTTTGGCGTTCTTGTCTGTGCCTTCTGGGAGCCCCTGCGGGCGTCATTCCCAGGCACATGCCAAGGTCTTGGAGAACCCGGGCCCCGAAAACATTATGGTGCCACATGAAGGGACAAGTTCCCCAACCACGCAAGACACAGAGTGCTCGTATGCTGAAATCTAAATAGCCTTTTCCTATATTTGTGTTGCAAAATCAGGACTTTGGTAGGTTCTTTTCCTTTTTGTGTCTCTTTTTTGCTGATCTCCCAACTGAGAGCCTCATCCACCTCCTAGAAAACCCAGCCCTGTCTTTCCCGAATGGCCCTGTTTCTCTCATTTTCCTTGAGAGTCCGTGGCTCTCTGCTCAGCTCATCTCTGCCACCCCAGGCTGGCCTTGGCGCCTTCCTTACTGGGTCAGGCTCTGCAGGGTCCGTATTTCAATCCAACACAATCAGTGCTAGCTGCATGCCCGAGCAGTCTCAGCCTGTGAGGCGTGACACAAGGCCTGTGTCTCTGCAGATGTCACCTGTGTTCCTTGTCATGGATGAGCTGCCACCCTGCGGCCCCACTTTGTCTCCACGCCCCCAAACACTGCGAAGCTGATTCGCTGGGGTCGCTTCTTGCTTGGAGCAGCTGCACGCTGCTCACCCCACCTCCTGCCATCCCTAAACCCGGGCCCAGCACTGTCCTCCTGTATCCCAGTAGACATTTGTCTTTCAACTGCCTGATGACACATCTTGGCCTCGCCTTCTTCTCAGCAACGTTTTCCGTCCCCGATTCAATGCTGCAGACAAACACTCCCGATGGCACATGTTCAATGTCAAGTTGAATCCTTTCAAGTCAGGGAACGACTCTGTTTCTGTGCCTGCCAATGATCGTATTTCAGCAAAATTTATTAAGTGCCATTTATTGGCAACACTCAGAAAGCCACGAGTTTGTGAGAATGTCTAGATACATATTTAGAAAGCACAAAATAGACGTTTTGCCAGCCAATTCACTCAGGGGAAGCAGCAGCATAGCAGAAAAAGCTCCAAGCTAAGGATTCAGATCCCAATTCTGCGACCGATGGGCTCTGTGACCAGCGATGGGCCTCTTTCCACCATTTCTTCATCTGAAAATAAGGGAGTTGGACTACATTTTTTTGCTATGATGGGTCCTTTAAGTTATACCATGCTGGGATTTTTTTTTAATTGTGACTTTTTGATGTGATACGGTTCAACAATTAAGAACTCCGAATTTCTTATTTGCCAGGTATTTGAGGTGTTAATGGAAACAGTGATTCCCCACAGACCATCTTTGCCGATCAGCTTGTATTTTCTGGAGATGTCAAAGCAGGAAATGCTCTGCTGGAACATTCACAGGCGGCTTTGTTTCTTTTTGCAAAATCGTGATGTTCTAGGTGCTCCTGTGAGCTCTTATTTCACTTTGTAAGAATCTTATTTTTATTTATTGGCCAAAGGTAATAGTGACTCGCCCTCACTTCTGAGTGAGTGTTTTGTTTGTTTGTTTATTTTTGTTTTTCTGTGGGTAATTGGTTTTTTTTTTTTTTTAGCCATGCTTCTTTCCCAGTGAACCCTCAATGCAGATTTTGAAAAGAGACTTTTGAGAAAAATGGAAAGCAATCCTGCAAGTGAACACCAGAGCCAGCGAAGGGAAGGGCGTGTCTGCCCTCACTCACACAGCATGTGGTTCCCAGAACCGCCATGAGGGTGAGGGCACTGTGCTGGGACACCCAGCAACGACTGCACCAAGAGCGCTGGCATTGGCTTTCTCTTCTCGCTCCATGCAGGGCCATCTCCTGGGCCAAACTGGATGCCTAAGAGCTGGCTCAGAGTCGGCTGAAGCCTCGGTCACTCCTTTTCCCTGATTCCCCACCCGTTCCCAGTTTGGCCTTTTAAAACCTCATCCCGCTTCCTGGACAAGGGAGACGCATGATCACCTCCAAAATGCCATTTCCCTCAGGGCCCTCCCAAGGCACCTCTTGCTCTAGGTCAAGAAATCAAAACCCATGGATTTAATTTCCCCCCTTTTAAAAGTAACCTCTAAAGACTCAGAATTTCGGCACAGTCATTCAATACATGAATGGGATTTGAAAACCTCACCCACGAAGCACAGTAAAATACATCCTAGGCTCTGGAGGTCGTAGTGTACTTCATATGTCCCTTCTCTCTTCTCTTGTTCATTTATTCATTCAACAAACATTTCTGAGCCCTTCCATATACTGAGGTTTCAAAGACGATAGGAGAGACACAGGCATACAAGTCCATGACTCCACAAAGTGCTGGCTGTGTCCCCAGCACTACCGAGCGGGAGTTAGAGTAGTAGTCCCAGGGGACTGGCTCCCCCATTCTGTAATTCTAAAGAAAAACAGGCTGAAAGGGTTAGTTCACTACTCACAGGCCCTCAGGTAGAAAGCGGTCAAGTTAGGTTTGTCCTAATGCTCTGTCTCCTGACTGGCTCCCAGTCGGGGGAGGTCAAGGCAACCTTCAGAGCCTATGGCTAAAGACCTCGAGGCAGCTGGATCCCCTTCACTTGCCCATGGGTCAAAGCAGAGAAAGGAGAGGAAGCCAGGTGTCCAGGTGGATACTCAGGGACCTGTGGCTCCTGCACCAAGTGTGGGAAACACCATGTGGGCAAAGAAGAGCTGCCTAGTTCTTACGTTATTCAAAAAGCGAAGGAAAGAAAAAGAGAGAAAGCCCCCAAAGTTTTCATAATAAATCAACCCTCATTTCATGAATATTCGTTGACTGAACACAGGCTTTGGGAATAGAGAGGTTAATGACACTTGGACACCACCAGGTGTAGGACGAGATGGATCACCTAGGAGGTTACAGACGCGGCCCAGTCAGTGCCTGCTCTAGTGTCCTCCACAAGGAGCTGAGAGGCCGGTCCTCGATCCCCATGTCTCTCTAAGCCTTGGTCCCAGCATTCCTGGCAGATGAAGAAAACAGCCCCATGACCTCAACGTTGTCCCCACCGCCAACCTGAAGCAGCACTCAGGGAATACGAGTGGCAGAGGCGAGATGGAGGCTGCTGGAGGTACCTGCTGTCCACACACGGGGTCATCATCTCACCCGATGCAGACCGAGGACTCCGTCCTGGAGGTAATACCTCAGAGGCTATCAAGCGGATGAGTGGGAGAGGGAGGAGATCACATGCTCCGTGGACCCTGGGTCACCCCCACCCCTTTCCATGAGCTGATTTGGTGATGAAGGTGATGGTCAGGTGGGAGCTGAGAAGGAGGGAAGAGGATGCAGGACCAGCGGGGTTGCTGTGACGCCCTGCAGTCGTGATGGGTGACTGCAGTGCTCTGCGTTCGTGCAGCTGAAGCGATACCTGTTTCATCTTCATGGAGGGGATTGTAACCAAATCACAGGCAGTACTGCTACCCCGTAGATCCTCAACAAATATCAGTGGGTAAAAGATCAAACGAGCATTTTTCACAGATTAAAAACAAATTAACCAATTAACAAAGCCGGGTTTACTTTGAGTGCTAGGGGACCCCAGAGGTAAGAGTGATGATTTTGCAACCTAATTCAGGAAGGCTTCCTAGAAGAGAGACGGCATTTAAACTAGGCCTTGAAGGATGAACGAGAGATCGCCATGTGACTAACCGCAGGAAAGGCGCTCCAGGTGACAGGAGCAACATGTGGAAGGCACAAACTGGTGAAAGCGCTAGGTCGTAGATTGGTGAGAACTTAGATCTGACAAGGACATAAGAGATGGGAGGGGACAGATGGACGGTGATACTGAGGAAACTAAGTTTCCGTGTGACATTTAAACTTTCTTCTATGAGAGCTAGAAGTCAGGCAAGGCTTTTAAAGAAAGAGGGCCCAGTGAGAATTTATTGTTAGGAATTATTCTGGTAGGGATGTATAGGTTGAAGCCAAGGGCGGAGATTCTGATAGCAATGAGTCAAGTCCAAAGGCTGCTGTCTTGCCGAGAGGTGAATAAGTCTTGGTCAATTTGTAGAACAAATCTGAGATACCGTTGACATAATTTGGAAGAAATTGGATAAGGAAGGTGAAAGATGAAAGAGATCAGGAAACTTTTTAGGAGAAGAAAATGAGTTCCATTTTTAATGTGTTCGATTCGAAATGCCTGAGGATATCTCTGAGGATGCAGAAATACAGAAATGTAACTGTAACTCAATTTAGAAATAAAGCAAGACATTGATTTTGGAGTCGTCAGTGTATGGTGGGAGGGTTATGCGCCTTCATAGGGGATCATGTGGCTCAGCGTAAAACAAGGGGAAGGGGCACATTTCCAGGTAATGAATTAGGAGAGGAGTCAACAAGGAGATGGCAGAGCTGGAGGAAAGGAAGCGAATCAAGGAAAAACGGAGGCAGATTGAAGGCCGGGAACGGTTTCAAACCACCAAATAGAGAGAAAATTATGCAAACCCCGGTCAGGGTGGCAAGGTGAGGTCTTCAGGACAGTGGGCAGACAGGCAGCCCGTTCGTGCACATATGCACACACATGCACGCACACACACATACGTGTGCATGCACATGCACACACCCGCCTGTGCACACACGCACACACATGCACACACATGTGTGTGCACACATGCACACACGCTCACACATGGGCCGGTGTGTGCATGAACACAAGCACACTCATGCACATGTGTGCGCACACAGACACACGCACACATGCAGACACTGACATGCATGTGAACACAGGGGTGCACATGCAAGCATGCATGCATGCGCGCACATGCACAGGCACAGGCACACACAAGCACACTCATGCACACGCGCACACACACAGACACTCAGGCACACACATATACACATGAAGACACGCATGTGAACACACACGCATGTACGCACACACACACATGCGCGCGCGCACACACACACACATGAGGCCACACAACAAAGCCTTGCTGGACGCTCTGAAGGGACCGGCTTCCATCCACCTGGACCAGTTGATCACAGCCGTGGACATGGCCCTCAAGTCTCACAATCAGAGATGCACTAGTCACAGTTCTCTGAACCGAGCGCACACCTGACACACTGGAAAAGTCAGAAGACACAGGGCCGGTGTCGAGGACTAGCGGGGGGTCTGCCTTCCCATCCCTATATGCCGACCTGCATTTTACCCGCTCCACAAGACCCGTGCTTAAATCTTTCTATGGACACTGTAGATGGGGCACAGTCATAATTCTCATTTGACTCCCGCTGCTTGCTGATGATGCTGTTCCGCTCTGTTATTATTAACGCTTTATGTTCCATGCTAACTCTCCAACCGGGCTGTAAGCCTGTCCCACTCAGAATCTGACACGTGCACATGTAGATACTCAGATATGTGTTTAAATGAATGATTTTCCTGGACATGTGCACAGCCAGGATCCGCTAGGAGTTTTCTAGAAGCCTCTAGATGGAAGGAGGGACTGGGCAGCCTTTGAGAATCAGGTAACACAACCAGCACCGCCGTGAAGCTTAGACAATGCATCCTAGAGTCTCTGAGCTCCCAGTGGGATTTCAGGCTGAGAGAGACGGAACCCCACAGCCAGGAAAGCAATTCAAAGATGCCCCGTTCCCTGGGGAAATTAAAACACAGAACTCGCCTCATTTCTGGGGGCGTTACTGATTCAGCCATTCCTCACATACCACAACCCAATCAGTCCTCAAATGTCCTGGGTTTGCTAGGGAAATTAGGAAACTACAACACTTACTTCTTAGCTGGAGACCAAGTAAAAGAAGTGACGGAAAGGGGGGAAAGGGGAGACGCTATGAAGAGGACCACATTCTCAGACCACGATGCGTGTCGCCCTGTATATATAAGAATAGCCCAAACTGCGGCTGACATCTTTGGCCTGAAATCTTGGGCTTATTCCTGACAAGGGCCATTGCTGGGTGTTTGAAAGCAGGAGGGATGCTCAGGGCTGCCACCATTCTGCTGCCATTCACGTTGAAAACAGATAAATATTTAGGGTCCTTTCAAATAGCTCAAACTTCTGTTCCATCTTAGCTCTGGAAAACATATAGTGGGGGAAAAACACAGACATTCAATTATATACAAGTAATGCCATTCAAACCGAGAGACAAGGCCAATGGACACCAACATGCTCCCTGTATTTCAGACAAAGCTACTGCTGGAGAATGTGGCTGATGCCTGTGGAAGGGTGGGTGGGCTTCCTTATGCCCCACCCTAGAAGGGGGAAGCTGTGCCCACCATGCCCAGGGAGGGCTGGCCCCCAGAGGCATCCCCTGGGCTGGCCCAGGTACTTCCTATGGCACGTGCCATCCCACTCAGGAGCCAGCCGCCAAGTGGGGGACAAGACAGGGCTGGGCCACCCCTTCCCCTGGCATCTGTCAGGCCAGAGTCAAGGTCAGGCCCTTCCCCAACAGAGAGTGAAACACGGCAAGAGAGGACCCACACTCAACACGCAACACGCAGCGTCATGAGTGAAACAAGAGTTTCAGTACAAACATGCCCTCGACGTCTGTGTTCGACCAGCCCCTGAAGGGGCAGCTTCTAGGCCTCCGAATGACCAGGACCGCAGGGGCCATCCTGAGCAAATGGGTTTCCTTGAACAGACGTTTACTTCTATGCCCTCCCCAAACCCGCTGAGTCCTGCTTCCTAAAGGAAAAGATAGAATTTGAGGTGTGATTAGCAGCTTAGAAACCCCCCGCTGTGTGCAATGGCTGGTGATGGGCACCCGGCTTAGCGGGAGGTGGAGGGGGCCAGACCAGGCGAGCTGAGATCCAATCTGTCTCGGCTCCGTGTGTGTGTGTGTGTGTGTGTGTGTGTGTGTGTGCGCGCGCAGTGGGTGGGTCCTTAACCTCCGAGCTGGTGCTTCTCAACTCCAGTGTGCTTACAAGTCATCCGGAGAGTTTATTAAAAATGCAAATTCCTCATCCTAATCCCAGACTTTCTGATTAGGATCAAGAACCCGGTTTTTAAATAAATTCTCCCTGTGGGATTCTGATGTTTCTATGTGGGCGATGGGGGGGCCATAATTTAAGAAAAACTGCCGCTGGTTTCTCGTGGGTTAATCTACAATAACCCTGTGCCCTTCCTCAGACCTCGAGTCCTCCTCGGTGGGGAAGAAAGGAGACAATCTATGTAAAATCACACGATAAATTTACTACTCCACAGCGATTATTCCCCATAAAACCTTTGTATCCACCACGAAAACAGCCTGCATTCTTCCCTGGGTGTCTAGAGTATGTGGGTGGAGAGTCTCTTGTGATTTTTTATATCGCACTCTGCATTCTAATTTTCACCATCGTTTTTATGCATTTTTTCCCCTTCATTTTTTCCCAAAGTAGAAATTTTCTTTGCATCTCGGTTTTATGTGCTATTCGTCATCACATCTCAGTGCAGTTGCTTTTCCCGGGTAGCAGAGCCTCCGTGAGCCGCTGCGCTGTGGATCCCATCGTGAAGGCAGAGCTGTCAGTAGCAGAGCTTTGCGATAGATTTGGGACCTCATAGCCACGCAGGATTCCTCCTGGAACTTTACCCAGGCTCTGGGACTTGTCCTCGCTGTGGTCTGTGCTGCTGTTACTCGTGCACTCCCTGTCCCTGCGCTCACTGCCCTGTGACTGCCTCTGCCCCTTGCTTGACACCGTCCATTACTGGTCACTCAGCACAGGGCCGCACCTATGGGCTGGCCTTTCCGAAGGCACCTCCCCAGGGGGCTCAGTGGGGAGCACGATTTAGACCAGACCCCCTCATTTCTGTTCTTTCCAAACTTGCCAACACGTGATACACACATCTGAGTAGGGGTTTTCTTGTTGGTCTTTTTTTTTTTTTTTTTTTGAATTCTCATCTTTTCCTCTCATTCTAATTCCAATCTACTGTTCTGTTTGCTCCAGCATATCAGCCAGCGAACGGGCTGAAATAGACGTTTGCTGAGTGGACAGATCGATGAATCAAGTGATACTGAAACACCAAGATCAATGAATAAACAAGTCACTGATGTCACAGCTAATTCCTGGAGCTATGTGGGGTCAGCGTGGGGGTAAAGAGTGCCCTCAACCCTAACACACGTATAAATGGCACTGGGGGCTGCTTACACTGGAACTTGGGACGACTGTGATGTCACCTGCTTTAAGTAACTGTCATTTTCCCGTTTTAAAATGCATGTTCGCAGATTCCTCTTTCTTTTGATCACACTCTTTCTGCTACTTTGTGGCTGGGACGCCTGCAATCTACTTAATTGGTGCCAACATACAGACAGGCCTGATGGTTCCATATTCCTGGGTTTTGGGAGAAGGTTTTAGCCAAGAAAATCATGCCATCCTCATAAATTAATGGGATATCTCTGGCTTGGGCATTTTGGAACGAAAGTCTGGTTGTGGAGCGTGTCCAAATCACTCGTGCGGTGTGGAAATGCATTCACACCCTCCCCACACCCCTGCTGAGGGCTGACTACCTGCAGGGGGTCCAGCAGAGCAAGAGTAGAGGGATTCAAGAGTGACCAAGACGCCTTGGCCTTGACGAGACCCCCATCTCTAAAGAAAAGCAGACAAGTCCACAGGCAACTACAACAGCCCGTAACGTAAGGCTCCATTTTATTGTGTTTATTCTGGGAAAAGGAGGACCCTCCTCACTGTGCCCTGACAGTGGAAAGTGACTTTGAAATTCTATTCATACTAGACTCCTCCTGGAACACTCCCATGGTAGGAGGCGTATTCTAGAATCAGAAAGAACAAGAGGCAGATGGAGCAGACAAGAGCCGGGATCCTCTGTGGGTGCAGAGTCTGTCTTCTGTTGCTGCCATGCAAGAGAGCTGGCCACTGGGAAGGGGCAGCGGCTTCCTATGGGCCGCACTTCAGGGGCTAAAGGAGACTTGAAACTAAAAAGCAAGATCTGGGCTAAAACTTCGTTTGGAAGAGGATGTTGAGACAGCATGGTTTTCGGCTCCTGGCTTCCCAAACTTGGCAAAGCCTGGGAGCCTGTGAGAAGTCCAGAAGCCCAGGTCCACCGCCCACCCCAGAGCTGCAGAATCATGCTGGAGATCAGCATGTTAGCAAGATCTCCAGGTGGTTCGTATGCACAGAACACTTTTAGCAGGGCTGGTCTAGATCTGGAGGGACGATACAGCCTGGGAAAGAGCTGGAAAGAAGACAGAGCCCAGGCTGGAGATGAGAGCCGAAGGGCAGGGAACTAGGAAGGCACTGCTGTAAAGGGCAGCCTGAAGGATGGGGACACCTTGTGCCAGGTAAACCTCGTCATTGCCTTTCCTGGGGTCCTGACCTCCTGATAGCATCTCTCTTGAGGTCTCGCATTTATATGGTGTCAGACCCCCCCACATGCACTTTCTGTATCAACTAATTTAATCCCCACAGCAATCCATTAGGCTGTGACTAATATTAATCTTCGTGGGGCAGGTGAGCAAACCGAGATGCGAGGCAACGTGACTTCCCCTTACACCCACACAGCCAGCAAGGCTCAGAGACAGGATTCAAGGCCAGGCGGTGAGACATGAAGAGAACAGGTGCGTCCTGGACCATCCCCTCCTCCGATTTCTTGCCCTCCCACCTATCATCATAACGTGCAGCCTGGCAGGCAACGGTCTGAATTCAGTCCACAGAGTGTCTTGTTTCTCCAGAAGTGTTTTCAAAATCAGACCCTTTCACACAAAAATCTGTGTCTTCACGTTTGCTCTCTCCAGCTTGCCACGGTACCCTCCACCTCCTGAGGCTGCATACCTGGCGGTTTCACTCGTTCACACTCTGTCTCCATCATGCAGTGACATCTGTTCCCTTTCACGTCCTCCCCGAACCTCTGAGCCCCATGCTCATCGCTCTGGGCATTCGAGAGGAGGAGCCTAAGGGAGAGGAGGGTGAAAGTAGGAACCCAGAAGGAGGGTCTCGGGAAGTGGGAGGAGAATGGACAGGAGATTCTAGAGGCAGAGTAGGAGGCTTTTGTCAAAAGGCTGCAAAGCAGGATGCTCCAGTGAGGGACACATCCCGACTTCGGAGCGAGCCACGGGGATACCCCACTCCTCTCTGAGTCAAACCCCACGTAGTAGTCCAGGGAAGCTTGCCATGTTCTATCAAGTCGCTGATTTCTTAATAAGCGAATTCATTTTCCACTGTAGCGTTCTCTCCCCTTCCTTCACCATCTGTCCTGAGGATATATTAATGGATCCCTTCCAAGACGTTCACAGGTTTCGAAGTGGGAGAAATATGTGCAAAAACGCTTTGCTGCCAGGAGGCCTGCTCTGCTTCCCACCCTCGCCGGGGCCAGCGCAGACGTTCTCACCTGCTCCCCACTTCTCTGCAGTAGAAGCATTTGTGATGTGTGGACGCAACACTAAAGCAGACTTTGTGAAGGATATAGTCGTGCCGTCTTAAAGGACAATAGCAGTTCATCTGGTTCCACCGCGATTTCCTGGGGGAAAGACCAGAGTCTCTGTATTTTCCACCCGTCAGTTGGATTCTGGAATACCGTTACGACGATAAAAGATTTAACATATGGGCTACTAGTAGTTAATTCAAAAATCAAATCTCTATTTCAAGCAAGTGATTATGTTCGCCCACTTGAGAGAATTGCGTTAATTATAGTCAATATTCTTGCAACTCTTTTTCCTCCTGGGGGAAATAACCAAAGGGGAACTCAGATTCGGGTTGTAATTTCTGAAAGGAACAAAAAGGAACCTCCCGTGGTTGGACACTTAGACCTTGTCGAACCTTAAACGTGATCTGTGCCCTTTCTCTCTCTCCTTTCTCCTTCGGCTTTTCCCTCTTGCTTCTTCCTTTCTCTCTCAAACTTATGTTGTTAACTGAGCTTTAAAACTTGTATTTGGTAACATTTATTCCTTTTCGTGTTATCCTTTTTAAAGTTCCTGTGCTGTGGCTGTGCTATAGTTCCCTTCTGTTTCATCCTAAACATTTGTGACTTAATCGCCACTGTCCTGGCCTTCACTCGTTCCCACCCTGGCCTCAGTTTGCTGGCTGATTGCTTCTCGTTCTTACTCTGAATTGCTTAAAAGGATACATAAAGAGATTTATTATTTGGTTTCTTAGGTGATATAATACGTTAATCCCTCTGAAAAGGATTATATATATATATAAAAAGTAACAATGGCAGTGCCAGACTGTTTTGAATGTGTCTGTCTTAAACTTGTTCTGAAGCTGTGTGTTTCAAACTTACAAGTCGGTTCCATAGGAATGATCATTTATAATGAGTGAGCTCTTAATCACACAATTCTGACAAACTCAAATAATTTAACTAATGCTTATTTTAATACCCTTGAGGGATGTATTTTTCATTATTTTTTCCAGTAATCATCACACCATCATCTCCATACACCACTAGCATAGCACCTGGGAGTGTCTAAACAGGTTTTATATGCTTAATCCGACTTGAACCTCCCAAGCACCCCGTGAAGCAGGTGAAATTATTTTCACTCATGGAGAGGGAAGCAGAAATGCAGCAAGTAAGATAAAAAAATTTATATGGGAGAAAAGACAAGTGGCAGGGCTGAAGTTTGAAACTGAGCCTTTCTGTGTGTACATGGTAAAGTGCTGATGATAGATAGATAGATAGATAGATAGATAGATAGATAGATAGATGATAGATAGATAGATAGATATAGATATAGATGATATAGATTTAGATATAGGTATAGATATGGATATGAATATGGATATAGATAGAGATAGAGATATAGATTAGATATAGATACAGATACAGATACAGATATAGATATAGATGATATAGATATAGATACAAATATAGATATAGATGTAGATAGATATATAGACATAGCTATGAACATGGATATGGCTGTAGATAGGTATAGGTATAGGTATAGCTATAGGTATAGGTATAGGTATAGGTATAGGTAGGTATAGATAATATCAAGGGCTCTGCCCCGAGACTTTCTGGATACGAACTCTGACCTTGCCATCTACCACTCAGGTAAACTTGAACCAGTTACTTAACCTCTTTGTGCCTCTCTTGTCATCTGTAAAATGGAAACAATAACATCTACATCATAGGGTGATTATAAGGATAACACAAGTTAAGCCACATGGAGCACAGGGAACAGCATGGAGAGCACCAGGCGGTGGTCTTATGCTGAGCTCACGGCTGCCTCTCTGGAAACTACCCCTGCCGGTGACTGCTCAGCTACGTGCCGGTGTCCATACCAGGGTCGCATGATGGGGTGGCCATAGCTAAGTGACCAGGAACATAGAAAACTCAGCAGGAATTCTGGATATCAGTTTTCCTTAGCTCTCTCTCTCCAAAATGTCACCTGGGCCAGAAGCAGCAGTGGTTCGGGATTCACATGTTTAAAACGCCTGCGAGGGTTCTCTGTTAGCCGTTCACGGAAATCGCATGTCGATGGGAAGAGCCTCCATTACTGCAGCTCTTATCTCCTGCAGGGCTAAGCATCTCTCTTGTCTCTCCTGGTCTCCTCGGCGGAAAGAAGGGCGACAACGGCTTCCATTTCCACTGCAATCTTCCCACAAAGAACAGTCACATCTGATAAGGCAAAACGCTAACAGATTTCAAAGCTCCCATTACATAATTCAAAGAGAGTCGAGGAGCTTTTTTAAATTTCTCTTTAAATTATTCATAACACAGATCTTTGAAATATTTAAACTCCTTTCTCACGTAGTCAAAAGAGATTGCTGATGGAGAGCTCCCTGTGCTCGCCTAAAAGACAGGGAAGGTGGGTGTGCTTGAGGTTGCCACTGTGGGGGACCCCCTCTACCCCATGGAACCTTCGAAGACTTCCTCCTGAATGCTCCGCTTTCCAAAACCAGGGGTGCTTTCCTTTTGAGACCAAGGATTTACCAAGTGGGATTTCTTTTTTTTCCTAACGTTGTTCTCAAGGAACAGCCTTTAACACAACATAAGCAAACCCGTGAGGAAGGGGAAGTGTCCTCCCTGCAGCCAACTGAAAAGTCGCTCATTAGCAAAACCCCGGGGGTGCTACTATCTAGACGCTGCTGCAGCTGGCTCCAATTCGGAGAGGAGAATGATTCATTACCATGGTTACTGATGCCAGAAATATTACCTTCTGCAATCAACACACACAAAGATCCTTTAAGGAGAGTGTAAAAATTAGAGCACTGTAAACAATTAGTGAAAATTGCCAACAGGCTCAGAGGCTGAACGTGCACAATGCTGCTTTCAGGGCAGAAAATCAGAGGCGACACACCATTGCCACACCAGCAAATCCTGCCCAAGGCGAGAAAGGGACACTCGTGTCCAGGGAGTGAGCTGAAGGCCCCACCAACAGGCGTTTCTGCACAAATTCGTTTTCACTCACACATACAATGTCAGCTAAAGACCTGTCTGATTGACATATGTGCATGGTCAAGTTTTGATTCGTGAAACCCACAGGCAGTTTTTCCTTAAGCCTTTTCATTTAAACCAATAGACTTTACTTTTTAGACCACTTTTAAGCTCCCAGCGAAATAGAGCAGAAAGTACAGAGTTCTAACATACTCCCTTCCCCAATGCACCCACGGCCACCCCACTGGCTTTCCCTCCCGCTCTCTCCCACCCCCGTCACCAACTGGTTGTTTGTTACCATCTATGAACCCACGATGACACATCGTTATCACTGGAAGCCCGTAGTTCATTAGGGTTCACTCTTGGCGTTGTACATTCTGTGGTTTGGTTCAAATGTATGATGGCATGTCACACCGTTATCGTATCTTACAGAGTATTTTCACTGCCCTGGAAATCCTCTGCGCTCTGCCCATTCATCCCTCTCCACCTCTAACCCTCCATCCAAACCCTGGCAACTGCTGATCCTTTTATTATCTCCACCGTTTTGCCTTTTTCCAGAACGTCACGTTGTTGGAATCTGTATCCGCATACAATCGATGGCCTTTTCACATTGGCTTCTCTCACTTGGTAGTACGCATTTAAGGGTCCTCCGTGCCTTTTCATGGCTTGGGAGTTTATTTCTTTTTGACACTGAACAAAATTCCATCGTCTGGATGAACCATTTCATGTGTCCATTCACTTCCCAAAGGGACATCTTGGCTGTTTCCAAGTTTCGACAATTACAAATAAAGCTTCTATAAACATCCACACGTAGGTTTTTGTATGGACATAAGTTTTCAGCTCCTTTAAGTAAATACCTTGGAGCGTAATTCTGAGTCGTATGATAAGGGTATGCTTAGTTTTGTGAGAAAACACCAAACTGCTTTCCAAAGTAGCTGTACTATTTTGCATTTCCACCAGCAAGAAGTGAGAATCACCCAGTTTTTGCAGTGTCTTGGAAATTGGAGTATATTATAGAAATAGGTTATTATGCCCAGGGCTGTTCCTTCTTAGTAACAAGATAGGGATAAAGACGTTCAAGGAAAGGAAATTTGGTTGTTAAATGGCAGTAGTCTCTTTCTTTTTTAACTGCAGTGGTTTTTCCCCCGAGTCTTGACTAGGAAAACAGATTATCTTTCAGCCAAAAGCTGAGTCGATGAGTCATTTCTATCCATATTTCATTCTATTTAAAGAATGTCAGCACCTTGAGTCTACTCATGCTTTCGTAAAATTCAGTCCAAACTCAATAAAATCCCCAAACCCCACCTTGCTCTGCTAAAAATGACTGCAGTAAAATCTGTCATTCAAAATTCCAATTTTGTCCTGATCATTTGCACCTACGATGGACTAAAGTTTACCTTCCGTGGCACAATTTCTTCATAAAAAGGTTCTTAAATCAATTAGTAATATAAACACGATAATCTAATGACAGGACCAAAGTGTTTTTGCATTTTGTGTCATAATTGGCAAAGTCAATTGATAAGTTCTATATTTCATATTCATCATCTACTTTTTCAAGAAGGAATATCAGTTTATCAGTACTTTATTGGACACTTGCATGGTCTCTAGTGGATGTGAATTGCTAAATACATACGTATATTTATTCTATACACACATAGAAACATAGAGATATAATGCAATCTTACGTAAACAAGGAATTTTTGTTTATATGGTCTGTTGTTTTATCCCAAGCACCTAGAAAAGTCCTAGCACATAGAAGACTATGTTTACATATCTATCTCCATTATGTTCATATATAGACTTCTAATATTTTCATCTTCTGCAAATACATGTACACACACGAGCATGAATGAACTTGAAGGGTCTCTCCCACTCTCGATTCAGAGAGTTGTTGGCAGATCTTCTTTGTGTGTTTCCTTTTTCTGGGGCCGGGCTCTCTCCCTCCATGAGAGCTCTGAGAGTGATGCATAGCTCTGTGTAGACCTGGCCTCCCCCACACTTAGCAAGTGCTCACCAGATTCTCACTCTTGGCTTCTCCAATCTTGGTCTGGGGTCTTGTCCTGGCCCTGTGGGCTGCTCTTGCCTTGCCCCGGAACTTGTGCCCCAACCACATCTGGGGATGGGCCCTCGCTTCTTCTTTGCTTCGCCTTGATGCACTTCTATTAATCTCCAAATAGCAATTGAAAACAACATAACCGACTTCTTTACAGCATCCTCGTAAGCTTTCCCTTGGTGCCAATGGTTGATATTCAATTATGGGCAACTAACAGCTCTCAGGGAACAAAGTCAGCAGCTGGGCAATGCCCCTTGTGTACCAAGGCTCAGTCAACAAAAGCAAGACTGGTCGAAGGCTGTTAGATTTCACCAGAAGGGACTGATACAGCAGTGACTACACGCTGCCTTTTTCTCTTTCAAAGAGTTACATACTTTCCTGAGATTTACAGGGCCTGCGTGCAGTCATGTGTTTGCCCAGGCTCCAGGATAAAAAGGCTGAGGACTGGCCTAGGAAATTGCAGCCTGGGGGATCTGCCCTAACACCCATAAAGTGAGGCTGGTGGGGCGTGGCAGGAGTGAACCCGCTGTGAGGACCCCCATTTTACTCTGCCTCAGTAGAGTACCTGGCATGCTTCTGTCCACAGAAGAAACCTGAGAACAAAGAAAGTGTTCAGTCTTGCTCTTCTTCCTCAGTAGGCAGCACGACGGAGTAGGTAAGAGCACCAGCTCACAGGCATCCGATGGATTAAAATCTCTGTCCCACCACTCACTACCAGCATCATTTTAGGAGAGTTCCATCACTGCTCTGACCTGCAGATCCTGTAACTACAAAACGGCAAAAGTCATCATCTACCTCGTAAGGTCACGACAGGGTTCATTGCCAGTATGTGGGGAGTGGGCGTGAACCAGGAGACCCCGGCGATCCTGTTCTAACCATCTCCCCACGATGTGTTATTACGTGCTCCCCTATAACAGCTCCTAGAAGACATTACGAGCATCGCAGAAGTCCGACAGGCCAGTTCCCTCCCCTCATCCACATCGAGCAGCTCTGAGCATCTCCACCTGCAGTGGCTGACCCAGCTCCACGACACAGTAATGGGAGTGAGTATTCAAAGTTTTAGGAGGACTCAGCAGAGCATACTCAGCACCCCATACATAGTAGGAACCAACAAATTCCCCATCAAATACCTCGGTTCTCTCTTCAGGAGATTCCCTGGCCTGTATCCAAGCTCACATCTTCTTGTCTCCCTGAAACACAGATTCTAAAAATCTCGGGAAGGAAGAAAGTCAAGGGACCCCCCCTGTGAGAAATGACAAGCTTCGCTCACAGTTCTTCCAGGGCCACTCACATCCTCACAGCAAGGGGTTCAGGGCTGTGGCCCCCAGTATTCTCCCTCACCCATCCTTCAAACATTTCCCTTGACTTTAAGCTACACCCATTTTTCTGTGCCGCGCTGCGCTGGTGCATTATTATGAAAATATTGGAGATGCCCAGATCGACTTCCTCCATCGGTCTTGATAGGAAGCAAATCAGAGTATTGGGCACTTGACTTTCCTTGACTAATTGAACAAAAAGCATAGTTTCCTGGCAGAACAGAAACCGTCTCCCACTTGAGGTTCCTCCCAGCTGTACCCACAGGCCTGGACCCCACAGAACACCTCTCTCTGTAGCAGTGGGAGATGTAGGAGGTGGACCATAAGCTGTGCCATCATACGGTTCAGAGTTCGGGTCTTGGGTCCCCTGACTTACTAGTGGGCAAGTTATTCAACCTCTCTGAGCTTCAGTATCCCCACCTATAAAACATCAATAATATTACCTTCCGCAGAGGATGATGGTTGAGATGCAGTGCCTGGCACAGGACACATTCCCTCTAACATGACTATTCGTTCCCAGTTTTGACTGAAATGGGTTTGGGGTTCCTGCACTCATCTAATTAATTTCATTCGAGAGTCAGCCCAGAAGGCCCATGTGCCTTCCTCAGGCGCTGGCTCTGCCACCAGCAAAGCAACACCCCTTCCTGCCTAAACCATTGGACTTCACTCTCATTGACTCTTGTTTTCCTCTGACAAGAAAAGACAGACCAGCGATTCTCAAGTGGGGCAGTTGTACCAAGCCCCCCACCCCAGGGGACAGTTGGCAATGCCTGGAGACATTTTTGTTTATCACAACCTGGGATGGGGGTGGAGTGCTACCTGTACAAGGCCAGGGATGCTGCTAAACATCTGATAATGAACGGGACAACCTCACTATAAAGAATTATCCGGCCCCAAAATGTTGACAGCACTGAGGTTGAAACCTTGAAATAGACCATGTGAAAAGTATGCTTGGGGACAAACTCTCCAAAAAGATAAATGAGAATTATTATCGGAAGATTAAGATCTCAGATGATTTTCTTGCATTTTAAATCTCCCCATTACGTTGTCTGAATAAAAAGAAATAGATTATTCTAGAATGTGGCACAAAATTCACCTGGGAATTTAAACAAGATGAGCAGGACTTGGAGACTCGATGACCTTCAAACTCTCTTCATTCACCTGATGGCCAAGTTGTCTGCACCTGGTGCATTTTGAAAATGCATGAGAATGAAGCACCCTGAGAGAAATCAACATTTGGAAGGGTAAGAGAATCCATCCATGTGAAATAATTTAGGTAGGATTTTTATATGCATTTAATTTTTACTTCTGGTTCGTTAAACCAGAAAATAACAGTGATTGCCATGACTGGTTAGGGCAGTTGGGACAAAAAATTTCTGGTTTGACTGGTTTTTACCTTTTTAAAAATGTTTTTTTTCCGGGAAACTATTTGACCTGCAGAGTCACTAAAAACTGCCAAACTTACCTGTGTGTAAAACAGAACCAAAGCAGAACAGGAGGTCGGGAGGAAAAGAAGCAGGCACTTAAAATGCCTTCTAAATCACAGGACACGTAGCGTCCATAACAATAAAAGGAAAAAAATATGACATTTATAATAAAATGCCGTCGCTGAACATCAGAAGACATTATCAAATCGAGATGAGAAGAGTTCGAACATATAACACAAAAGTTTAATCAGGGCAAGACCCTTAAAAGTTGTATTCATTCTAGGCCGAAGCATGGCTTTGATCCCAAAATACTGTTAAGGAACGATACACCCCACGTTTCTTGTCAGCTGGACACATGAGACACAATAATTGCTCTTAGTCACTTTCAGCACAGAGGGGTCATTTGCATATGATTTACATACAATGTTTTTGCAGGCAGATTATGTCATCACAGGTCTGAACTTATCTATCTATCTATCTATCTATCTAGTTATGTATTTATTTATTTCAAAAAGTGAAAAAGAACCCATTGATTAATGGTGTGGATTTCTTTCGGTTGTGCTAGATATAGCAGCTTTTGTTGTTCCTGCCTCTAACCACTGGATATTATTAGCGAGCTCATGAATTATCCTTTTGATCTCTATATTAACCCTGATCAAGGTGAGAAAACATAAAAATCTAACCTTTAATCTTTGAGATAGTTATATAGTATGGGGCTGAGCTCAGTTCCCTAGTAAAAAATGCCAATGCTGTGAAATTATAAACTACATTATTTATGAAAGAGGAATGTGTCTTGGCAAAATCAGCTTTAAGGCAGAATTTTGTAATGGGTATAGATTATTTGATCTGCCTATTCTACCCTGTCTAGTCTTGCTGTCTTGCTCTATAATAATCTGTTTATCTATTCATTAATTCATCTGTGCTGTACTTCATGAATGCTTCAGGGAAGCACGCACATACATAGACACACACACACACACACACACACACACACACACACACACACACAGAATAGTTGAGGTTGAGGTAGTAAAGTGGAGGAAAAGGAATTAAGCCAGGGAGAGATTAGAACACAGAACACATGCCCTACAATGCTCCAGAGTCTTGTGTGGGAGACAAATTCAGTGCCAGGCTTCTTAGCAGCCAAAGCCAAAATGCACCCCTATTATTATTGGGTTCACAGAAAAAAAGAGTTGCTCAGTGTTTCTTGACTGTGAAACCTGAGAGAAAATTCTCTTGTGTCTCGTGAGAGCGATTTCTTGAGGGATTTGTTAAATAACAGTAGCATTCCTGGTTTCTATTTCATTACCTTCCGCACTTGTCTGTTTCGTTTTCAAAAGATGTTAAGGGAACACTGTTTTGAAAAGCCGCTGCCCAAGAAAAGCTCACATCTGTGCATAAGGAAGTACACAGGAAGGCATCTGTTAAGGCATGGTTGTATAGAAACAATGTAAGTGTTTATCTTTTGGAGAAAGGATAAATACACTTAGACATATTCATACATGCGAATATAATGCAGCAACTGAAGTGAAAGAATAAACTAGATCTACATTGTTAACATGGATAAACCTCAAAAACACTGAATTTTAAAAAAGCAAGTGGGAATATGATACATATAGTAAGATTTAATCGATATAGAGTAATTATGCTTTGAATAATGATGCATTGATAGTGTCTATTGATATATAACAATTAACAAAAACACATAAACACGGATGGCAAGCACACAGAACAACCTCGGGATAGTGATTCCCTCTGGGGTGTCCAAGAGAAACATGGCAGTCGCGACTCTAACCTTCACGTGGGGGTGCAGGGTGGCGGGGAGCTTCCCCTGTATCTGTAAGACTTTGTTTAAACCAAGATATGAAACAAAGATGGCAAGTCCATTAAGTCTCATCTTTGTCATGAGCACTTGGATATTGATTATTTTCTTCTCTGGACTTTCCTCTGTGTTGAAATCTTTACTATTTAAACATAAAAATTTAACGTAAAAAAAGAAAAAGAGAAGTTTGAGGACAGAGTTTGAAGGACCTTGAATACCAAGCCTAGGATTCTGAACTTCATTCTCTAGGCATTAAGAGTGTCTGAGCAGAGGGCGGACTCGCCAGAGCTGTGTGTTCTAGAAAGATTACACGACCAGCCACAGAGACCTGATGTGAAGAAAGGCTGGAAGCAAAGAGATCTGCTTGGAAGTTGTTAGGAAATGCGAGTTATAAATGATATGGTGCAACTTTCCATATTCGTTAGGAAAGATACACGTATTTGCTTGAAGTAGATTCGGTTAACCCTTTGGCAACCTGCAGGTTACAGGTGCTGGCCCCTTCCTGGAGTCAAAAATCCACATGCAACACCTGATGCCCCCCAAACTGAACTGCGAACGGCCTACTGCTGACTGGAAGCCTTAGCAAGAACAGAAACGATCGATTCATGTATTTTGTGTGTTGCATGTATTATGTACTGTATTCCTATGATAGAGTAAGCTAGAGAAGAGAAGATGCTATTAAGGATATCATAAGGAAGAAAAAAATGCATTTCCAGCCCAGTACATATTTAGTGAAAAAGAACCCGCGTGTAAGTGGGCCACGGCTGTTCAAACTCCCATTGTTCAAGGGCCAGCTGCATGACAGCACTTTCCTGCTCTTTCTACGATACGCACGTAACTCCTTCTCTCTACTCAGATGTCATATTCTTAAATTTGTCCCACAGGGATTCTTGGAGCCCTCGCTGTCCCATTTCACCCCCAGGTTCTGCGTTCCTCAACTCCACTGTTGATTTGTGGTCCAGAAGATGTGGGTTATTATAGAGAATGAATGAGAAAAATTGAGACTAGGGTTGGGGTGGGGGGGCAGATATCCGGAATCAAGAAACACTATTTCTGTGTCAAGAACGCCCTAAGGGGAGCGACATAAAATTAAAACTGAAAGCAGATCTTGTACGAAGCACATGCCAATTCACTGGTGGCCCAGCTATTTTAAGTACTGGCTCCGTCACATGTGATTAAAACGAGCACACAAACCCAAGACGGCACACATCTCACAGTCCCTCACTTGTTCCTCCGTGTTGGGGGATCATTCCAAAGCATGACGTTACGTTTCTCCCAAGAGGAAATCTGCCTGCACAGGAAGCTGTGGACCAAGTCTGCTCCTCGTCTCTGGCCTGCGGATGCCCCACACGCGCGCCTCCAAGGGGAAATCGGGAATTTCCCATGAATCACCGCTGTCGCTGGGGGAGAGCACTCTACATCCTGGCTGCACGCCTGTCTGCAGTGGGTACCTTTCTACAAACATTTCTGCCTTCTCTCCTCATGCTCCGGGGTTGGCTACTAAGTGCCGATGGCCTCAACCAGGTGTTTGTGCTGTCTAACCTCACGACCCTCCTCACAATCCTTTTATTCATGTTTCACTGTCTCCTCTTCTTTGTCCCCATGGAGCTGTGTGTTTCAGATGCCCTAAGCTCCTCCTTCATTCTAGCTCTTTCCACTTTGCTGAGAGCATCTGAGTCCTTCTTGGCCTAAAGCCATGCCTGTAGTTTGCATTGACAGTCCTTGCCTGCCCTATACCGATTTCCTCATCTTCTTCCTGCTTTAGGGAAATTTGGTTTGAGTAAGGCTGCGGCAGAGTTTTTAGGGCTGGAACACGTGGCCTAAGTCTGGCTCTTTTGCACCCTGAAATCCCCCAGCCGTGACGATTGGATCAAAGCCATCACAGAGAGTAACCTAAATCCCTAGCCACGGTGATTGGTTCCAGAATGAGCTTAAGACCCAAACCGGTCTAGTCCAGGCCAAAGCGTGACCTCCAGGAAGAAAACTTCTTCTCTGTACTTCATCCCAAGAAGGTGACTCCATTGCTATGTGGGATAGAGCTCTGTTCCCTGAGAACTGAAGCCAGCATAACAGAGAGAGGGAGAGAAACCAAGTTCGATGTTTGATCTCCGAGGTGCAGCCCTGACCTTGGACTTTTCACTGCACGAACCTTTTGGTTCAAGTCCGTTTGAGCAGAGTTTTCTGTCATCTGCTGTGGGTCAGCCTGGCGGATCCAGAGTCCTCTCTTGTTCCTTAAAGTGGCCTCTGCAGTTCTTCACCTGGCTCCACACAGACCTTGTCACCGCCCTGCTCACTGTGAGCAGGTGGCCTGCCTCCTACTGCCTCAGGAAAGAGAAGCCATCAGGTGCAGAGCCCATAGCTTCTCTCTGACTTCCCATCCGCCTTCGCCTCCATCATCGTGGGACTATCCTCAAAAGTGTCCTTCCTCCTGTCCTCTGCTCTGGGCTCTGTCCCCACTGCCTGCCTCTGGGATGAGGCTTCTTGAAGTGCTTCCTCTTCCTTTTATCTTCAATCTCTCCAGCTCCACCGACTCCTCACCTTCAGCACACACACACATGTAAGCCTCTCACTGAAAACGGGAAGGAAGAGGAAGAACAAGAATCAAAGAAGGGAAGAAAACGAGCTTTTCTTCTTCCTGAAAATCAATGCCATCCTTTTTCTTCCCTCACGGGATGTTTGCTTCAGACATATCCTATAGCCCCTGTACTTTCTCACCATTTGCTCGCTTCTCTGCCTCCTGCAATTAGGATTCTGCTCTCTGCTCTCCTGAAACTGCCAAGTGCAGTGGCCTCATTTCAACATCTCGCTCCTCTGTAACAGTTTATTCCGCTGGTTTGTTCTCCACAGAATAGCCTTTCAAGCACCTCTCTCATAGATCTTACTGCTCCTCTTTAGTGGCTCGTCCTCCACTTTGCACCCGACGATGCATTGTCTTTTTTGCTTTACCAAACTTGGTGAAAATTTGACAAAGCCTATGGTTTGTTTCCCTGGAAACATGTACTTTGCAGGATATCGGTCAAGGCTGTTAATAGCAGACTGAAGCATCTACTCTGGCTAGTTTAACCAGAAAGGGCTCTCCTTGGGGTACAGACAGTTCCCATAAAGGTAGGGAGTGCAACACTTCCAGGGGCTCAAACCACACAGCACAACCGCTCTGCCTCTGCCCAGTGAGAAAGCTTCCGAATTAAAAGGCCAAGGTGCTGGCGCAGAAGCTAGAACTGTGCCAGCAACACGGGTGCCCTGCACCCCACTCCTCTCTCCTCCTATAACACCAATCCCAGGTCAAATCTCACCCGAGGTTCACTGTCTTCAGGTGACCCAGTTTCTAACAGAACCTAAAGCTCACCCAGAATCCTTGTCTCAAAGGGGAGCAGGAGCTGCGGTTTCTACCTTCCCAACTCTGACCCCGAAAACAGGCTGGATGGGCAAGTGGATGGCTCATCAGCCCACTGTATCCCCACTCGCGTGTAGACATAAGATACGAAGACCAAAGAGTAAACACCACATTTTAAACATTAACGTGCCCAAGTGCTTTAGTCAGAATCTTTTTTTTTTTTTTTTTTTTTTGGTTCCAACTGTCAGATCACAATTGAAGTCGCTTTTAATAGGAGAGGGAATTTACTGGCTCATTCAGAAAGTTCCCAGACAAAGCCAGCTTTGTCACGCTGTGTCTAGGAGGCTGGGCACCAGGATCTGCTCATTCAGGGCTCTGCTTCCCACTGCCTCTCACAGGCAAGCTCTCCCTGAGCTGACCGCTTGGCCAACAGCAATTCCCAGTTCGTATTCCTACCCGTGTGGCAACCCCAGCAGACAGAGTCCCTTTTCCCAAATAGGTGAAGCAGAAAACCTACAATGATGTCTCGTTGGACCTGAGTCAACAGCTCCTCCTTGAATCAACCACTGTGACCAGGGGTTGCAGTGCCTTGGCCATCTCTAGGCCATCTTTACATGAACAAGCTGAACGGAGGGGTGTGAGTAGAGATGCTCCCCAAAGAAAACAGTGTGATGTTGCCCACGGAGGGAGGATAGACCCCGGGGAGGCAAATTCAAGGACATTACACCAGAATTCTGTCTCCTGTCTTCCATTCCACATTCCCTCTGGATCATCTCAACTATTTCTGGGATTTCAACTGCAGCCTTCATTTAGGAACTCATCTCTGGGATAGAAATCTTACTTTGATTATTCGTATCCAATGAAATAGAAATTTCAAGGCACCAAAAGATACGGTGCAGTTGAAAGGGGTTTTCAGAAGGAGGCAGGGAGCTGTCTTGGTTCCTTACTGAAGACAAGGGGGAAAACAACATTCTGAAATGACTCACGTGGCTTCTGGCCTTCCACTGAAATGGGAATGTTCCCTGTTGGGTAAACTAATTCACTTTGTCAAAATGGTGGACACAGCCATTTTTGTCCACAAAAGAGAACATTTTTTAAAAATGTATTTAACATAGTTTCTCCAGGCACAGAACTCTTGATCCTGGGGGCATTTAATCGAGATATTTAATTATTGATTTATCTCATTTAAGGAAGGTTCGATGGTCACATGGCATCCCAGTTCTCTTAGTCTCAAGCAAGCATGGCTTTGAGCGACTCTGATGCTGGGGTATTTTCTCCTCTCTTGGTATAGTTTATCCTCTGGGCAAGAGGCACACAGGTCTGGGTGGGTGAAAACCAGCTTTTTAAAATAATGTTCATGGAATAGAGGGAAAACAGATTATGACCGGGTCTTATCTGCTGGTATCTGATTACATTTCTAAATACTACCTCCACCCAGACCCCAAAGTTTCCTATCTTTAAAGAGCATTTTCATCTCAAGGTTCTGAAAACATCACAACTCAACACACCTCAAATTTATTCATTTTCAACACTTGTTTTTTATTCTATATTCCCCGTTTCAGTTAATCACCATCTATCTTTTCCCAATTTAGAAACTTCTGAGTCATCTGTCATCAATCCTTTGGGACGAGGGTACTGTAGGCCAGCAGTGCCCAACGTTTTTGGCACCAGGGCCTGGTGCTTCTATGAGAATGTAACGCCTGAGGATCTGAGGTGGAGCTGAGGCAGTGATGCTAGCTCTGGGGAGCAGCTGCAAATGCAGATGAAGCTTCGCTTGCTCACCTCCTGCTGTGAGGCCCAGATGCTAATAGGCCTGGGAGTTTGGGACCCTTGCTGTAAGCCATCGACAAGAAAGGTATCACCTTTTATTGCTAAAGACCCACAGGTTGAGGGATGTCACTATCGGAAGAGCAATACATTCTTGAACAACGCGAGGCTTGGATTTGCCAGTCGATGGGACTCTCCACTAGAAAACTCTGCCTGACAGCCACCAGGCAGCCACATGTGGGTGAGTACGGTCATGTGTCAGGCCTGCTGCACATATGCAAGACTGAGAAAACAAGGTATGACACGCATCTCCTGACATGCAGCCCCAGGGACAAAAGAAAGATTCAGAAGTGTGTTAAGAAACACTACTATCTGGAAATAAGTATGAGACAGAGTTCTAAGAGAGAGGGCCTTCTTCTGGGAGAAACTAAGGTGCTAGCAGAAAAAGATCTTTTTAGACAACCACTGTGTTCTTGGAGGGCCTGGCAGATGAAGAAAGACAAGAGGCAAAGATGGCAGACATGCAGGCCTTTATTTTCTCCAAAGTGGGAAGCTTGAAATATAACCCTGTATATATGTGAATTTTTTTCATCATCTCAAGAAAAAGGCGTACTCTGTACAAAAAGAAATATACAATTTTTCTAAAGTTTGAGACCTTGATTGTATCTCTTTGATATGTTTTTCATTAAATAGGAATTGCTTTCAAATGTCTAGACACTTGGTATCTGTGAACCTAAGATGTTGATAACTGTCTTGGGTTTTGTGTTTGTTTTTGTTTTGTTTTTGTTTTTCACATAAGCCTTCACTTCCCTGATAACTAAAAAATATTATTTTTAAAACTTTAAATAAATCCGTCAATATTTCATCCATTCTAAGATGCACACTTTACAACTTTAGGTCTCTAAAATTGGGTGCATATTTCAAATCAGTGGTCTTACCATTATAATTGCCAGTATTTCTTTTTTCTTCATGATACAGAAGAGAATGGTGCATCTGTAACATCTCAGATTGGATGGAATATGGCCTATTGCTTAAAATAATGTTACTAGACAAAACATTTAAAGTTTAAAGAAACTCATTGTTCTAGAGGGCTTGAATACTTCAAGAATATGGCAGCAATTCGGTGTCTGAATTCTAGAATTGTTAAAGAACCTTAAAAACTTGCCTCCGGGCCTGTGGGTCTACACCTCTGAGATACCATATGCTTCTCTCCTTTAATCTGTTAAGTGGTGAATTATATATATTAACAGACTTTTTTTATGGTGAGTCATCATTCACATTCCCGGAATAAACCCAACTTGATATGAGTATTGGGTTTACAGACAACTAGACCCAGTTCTCCAATAGCTTATATGGAAATGTTAAATTTTGTGATAGAGATAGCGTTGCAGTTTTCCTCAGCCGTATGCATGAAGGAATGGTTACTCTTTCTCGTGAAGAGATCATGTCAGATGGGACTTACCTGATCACTGGGTGTTTGGGAAAACATCGGTTCTGCCATCTGGTTTTCCTGTTTTGTTTTGTTTGTGGGGGGAGGGAGAATTTTAACTACCACTTCAATGTCTTTAATAGTTTTAGGACTTTTCAGCTCATGTATTTCTTTCTTCTCAAGTCACTTTTAGCAATGTATATCGTCTTCGGAATTTGTGTATTTTGTCTAAATTTTAAAATTTATTGGCATTAAACTTTATAGAATTCTTCACGTTTTTTATCTCTCTACAACAGTAGTTATGCCCATCTTCTCATCTTAAATCTTATTTGTATCTTCTCTATTTTTTTCTTAATAAATATTATTAAATGCTTTGCCAAAGAATCAATTTTTTGATTCACTTTAGAGTATTATTGTTTTCTGTCTCATTACTTTCTGCTCTAATCTATATTATTTCTCATTTATAGTTTCTTTGTGTTTATTCTGTTGTTCTTTTTCCAGCTTCTTAATTGGATTAAAATGGTTAACCTTTTAAAGGTTAACTCGTTAACCTTCAGCCTTCTTCCTTTACTAATCTCAGCATTTGAGGCTGTTACATTTCTTCTAAGTAGCCTTTAGCTATATTTCATGTTTTAATATATAGTGCTTTCATAACTATGCACCAATTGTTTTCTACTATTCATACTCACTTATTCTTTGATCCACGAGTTATTAAAAGGTGCATTTAAAATTTTCCCCAAATGCATGGAGGGCTTTTAGTTACCTTTTACTACTAATTTCTAGCTTAGTTGTGTTGTAATGTTAAAAAGAAACAACAGACCCCAAATGGAGGCACTGTGCTAAGCCCTGCCAAGACTTAATACCTAACTTAATTGCAGTTCTAGCCTCTCCCAGGAGTGGAATTTTAAACTAATCAGGATGGAATCCCCTGGTCAGCACTGGTGAGGTCAGCGGCCTGATCAGATCCCCTGCTTTCCCCTAAGAAAAGGTGCCCTTGCCTGAAATAATCCACTCTTTTAACTTGCTTGTCCCTCCCAGTTTCTGCCTATGAAAGCCTTTCATTTTTAGGGCTCGTCAGAGCTCCTTTATGTTTACTAGATGGAATAGTGTCCGACTCATGAATCATTCAAGAGAGAGCCAATTAGATCTTGAAACTCACTTGGTTGAATTTTTATTCTGTAACCATGGTAAAAGGACATATTCTGCATGGAACTGATATTTTTGAAATGTGTTAAGTCTTGTTTCATGGCTTAGGATGTAGTCAGTTTTCATAAGTGTTTATTTGTACTTGAAAAAGAATGTGGATTCTCTAATTGTTTGCTCCAGGGTTACATATGTGTCTAAATGTGTTGCTCAAATCTTCATCCTTGCTGCTTTCGTGCCTGTTTGATCTTGCAATTACTAAAAATGTCTACAAAACAATCCTCATAGTCTAATCGTGGATTTAACTACCCGCTTTGTGGTCCCCAGCCAAACCTAAAGCTTAAGGCCACCAGACATCAGTAGTTACATAAAGGGATTTCTGGCCTCTCTTCCTTGATAGCTCAACAATGCATTTAAAGAAATAAAAATTAACTCTGTCTGGCATTTTAAGTGTTCTGTAGAAGATTTTTTTTTTTAAACTCTAACAAATATGCTGTTCTGCCAGAAACACTTAAGATCTCTAAGCCTTATTTTTTCATTGAAAAATTATATCTAAGGTTGAGGTCCCCTAGGAAATGACACCAAAACAGAGATTCGTCTGCAGGGAGTTTGTTTAGAAGTCTAAGTGGCCTTAGCAGAAGGGCCAGTGTTATATCTCACTCATTCACACCCACCACGCTTAGCGCAGAGCCTGACACACTAAGTACTCGATAGTTGCTGAGTGCAGCCCAGTGGCGTGAATGCGTTTACTGTCACATGTAATGGCTGTGAGTTTTTCATCAGGTGGAAAGCTGCAACAAGAATGCGACATCAGACCTGGGTCCCCTTGAGCACCTGGCAAGAGTTGTCCCTAAGCTGCCCAAGGGAACTAGAGTCCTCTATAAAGTGCCTCTGTCCGCTGAATGAAGAAGCCAACACAGAGGTGGCTCTGGCGCTGGAGACAGCCATTAAAAACTCCCAATTACTTGTACAAGGACACTTTTACCCAGGGCGTGGGGAGCATAAAAATCTTAAGAGCTGAGAAGAAAACTACCTCTCAAATCGGAGACCTAGAAGCCAGAAGAACATATAAGGGCTGATCTTAAATGGGGACTCACTCCTTGAGGGAACAAAAATCCACACCTCGTCACTTCCACCGGGTACAATGAGAAGAAAGAGAGGTGCCGGCTACCCAGGGACCTTGTTGTCACCCGTGCTCCCGTTCTTTCAGGGAATGTCCCTTTCCTTACACCATCACTTGTCGCTCAACACCCCCATTGTTTCATAAGCACCTAACACACCCTAAACTGTGCAAGTGTCTGTGAGCACACACACGGGTGTGTGGGGGTGAGGTTCAAGGTCAGCATCCCATTACTTTGTTCTCTCAGTTTAAATCTACGACATTTAAACTCTTCCTTTGGAGACACATGTTTTCACTCCCCTTTGGTTCATAATTGCTTCCTCAGGATTCTTAAACTTCAGCTTACAGTTCTCCCCACCATGAAAACAACATAAAAGAAAAAAAATTCTGTATACCCTGAAAACTCCCCCATGAAGTCTCAGGCTGGAGACCGACGTCCATCCACTGAATGTCCAGTGTGGCCAACAACGCCCTTGGTGTCACAGTGAATGGTGTCTCTCTGACTGAGTGCTTGATGAGATGGCTTAGAGTTTGGGTGCCAGGGTGAATGGGAATAGTGTCATCATGACGTTCTAGAATCCCACACCCCAAGCAGGGCCAAGGGATGGTCACTCGTGAGAAGTATGTGGGAACCAAGGCTGTTTCAGAGCACAGGCCTTGCTCATTCATTGCTTGAAAGAGCAAAAGAAATCACCTTTTTGTTTAAATTATTTTCAGTCTCTCAAGCCTATATAGTTACTTTTTCTTTTTCCAGGTTACATGCTCAAATTGATCTCTCTCCACTGCACTAAACCACCCAGCCTTCTGCCTTCAATGAGTGTCGTGCTGTCTCTTGCGGCCTGCTATGTGATTTCTGGAGGAGTGTCAGCTCCATTCTGATTTGACCATCACTGTGTCTGGCCATTGCTCTTTTAGCTGTCAACTGACTCTCCAGCCAACTCAGCGACCATCCTTGGCTTCTTCCACAAAGGCTAGCTAGGCTTATCCCCCTGGGTTCTCCTGATAGTATCTAGGCTTTTAATTTCCAAATAATGTGTCTCAGAATAATGTGCTTAAGACACACCACGACTTCCGTTTGTTTTCATTTTTATCTAAGCACCTTTCACTGGTCTACAACTCCAGCTCAATCAAGAGTCCATCTCTATCTCTATCCGACACCAAGCAAGTTCTCTGTTTGAGACTATTTCAACTCTAACCCATAAGTTTTAATTTTTATAAATGCCTTCTTTAAACAAAAGAAGCTAAATGAACATATACTAAAGAAGAAAATACTGTCTTAGACACCTATCTTCCTGAACGTTAATAATGGTACAACCACCCTACAAATTAAACCTCATCCTTGTTTTACAGAGTAGGAAACTGCGTCTCATAGAAGAAAATCGCCTGGACTCACAAAGCCAGGTAAGTGCCCAAATCAGAATTCCAACCCAGATTCTGTTTGGTTCCCAAAGTTGGTCTCTTTTTGCCACATCTTACTACTTCAAAGACTTCAGAGTAAGTCTCCCTTCATCTGAGCTTTAGTTTCCTCATTAAAGGGAAATTGGGTTCAGTTATTTTGAGGTGTCTTCCATGTCAATTCTAGAAACAGAGAAGAGAAGGGAAGATCAAGGGTCTGGGAGAATGGGGGAGGTGGTAGCAGAAAGAGAGAAGAGGTTTTGTGGATTTCCTATCTATTTGTGGTTTTACTGCTGTTTGTTTACTGTAATTACTTTCTGTGCTTATCAGATATGCCTTTGGACAATTATCCTCATCATGTTCTACAGATAAATAGGAATTTTTCTTGGTATTCAAGAGAAATGTAAGTAACTGCAGTGTGAACAAGACTGTTTTAAGAGAGGTCTACTTCAAAACAATTCATGCAGTCTTTAATTCTTACTTTTCAAACATAAAATGGCACGACCTCGTTATTCTTCAACATCCTATGGACTTGATCCGTTAGATATATAAAGTGAAAACATTCCCCCCAAAACAGAATAAAAAACAGAAAACAACTCTTTAGAAAGACTCCAACTGGCTGCTCCTAACAGTCACAGCAATTGAGCTGGCCTCATAGGATTACAAGGAATGAAGATTTTCTGAGTAAAAGGCTCAGAAATCAGACCAGAGTCAGAATAAGGAATAACCTTTTCGAAAGGCAACTGCCCAAACCAAACAACAATTTCTCACATGTTTACAAAGTGTGTAAAGAAATATGGGCCTCCCATTGGTCTTCCCACCAATCACACACACATGCGCGTCCACACACTAACTCACACACATGCGTACACGCATGCACTACACATTGTCATTGTCACCATGATGAGTGAAAGTTTTAAAAATAGAAAAGGCTGTAACTAAAATTCATCCTGGAAAAATAACAACCAATAGAATTCACTTTAAATGTAAAGGAGCAACAAAATTTATTGACTGAATTAAACACAACAGTTTAAATGGCAGTGTTGTATTTTCATTTTAAGACGTTTGAATGAGACGAGAAAAGTGCTATTAGTCCAAGCTTCTTACATTCATTAAAAGAGTGACTATCAAAAACAACAACATGCACAATGATACATATGCACAAAATGGAATTATATCAACAAATATACAAAATACCCAAAATAAAATATTTACAGGTTTAAAAATATAAACATTGGTTTATCTATCCCATTAAATCATTAGAGTGGAGAAAGGAGGAAAGACCCTATTGCTATTTAGAATCTTTTTTTAAAACAAGTTTTAAAAACATAGAGTAGTTCTGGGAGACAATTTTTGATGTTTGGGGGGAAATTTAACATTCTATTATAAAAATAATATCTATAAACCTACTAACAATTTTCCTCCTGTGCACAAAAATAATACAGCCAAAAGCTTGTCCTCAAAGACATGCCTGACTTTCAGGAAAACTAATTATAGAAATGGAGTTTCTCATTTGGGTTTTCTTTCAAATAACCTGCAATTCCTCATATGACACTGAGATATTTCATACAAAGAACTTGGGCAAAACCCAAAGTTACCAATGAGCCTGGTAGATAGCTGGAGTCAAGTAAAAAAAATGACAGGAATTTACTTTGTCTATAACATCGAAACCATTTTCCCTGATATTCTTGATAAAAACACCACTATCAGATCCTCCATGTTCAACTGAATTTACCCTGGAAACAATGAAAACATTATATAATTATATATTATCTTGTTAGTTTCTCCTCCTTTATGTAGAAGTAACTGTGTAATGGGAGATAAACAGTTGTGCTATAGATATTTCAGAAGTTTCACAAATTCCTTTAGGCTACCGAGGTCCATCTTGCGTGTTAGCGAGTGTTTACCGTGTGTCTACTCTATGCCCCTTTGCAATTTGACCAGATATATTTTTTAGTATTTCTGTCATAGTTTATTAAATGATCCAGATAGCTACCTGAGAAAGTTTAATAACTGGTAATCTAGGTTATATTTCATTAAAATTGTTAACTTCTCACACAAAGCAGAAAGTTACTCTACCCAGTTATTGAATATTTTCCAAAAATTACCCCAGTTTACAATTCAATAGCATGACCACCTTTTATTGAAATGTTCCACTAAATCTCATTAAAATGAGGTCCAAAAAAGTTTGTTTTTTACCAAGCGTAGATAGCCCATATGTTAGTAAAATAACCTCACTAATTATCACTGTGATTCCATTTCAAAACAAATTTCCCCAAATACTGAGAATGGCAAATACTGAGAACAGAATGAGAGTGGAGGAAAACTCAGGTTGCAACCTGCTGGATTCGCTATTGAAATTGCTTTTGATTTTATTATTGACAAGGCAGGTGTCAGATTATAAGATCTGTATGTAGATCTGCTAGTATGAACTCTAATTGGTGAATACAGTCCAAAATGTTGACTGGCCCAGGTGAGAAATAAACCTGCTAGACTCTGAAATCTCCCTGTTAGACCTGCATGAATAAAACCATCAAATAATTATTTTTTTTAAGTTTACTTTTAATTAAAATAGTCATTACTTTAATGGTATTCACAATCATAAAAATCTGGTTTGGCTCTTGCGGTTCAGAACTTTATCAGTTTCTAACTTATATGGCTAAAAAAAGATTTATAAATTAAAGCATGAGTTATGGAGTTAGATTTCTGGTTTGAATTCTGTCCATTACTTATTAAATGGGTGACTTTGGACAAGATATTTCACCTTTGTGAGCATCATTTTCTTTCTCTGTAGAATGGAGCCAAGAGCCACCTTGCTGGAAAGGACAGTGGAAAAGAAAGCACAGAGCACCATCCTGGCACGGAGCAAAAATCCATTTTGTGTTAATTTTAAAGTAATATAAAATTCTCAAATTCATTATGACATACTTATATGTGTTCATTAACTGTTAGTTGAATAAATTAATGAATCAGAAAATATAGGCCAGGGTTCAATGGCTGTAGACAGAAGGTAGGACCCTGTACTTTTGAAAGAGCCAGGAGCGTATCTCTAACGTTGAGAATTGTTTCAAAGCAAAGGATCACTCAACTAGTTCTTATCCAATGACACAGAACACGCAGAACAAACGTACCCCGGGCTTACAGTGGAAAAACAAGTGATGTGTGCTTGGAATGACTGACATCTTATCAAGGAAGAAGTGTCACCATGACAACAGAAGAGATTTCTGTCCATACTTTTGATGGTGTGCCCCAGAGGGAGGGGACACCTCCACAGGAAGGCAGGTGTCTGCCTACTAACCGCACAACAGGGGCAGGTTTCTCTGTTCATGATGTGAGTGCCCTTGTCTCAGACACAAGACCAACTTCTGGCTTCATGACCTGGGTTAGCTTTTTTCCTATTGAAAGGGAGCTGGCAATAACACTAAACAGTTCGTAGCTAAGTCATGGAAGAGTTTAGCTCCCCGTCCCAGGGATTAGAAGAAACGGTGGGGGTGGGGTGGAGTGGAATGGGATAGAAACAAACAAAAAAGATGAATTAAAGATGTCATATTAAGGAGACAATATTACCTAACACAGATGGCTCTTAAGAAGCCCGAGTAAATCTTTGTGAAGCTCCTAGCAGTCACCGGCACTTAGTAAGTACTCAACTTACTAACGAACATTAGTCATTGTTATAATTACTATTATTATTTTTAGAGGAAATTCTGTAGCTTAATCTATATTGCCCTCATTCAGCCCCACTCCATTCTGCTTCATCCCACAAACTATAGGCAACTATATAAAAACAGGTAGGTAAAATAAAATGAAGTTGCTTTTAATGATTATTAAATCCAATTACAGTATAGCTGTGTGTGAAGTCCATACCGAATGGGTTTTTATGAAGTATTAGATACTGTATTTGCTCCATGAATATGTGCCACATTGGATCAAAGTAAATATCAGTCATAAAATGGGCCCAGTTTCAGTTCTGGAGATTTCGTGACTATTTTAATCTTTTGTTTTTCAGCTTGAGAAGGAACTCCTTTCCATAGTCATGAAACTATATTCTGAATCACTCTTTAAAAACATATGTGCAATAAGATAATAATATTCCTCATAAATGGTTATTGTTGCAACAAGTTGTCTCCTTTAAACTATCATCACAGTGAAAAGGCTTTGCAAAGCCATCTCGGAGCCATCAGAAAGTCTTCGGAGCGGGACAGGGTGGCAGGCTCAATCACTACCCTCCAGGGGGACCACACTGGCATGTCACTGGACACTACTACCATTCTTCCTACTATGAAGTAAATGCCTGCCTCTTGCTTTCCCACACAGACTACATTAAGACACTAGTCTGCCATACTAGCCTTTTGGTCTCAAACTGTTTTATAAATATTTTCACATAATGAATTGAAAATTCCTAAGTGAGAACCATGTTGTTGTGCCTCAGTCTGCCTGGAAAGGAATGCGGCCCAGGCTGAGCTATCTGGGTTTTTCCTCTCATCTCATCTGGCCATTCTCAGTGATGACAAGAGGTGACTGTGATCTCTTTTCTTTCTTAGGTTTAAGAGCATAAAACTCCTGAATGAATTTCATAACAGACATAAGGGGAGCAGAGTAAATGTGAATGTACTAGAACCTGTCTCAGTTGCAGCCAAGCACAGGGGCCCAAGTCCAGACAGGTGTCATTCAGGAGAGAACTCTAGAACGACTACAACAAACAGGAAATGAGGTCCACCAGGCAAATGTCCAAACACGCTACATCATGAGAAGGGTCGCATTACTGGTCTCTGAGGGCACTGAGCAAACACGAGGGAAACAAAGGGAGAGCATGTTAAACTCCATTACTCAAGTCTCCATACAAAATTAAAGAGTCTCTGAAAATTAATCAAAGACATCAATAATGGAAAACTCTTAGAAAGTTCAAAGAACTCTTGATACCTAATAGAGCCTTTTTGCCTCAATAGCTGTGTAAGAAAAGGGCTATTTGACTATTCCTTTACATGCAAATACTTGAAAACTACTTCCGAGATTAATGAATAAAACCTTTTAAACTCAGTCATCACCTTCAAAGATGCTAAATGCGTTGTACTTAAATAGGCAGAAAATTCGTGGGAAATGTTTCTAAAGGAAATCCTTAATGTTCTATATTCTATTGTTGTTATTAGGTGAAATAATAAAAACCTATTTCCTCTAGTGATTATTCAGAAGCTGTAGTAAAATTTCTCCCTGTTGGCACTAATGGAAGAACGAAAGCATAACCATCATCAGCATCAAGCAGAGTTACACTGTCTGTGTCATGTTGTTGGCATTAAAATCAGGTCACCTTTGTGCAGAACTATTAAAATGACTGATATATTCAGGGCACACAATCGATTTGACTTTTTTTTTTCTAATTTGGCCAGCTCGTTGACTAAAGGGGCTTAATCAACCAACTATCCCAGAATCACACATAACCCAGGAAAAGTGTCATCGCCTCATATCCAATCCGTTCTTTAAAAAAAAAAAAAAAGTAGGAAATATAGCCAAATGAGGTAATGGGTTAATAATAACTGAAATGGGAATCTGTTAAAATTCTAAACTACACTCTGCACAAACATGAAAGGGCGAAAGTAGCTCCCGACAGAAAAACAACCAGGATCCCTAACCTACAGTTGTATAACTGGTTAATTGACAGCCAAGAGGAAATTAAGGCAAACTTTGCCGACATTTTCCTTTCTTATATAAAGACATATAGCACAGTGGTGTCAATGCAGAAATAAGCCTCAAGTCTGTGAAAGCAGTTTGTTTCAGTGCTTACAAAATAAGTAGATAGATTGCTTTTACTATTGCAAGAGTCTCATCAGTATTTCAGGTTTTCTTAACTTTCCAGGATAATGGAACAAATGAACAAACAACTTTGTCATGTATGGACACAGGCAGAGGAGAATATAACCTGTGCAAGAAAGTGCACAAGAAGAAAATAAAATAAAGATGCTTTGTTTTACAGTTAGAAATGAAATTTATGTTTTTTACCAAGGGAAAATGAAGGCATTTTGAGTCTAAAGAGCATGATCAGTGTTAAATCCAATTTAAATCTCTTTCTCAAGACACAATTTCTAAAATGCTTCCAGGTTTATAGGAGACGCCTTTGTCTGTTAGTTTGTGCACAGCTGAGTGCATGAGCATGTGTGAGTGTGAGTTTCTTTATGAATTCCTGGTGGTGTATTCGGAGTGCTTAAGGCCATGTCTGAGTAAAGGACCTCATTTATAGGCATAAGGAAATTAAATATTAAAACATTACTTTGAAATAACATTAGGGTCTGACATAATGCAATAAAACCAGTAATCTGACTAATAAAGAAATTCGGCAAATCTCTACCACCTCTTTTAATTGAATCACTGCAAATTTAAAATGGGGAACAACCTGCTTTGTGCCACTGGCTCCAATCTGTTTTCCTTGGATGTCTATGTGTCACTTCCCTCATATCATTAAAATAGGGTTTTCTATACTTAATTTTCATATGCTTATTCTTTTTCTTTATAAAAAGAAAGAAAGAAAACAAACATAAAAAACATGTAACATCAGTTCATTGCTTAAGCAACCTCTCTGGAAAACAAGAGTTATAAAGAAGTGTTTATGTCATTTACACACGTGTTTTTCCCTTGAATATATCTAACCATCCTGATACTATGAATCACATCCTAGCTTATGAGCACCGGTCTTTTAATTAAATACACTGAAGTAAGTGCATTTCAGACAATATTTCGGAATCATTAGACACTAACAGGATTCTAGGAACTGCTTCGGTTCATCGTTCAGGCTATCCAGGCGTATGGGAATCCTTTCTGAAATAAATGCTTTGCCGCAAATAATAGAGAATGGACACAAAGTCAGCCACTTTTCAGAAAAAAAATATCGGCATAAAGTGTTTACATAAGCTCGCCAGTGTCATGTTCTCAACATCCTACCTGTCTCAGTCATAGGTCTATAAAGCAGAAGTCAAATGGCATGAGAAACGATATTTTTCTATTGTTCTTTGTTATGTGTTCCTCATTTTGGTCTCCCCACTTTGAGGGATGGTAGAATTCACAAACTGTTAGAACAAACGTGAAATCTCTGAAAACCAAGGTCTGGGGTGAGAAACAAATAGACTCTTACCCAAGACAAGGCAGAGCCATTGCTCTGAAACATCAGCACAATAGATTTTTTTTTTTTCTTTCCTGCATTGAGAGCCAGAAAACCCAGAGAACACAAAACAGAATTGCTTCAAGTTATAGCACATAAAAGAACATCAGTGGTTTGGGGGCAGTTTCCATATCGAGCTATAAAACCAGATTTTAAACTCCAGGTTACAGACAGATTATAAAACATCAACAGCTGCATAAACTGTAAAAGATGCATTATCTACACATGAAAAGGTGACCGCTTATAAATGCTAAAATACTGGGTCTATGGGCGTTTAGTGAAATCTTTCCTCAGTCTTGATTTCTGCTCAGGGTGGGGAAAACAAAAACAAAACCAAAAACAAAACAAAAACCCTGCTCTGCTGAGCATCTTATTTCTCCCCTAACAAATTATCTAAACCAACAGAACCAAAACTTCCTTTCTTGTCCCAGTGGTAGATATTTACCTATTTGCATACCTAGCAACTGAAAGAAGGCAAATTTTCAGCCAATCAATGATGCCCTCTATCCATCAGGTAATACCTGGCTCCTTCAGCTTGGCCATAGGTGTTTTCCACACAGTGATACAGCAAAGGTTCTTTTTTTTTTTTCCTCCTGGAAAGGAAGAATAAAAAAGGAAGGAAGGAAAGAAAGTGTCATGGAAGAGGAGGATTCCTCTGGTTCTGGCAAAGGTTCCTCCAGGCCCTCTGGACCTTGCCACAGCCACGTATGTTGTGATGCTTACTTCGGTTTGGTTAAATCCTGTTTTCTGCAAAGGCAGGTAAAGGTGACTTCCCAGCGTTCAGGGCATTAAAGAAAAAAAAAAGGAAAAAAAATATTTTTTAAAAGGTAAAAAAGAAAAAGAAAAGTGCTCGAAAATAACCATCGGAGACTTAGGTTGGGAGGAGAACCCCGTGTGGGTGGCATCCCCTCTCTAGCCTCCCCTGCCCCAGCTGGCCACAAAGACCTCCCCAGGTGGGTGTAGGCTCTGGAGCGGGGTCAGTCCTAAAAAGCCTTTCTTTAGGGGAAGCAGAACTGGTTTTCGTGGTTTCCAGGGCAAGTGGTATTCCTTGACGTGTGGTGGGCCGGAGACCTCACACCTTTTTGGCGCTGTCGTGGCACGCCGCGGCCCGGATGGTGGCCCCAGCCAAGCCCCGGGTGCTGGCCCTGCGGACCAGCACTTTGGACACCGGGATTTTGGTTCTGGGCACCTCGCTCCTGGCCGGTGGCGGGTGCCCCGCGGCATGACTGGACGGAAGGTTGGCAAGGTGCTTGACGCTGATGGGGATTTTCGAGTCCTTCGGCAAGCTGCCCGGGGTCCGCAGGGGGCAGGTGATGGTGACTGGGGACACGGGCTTTAACCGGGACACGCAGGATGTGTCGTCGTGGGCGGCGGCGGGCAGGGCCGCGGGGCGCCCGTCCGCGTCGGCGCAGAGGTCGCAGAGCGCGTCGCCGCTGTCGCCGTCCCGTGGGATGCCCGGCTTCTTCCCGCGGCCCGGGGCGTCCTCCTCGGGGCCCGGCGCGGGGGCGTCCCAGTAGCCCTCGTCGCTGTTGGGGACACCTTCCTGCGGCTCCTTCTCGGGGCGCTTGGGCTCCTCCTTGGGATGCAGCTCGCTGGGGATGCGGTTGAGCCTCCTGCGCTTGACCAGGGATGCGTCCTTGGCCGCTTCTGCGCACCTGGCGTCTTTGGCGGGCTCGGGTACCCCCGTGGCATCCAGGGGGGCCACCGCCGCCTTGGCCGCCGGCGCCGCCCCCTCTGGCGGCCCTTGTCCTGGTCCCTGGTCCTCGGTCTGGGAGAGCATGTCCCAGAACTCCTGGAGACAGGTGTCGTCCACCTGGTCGGGGCTGGCCATCTCCTCCCCTCCTCCTTGGTAGGCCACCACGCCTCCGGGCGTCTTTGCGGGGCGGCCCGGCTGGCCGGGCCCGGGGCCATGCTGGTCGCAGCTGGGCCCTGCCTCGTCCTCTGCGTCTGCAATAATGTCCCCGCAGCCTGTAAGAGAGTCAAAGCTTTTCAGTGAAGTCACGTCAGAAAACATCAGACACATGCGCTCGGCCACAGCCGCCGGGTCCGAGGCCGAGGCTGGCTGGTCGGGGGCGCCGGGGGCGCGGCCCCCCTCGGCGTCCGCCAGGGGGCCGGGCTCCGGCGGGGCGTCACCTGTCCTGGAAGCGTCCTCCTCCTCCTCCTCCTCCTCCTCCTCCTGGGCCGTGCGCACCTGCCCCGCCGCGCCCGGCTCCGGGGGTGCCCGCGGCTCGTCGGCGCGCGGGAGCCCCGACGCGTCCTCTCCCGGGGCGCCGGTGGCCGTGGGGACCCCGGGGCTGTCGGGGGCCACTTCGGCGCCCTGGAGTCCCCCTCCTCCGGGCTCACCTGCGGGGTCCGGCGGCGGCGGCAGCGGCGGCGGCGGCGGCGCGTCCCGGCTGCGGTCCCCCGGCGGCGCGCGCGCGGCGCGGGGCGCCTCCTCCTCCGCGACGCACTCCAGGCTGGCGGTGAGCGAGCCGGGCGGCGGGGCCCGGCGGCCGGCGCCCCCCGCGCGCGCCCCATGGCCGGGCTCGGCGCCGCGCCGCTCCCTGCGCGGCCAGCGCACGCCGCCCAGCAGCCCGCGGAGCCCGCGCCTTTGTCTGGCGCCCGCCCGCGCCGCGTCGGCGGGGCCGGCGTCCGCGCAGCGCCCGCCCCTGCGGAGCAGCGAGAAGAAGCTGTGCGACTTGGCCACGGCGCTGCCGCCGGGCGCGGGGGCCGCCGCGCGCGCCTCGTCCCTGCGGCCGCCCTCGGCCGGCTCGGCCGCCTCGGCCGCCAGCCCGTCGTGCGTCCTGCTGCGCACCATGCCCGGGCCGTCCCCGCCGCCGCCGCCGCCGCCGCCTTTGTGCTTCACCCCGAAGATGCTGGGCAGGGCGCCCGCCCCCGATTTCCGCCGCTTGAAGAATTTGAACGCCGCTTTGTTGATCCTGCCCGACGGCGGCTCGGCGGCGGCGTCGCGAGGCAAGTCCATGGCGGCCGCGAGGGTCCCCGCCCCGGCCCCGGCCCGGCCCGGCCGCCGCCGCCGATGCTGCCGCCGCCGCCGCCGCTGCGGACCCCGCGGACGCGCGACCGTCGCCGCGGCGCGCGCGCTGATTGACAGCCCGGCCGCGCGCGCGCCGTCGCCATGGAGACCGGGCGCGCCCGCCCCGCCCGCCGGCCCACGTGGGCGCGCGCCCGGCCCCGCCCCCCGCGCTCCGCGCGCACCTGAGCCGCCGCCCCCCCGCCCGCCCGCCGAGGCCTTACATAAGGCCCGGAGCCGGGCCTCCGCCCCGCGCTGCGGCGTGCGCGCGTGTGCGTGTGTGTGTGTGTGTGTGCGTGTGCGTGTGTGTGTGCTGGGGGGAGGGAGAGCAGGCCCCAGCGCCCCGAGCCCATGGCAGAAACTCCAGTCGGGAGGGTGGAATTCGAATTCCATCCCACCGGACCCACCTGCAGATGGCCCTGCACAAAATGCCCCCAACAGGGACCAAAAAAAGGAAAAAAAAGTCTACCGACACCAAATGCTTAGTCGTCCTATCCCCTATCCTGATGCCTCCCCCTAGATTGGCTCTTGCACAAAATGCCCCAACGTGGACCAAAAAATAATAATAATAATAAATAATAATAATAATTAATAATAAGTCAACCGACACCAAATGCTTAGTCGTCCTACCCCCTATCCTGATGCCTCACCCTAGATTGGCTCTTGCACAAAATGCCCCAACATGGACCAAAATAACAATAATAATAATAATAATAATAATAATAATAAAATAATAATAAGTCAACCAACATAAAATGCTTAGTCGTCCTACGCCCCATCCTGATGCCTCCCCCCAGATTGGCTCTTGCACAAAATGCCCCCAACATGGACCAAAATAATAATAATAATAATAATAATAATAATAATAATAATAAATAATTAATAATAAGTCAACCAACACAAAATGCTTAGTCGTCCTACCCCCTATCCTGATGCCTCACCCTAGATTGGCTCTTGCACAAAATGCCCCAACATGGACCAAAAAATAATAATAATAATAAATAATAATAATAATTAATAATAAGTCAACCAACACAAAATGCTTAGTCGGCCTACCACCGTATCCTGGACGTTGTGAATCTTTGTGCCTTCCCTAAACGCTTCACGTCAGTCCTGAACACTCGGGTACCAAGCCCAGCAGGCATGGAGTGTGTCTGTTTACAACTGTGTCTTCTCTGGTACTGAGCAGGTCAATGCTGAATCCTTATTATTGCCTGTTCTAATTCTTGCTACAAAATCACCAGCCATCGGCCAAACCCTATTAGCAACTCTCTGTAAGGGTTCGGTGGGGTTTCGGTGCGGTTCATGAGGTTCTGTGGGCTGGAAGCGAACTGGTCTGTAGGACAACCATGGCTTTTATCCCAGATTCAGCTACTGGGACCAAGGTCACAGAGACCACTGCCCAGTCTGCATTTGGTCGTAGTAGCCTGAGCTAAAGATAGAGGACACAGTTTGAGAATCTTAGGTCCCCTCCACAGGTGGCCCCTGGAATGCAAGGTCTGTCCTTTGCTTTTCTATCCAGTGGGACATGGGTGTTACTCCTGCTTCTGCTGCCACCCACCTCAACACCACTCAGGGCTGGGCCTCAGCCCCCTTCCCTGCTGGGGCAGGGAAAGGCCTGGCAGGGACCCTGAGTGCCGGGGAATCTCTGCAGCTACTTGACCTGGGAAAAGGAAAACCTCGTCCCAGAGAACAGCCCAATCTGGGGACCTTCTCTGTGCTCTGACTCCTAAGGTGACTGCTACATTGTAACCTTGGACTTGATGTCATGATTGGCCGAGGGTCTATTAGCAAAAACGGAAATGTGGAGGAGAAGCATGTACGTTATGCATAATTTCTATATATTTCATATTATTTCAAAATATGTAACAGTATTATGGATTATTTAACAATATTTACTAAATATGATTTAATATGTAATGTTTACATATATGCAGGTATCAGTCTATCCTGAATCATCTTGAGCTTCGTTTTTTTGTGTGCCATCTGCGTTGTATTCAGAACCCTAATCGCCTTGGGCTGAGGTTAGAGTTTTACTAATAGCCTGTCAACCATTGTAGGCTCTGTAGCATGGAACACAGTGTAAACTTAGGCCTGGGGGTTATTAGCTGTCCACTTGCTCTTTTCTGTTGATTTTTATCAAGAACATTGTGTTGTAAAATTAAAAAATCAGTGAGAGGTTCTTATCCCCAGCATTCTAATCCCATCTGCTCGCTCCCAGCAGACATGTCTCCCAGACAAGGTGTGAGGCTGAGACCAGAGAGAGGCTGTTCCCAATTCCTGTTGACCGCTTGCCATGATGAATCAGGGTCCTCTCTGCCTTGGGGAGAGAACAGGTGTGAGGAGCTATAAAGAGAAACTCATTTGTTATCTCTCCATGGCCTTTTGAGGGCAATCGAAAATCTTTCTCAATTCTTCTAGACACACCATACAATTGCTTAGCTCTGTGGGTTACGACAAAACTGTGTCAGTCTGAGAGTGTGTGACGGGGCTCAGGGAAAATGAAGCAGTCTGTAAAAATGTCCCCTTCTCCAATTCTGAGCCAGCGTTTGGAGGAAGTTGGCCTGCTTACCCCCTGGGAACTCTGACCTAGCAGGACAGGTCAAATGTCAGACTCATTTACATAAGAATCCTTGAGCCCCCTGGGAGAAATGTGGCAAGGACTTTAGGATGGATATCATCCCTTTGGGACACAGATACTCGAACAAAGAGAAAGGGACAAAGCGGTCTTCAGGCTGGGGAAGGTGACCTGGTGGCAGAGGCAGTGGCAGAGGTGAGGTGGCACGTCATCGACTCTGAGGTGGAAGAAGTGAGGATCCCCAGAACCAGAGGAAGACAGGAAGGCATGGGGCAGGGTGAGCTTTAGAAGCCATGGTGTGAATGAGGACCCTCCCATGTCTTTCACTCCAAGGTCCCTGTTCTGGGACTTTCCGAGAAAGGACAGTGAGGCCAGCGGACAAGGACCTCAGGAGAAGAACCAAACAGGTAAGGCGAGCAGCCCCCTGGGAGTGTGTGTGTGGGGGGGTGAGTTCTAGTTAAACTGCTGGTGGCAGCTTGCTATCTGTCACAGGCCATGGCTGGGAACCTGTGAAGGTCTACCTGCACCCTGGGGGACAGACTACATTTGCACAAAATGGTGACTCCCTTTGGATTGTGACAGTGAAGATAAGTTTATGGGAAGCTCCCTCTGTTTGGGGTGATGGTTTCATCTTCCATTCTCTCCCCCTCCCCTGCCACTGCCCCGCCCTGCCCCAATTTAGACAAGGAACAGAAAATTCTAGTAGAAAGGAATGAAAAAGAAGCCGAGGGCAAATGTTTCTCGGAGAGTGACAGGATACTTCACAGACGCAAACAGCAAGTGGGTTCTGTGAAGACATGTGCGTGCTTTGCTTTTCTGGCACGAGGGCAGGTCTACTGTTCTGCTGGGGCTTCACTCTCTCTGCAGCAGGATAATCGAAGCAGGAGAAAAGGGAAGCGGGAGAAATCATCTGAGTAGCTCATCCTCGGCCCTGGCATCCTTCCTTTTCCAGAGGTGTCTTCTGGCCCCTGCTTTGGTCTGCAGTTTGCTGAGTGGAATTTTCTATCCACGGAAAACCAGCCAGGAGATCATGTGAACAGGGCGGGGTGAGGGGCTGCCACTTGAGCTGTGGTGTGGAACCATGTCACCACCACCTCACGAAGCAGGCCGCTGGCTTTTCCTTAGATGTGCCTGAAGTCTGTAAAGGGATCACGTTTAAGCATTGGAGTTTGGGGGTGAGACTTGAATCGAGGCCAACACCTCCCCATCCCCAAACCTCTTAGCCTGCTCTGGACCCCAGCCCAATCAGAAAAGCCAGCCCCCTGCCTTGTCGGTCTCCACTGGCCACGCCACCGTGATTGTCATCCAAAGACCTGTGATGCTGCCTCAAAAGGCTTCCAGCCCAGGATCCCTGTTATGTGAACTATCGGGAAAGGGTCCAGCTTTGCCAACCTTGACCCTCACCCCCCAGTCCACTCTGTCCACATACCCGAGGCCTGTCCTTGCCTCAGGATGTCATGGGCCTCACACAAGCTGAGACCACAGGGTGAAGTGCAGGACAGAACAGTGTGGATGCCCCTTGCAGGGAGCCTGGCCCTGGGGTCAACCTGATGACAGCTTCCTGTACCCGCTTTCCTGGGGTGGCTCTAGCCTGGGATGGACAGGGCGAGGACGAGAGAAATCTGAGCACAGAAATCCCTGAGCTTTCATGTTTTCTTTTGCATATTTTGATTTTTTTCCTGAACATCAGCCTCGCTGTGGATTAATAGCTGTTCTGGGTATATGTTTATTCGGAGGAGAAATTCGTTTCTAATTAGTGACATGCGCATGTAAAAAGCCCAGCACAACTTGTAATTTTCCACATTAACCCAGGAGCACAGCCCAGGGTGCTGAGGGAAGAGCTCTCATCTCAAGAGGGAGGGTCCCCTGTTGGATCCAGGGAGCTCAGGGCGTGAGCTGGTGTGGTTCAGCAGGTGTCACCACTCATAAGTTGTCACCCGAGCCGGCCCCCATGTGTATGAAGCTGGATCCTAGGGCAAGGGGGTGCACAAGGAAAGACCAAATCGAAGCAAAATGAGCACTGCTCTGTGAAGCTGGTGGATCCCAGAGGGCACAGGCCACACACAGGTGACAAGGCGCCCCTCTGCCAGCATCTGGTGACTGCCAGCAACCACTGGCCCCCCTCGGTCTCTAGATGCATCAATCCAAACGCTCCCTCTGTCTTCATGTGACTCTCTCCCCACATGTCTGTATGTGCCCCCTTCTTTCTCATGAGAATGGCAGCCTTAGGGGTTAAGGGCCCCCTGGCTCCAGCATGGCCTCACCTTAATTTACAGCTCAGTCACATCTGCAAGAACCTCATCTCTACACAAGGTCACCTTCCCAGGTACCAGGGCTTAGGACTTGAACATAGCTTTTGGGGGATACAATTGAACCCACAACGAGCATCACTGACAGCAATGGAGACAGCACTTGGCCTTCATTCCTTCAGCGCGGTCACTGGTGCCCTTGGCACAGACATTGGTGGGTTCGTGCACTTGGGGTGCTCCAGCAAGTGTGGGCTCTCAGCAGATTTCAAGGTCATGGATGGCAATCCTGGGTTTGCCAACAATGAAAGGACCGTATCACTGCCAGCCAGAGCAAACAAGAAAGATGGCCAAGAGGACTAGATCTTGGCATGTGTACCTCTCAGGATTACCCAGGAGGAACAGGAGAAGTGTGTCAGAACAAAGGAACACTGGCCCCTGATGGCCTCCTGATTCCTGCACTGGAGCCCCGTGGCCTCATAACCCCCAGTCATCATCTCCCCAGAAGCCCCTTTCCTCCTGGTCTGCTTTTTGCCTAGAGTTACTCTCAGGATATAGTCCATCTCAGATTGAAGAGCAGGTGGGGGTCCCCTCAAGCTGTCGGCACCAGGGTGGGCACAGGGAAGCCACAAACAGAGCAAGCCGAATGCAGTCAGGTGGCAGAGGGCACATGGACGGGATGCCAGGGTGTTGGGCCTGGACGAATGCCCTGTAGGGAGCGACCAGACTCAGCAGGAACCAGCTAATCCTGATGCACACTGGAGCCCAGTCCAAGACGAGGGCCCACAGGTGTTAATGAGGAGGCGAGGCACGGAATTCGAGAGTGTGAGCCCGGAGCGGGCTGCGGAAAATGATCAAAAGCCCAAGCCTGTTCCTTTGGTGCACTTTCTCTCATCTTCAAGAGACTCTGCTCTGTATCTGCTTCTCAACGCGAAGCTGCCTCACGTGCAGAACTATCACATGCAGATAGATGGTCTGCACGAACCACCTCGTGCAGCAGCAAAGGCAGGTCCTCTGCCCCGGCTCCTCATCCCCACCTGGTGTCCGGCCACGTGAGCAGGCCGCTCGCTGCCTCCCACACCCTCTCGGAACCGCGAGACTCTGGGTCACTTGCTCCATTCCTCAGCTGCTTTAATTTCAGTCTCAGAGACACGAGAAAGTTCTCCTGCTCTCCTACACTGTCCTGCTCTCCCACACAGCTCTAGCTTCACCCCTGCCCCAGGCTGTAACGGCCCCTCACCTGCCCCTGCCATAATATGGCACAGGGGACACACACGAGGGCTCCAGACAGACGGCAACAGCGTCCTTCCTGCTCCCATCTGCACCCCTTTGGAGCTAACCTGAGTCAGGTTGTAGGGGGCAGAGCCCTTTCTCAAAGACCCTCTGCATTCTTTCTTCTTCTCTACTTTTCTGTTTTTCATTTACCTGAGTCTTGTGCCAACAGATACTTAGATAGATGATAGATAGATAGATAGATAGATAGATAGATAGATAGATAGATAGATAGATAGATAGATAGATAGATAGATAGATAGATTTTTTTAAATTTATCACTTAGTTCGAGACCTTGGCTCTTGAAGTTTAAACGAGCCTGTCTTACGCCAATAAAAAAGAAAGTTTTAGATTAGAGCAGACAGCTAGCAGAACCGCCCCCAGATCAACCCACTCCACAGCCACCCTGGGAAAGAGGAGCACTCTACGTCCCCCAGGGGTTCACTGTCACACACGCTTCCTCGTCCCACGGGACAGTGTGTTAGAGGGCGAGACCTCGGTTTTCCAGTCTCTGCTGCCCCCTCACCCCCTTCATGCCCTTTAGCCTTCTCCTTTGCAGAGAATATTTTTTGTCTAGAGCAAACGCATGTAGGGAATGTTTGAAACACACTAGGTTAAGTCCTGACTGCGGGTATTGCCACCTCCAGAACCTTTCAGAAAGGGCCTCCACGGTGCCTGAGCTGGGTCCATAGCATGCACTGAGTGTCTACTGTGTACTGTCTGTTGTCGTAAATAAACCGTGATGCCAGCCCATGATGGCGACCAGGGGACTCGTCAACGTGACACTTGGTTCAATGTCAACCCCCCCACCAAAGGCTGCCGGTACCTTTGTCCCAGTCCAAGTGCTACATCAGTGTGATCAGGCCTCAGCAGCTTGAGTGTGAGTTTTGTCTGCTTTGAAAAAAAAATCTGTGTTTTCCTCCATGATGGGTTAATCCCCAAATAGCCAGGCTTACTTCTGTCCCACATCCTAACCACCTGCCAGGCTTTCTCCTTGTGCTTTAGGTCTGGCCCCTAATCCGGCCTCACACAGCTCTCATTTATGTTTCATTTGCCATCCAGCACCACAAGGTTGCTTTTTTTCCAAAAGACAGAAATCTCAGCAGATGCATTCATTCTGGGATGTTTCCTGGACACACACCAGTGAGCTCATTAGCCCAAGCTAACCATGAGGTTATTCTTCCTTTTAGTTTGCAGCAAAGAGCAGAATCATGTGCTTTCCTCCTTGCAGCTCCCAGTTCCCGTCCATCCAGGGAACAGTGGCTGAAATCACCCTCAGGAAGGAGGGCTCTGCCTGCTAAACATCCATGCTTCTTACGAGGGCCTCCTTTTGTTTAGCGGGAGCCGGAAGCTCAAACAGGACATTTCTGGGTCAGCTACACTTTGCTCTAATAAAAAAATGCCTAGCCAAAAAGAACAGCAAAACTATGACCCAGACTTTGTAGAGCGTCTTGTCTGATTACCCAATTATTACAGCTCAGATTAGGAAGGGATTAAGCCCGAGGTTTGACAGATGGAGAACACTATTAAAATACCCCATGTGGGGTTGCAGAGTGAGTAGCAAAGTGACCACCTGTCCCTGTTTCTTGGGTCAGGCTGGCAGGAAGTGAGCTGGGGCCCCCGCCCGCTCACCCAGAACCTCTGCCTCCTGCTTCTCTTTCCCCACCTCGTGCCCTGCCCTAGAAGGACATGTACTGCCGACGTGCAAGTGGCTTTGGGTGGTTATGTCTCAGGGCCCTGAGGAACAAGTCCAGGACATTTTATTAGATTATAACCGACAGGAAGGTTTCGATTCCAGCTCTTTTTCCTTCTAACTTTGAAATCAGTAACTCCTCCTTTCCCGAACTACTGTGATTTAGGAATTGCCTTGGGCTGTTTCTTTGGCCCAGAAGCTGGAGAGGAAGCAGTGAGATCTGTTCTGTGTCCTTGCACCTTTTCACCCTACTTTTGGGAAGGTTGAGACCATCTTTGTACCACATTACTGGACAAGGAAGCCGAGTGGCTTGGATCTCATGGTCCAGCCTTGAATTCACAGGCAGGAAGGTGCTGCAAGCAGCCCATTCAATAATTCATAAGCCACTTAGCTTCTCTGCTTCTAGTCCTTTCGTCTTGCAGAAGCGATCATGCTGACCTCATAAAGATGTGTCGGGAACATTAATGGTTGATGCGAAAACATTATGGCAAATAAAATATGTTGAGTAATCTCAAAATCATAATGATTTAGCCAGATAAGCACTTCTGTCTTATATACCTAGCCAAAGTCAACTCAAGAAAAGCATACTGAGCACATCTTGGGCCTTCTCCATCACAGACACGGGCCCAGCACCCCACAGCATAGAATCTCAAGGTTGGTGGGTCATCTATCCCAGCTCCACAAGTGCCCAGAGAAGGGACCTCGCAACACCCAGAAGCAGCTTATTCCATGTCTAGACAATTCCATTTGAGATTTATTTTTTTGAGAATCTAATTATTTTGTATCTTCATAGCTTCTATCCCTTAGTCCTGGCGCTACCCCTGTATTGAGTATTTATGGCCCAGATATGTTGTTCCAAGAGATTCTCATGCATTACATTATTTAATCCCCACAGTAATTACATGAGGTAGGGCCTCCCTATTTTACAGAAGAGGAAACTTGGACCAAAACAGTTGAATGGTTTGCTCAAGATCAAATAGCGGCCGAGCGGTCTGGTTCCACAGTTCACCTTCTCAATCACTGTTTTGATTATCTATGGCTGAATGACAGCACTCCCAAACTTAAGGGCTTAAAAAAAAAAGTGACCATTTTATTTGCTCAGAATTCTGTGGATTAGATATTTCCCCAGGGCTCAGCTGGGCCCATCTTCTGTTCTCCTTGGCATTGACTGAGGTCTCTCATGGATGACAGTGTGATGGCTGAAACTGGGGTGTCCAGGGTGACCTCACTCACACAACTGGAACCATGGCAAGGACAGCTGAGAGGTTCTACGTAGCTCTTACCAAGTGTCCAGGTTGTGCTTCTTTTCATAATACTAGAGCCCAAAAGCAAGCATTTCAATCAGCAAAGGCGAAAGCTGGTCTGTTCAGGCCCAGCCTCAGAAGTTGTACAACAGCACATCCACCAATTCTACCGCAGCTAAGCTCTGGGGTGTGGCCAGGCTCGATTCAAGGGGAGGACCACCAAACTTCACCTTTTTGCTAGAGAATGGCAAGGTCACAATGTGTGACATGAGAGAGATTCTCGTGGCCAACTGGAGAAACGCCACCCACCAAAACCACAACACAAGGCTGCCTCTCTCAAAAAACACATTTACGCACACTTCCACATGACACCCCCCCAGATGCTGGAGACTCTTCTCAAGTAGTCTCAAGTCTTCTGTCTTTCAGGTTATGAGCTGTGCCTTATGAACTATGGCGTCATCCTGTCTTTCTCCCCTGATGTACCCCAGAACCAGATGCCATATTCTAGGGAGAGGCTGGGCTGGCACAGAGTAGAAGGAGCATCACCTCCTGGTTTTTAGAATTAATTAATATTGAATTAAACAGGATTTTTTCCCTGCCAAGCAGCACCCCATAGAAATTCTGTCACCCAAAATCCAATATCTCCACTCTGTACTTGTGCGATTGTTTTGAGGGACCCAAAATTAAATTTCATCTTATGAAATGTGGCCTGGTACTCTGGTTCATTGGGCCTTACTGGATCGGATTCTGTCTCCCACTGTATCCACAGCCCTTCCCGGCTTTCAGCCAAAACTTCATTCGGTCACGACTCACCTCCTCCTCCTATACCGTCTTCCAAGTGATTGATAAAACCATCGGCCTGTTCAGAGACGAGAACCAAGCTCTGAGAACACCACTGAAAAGCATCTCTCCACATGGAAATCTAGCCATTGATCTGCAACTTCGCAAACCGACAGGGCAGAGTTGTTCAGGCAGTTACGGATGCGCCAACTGGCCTTTGCATCCTCCCTTCTGCACTCCTTCTCGGGCTGTCCCAGGAACCATGGCCAGCACTTTGCTCGGATTCCGGAAACTCCTTGCTCTTTGCATTTCCCTGATGTGCCACAACCACGATCCTAGCAGCAGAAGAAATTAGGTGAGTCCTAATGTTTTACAGTGTCTCAGTTAACTCCAGGTGGTCAAACTTCACCTTCTCGAATCAGTTCCTTCGCCCTCCCTGCTAGAACCTCGCCCCACCTCACCCACTTTCTGTTCACCTCTGAAGGGCACAGCGCTGGCCTTGCAGTCTTCCCACCCATCTCCTGTTCTCTTAGTCACCCCATCAATCACACCTCTTGGAACCCAATCCCCTTGGGAACCTGGGTCAGGAGACTGTAAAGTGAGAGTGGCAGGTGATCATCTAACGGAATCCTTAAAACTGTTTGCACCATTTGGCCTAGGGCTTTCCAGTCCTAGAAAATAATCCAAACACCAAGTCGTTGGACGTGTGATTGAAATTACATCGTTATTGCATGGAGCCCTTGAGCTGACGATCAAAAGCTGCCTGAATATAAACCTGACACCCGAGGCCCTTCCTTTGCTCTCTCAGGTGTCTGATAAAGGTGCCCTGATTCTCCATGCACAACCTGTGAAGATGCGATTCTGTCCCGTCAACTGTCCCATCGCTCAGTGGCCAATGGCTTTCTTCCTTCCGAATGTGTTCTCGGTCCCTGCCCTGTCATGGGCTGCCTCGGCCCAGCTGCCACATCCACCAGGCATTTTGTGATGCTGGTGATTTACCGTCGTGAAATTCTGCAGGGGGGCTCAGAGTCTGCAGCTCAGCTCCTCTTATTCTCCCATTCTTGCTCTCTCAAGTCCCTGGAGCAACCGACAAATCATTCTCCATGCTTCTCTCCCCGGCATTTTTTTTCTCAAAAGAAAAAAAAAAAGAAAAGAAAAAGGCCAATTTTTCCCTAAAAGGAATTCTTGCTAATAATATACATTCCCCCCTTACACGATCACATGATGAATTAGTCGTGACATGGGAAAATGCTTATGATAACATGAGCTAAGCAGGAAAAGAAGCAAGATAGCATCTTAAAGTTACACCCAGTATAGTCTTAACTCTGTAAAACGGAGGAAGTTTAATCACAAAGTAGCAGTGGCCATCTCTGGTGACAGGACTCTGGTTGGCTTTTGTTCTCTCATATGCGCATTGCTAGGTTTTCAAATTTTCAGAGGTGATTAAAATATTTGGAGCCCCCGTACCTGGGAGCTAGTGCCATTTGGGAAAATTTTAAAGGGAGTCAGGAAAAGCCAGAGTGGGGCAGGTAAAGGTGAATGCGGGTTTCTGCCCTCCTCGGGTGCAGATAGCAAGTTGCAGTTGATGCTCCTGCCTCCTCACCTTGGGCTGATAACCACCAGCCTCCAAGTGCAAACTTGACAGTTCAATTGTTTTTAAAAGGCAGATCAAGTGATCCGACTTGTCCTCATTACCACACTGCCTCCATGACCCCTGATGCCTGGGCAGGATTGCTGGGAGGACACAGAAGCTGCCCGGCTGTCACTGTGAAGGCGCGAGACACACCTGTGGTTTCCAAACGTGGTGCAGACAGAGGCTGCAACGGACCTTGCAAGGCCAAGCGTGGTTTGGAGCATCGACGGTTTCCTTTCCTTTCTCAACCTGGCAAAACTGAGAGCGTCAACCAGGGCAAGCTCTGGCCTTATTACACCTCTGCTAAACATTCAGTTTCTGACCCATCCAAAGCTGCCTCCCCAGATGCAAACAAGCCGGGTGCAGCTGAGAGGTGAGGTTCTAGAGGAAGCACAAGAACCTGTGGGACAGGAAAAGGCAGCTGGTACCTCAGTCTGAAGCAAGTTCCCTGAGTTATCGGAGAAATACCTGGGAGCCTCGCACAGACCTTACTGTCTCGGGTGTCTCAGAAGCATAGCAGGGCTGGGAGGTGGGTGGCACTTGCATAAATGACTCTCTCTCTTCGGGAGCATGAAGAAGGAGCAGCAGAGGTTTTTCTCCCCGTAATAACGTGCATGGAAGTGCTATAGGCCATGTGCTCAGACTCCGTCCTTTCATTCTTCAGTCTTTACAAGGGGTTGGTGTCAGCTGAGAAGACTTCCTTCTTGCACCCGTGGAAACGATACCGTTCTGTCACTTGACTGAATGGGATTGCCCTCCTTGAGCTGTGAAGCATTGTATTGACAGACAGAGTGTGACTCCTCCCGTCCTCTCCTTTTATATCTAGAACTCCTGTGCTGGTTTCCAGTCCCTCAAACAGGAATGAGGCCCAGGGAAGCCAGACAAGAAGAATTCCCTGTCCTTACAGAGACGGAGGAAGTGCTCAGGCATGCAGCCCCAGGAAGGAAGAGCAGGAAGGAGGATTTGTGAGTTAGGAAGGGGAAAATGCGAAACAGGAAGGGGAGGGAGCAAGAGAGAGAGCCTTCTGGTAGATTCCAAACCAAGGCAGGACTCAGACGAGCTGAAGCCTCCACCTTCATTCTGGTTCTTCCCATTTAACACACCCTGGCTTGCAACCAGGTGCCACTAGCCATATGGTTTGGGGTCCCAGAGCAATCCCAAGGTGACCTCTGATTAAGAAGCAGTGTCCTTGGTGTGCAAACACAACATCGAGACGATTCTCTGTCCTTCTCTCCAACCAGATTATCACTCTCTCTAAGCTCATCCTCTAGAAAGTTTGAAAGGCTCTAAGCAAGGAGGTGGTGAAAACTGACTTATTTTAAAACCATTGCTTGGCTGCCTTGTGGAGGCTGAAGGTTGAGGACCAGGGGGACATGGGGAGGTGAGTTAGGAGGCTATTTGAAGAATTCAGGAGCTCTGATGGTGGTTTGGACCAAGGTGGTGGCAATAGGTAAGAGATAGTGACACATGTCAATTGACATGGTTCTCAGACCTCATCATGACCAACGGCCCCCCCTAATTAAACATTTCATAGGTACTATGAAAGCAACTTTGGCATTCAACTACTAATATTTAATCAACAATTTGGTGAGCTCAGTGAAAGAAAATAAGACACAAGGCGTATCCTCAAGCAGCTTGGAAATCCAGAGCAGGAAAGTCTGCATGTGACTACATGCAACAAGTGCCATTTGAGAAGTAGGACATAGAGGAAGTCAGGCCCTCCCAAAAGAGAAAACGGCCACCGACTGGGATGATTTAGGGGGGCTTCCATGCCACAGGCCAGCTGCATTAGACCGCAAAGGATGAGTAGGGTCTCGGTGAGCTCATGCGTGGCTCAAAAGTCGTGAGGGCGGTTTGGGCTATGTGTGAGTCACACAGTGGAGTAGTAGTTACTGGAGGAGAAAGCTCGAGGGTAGAATATGATTGGTTTAAGGAAGCTGTGACGGCAGATGGAAATGTTGATTCCGTGGGCCAAGAGAAACAGTGAAGATTTTTGAGCAGGAGAGCCTTGGAGCTTAAGAGAGATTACCACTTGTCTGTCGCAGGTGGATTGAAGGGGACAAAACTGGGACATGGGGATCAGTCACAGGTCTGGCACTAGACAGGAAAAGAAACTGGATTAGGCATAGAGCCACCCTGTCATTATCTGGTTGAAGATGAAGAGCGAGAGGAAGAGAGAGAAGGGGAAAGAAGGATGCTGAGGCCTAACCACTGGGGGAGTTGGGAGCTGCTCTTACTCTGTCTAATTGAATTTCAGGTGCATCTGGCGCATGGAGATGCACGACAAACATTCAGGGGGACCAGGGCAGGGAGGCCTCTCTGAGCCTTCTTCTTGGTGATGAGCCGAAGCTATGGGAGCACATGAATAGCCAGGAGAGGGTAACGGAGCGGCAAAAAAACCCACGGATAAGGAACTAGGAGGAGCGAGGTTACACAGACAAGTTCTCAGGGAAGTTCGTTGAGATCTTTGCTCTGTCACCCCCGAACTCGTTTGGAAGGTGGCTGGCTTGATAATATTCCAGGTGACCTTCCGGCTTGCTTCAGTGGGTGCTGCAATAGAATCCACCATTACTGAGAAAGATCTGACAAAATTCCTGTCGTGTAACTTAGTCCATGAGCGTGCTAATGGTTAAGGTTTTGTGTTTGGTTTTGTTCTGTCTCATCAGGTGATGGATCTGCGTGTTTAGGTTTCTAGAACTCTACAAGTAGCATTTGTCTTCCTGGCTATCTTCGAATCACTTGTCAATATTCGAATCCCCAGCTAGTGTGACTTCTGGTGTTTTCCATTGGCGAGAGCGCATTTCCTTCATGCTGTCTGTCTGTAGATCAAGAGAAATAACAAGGCTCTCGCCCGGCAAATGACCTGGTCACATATGGGCCGTGTACGAAACACACTGACTATAGACCAAGGCAGTAGAAGGCGGGCAAGAGGCTCAGACCGCCACAGCTCAGGTGGGGAGTGTGGGAATGGTTCAGGCTGCAAAGTGGGACCAGCTCCAGGGCCCGTCCAGTGACCCAAGACCCGTGCTGGGCTAATGGCCTGCTGTTGCATCTTGGCATTGTTCAGTTTGTTAGAACAGGGAGCCCCGCGTTTTTATTTTGCACGGGGCCCTGCAAATTATTGATGCGGTCCTACCACAGAGCTAAAAACATGTCCCGGTAAGAACAGAAAAAGCCAGAGAGGTCTGGCCCTGTTTGAAGTGGCTCTTTAAGGCAAAACAAGCCAGGACGGCAGGATGTGGTCCGGGGGCTTCCAGAACAGGCTTTCTTTGAGGTCACCTCCGGGAGGGCCCGGGGCTTGCCAGACGGTGGTGGGAGCCCCTAGTTCTGAGGCTGGCGCCTGGCAACAGCTGCTCACCCTGCTTGGCTGAAGAATTTAGCTGCAAAAATCTAATTTGGAACTCCCTCATTACACTAATGAAGTCAGATCATTTTAATCTGTTCTTGGTCCAGTCTTATGTCTAATCCCAGAACAAATAGATAATTGACTTCGTGGCACATGTGTCCTTTTTGTGTGACATATGAGCCCGGCAACGTCTTTATATAAATTTTTTTTTTAGCTTTGGGAAAAGAACTGATTTGCCTTAGTCAAACTGAGAGGAGGCAAAATGGTAGTAAAGTAATTCAAATTTAAAATATTCAATCGTGCTTCCATTTTATAACCTTTTACTGACTGCTGTGAGTGACTTGTGCCCAAGTCCTCCCTTAGTCCTAAAAGATCCTAGTAAATCCTCAAATTTTTCTTGTTTTAGAGAACACATGCGAATAATGGATGTTGCCACACGCAGATGCCTCCTGAAACAGGCTGAGGTCGGTGAAACAGAGACCGAGCCCTGTTCTCCGCTGGCCTTGAATTCTATAAACTCAGAAAACTCAGTAATTAAACCATATGAAATTATTTCCTGAGACACATACATCTTCGGACTGCTGGGAAAGCCTAAGAAACCCAGAGACGGAAGAAGTCAAATGGCTGCATGAAGCTTCTCCGTTTCAGAGCCACGGCTGGGACAGTGTGGGTGGCGCACACATGGCTTCAGTTCACCTTCTCCCCACCCTAAGGCTGGGAGACAGAACGAGTCATCTAGAGAAGCAAGATGCTTCAAAGAGTCCCTAAGGTGAATACAGCACCACTCAGGGAGAGGCAGGCCCAGAGATAGGCCTTCCAGAAGCCTGGAGAGGGGAGTGAGCAAAGAATGCGAGATCGGGGCCACCTGCATGAAGGGAGCTTTGGGGAGAAACGTGAGTCCCCTGGGAGCATCATCTCTCCTCCCCTCTCTGCCTGGACTCCTCACCACTGTCCTGTAATCTTCCCAATGACACCCGACTCCTCCAACAGCAGGGAGCAAGGATAAACGTTCTGTTCCACCACCCCAGCACACCCCCCACCCCACCCCAACCTCCTGCTGGTGACCCCAGCACCCCTGTGCTCTGCGGCCCCACGCCTGGGCCAGTTGGACAAAGCTCAGTGAGGCAGGCATGCTGGAGGGAGAACGTTTTCTCACAAGCCAGATGCTGCCGTCCCTCTCCAGAGAAGCATCTTGGGAGGTGAGCATTTATGTGGGAGCCAGCATGGTGGACAGAGCCGGAGAGGCTTCTTGAAGCTCTGTGAAGGAATTCTGGGGAACCAGAAAGAGCAGAAGACAAATAGCTTTTCTTTTCTTTCTGATACTTGCTGCTGAATGCCCCCTTGTTTATAATCCCGCGGGCATGTGTTCAGTTCCCATGACAATGCCTACGGTGCAGCCAAAATGTGAAATCAGACTCTTTGTCAACCACAGATGTGCTGCCAGAGGCCAGGCAGGGCCTCGCCAAGGAGGGGGACAGCGTCAGCTGAGCTCACAGCATGGCAGCTCCGTGCGGTTTACCAGGATTGTCACAAACAGTCCAGATGGGGAGATTTTCACTCAAGGCTGGAAAACCCTACCTAGGTGGAGGAGATGCTAAGGAGAGAGGAGGAGACAGTAGTTTGGATGGATGAACTGGGTCTGTTTCAGAGACACATAGTCCTTCGCTGTTGTCATCGTTTGCCAAGCCAAAATCCAGTCCTTGCTGCTGGGCAGTTGAGACGCTACAGGGTCCTCTGAGAAAGAACAGATGCCTCGACTCACATTCACGCTTAAGCTGATTTAAGATTTACTTACATTAGCTCGGTTTAAATGTGTCGCAGGACTAACGTTTCGTACTTCTGTTTTAATTTTGAGGTTGAAATGGGAACAGTTGTGAAAACAAGCATGAAATTAATTTCCCTATAATCTCTCCGCAGGAACAGGACATCAAAATCATCTCTCGCATGGAAAGACTATTTGGCTCAATAAAGACTGTCAGGCTCTGCATTAAGGGTGAATGTCCTAGTAAAATGAGCTTCCCGTTTAATTTTTATTCCCTATTTAGTTGTCTGTATTCGTGGATGAGCTGCAAATTTCAAGAGAAGAGGAAGCCAGTCTGCCTGTATCGCTCGTGTCTTGCACAGCTCCTCCAGAGCACACGGTGGCCGCTCAATAAGTATTTGTTGAATGAATGAACATAGCTCACGAGGCAGATCTCTGGCCTTAAGCTATGCAATCTGGTAAAAGAAACAAACGTAATTTTTTTGAAAATGCATACAAGGCTGACCGAATTAATTGACAAATAGAGGTACCTACGTTCATTTATTTATTTAGTCAGTACGTATTTATTGAAAGCTACTACTAAGAGCAAGGCACGTGTAAGTGCTGGGGATGGCGTGGTAACAAAGAGATGCAAAGCCCTGAGGAGATGGTCAAAATGCAAACATATAAGGAAACAAATAAGGAAAACAGAGCCTGTCAGCCTCTGAAATGTGCCTTCCGAAAAAAAAATCAAGAAACTTAGGAAGAGAAAAGGGGATGCTGGTAAGGAGGGGACTATCCAGGGACGATCTTTTTAAAATATCTATTTAAAATCTACATTGAGGAAGGGATTAAAATATTTGATTATATAAAAATTAATCATTTCTGTTCAGCAAGTGACTATAAAATGAGATAAAAATGATAATTTAAAAATTATCCCAGGGCGGCCAGGGACATTCAGTAGGACGCAGAGTCTATTTGTGCTATGACCTTGGTCCCCTCCATCAGCCACTGGTTTTCCCATCCTCGCCGGAAGGGCCTTTTACAAGGCGCTCGCTCCCTTTGGGGCTGGTGTTAGCAAGCTTCTGGGTATTTTTTTTTAATTGTGAAAATAATTTTAATATGAAAGATAAGAAAGAGTATTTACCTCAAATCCATAGTATTCCACCATTCAGGATCAGGAATAAACATGACTCAAATAGTCTTAGTCCAGCTTGTATACGACTTGTAGATTCCCTCTTTCCAAACTTTTTCATAGAAAATAATGAGCCATGAAACACTTCTCAGGTAGGGCCACTTTGCTCTTCAGTTTCTGTAAACGATGTCCTACCTATACCTTTGTTATATTCTTTTTTAAAGCATTTTATTTTATTTTACTATTAGTTTCAAGTTTATATAGTACATTGGTACTATATAGTACATTTATATAGACTATGGAACGATTCTCCCATCCCTCCATCAACCCTCGGGCTCTACATCAGCCATTACCTTTCTTCTGACGGGCTCCCCATCCCTGTGATCCTCTATCAACTACTAATTTCTCCTCTTTAACCCATCTCCCATTTCTCTCAGCCCCCAACCCCATCGTAAGATTGTCCTCTGTATTTGTGTCTGTTTTTGATTAGTTTGTTATTTTTGTTCCTTAGATTTTGCATACAGATGAAATTGTATGGTGTCTATCTTTTTCTGTCTGACTTAGTTCACTCAGCACAATAACCTCTAGGTCTATCCATGTCATTGCACACCGTAGGACTTCATTTTTATGGCTGAGTAATATTCCACTGTATATATAAACCGTAACTTTTTATCAAACCATCTGTTGATGGGCATTTAGGTTGCCTCCATATCTTGGCTATTGTGAATGGTGCTGCTGTAAGCGTAGGGATGCATAGGTCTTTACGAACTATTGTTCTGGTTTTCTTCGTATAAACACCCAGAAGTGCAATTGCTGGGTCAAAAGGTAGATCCATTTTTTAAAATATTTTAAGGAACCTCCAGACTGTTTTCCATAGTGGCTGTATCATTTGCAATCCCACCTACAGTGAAGGAGGGTTCTGGACATTTTTGCTTTGGATCACAGGGCCGGTGGAGCTCTTCACTGCAGGCAGCTAACAACTCCACTTGCTTGCCACCTGCCTTCATCCGTCTGAATTTAACTTCCTGTGGGTGGTGGGGGAAGGAGACAGTCAGGAAGCCCCGGCTTTCCATGGGACAGGTACACACCCCTGACTGGCTTTCACGTGGCCCTGACAATAACCAGACCTCAGCTTACCTTCACCCCCAATTCTTAACACCAGGGCCCCAGATTCCCAAAGTCATCACACTAGGAATATGAAATTCCATCAAAACATCTTCATCGAAGCCTCCTGCTCCTCTTCCCGACAGGCCCATGGGGCTCCGTGGGCTGAGCAATTGTCTCACAGATTCCTCCAGGTTGCCACCAAAACCATTTGTCCTGCATGCCTCCTGTGTGACAAACTGCCCTCCACCAGCAGCTCGGAAAGCTACAACTGCAGGGCTCCTCTCCAAGCCACACATCTGAAAAGTTATGGCCCACAGCTTCTCAGCCACCTTTGGCAAAACATGAGATTCTCTCCAGCATCCAGAAACTTTTGTGCCACCTAATTACTATTTCTCTGGGCATTAGACCCTTTCCTATTCTTTGCAGAGTTTCCATTGAAGTAAGCCACCCACGGGTCATTTTCTTGTATCAAGTCTTCATTCCTCTTTTCTTGTGAGGACAGAATGCTTTCCCAAATGTATTTCTTTAATCCTGCCACTAACCACTTTTGTGCTATGCAGGTGTTTCCATGATCTGTTGTTACATACCAGAATCACCCCAAAATGCTTAAAACATTTTATTTCTCGTAATTCTGTGGGCTGATTGGGTAGCTCTTCTGTTGGTCTTGCTGCAGGTTGTTCACACTTATGCCTCCCTCTGGGGGGCTGGAGTGTGTGCTTGATTCATCTGCCCCCCACAAGTCCTCTATTTCCTTACATTGTGTTTAATCCTCCATGCCCTGCCCCCCACATGGCCTCTCTAAATGCAGGCCAGCTTGGGCTTCCTTACAGCATGGCGGGTGGTTCCAAGAGCACAATTGTGAGGCTGCCAGCCTTTCCCGAAACTGACACTTCTGCATTACATCGGCCAAGCAAGCTTTGGGGCCAGCATAGATATAAGGGGAGGGGAATAGGCCACTACCTCTTGATGAGAAGAGGAGCAATGAGTCTGTGGTCTGTGGCCACCTTTAATCCACCACAATGTGCCATAGTCCTGTCCTCAAACTCACTGCCCTGAGGGGAAGGATAAACAAATGACCCCCTTCTCCAGCGTGCGTGTAGTGCTTCACCAGACACTCCTCCTGGTTGCATTGTGTTCAGGTTAGTGGCAGCTTTTAGGAGGCCTGAGCAACTTTCTCTGAACAGGTCCTTGCAGATCCCAGCACAGAGGCATCTCAGTCACCTTCTTCCCCAGCCTGGGAAGCCGACTCCAACTGCGTCTGCAGGTCAATGACAGTTCCACATGTGACAAGCCCTGGGTTTGTCTCCAGCTCAAAGTGTCTTCAGGTTGGCATTTGTTACGGGTGGTCTAGAAACAGAACTAAAGAATGACAGAGAGAGAGACAGAGAGAGAGACCTATAGACATAGATAAGAGGAGATGTATTATAGGAATTGGCTCGCTCAGTTATGGAGGCCAAGAAGTCCCACAATCTACCTGCAAGCCGAAGAACCAGAGTCCAGTGGTGTAATTCCATCAGAGTCAAGGCCCGCCTGGTGTTCTCCCTTAAGAAGGCCAGCACTGGCTTCAGTTTGTCGTCTGCATCCTGGGTGTCCGCGGTGATCAGTGGCACAACACGAAGCAGGGGGTAAAGTCGAAATCAGCCCCCTAAGAGAGCCAGACGTGTGGTGCTTCTTCCTGACCTATCACCACCAGAGGCAATCCGCATTTCTTATTCCAGACGCTGGTTCTAATCCGCGGTGCTCAGGGCCACAGGAACCTCTCCTCCCATGCTGGGCTTGAGTATGATTACTGACATGACTATTAATGACAGCCCAGACATCGGAGCACCCGACGGGCTCTCTCATTTTCTCACTTTTTTGTGTGTGTTTGTGCACATGCGCGTGCCCACACACCAGTGTGTGTACACAGCCAGCCCTTGTGCTTGTCCCCATCTTGAACCCTCCATCCTCTGGGTAACTTTTGTAACCCAGAGGGTGAGTCTCTCCCGTGAGTTTTTAAAATGACGACAATTATTATTACAACTACCACTGGTGAACATTTATGAAAATAAGAACTTGGTTCATGAACTCTCTCGCTTCATCCCCACCACAGCCCATTGAGCTAGGTACTGAGATTCCCATTTTACAAATGAGAAAACCTGGGGCTAGAAACATTCATTCAGTCACCCAGAGCTAGACACGAGCTTGGGCAAGTCCATGGCTCTTGTCAGCCTCAGAAAATAAAAGTCTTCCTGTCAATTTTAGTACAGTCTCATTTTCCTATAATTAAAAATGTCCAATTCCATGCACATTGGAGGCTTCAAATTCATTTAAAGTTAAAATACTTCTCCCTACAGATTTGATCTCTAAATAAGAGAAATGAGCAATGTCAGATTTGGGGCAGGAGACGCACAAGATGAGCCTGGGAAATCTTGAACTTGAAGGTTAGGGAACCATCAAAGATCACAGAGTGTTTTTAAAACAACACAGGACCCACCTGAAGGAGCGCCGGTTCACCAAAGATAAAATAAATTTAGGATAAAAAAAAAAAAAGGGGACAAGTATAATTGATTATATAAAAACTCACAGGCTTATAATAATAACATAAAAACAAACAAAATCAGACACACACACACACACACACACACACACACACACACACACACACAGAAACCCAAGCCTTTTGGCTTTCTTGGAGGTTGCTAAGACACTTACTCATTATTCTCAAGAATCTAGCACCTCCTCTGTCTTTCCTACAGACTCTGTACTTCAGAGTCACCCAACAGTTGATGGGGGAAAAAAATCCTTCGAAATGAGAAAAACCCAGCTAATGAATACGGAAGTAATTATATTGTTAGAAAATCACAGCTTTGCATCCCCCTAAAGAAATGGTGGAGCTTGAGAACGATCATCATCGGTGGCTGTTAAAAGCCACCAGGGGCCATGCGAAGACCGCAGAGACGCGCGACACGGATGGAATGTGAGGATCCCGTTTGGAATAAATCAGCTGGGAAATTCATCTTTTTAGCCAAGGGGGGAAATCAAACATAGACTGCCTATTAAGTATCAGACATTGTGGTAATAGTATTAAGTTTGGTTGAGTGTGATAATGGCATTGTGGTTATACTATTATTTAAAATTTTTAGAAAGCCCTCACGTGTTACAGAGGCACGCGTACTGAAGTACTTAGAGCACAGCGCTCAACGTCTGCGATCTGCTTTAAAATACTCCGGAATAGTGTTGGGGAAGAATAGGTAAAACATAAAAGGCAGAATAATGGTAACTGTTAAAATGAGGGGATGAGGAAATGGGATTCATTTTCTTTATTCTTTTTACTATTGTATTTGTGTGAAAATTTCCATAACAACTTTTAACATTTTTATGAAAAACGTAAAGCTTCTGTCCAACTCAGTCCCTCTTTGGGCTGGACGGCTACAGAGTGAAAAGGGAGGTCCTGTTTCTCCATGAGTCCTCCTCCTCACCCCTCCTTCCACCATGCGGGGACCCCTGGGAAGGGGACCAGAGAAAGAAGGACAGGAGCCAACTCACCTGACAGGTGCCCGTGAGAGCTAATGTTGATGTTTTCTGGCCTGGCAGATATTCCAAGTTTCTTTCCAGGCAGGGGTGAATGTTGTGTTATTTATTTGTTTATTTTCATTACGCCTACAGCACCTGGGCTTCCTAGGTGGTCTCCCATCCAAGCACTAACCAGGCCTGACCCTGCTTAGCTTCCAAGACCAGATGGGATTGGGCATGTTCAGGATGGCGTGGCCGTAGACTGCTGCGTTATTTTCCAGAGACTCGCCGTCAGTGGGGCTCTCTCACCCACCGGTCCCCTGAAGTGTACGATGCTTCCTCAGGCTGACCGGTGGTTATCTACGCCACCCCCACTCGCAGCCAAGGGTCCATATTCCCAGCACTGCACCCCAACCCGCACAGACACATGGACTCTCTGTTGCTGCCCCAGCATCTCTGCCTGTGACCTTCTCATATGGTGTCCCATTCCATGGAGACCATACAGACCATAGCTCATCCTAGCCCAACGCCCCAGCAACAGGGTAGAGCATATTCCTTGACTTTGAGGTCTCTTCGTTTGTTTCATTTCCAAATTCTCCTGAGAGACAGACACATATGTATCCTTGACTGAGGTAGCAGTCTGGGGAAGGGGCGGGGACAACAGCGGGTTCTGACATTTCCTGGGGCCTAGCGCTGTTTCTTGCCTAAGGGTTATCGAAAACAAAGCCCGTTTCATCTTCTGCTTTCATCCTTTCTGTCTTCCAGGTATGCGTCGCGCTTCTCCAGGCTGAGTCTACCACTGGGCCTCTCCCAGAAGCCCCAAGTCCTGTGGGTGCCCGGTACATCAACCAAGGAGCTTTGGGCAGTAAGCAGCAGAATGCCTGAGTAAGAGTGGCTTAAGCAATAAGGGTTTATTATTATCATAATAGGTATAGAGGCAGAAAGTGCCACATTGATCCAGTGGTTTGATAACGTCAAGGCTCTGGGTCGGTTTTTCTGCATTCTTTTGATTTTTTTCCCCTCTCTTGGTGACAAGTTGGCTGCCCAGTTCCAAGCAATGCACAATAATATATGTATATACAGGCAGGAAGGGAATGGTAAGTTTGCTTCATGAACCTCCGTTCTCGTCAGAATGGAAAACGTTTCCCCAAAATCTCCAACTGACTTTCCTTTACATCTCATTGGCCAGGACAGGGGCACATGCTCCCACGCCCCTTCTGCCCAAACCCAATCACTAGCAAAGGGGAATGAGAATCTTATGATTGTTTCAGACTAATCATGATTCATCCTCTGGAGCGGTTCCACCTTCCTTCAGTCACTGATTCCAGAACAAAATTGAGATTTCACTAACAAAAGAGAGACTGGCTGTTGGTAGGCCACCACATGATCGCCAAAGGCACCAAAGACAAATGCCACCTCCTTCTGCTTCATGGCTCTGCCCAGGGCAAATCAGGAGACCAAATTCATCAGTCCTTCTTCCTCGAAATGAAATGGTCACACACGGGAGTGTCTTGGGTGATGGGAATTAAGCTGAATTCTAGAGGCTTGTTCGTACACGGAAAGCCCTCTGAAGCCCTGAACAGACTGAATCAAAGAGCAGGAACCCTGTCAGGGGGCCACACCAAGACGTGTGCCCCTGGGCTGAGGGTTCTTCATCTCACCTGGGGATAGGTGTGCCCTGGCCCTGTCACTGGGCCCCTAGGCTGAAAGCAGAGCTTCACTCTCGCTTCTGACTTTCTCACCTGGAAGCCTGGGTTTGCTCAGCCAGGGAGGGGGTTGCTGCTAAGGAGAAACATAGCTACAAATACAAGAAACACAAGGATCATTTAGGGTTGGGACAGGAGAGAGAGCAAGTGGGAAGAGGGCTGGGATGTAATGCGAAAATCAGCCAGAAGCGACACGAGGGGAGTTGGAGTTCTCACAGCACATGGCAGATGCCACTGCTACTACAGAGAGAAGAGTAAACGTCTAACCAGATGGAAGTGAAAAGGGAAAAGGAGACTGGAGGTGGAGAATGAGGGCGGGAACAGGGGAATGAGAAGGAAAAGAGAAAAGGCTGCTTCTTCTGGATTTGTAGGTTAACTTTCAGGGACTTATCTCTGTTTCTTCTCTCAGCTTCTGGTTTCTGGCGAACACTTAAGCTGGTGATCATGCGGCTTGTTTTAATTAGTTTGAACATCCAGGCACTGAGTGTGGGGGTTAATTTAATTTTCACCATTGTAATAGACTAATCTGATTCTCCTACTAGGGAGTTTGCATATAAATGACAGAGACAGAGTTAGCAAGAAAAAAAAAAGCAGAAGCAAAAGGGAAGGGCAGAAGGCAGATGTCAGAAGCCAGAAGAGCGGGAGCCTAAGAAAACAGTGCAGTGGCCAAAGGGTCATTGGAAAAAGTCTCTGGGTGGTGGAGATGGGCATGCTAGTATCAGAAGCCCAGAAGCCACGATGGGGGCGTGGGGGGGACGCAGGGCCGTGGAATGAAGCGCAGCCTGTTCCCACGGGGGTGGCGGCGTGGGGGGCGGTGGAGACCAGGCAGCCCTGTCCTGAGAGCTTTTCTATCCAGAATGAGAAAGATGGCCTCCCTCCCTGTCCTCCTGAGACCCCTGCCCCATGACAATTCTTCATTTCTTATTTCCTCATTGATCCATTTAATAAGATTTCCTTAAAAAAATAAAAATAAAAATAAAAAAATGTTTTCTCCCTGCCTTTGTATCTAATGTGATGTGAGGAACAGTGGCAGCCATCGTGTGACCAAAAGAGGAACAAAAAAATCAAGAGAATGCAGAGAAACTGACCCAGAGGAGTATACCCTTTTTTTTTTTTGCACTAAAGAGCTCAGTATATACTGTTTCTTAGCATTCTTTTATCACTTCTCAATTTGTATCCCAAATCAATAAGAATGTTCTTCTGACAGTGTTCCAGTTCTGTATTCATGAGCAACATTATTGTGAGTTGTCTGGTGTGGCTAGCGTTTGCCTGCGTGGCCAAAAAGTAAATTCATTCATTAGTTTATTTATTGATCCACCATGTATTTAATCTGCACGAGGTGCCAGGTGATGAGGTGTCAGGGATGAGAGAAATGGCCCTAAAATTCAATCCGGAATATTTTACACCTTAGAAAAGAGGGTGGGAAAATCGAAAACGAAACCAAGCGAACTATGGAGCAAGAAAGATTTTTTAAAATGTCCTGTCTTAAGGGAAGAAGAAGAAGAAAGGGGACAGGACCATGAGGCCATCCGTTTCCTGGTGGGGGGTGGAGAGCAATTCAGGAATCTCTGGGTGTGCACCTTGGGGCCCCGCCAGGCTGATGACAGCGCCTGTCCCTCATTGCCACTTGGTCCTCTCTGGACAGGTAGCCTGTCCTCAGGGACAATCCGAAACTCTCCTGCCAGTACCCCCAGTGCAGAGCCACCCATTGGGCCCTGGGGCTTCTGGCATCTGGAGGCCACCCCGAGACCCAGCTCTGGGACAAAGTGGCTCTGGATAGTGGTGGCTGTGTGTTTGGCTTTTAAAACTGAAAGACAGTGACGGTGTGTGAGGCCAAGCGCGACTGTAACAGTGTCGTAATGTTTCGTCCCGAAGAGCCCTCTAGATGGACTCTTGGTGGGCCAGAGTGTCAGATGCCGTCCAGGGGAAGGACGCCAGGTTTTCCTAGATTGAGAAATTGCTCCAAAGCATCCTCTGGCTGCATCTGGAATGATGGAGAAGAAGGCTGTCCTAACTGGCTGGCTGGTTCGAGGCCAGAGTCCGAGCTTGTGCTGAGCTCAACTGAGCTGCTCTTAAAGTACTTTTTCAGGCAGTGGCATCGTTCACGAGTCTGGTCGATCCTCGTGTCCCCTTTGAATCCGCGAAACCTGGATGTAAGAAGTGTGCTCTGAACGTACTTTCAAAAGGGGGAAAGAATGATTTGTCAGACTCTCTGCAATAGCAGGGCATTACGTTCACAGAATTATTACGTGCCCACGTGTGCTATGTCCAGATCGCCACCGCCTGGAGTATTCGGCTGTGGATGGGAGCTGCTCAGAGACCATGGTGACCACTGGACTCGCTTATGAGATGCTTCGTTCCACATTCTCTTCCCCACCCTGCTCTTAGTACAGGTAAAACAGTTACACCAGCTTGAACTTGTTCATAAGCAAAAACACAGATCCAGGGTGGAAAATTTCTGGCAAGAAACAATGCCTTGGCCTTAAACGTACAAACCAAGGGCCTCTCAAGAAATTAGACTCATAATCTGAACAACAACATAGGGCAAAAAAGGAGAGCATCTGAATAAAGGCTGTCTCTGTGAAGTTTTGACTCTCGACACTGACGAGGTTATTCTCGTCACTCTGGCTGTGTTCACCTGGCTTCGGCGTTGCTTTGTTTCCTTCCAGAATGAATTATGCACAAGGAGAGGGATGTTTCACGTGGGGAAATTGGCATAGTCCTGTTTTTCTTTATATTTTATATGTCGACACCCCAAACACTTCTTTCTGTTGGGCGGAAGCAGCTGTGAATCTGCAGGGATGAGAGTCACCCCGCTTTTCCTCTGGAAGCTCCACGTGGTGCCCCACCACAGGCCCCCACTGAGGGTGGGAGGTTTCCAATTATCCAGATGACAAATGAGGAAAACACCCAATGACCCACAAAACAAATCTTCTAACTGTTGCCTAAAAAGGAATTCTTATATTTCTCTTCGTCAGAATTGTCATTAGGCCACTATCCACGGGAGGGACGTTTGTTGAATGAATGACTTACACCTCAGGGCCATGTTCATCCCGGGTGGTTCCCCTGGTCCCTGGCAGCTGCACTCTCACTCAGGCCAGTCTGTGGGAGACCGCCTTCTGCAGGGTGCAGAGGCCCTACAGGATGGGTAAGGGCGGGGGACTGTCTCTCTAACAGCTCCCCCTCCTCTCATTGATGAGACTCGGAGAGTAAAGTCCCTTTCCTGCTTACAACCATCCAATAAATTTCCTATTTCTCTTAGAATGATCAAATCTGGAACCACGTATTCTCATGACGTGGCCTTTGTCTCTCTGTCATACCCTGCCTCTTGCCCTTGTCCTCTGCATCCTCCAGGCTCCAGCCACATGGCCCCAACAGCCTACTCACTGCCTGCCTCTGTTGTGCCCAAAGTTGCGAATCCCAGAAGACCACCAAGAAGCCAACACCGATGCAATCACAGGAGGGTTTTGATTCAGACTCGAGTCCGGACTCTCGACCAACTCTGGTGCAGCCGTGTGGGAACCAGAGCCCCGAGCTCTGGGGAAGTGGGTATTTGCACTGAGCAGGCGCAGGAATCCCAGACTTGTCCCTACCTGATTGGCTGTATCCAGGGTGGTGTGAGCTTAGGTAGGGGTTGATTGGTTTCTTTTTTCCTTTCAAGGGTCACAGCAGCTGAAGGCATTTTTACCTTTAAAGCCAAGTCCCTAAATAAACTAAGTCCCTTTCACCTCAGCCTTCCCATACAGCATTCCCACCCTGACTCCAACCCACATCCCACTATAGGTGAATTCAGGGTCAACGCACAGCTCACCAACCCTGACAAACATCCTCTAAGAAGGTCCCCTGCTAATGCTCTCGTGTCTCCGTCCCTTCACGGCGCATTTCTCCAGGCTTCTTGCAAGCCTTCACCATCTGGGACATCCCCACCTGACAACCTGTTGTCATGTAAGACATCCGGCTGTCCTAGGACCACTGTTCTGTCCAAGCCCCATGAAGGGAGAAAGACTGCGTGACGAAACATGGAAGAGCCAGACAAACGAATGAAGCTTTCTTGACCTTCCAGGCCAGCCAAGCCCCAACCAGCAAGCATGGAGAACAGCCACCAGGCTGAGCCCTGCCTGGATTCCTGACCCACAGCATCATGAGCAAATAAAGCAGTTATTGTTTAAGCCACAAAATAAATCATCATCATCATCATCATCATCATCATCATCATCCCATCACTCTGGCTGTGTTCACCTGGCTTCAGCGTTGCTTTGTTTCCTTCCAGAACGGTACGATCAGATGGTAGGGGTAGCTGTTAGGGACAATGTCTACTATATGGTAGGCACCCACCAAATATTTAAGAAACAGTGATTCTCAACATTCTCAGGAAGACTCTATCACCTGGAGTTTATTAAAATTGCAGACTTCTGGGCCCACTCCTACAGATTCCAGCTATGAAGGTCTGGGGCAGGGTCTGAGAAACTGAATTTTTAAGAAATATCCCACGGGCGGTCTAAGGACTGCACCCTGAGGAGTCAACTGACCTATCTGTGAATATTAAGCATCTGTGATATGCCAGGGTAAGGGCAATCTTCATGGCAGGGAGGGATAGAGAAGGAACAAGAAGTCAGGGCCCTCGTGGAGTAGTTATGCTCATTGGTATAACGACCTGCTCCCTTTAGACCAAAATTGTATTGGTTTTACCATCTTAACTGTGTCTTAAGATTAGTCCGTGTCATTAAAGATGAATGTTCTCAAAGGCTCTCCACCAGAAGAGTGCCCTGCTGTGGACAGCAGTGAGCGTGAAGCCTCTTAAAGAAGCCATTTCCACAAAATAAATGACCTCCACCTAGTGGGCACAGCGATGTGGATTCTCCAAAAAGAGACTACTCACCAGGCCAGCTGGAGGCTGGTTTTTCCTGGGTGTTTGCTGAGAGGCCACCACCCAAGTGGGCCGGCCAGGGTCATGTTCCTAATCTCCTGGTTCTGTGGAGGTCAGGACTGTAACAGCAGCCACCAATGTCCCACTGTCACCTCGCCACATGCCAGGCACTGTGGGCTGAAAGCTCTGGCATTGGGTGCCCACGCTCCGCTGACCCATGGGTGAACTCAGGCAGGGACCCCCCTGCACCCCAGCTTCTATCTTCATAAAGTGAGGGCGACAATAGTACCTATCTCGGGGCTGTTGCAAGGATCGAGTGACAGAATGCACGCCAAGTGTCGAACGCTTGGAAAAGCTCTCGGTGCGAGTTAAGTGTGGACATTGTTCATAAACCATCCGATCAGGAGCTCACAGCAAAGCAGGGGTGCAGGTGCGTGCGGCCACTGCCAGGGGTGCGTGTATTCACGTACTTACATATTCATTGTGCAAAGGAGGAAACTGAGGTTTGGGGATGGGAGCAATAAAAACAGCTTTCAGGAAGTCAGTGTGGTCACCTCAGACTGCCCGAGTGACTTTGGGGCACTCAGGCAGATTGATTGTCTGCCAAGACCCTGTCCTCCGTCTGGGCTGTGACCTGGAAGGAGGGGCCAACACAGCCCCACTTAGAGAGTGGGCTGAGAAATGCCACCACCTGCCAGCCCCCTGCCCCCCAATCCCCATCCCCATCCCCATCCCCACCCTCCAACCTCCGAGGCTGAGGAGAACCGTCTTTCTGAGCTTCCTGTTCCTCAAATCGGATAAGAAGGATGCTCGTGGTCCATAATCCCCAGCATCACAGCGAAGCCCGGGGGAGATGCTCGGTGGTCCTACATTTATGAAGTCAGAAGCATTGCACCAACAGGGCCCTTGGAGCTTCATGTTGTTTGTCTGGAGGTGGCTCTGGTCGGGGGGAGCGGGAGAAGCCCTTGGAGCCCTGGTTGCCCCGTGACAGCCCCAGGACCTTGATCTGAGTCTCCAGAACTGCTCAGACTCCTCATCAGACTCCCAGAACTGCCCTTCTCCTGGAGGGGCTCTGTAAACCCCAACGCTCTACCCAAAGGTCATGTCGCTGTCCTGGGGGAAGGGTTGCAGTTCTGGTTTTCGCCCTTCTTCCCCATTGGTGGCCCCCCAGGGCAGGAGGAGCGTGGAACCGCATCCAGAGGTCTTGGGCCTTTTCAGATTCCCTTTCAGACTTCATCTCTTCCATGCACATCGCCCGTCCGTGGGCCAGAGTGGAACCCGTCGCGTATTATCCGCGGGCCGCTCTGCATGGACCCGCTCTGACCTCGTGAGAGCCATTTCTGAGAGAAAATATATATGGCTAATAAAATACTTCTGGAATAGTGATTCCGCAAGCTTCAATATAAAATAATATTTATGAAATATTCTGGGCGTTGGGTTGAAAGTGAAACATGAGAGTCATAAATATATCATCTAACTCATTAGCCAAGCCACAGTCCCGGTGTCACAGGGAGTAGGTCCATAGCCCTGGGCTCCATTCATCACATTATTCTGTGATTACTATCTGGAAACTGATAATGAGTCCCGTTTGTGGGAGTGATGATTAAGGATAACATTTATCACCAGGAAACACAGAAGTCCATCTGTACAGCCAACGCTGAAGGAAATGCTAGGTGCGTGGAATTTAGAAAATGGTTTTGGGATTTCCCCCAGTAGCTGTCACAGGATAAAAACTATGCTGGGGACACACACAGAGTCCCACACGTTAGCCCTTCCCCTGACTGAGCAGAGACAATGGTCTCGGCATTTCCCCGGGCCTGAGCTGCTATCTCAGAAGCTCCCAGCACGGTGGGGAGGGAGGGAGTAAAGTCGCTCTGATGTAATCAGTTACGCATTACCTGTGGGTATGTGCACAGTTTTGTAATTAAAATGCTGAGTCTATCAGATACTCCCCCCTCGTCCCACGGTTCTCTAAGATTGCGAGTGAGAGGCTGGAGGTGGCCAATGACATGGTACTGGGGGATCTCGTCTTCCCTGCTTCTTCCAGAGACCCTCTTGGCATGACCACAGAGTGGCTGATGGAGCCAACCTAAGCTCTGCTGAGGAACATCAGGACCTACCTAGACTGGGGTGGGGAGGAGAATGTGCCAATGCCTCCTGCAAGGGTCCTTGTCGCTGCCCTAGTAGTAAGTAGGTGGGCTCCCACGAGGTAACAAGGGTACGGCTGGGTCCCTGGCACACCACAGCCAAGTGCCCTGCACTCCCGAAGGGGCCGCTGAGCCACGGCTCACACTGTACCTAAAGGGATCATCACATCGGGGACCAGCCCTGATTACAAAGACATCTTCACAGGAAGTGCACCCGTTTCCCAGCGACGGCAGTGGGAAGGATGACGTCATTACAGGTGACATCTCCTACAGCGGATGGTTTAGCGGGGACAGTGGTGCAAATAGGGATAAGCAGAGGATGTTAAGGTCCCCACTCCAGGTCACAGTTTGGCCCCTTTCACTGACACAGAGAGAGGCAAGCAACCGATTTACTGTCAAAGGATGCGATAAAGTGAAGACCCCAGATGGCAGCCCCCACACGAAGCTTCCTCAGTTCCTGCTCAGGAAGTAGCATGTCTCGCAGTCCCTGTCTCTGCTCCCACAGCCCAGGGTTCATCCTCCAACGCCGTCACTCATGCATCCACACGCACTCAACCCTGGCCACGACGGTCCCTTCCCAAGTGGTCACTGTCATTTTCTTTTCCCGATTCTTCTTTGAAATGTGAAACTATGTTGAAATAATGACCGTCTCTTGAGCAAAGTGTCCTGGGGCCAGAAGAAAGGGGGCCAGCTCCTCTAGTAACTCCTGAGTCAGGACCCAGGAGCTCAGGGGATGCTCATGTGTCCCCAACCTCCCCAATGCTTTCCAGCCCCCCGCATGCCTGCTGTCTGGTCTCCGTGGCTGCTCCAGACGAGGACTCCCTCCTTGATCAAATTTTAGTGAGGCTCCAAGCCCTCTTTTTAACTGGGCTTCATCCTTGGCCCCTGTCCTTGGCTTGTCAAGTCCAATTTCACACAAAAGTCTAAGTCAAGTTCATCGAGAACGCCCCCCTGACCTTGATATCCAAGCAAGCTCCTCCCCCCACCTTGATACTGACCAAGTCTCTGCAGTTTTCCATCCATTACCTCATCCTGCCCATTGGGTAAACTTGCCCACATGTCCCCGTGCATTCTGGGTTGTGTTCAGTCTCTCTCTCCTACTGCCATGGTCTTGACTCCCATGGTCTTGAATAAAGCCTTCCTCGTCATTTTTCACAAGTGTCTGCATAATGCTCTTCACCGGTTCTGAAACTACCCTAACACTTAGTCACTAGAAGACTCTGTTTGATTTTGCTTCTGGTGCTGGAAGAGCACATCCGGGCAATCTGTAACTGACCCATGGGAGACGGGGCTGGGGGAGCCACTTCTAGGACAGCATCTTCCCTCCTATGTCTTGCACCTCCAGGCCTCTCGGCCTCTCCCTCCCTACCCAGCATCTCATCCTCTCTGGCCCCCTCCCTGGGCCATGGGCTGCACCAGCAGGGTGGTCCCAGGGTCATCAGACTCTGTACATGGCACTGGCCTCCCACAGAGCGAGCATTCCCGGGTGAGCTGCCACGAGGCCCAGGAGAAGATGCAAAGCTTCCTGTGACCTACATCTAGAAGTCCCAGATGCCGCTTCTACCACATTCCCTTGATCAGGCAAGTAACTGAGGCCAGCCCAGATGTCAGAGGGAGGGAAGGCAAGGTGCTACTCTCAAAGGGGCGGTGGCTTTTGTGTCCAGGGAGGGAAGGAACAGGGGGCAGCATCTCAGAGATGACCTACCCCACCTGGTGTCAATTGCCTTGGGGCTATCACTCTCAAAAGAGGTCATTCTGAAGAATTAACCCTTAAGCCATTGACTCCTCACTGATTTATATTCTAAACTCCACAATAATTTTGCATCTTTATCAGTCTCTAACCTAAAAGAGCGCCAAGGTCAAAGCTTAAACAATGATAAAATACATACATACATACACACATACATAATGTAGTTTTAATTTATTACCCAAAATATATAATAAATATCCACGAGTCCTTACTGATACAAATGGGTGAATACACAAGTAAGTGGAGGAAAAGAAACAAATGTAAATACAAAATAAAGTAAAAAATTTTTTATGAGAGAATTTCATACGGTGTCCAATGGGTACTAGGCTTCTCAGGGTCATTACTTTGCAAGGTATATAAACGCCTAATCACAGTACTGTATGCCTGAAAGGAATATAACATTGTATGTCAACTGTAATTGAAAAACAAATTTAAAAAAATTTCAAACAGTGTATGCAGCTATTCCCTCAAAAGAGTGGAGTTGAACTCCCTACTTCTTGAGTATGGCCTGTGCATAGTGACTTGCCTCCAAAGAGTAGTTTGGAAGGAGGAAAAAATTACTCCACAGTGCGCATGATAGCTAAATTTAGGCCTCAACTTGACTGGATCATGGGACGCCTAGATGTCCGGTTGAACGTGATTTCTAGGTGTGTCTGTGAGGGCATTTTCAGAAGACATTCACGTTTGAATTGGTGGATGGAGTATGGATGACGACCTCCCCCATGGCGAGTGGGCATCATCCAGTCTGTTGAGGGCCTGAAGAGAACAAAATGGCAGGAGAAGGTCGAAGTCGCTCTCTGCCTGACTGGGCAGCTGGACCATCGTCTGCGCCATCATCTGCTCTATCAGTTCTCCAGCTCTCAAGCCTTCAAACTACATCACCCGCCTTCCCAGCCTTGAGCTTGCAGACTGCAGATTGTGGGGCTTCTTAGCCTCCATGATCGCGGGGGCAAATAAGCCCAATACCTTGTGATAAATAATAAAATTTAATTTTACAATAATATATTATTACGATATTAATACAATAAAAGCTAAAATAAGTAATCCCTTGTAATATATATATACATGAGCAATAGGAAAGATATCTTATTTGTTCTGTGTTCCTGGAGAACCCTGACTAACACAGTGAGAAACCTGGCAAACACTACCCCAGCCAGAATTTCAAGGTCAACATCCACAGTGATAAGTCATGCTAACACGTACGTACCCTTGATACGATGTAATAAAAATGGTAATTTACTTCTGTGCGATTCCTCCCAAGAACACATAACCTCAGTCCAATCACGAAAAAAATATTAGACACATCCCAAATGAGGATCAGGTCTCTTAAACTCAGTTCACACTGACCAGTACTCCTCAAAACTGCCAAGGTCGTGAAAAACAAGGAAAGTATGGGAAATTATCACGGACCAAAGGAGGTTAAGGAGACATGACACCTTGGCGTAATGTAGTAGCCTGAATAAGATCCTGGAACAGAAAAATTAGATTAAGATAAAACTAATGAAATTTGAATAAAGTACGCAGTTTAATAGTTCAATGTTAGTTCCGAAGCTGTGACAATGTCCATAGTAATGGAAACTGTTAACGACACGAGAAACTGGGAACGGAGCATATGGCATTTTCCGTGACATCTTTGCAGCTCTTCTGTAAACCTGAGACTATTCTAAACTGAAATATTTCCTCAAAAATTAGGTGAGTCTAAACTAAAATAATATTAACCCATTGATATAAGACTAAGAAATAGAAATCTGGAAAATAAAAATAAAAAAAGAGGCAGGCCCAACACCACCTAGGGCCTGTCATTCCAAAGAACAGTTAAGATGCACAAATGGCATCAAAAGCAGATAATGACTTTCCCGAATGCTAATTACCTCAGATTTGGGATTTAGGATTTTGAAATGCTCATCATTAATTATAAAAGATTAACTAGACTATGATTCAATTTAAATTTTGAGTTTCAGATTCGCTCCCTCCTCGCCTGGAGAATCACAGCCGAATACATCTCTGAACTGAGAAGTGCATTAGCAGCGACGCCTCAGAAACTTGAATCAGAATGTCCTCCTCCAGGGCGGTGGGGCTTGGTTCAAGGTGGAGCAGTACCAGAGTCCTCTCTTTTGCCTCTGGCTACCTGGTGAAATGTAACCCACCACCAGCAGCCGCCTGTCCTCGGTTATGGGAGCAGAGCTTTAAGTCCCACCGTGCTGGTGAAGATGATGCTGGTGATGCTGGTGAGAGAGGCCCCACTTTCCCAGAGCTGTGTCTCAGTGGAGATGGTACTCAGATGCTCATTAGGCCCTGGCAACCGGGTTGACGGCTTCCAGTCACGCTGCCCTTTGAGTGGCAGCTCCGTGGGGAGCCCAGCTCAGCACAATGAAGGCCCTGCTCTTTAAGGCCAAGTCCGGTAAGAGACGCAGCTCTTTTCCAGGCCTCCAAGAGGGAGGGGGAGGCCAGGCCAAGGGTGCTGCGTAAGTGTCCCTTCTGGTGGCATCCGCTGTGTCATTTCCCATCGCTGCCTTTTTCAACTGAGCAAGCATTCATGTACTAAAAGTGGTCATATCGTGGTTTTGACAGTGGATTTGACTTTGTCTTCCTAAGAGAGGATGCGCAATGAGGACAAAGCTTCCTTTCATCATGGTCTAGAGCAGCACACAAGGGGAGGCTGGCCTGGAAGAAGTATGTATGCTGCGAGGGCCTTAGATCTTATTCCAAGGACACTGGGAAGTCACTGGAAGGTACAGCCATTGAAGGGCAGTGTGTGCTGGGGAATTTAAGAGACCTGCCTGGAATTGCGAGGAAGTTTATTGGCACCCTCATCTCCGTCATAAATTTTAATGACATGGCAGAAAATTAGGGTAAAAAAAATTTCCCAAAGTCTCGATTTCCTGAAAAGAAAAAAGAAAAGCTACAATTTACCCTATGAGCAGCTATTTTTGTTGGCTCCCATGATAAGATAGAATCAGGTTTTAATTTGGGAAGGGAATCTTGTCATTCTAGGCCATAAACCAATCATCAAATATTTATTTGGTACCAGCAGTGACCTAGGCAGAGTGATAGGAACAAAAATAATGATGAATAAAACTCAGGCCCTGCCCTTAAGACACTTGCAGCCTGGTTTTGGAGAGAGGCCAGTTGGGAAAGATCAGTTCCAATTCCATCTGACTTTTATAAGTTTTATAAACTCAACCCAAGTTTAAACATCTACAGGACGATACTCAATTTTTCTCTGGTACCGAGATCCTATAGCTCAACTATCTTTAAAGTGTGTGTGATTTAACAACAACCTTTTCTGCTGACAGTCATGATTTTACCAAGGTCAACAGCCGATCCCTCAGACGCCAGGAATGTTGGGACACTAACAAAGTCTGTCCTGTTTGTCTTTCTAGATCCTTTCCATTCTCTTTAGAATTCCGAAATCTCTCATTCTCTCTCCCCACCCCATCCTCTTAGAAAAGAATCTAAAACTTACCCATTTTGAGATTTAAGGGACTGATGAAGCTCCAAGTGTGTTTCAAAGGAAGCAAAGTTGGTAGATGGTTAATTTAATGTATGTGGGTTAAAATAATAAATGAAGATACAAGCAATAAAATAAAATAAATGAAATGAAATGAAATGAAATGAAATGAAATGAAATGAAAAAAACGAAACAAAAAAAAAAGAAAATGATAAGATGTATTGGAGAGAGCAAAAGGGGAAGTAGAGTTAGGCAGAGAGAACAGCGGCATTTCACTCATCCAAGTGAGGTCTTTAAGCAATCAGCAAACAGAAATAAAGAAAAGATACTATAACAGTGAAACATGTAAAGATGACATGCTCTCAGAGTCAAGATCATTCATCCCAAGAGAAGACAGCTGGCAATCTGATCCCAACACAGGTGGATGCACTGCATTGTCCCTCCTTGGCTCATTTTGCCAGACTGAGAAAGCTTTATCTTGGCTGAGGCCAGCGGCAGCCCACGGGCCAACTGGTGTCTGGAGCCACTGGGCCCGAAGACGACCCTACTCATAGGACCTGTGAGATGGAAGCAACAGAATGTGGTACCCCACTGGGCGCTGGAAACGGAGGCCTCTGATCTGGAGCATCTGTCCCATAAAGGGGAGCACTGTTAAACCTGTAATCCCAGTGCCTTTGCTTGGGAAGAGGGTGCCACCTCACGTCACCTTTCTCTTCCGTTAATTCCACTGCCTCGTGCGATCATGACTTTTAGAAATCAATACACTCTTGACTCCTTTTTCCAAAAGGGAATGCTTAAAGGTCTTCAGTTATTCAACTTGCACCCCTTGATATCGACTTCTTGGGTAACTGTTTTTTCAAGCCACTCTTTAAAACAGAGCAAAATGCTGTGTCGTATGCATGTTACCCACCCACCCCCCTGTCACACCCCTACTTTATCTGAATGACTCTTACCTTTAAGATCAGTTGTGAGTTTTGTGTTTCTTCAGCCTCCAAACATCTCTGTCAGCTGGTATTCCCAGGGTAAGCAAGAAGGCAAAACCACAATCAGTGGGGAATACAACATTTTCTTAATGAAAAAGGCTCTGGTTCCACGTCTGAATTATGACAAGCTATTTGTTTTGGACCCGGTAAAGAATGCACCAGTTTGCTGGTACTGAAAGAAGCAATCGATTTGCAGATATTTACTTTGCATTCCACCACTTTACCGATCAAATAAAATGCTTCTTTGATTATCTGGTGTGTTCTTAGGTAAACAACAATATCGACTGCGATTTTTTTCACTTTTTAAATAATTATATCTCTTATTTCTACTTGATACCTAATTGCATTGCCCAGAACTTCCAGGAAATGGTAAATAATAATAGTGATAGCAGACATCTTGGGGTCTCGCCTCCATATTTAATGAAAATGCTTTTAGGGTTTCACATTTAAGTTAGCTGATGTTTAATAGAGTTGTATATTCTATCGTAAATGCATACCTTCATATCCCTGCTGTTTTAAAGATTTTTTTAAATCTCGATAGGGCAGGAGCCTTGAATACCATTAAAATCTCTTTAGCATCTGAGATGAATAATTTCCTTTTTGCATTATTGATTTGATTAATACATTTTAATATAGTTATTCTTGTATTCCTGTCATAAATTTTACATGATCATAATAAATTATTATTTAAATGGCAAATGTGCTGTTAAATTTCGTTTGCTACTCTTTTGGGTAGAATGTCACATCTAGGTTAAAAGGTGAGGCTGAGCTACAGTTTTCTATTTTGGAATTTGGGAGAAATCTTTCATGCGATTTTAAAATTTACTTTTTATTATTGGTCTATTCATATTTTTCATCTTGTACAGTTAAAGATTTTTCTCTTTACTAGCTTTTATCATGTTTTGTAATATTTGAAACTCCTGTATACTATTCATACTTCCCTTCATTCAACAAATATTGTGTTTGACTTTATAGGTTCGATTTGTCATAAGGTGTCTGCCATGGAGACGTCACATTTTAGGCACTTAGTCACTGTGCCTGATTCTGATTTGGCTGCTGGTGACACCGTCACGAATGTGACCAGAGAAGTTCTTTTCCAACACGGCTTGGAAAACCATAGATGAAGTTAAAAAAAAATGTGTGTGGACAGTGACAGGAAGATGACAACAAGGTGCTGTGATGAAGATGGGTGAGCATGGCTGCTTGGCACACGGTAGCCAGGAATGGGGTTGCCAGGGGGACAAGAAGGAGCTGAGGTTTCACGGAGAACAGTCTACTTGATTGCCAAGGCCACGGGGCCAGCATTGCAAGGCCAAGGGGCCAGGATTGTCAAGGCCCAGGGGCCAGCATTGCTAAAGCTCCAAAGCTTGGCAGATTAGAAAAGAAAAGGAGCCTGAAGAAAAGGCAGGCAGGTTATACTAGAGGAGGCGAAGAGATGGGCACGGGCAACGTCATTCTTGGCCACCGTGAGGAGACTGGATGCATTCTAATGGCAATGGGAAGATACTGGAGGATTTAATGCCAAAAGTGACACGATCTAATGCACATTTTAAGAAGATCAGTTTGGTGGCTACATGGAGTGTTGGGGCAGGAACAAGAGTGGCAGCTGGGAGACTATTAGGGGGTTCAGTGGTCGCCCAGGCAAGTGCTGATGGTGTTGCCGTATCCCCTTGCTCATTTCGTTTCAGTTGGCTTTTTCTCCCTTCAGTAGATATTTTGGAAGTTTGCCTGACTTGGTTGCTCTTGCCTAAAACACGGCTCTTGGGTTTTTTGAATTACTCTTCTGGTGGCCCCTTGTCAACCACTCTTAATGCTGTTTTGACCTGTATGCTGATTTGATGTCCACTTTTTACTTTTTGTTCTTTTTGGCTCTTCTCTGATTCTTAGCTCATTTGTTTGTTGCTCTCTCTAAAAACAAAAACATCTAGAGATCTCAGGACATCCCATAAATCTGATAGGGAGCTTACCTTAGTTTCAGCAGAATGTTGCCATGTAGACAACTGTCAGTTTTTTTGAACCTCTTCTGTTTGAGGAACTCCCCACCATACGAAACATAACATGCCTGCCCTACATGAGGTGACAGTCCCAGGTACCTTCCCAGCTCCCCTGATACTAGGACACACACTCTAGACTTTAAGTTAGAAACCAGTGACAGGAAGAACTGGCTGCCATGCAGATCCCTGCTAGAGAGGGGCAGCATGGGCCACAGACACACACAGTGGCAGAGGAGCCTGTAGAAGCCAATAGCAGATAAAAATCCCACAAAGGAAGGGTGGCCAAATAGGCCCAGTGTTCCCAGAGGACCAGCTAAGGGGAGAAAGGAAAACTGGTCATCGGAGGTGACCTCAGGGAGATCGGGGACATAGGAAGCTAAGGCCCGCCTTTGCGACGGCACCTCTTTCTTCTCAATGAATAGGAAGGGGACGAGAGAGACACGAAGGAATGTGATTGAGATTTCTTGAACATGTGTAAACTTCCCCCACATGTAAGCAATTTGGTGGCAGGAAATCCCTGATACGTGTGTGTAGGTGGTTCAGAGGATGCAAGAATAAAAGTTGGATAAACCGCATCCCACTCTAGAACCAGAGCGAACAGAGAGAACCAGCAGCCATGGGGGAGGTCCCCCCGTGTGTGCAGAGGGGGACACAGGATTGCTCAGACAGGCAAAGCGAGCGGGAGGTGTGGGCTGAGAGCAGGTCACTTGATGGGGACCAGCCTTCCTACCTTCTGAGGAGGGCAGAGCCGCCCACCTAGATATGGCCTTGTCTACCATGAGAAATTCAACTTCATCTGTTTGCAAATGGTCTGAATTTTACCAACACGATCACCAATATTCTTTTTCTCTAATACATCTCCGTGATTGCAAAAGCTGATGGAAGGAATGTCACATCTTCGCTCTTGCTTTTCCTGAATAAAACATGTTTTTACTGAATAAAACCTCTCCCCTCCCTCCCACGTTTTTGTGTTCTCCATCAGGACCCTCTGCTTTCCTCTGTGGTTTAAAATGCTTATCTTTGAATGTACTTCTAGTCTGTGGGCGAGTGGGAAAGAAGTCAAGTACATGAATAGTTGGGCTGGCTAATGCAGACTCTCTCTGCCAAAACAACTGTATTTTACACCCACAGCAAATCCCAGACCTTGAGAGCCGTCCCTTCAGCCTGGACTCCCCAGACAATACGTCTCACCTTGTCTTTTCACTTTCTGATCACTCACTTTCACTTCCAAAAGAGTAAAGGACTCTCCTCTCAGACGTCCCCTACAGTGTTGTCTCTGTGGCAGACAACTAATTAATTCTACGTGGACTCTAAAAAGTAAATGCCAGACACCAGAATCCTGAATCAAGGAGTGTCACCCTATTGCTATTTATGAAAGGACAGATGAATTCCTGGCCGTCATTTACTTCCGAGCCAACGTTAACCATGAGTTGTCCACTATGAAGAAAGAGACACGAGAAGTCCTTGTTCCAAGAGTGAACTACCGTGTTTGATTCTGGACCTGAGGCTAAGCCACAGGGTGGGCCTGTTCATGCTGGCTGGACTCTTAGATAATCCTGTAAGTGGTTTGTTCCCATCTGTTTTCCAAACACACTAGTAAAACTGTTTTGGACAACAACTGAGTATTTGACAGGTCAATCAGAGACCACGAATAAATAGAAGGTAAATAGATAATAAATGAATAAATAAAGACACAAACAGATAATCCCAATAAATGAGAAAAACTTGTTCACGGCTTTCAATCAGACCCGCATTAATTTGGATCAAGGAACAGAAGCCAGAAGAGAGAGACTTTCAGGAGTAAATAAAGTGGCCAGAGGACGAGAGACATGGTTTAATTTTAGAATGACAGAAAATTGGCCTTAAAGGAAGTTTCTTCTTTATAGCTGTAACTCTGGCCACACTGACCGTTTAAAAGGCCGCTCTGGAGCCATGCTGATGATGCACCAGAGCCCACTCCCGTCCTCGCCATTTCTCAGGCCTAGAGCCTTTCTACCTGCTGGCCCACTCCTCACCTCCTGCCTGTCTTTGCTCCATGTCACCTTCCCAGTGGAGCCCACCACGATCACTCTATGCAAACCCATGTCCTCCCATCCTCCTAAGTGAATTGCTTTTTTCCACGGCACTTATCAGTTTCTGCCGTACGACATAAATTACTTTTCATGGTTATAGTTTATCGACTGCCCCGTCCTCCCTAGCAGCTCCTTCTGAGTCTCCTCAGGTGTCTCCAGCTCTAACCACACTTGACATGCACCCGTGGGTGTCAGGCTCCGTTATTTTCAACAACAATTAATTTTCAACCATGCCTGTTATATGTCAGACACTGAGGATACAAAGATGAAACAAGCCTTGGTCCCCGATCTCAAGGAGCTTATAAGGTATTTGAGGACAGAGAACAACACTGCCAATCTTCAAAATGTAGTGAGCGTTTTCATTACACGGTGCTCTGCAGGAGACGTACATACGCAGGTGTATCCGAATTGCTAGGAGATCACAGGTGGACCCCTCAATCCTGACAGGGAAACCCTTGTTGGCCGTCCATTCAAGAATTCGTGGGCTAAAGATGAAGCTTGAGAGATGAGTAGAGGTTAGCCAGGAAGAGAGACAAGGGGGAGAGTAAGAACCTGAGTGATGTTGGCAAGGCCAACAAACCTCCCTCCAATTCCAGGCAGGTGTCCCCAGGTCCCTAGCATGCACCATCCCTGAGTGCCCACACCTTCTAATGACTTCCCAGTGCACTTGGAATAAAACCCAAACACCTAACTTAGGTACGTGCCTATCGGCCTCCTTCTCCCTCTATTGCTCTCAAGTGTGATAGAGAGACTTGTGTCCTTATCGCAAGTCCTGATTTACTTATTTACGCATTTTTGAATTTTTATGAGTTGATTTCAGCTACTCAAGACCTCCACGCTCCAGAGAATAACAGCTTTGCAGCTTCTTTTGGGCATTTGAAATTGAAGAGGGAGAGAGTCCTTTTTTCTCGGAAGATAAAATTAAAAAAAAATAAAACTATGACATTATAACTTAATGAATGAATGTTCTTTTAGTTAAAAAACAAAGACAGTGATGGGAAGAGTGGGATGCGGGAAAGAGGGACATTTTCGCAGCATTCTTGACCGTACCTTGCCCTTGCTTCTGAGAATCTGGAGCAAATACACAGTTAAATGATTCACTAGACACTCAGTAAATGCAGGCGCGGACGTCTTCCCTGAGCTCCAGGCTCTTGAATACAATCTCCTCCTGGCCATCTCTGCCTGCATTTCCCTGAAGGCCTCACATCCTTCACGTGAAAAGTGGAGCCCATGGTCTCTCCACATACACACCACCTTCGGCTTTATTTCTCAACTCGGTCAATGACACCGTCCGTCCCTGCCAGCAAACCGAGAGACATCCGAAAGGCCTCCCTCTTCTCCGGCCCCTCACATGGAACTGACCATCGAGACATTTTGGTTCCTTCCTCTATATCCTCCTCATTCCTTCCCCTACTTGACCTCAGGGAAGTTAATGTTTTGCTTTGGTCCTTCATCATCTTCATGTGAACTGCTACAAGAGCTAGGTCACTGGTTCTGCTGTCCTAGCCTGGGTTTCCCTCGCCCTCCTCAAAAGCAGAACTTGACTAGAACCCATGGATGGGTGCTTGACGTGGGAGGTGCTCGAGACAGCAGGAATAAGAGCCCCAGGAGAGTGATGAGAGGAGCAAAAACCAACACAAAGATGAGTTGCTCAGTTCACCTCTTTGGGTAGCTGGGCCTCAATCCCATACTCCTCTAAGTTTTTTGTTGAGAAGCAGCTACCTACTGTCCCCCATCTCTCATGATGCTCTTCTGAGGCACAGCAAAGGGTGTGGGGCAAGGTAGCAGATGCATCTGACACCCGCCCAACAGAATCCACCTTCTTTCCAAAGTGTCTTTCTAAAACATAAATCTGATGTATAAACCCCCACTTAAAATCCTCCTGTTCCCTCAGGACACAACCCAGCACCCACACCCCCCAGAAGAGAGTACCACATCTGCACGACCTGCTCACAATCACCTTCCCAACCTCGTCTCCCACCACTCATCCCCACCAGATCAGACCCGTTATTCTTCTCCTTCTTTTGTGTTTGTTCATTCTTCCTTCTCAAATGTTCTCTTCCTCCTGGTGAATTCCTACTCATCATTTAAGACTAGCATTTCTCCAGCTAGCATTTCTCCTCGGGCTCTTTCCTGACTGCACACGCCCCCAGTTTGGCCCACAGAGAAAGAGCCCAAGCTCCCTCCTTTGCTCCTATAATAAAGAAGGAAAAGGAAAAGCCACAGGGGAGAACCAAGTGCACAACAGCTCTGAGATTCCGCCTATCAATTTCCTTGTATTACATACCTGTCTCAAGGCAGGAACTACCATGCTTTAATTTTTTTTTTTCAGTGCCTCTAACAGTGGCCCATAGGTCATTCACGAAGTAATTCCTGAACAACAACACAAATTGGTCCCTTTCAGTGAATCATCCACATACGTAATGTGGATGTCATGTAAGTGCCTGGAGGAATCCAGAACTGGGCCAATTAAAGTTCCTGCGAAACCTGTATGGTCATGTGGTCAGAGAAGGGGTCAATGAAGGGGTCAGCCGAACATCCCGTCTATCTACCACTTACTCTACCGTAGAGAGCAGCTTCCTCTCTTTTCTTTTTTTCTGTTTTACCCTTTAAAATATGATTCTGTGAGAGCCACTGCTATAAATTTTATTCGTTCAAAGTCCCCCAGGAACTCAGAAGTGGACACTCAATCAGAGGCTTTGGAGGAAGCAGTAGGAAAGGTAATAGAGACAGCAGCATTGCAGTGAGAAACCAGGTTTAAAACATTCTGTGGGAACAATCCAGCAAAACAGCACCAAACACAAGATCTTCACGGAGTGGACAATACTTTGAGGCAGCTGCCTAGGAAGAAGGAGCATTAAACATTTATTAATATTGTCCATTTTCAGAAACCATTTGGCCAAAAGCCACTTGGCCTTAACTCTGGGAGCAGTGGCCTCAGCCACCCTCAGCCCATGTGGGCCTTCTAAGTGGCATCATCGTCAAACGCAGAAGGGCTCTGGGCAGCCAGGGTCCTGAGCACTTACTACCCAGCGTCAACATTTGAATTTTAAAATCCTCACTCACTGCCAAGCTCTATAAGACACTTAAATATTTAAATACTCGGCTCAGATTATGCGGAAGAGAAGAGAAAAGGGAGAGAGGGTGAGAAGGAGGGGAAGCGCACACACAAGCAAGCAAAGCAAACTGGGGGGAAAACCACAGGCTATTTGAAAATTTAAAAGTATCGTTGTTGGTATATATCAATATGTTTTACATGGTTCCTTTTAATTCCTTTTCTTTTAACTTGGTCTGATATTACAAGAAAATAAAAACTTAAAAAAAAAAAACTAAACTAAAAATGGATGAAAGATGGGCCTAGACCCTCCATCCACCCAATCAGCACAGCTCGACCGTGTAGCCACGGGCCCTGGCATCGGGCTCAGGTGTCAGTGGACTAAAGACACCCCCTGCCCTTGAAAGCCTATAGGCCCTGGGCCAAAATCCCCCAGGAGACATTTTTCTTGCTCCACATCCATTCCATAGGACATGTTTATGCAGGTGTTTTAAATCGATGATGTTTAATATGCTGATTTTTTTTTAATGGAAAAGTTATACAGTTAAGAACATTTTTTTTTCTTTCTAAAAAGATGTGTAGACTGCATTGGTGGTCTCTACTTACTCATCTGCCATTCAGCTATAAAGCCACTGAAATCTGATTTCTGCCTCTACTGATGCTGAAACTGCCCTTGCCAAATGACAGCCATAGATAATCTCTACCCTTTAAACGACCTCCATTTGGCATTTGACACAGTTAATACCTTTCTCAGTCAAATTCTCTTCCTCACTGGAGTCTGTCTGTCTTTGGTTTTCTAATGATTTTATCTCCTGCTGTTCTCTCTTGGGCTCCTACTGCATTTATTGAGAACACAAAAACCTTGCTCCCTGTAAGAGGGAGCTTACTGGAGTGACGGAAATGTTCAAAATTGGTGGAGATAATGGTCTCACAATTTTATCAATTTGCTAAAAATGGGTGATGTGTAGGCTTAAGATGAGTGAATTTTAGAGAATGTAAATAACACCTCAATGAAGCTGTTAAGAAATGAAATCTTGACTTAGAGAGTGAAATTGAGTCGGAAGCAGGAAATAGCACACTATAGGGAGCAGTAAATAATAGTTATTGCCTGTTACTCTTTCCTCCTTGAGCTGAGGCTCCCCCTTTTAGAATCAGCCTTCGTACTTACTTACTGCCACCAGAAGATAAGGTTCCTGAGAGCAGGGACTTCTTGTACTTTGTTCTCTTCTTTATCCCCCACTCTTAGAATAACACTTGGCACATGGTAGGCCTGTCGAATATTTGCCAAATGAACAAATGAATGAATGAATGAATGAATGAATGAATGAAAAAACATGCAAACCTCTATTTTCTTGCAATTTACTCACTCTACCATAGAGAGCTTGGCTGGGAGGGCTGACAACTTGCTCAATGTCCACAGTGCTTCAGGGCTTGGTGGCAGAGATGGGATCGGCCAGCCTCCAAAGTCCATGCTCTTCACCACTGCACCACACTGCCTCCCATGAGTACTGAACAAACATTAGCAGGAGTTATTAGCAGTCTGGATGATTGAGGACCCAAGATAGACAAGTTGGTTTGTATTATTTCTTCATCTAAGAGAGGGATGCATACATTTTTTTCCTAAAGAAGAACAAGAAGGATTTTGGAATGGCAGAAAGAGTATGGACTTGGGAGTCAGACAGGAGAAGAGCGAATTCAGATGGCGGGCAGTTTCCTTTACAAAATCAGAAAATGCCATCATCACGAGACTTTAATGAAACAATGTCTGTGATGCACCCAGCAACCTACCTGTCATGCAGTAGGCACTCCATAAATGCCAAATGGATGAAAGGAAAGAAATGGGGGAAAGAAACAAAGTAGAGAAAAGCATCGAGGGAAAGAATAGCAAGAAGATGGCATGAGTGAGACAAAGATAGAAAAAACAGGCAGAAAGATGTACTCGGTGTCATTTATGTAAATTTAAAACACGTAAACTTTTAAAGATAAGCATCTAGAAAGACGCGTGTTAAATATATTAAAGTGGGGAGCGGAATACAAGTGAGATGAAAGGGAAACATAGAACAACACAAGGACCAACATAAGCTGCCATTGATGGTATATACCCCATATCCAAGACACTCAGAGTCCTACAGATGTCACTCTCATGCACACAGGCAAGAAGAGAAGGAAGAAAGGCCACCCTCTCTGCCCACTCAACCACTCAACTTTTGTTCCCAAACTCTCTGATGTTTTGTTGCCCTATCTGCCAACTGCTCCCAAAATCTACCTCCTGCTGGATCCAGTGAGCCTAAAATCCTTCACGAATTCCCCAGGGTGCTCACCTGCCACAACTACTTAGACACTCGTCCTCCTTCCATCTCCTCAAGTGCCAAGATTGCTGCCAAGGACTCGTTTCTTGGCAATCTGTCCAGCGTTTGCTTTTTCTAAAGAATGCTTTATGAAAGACTCCAGGATTGAGTTATATCTTTCTGTCGATTTATGCACTGTCTTGTGTCTAAGCATACAATCAGATTGCTTAAGAACTGAGAGTTTCATCTCTGAAGCTTTCAGAAATTAAATTGAACAGATCTGAACAAGCAAGATCCAGCTGTTCAGATTTTTGCTGCCTAATGCAGTAGGCGCAAGCTGCTATCGAGAGCATAAAATGTGCAAGATTTTGAAGATTTAGTATGAAAAAATATGTTAATATGCATTAATATTTTTATATCAATTATTTGTTAAAATGATAACATTTTGGATAAATAAAATCTATCACAAAAATTAATTTTACCTGTTTCTTTTTACTACTACTTTAATGTGACTCCTAGGCGATTCTTAATTACATCTATGGCTTATGTTACTTTCTATTAAAGAGCATTGGTCTGTACTTTCCCTGTCATTGTGCATCAGTCACTATTTAGCACAGGAATACCCTGTGATGTAACATCTGATGATCTTATCATTTAAATAAGAGCATCTCATCTGTCTAATTTCACACTCATTGGTGCTATTCAACATATCTCCAACTTCATTTATTTTGCAATGCTCTGTGTTTGCTTTCAGATGACTGTAATGAGTCTAGGATTTCTCACACATTTCACATGCGCCTTTTAGCCCTATTTACTTTAATTCTTATATTTTTGGTAACCATAATGAAACAAAAATTTAAGATGAGTTGAAGAATGACGGCTCAGTTAATGAAGCTAAAAAATGCTTTTTTTTTTCTCCTCTTCCTTGTTGAAGTGACAGTTTTTCATGGTGGTCACTCTTCCCCTAGTTTCTTGGCATATATCATGCAACAATAAAAAATAACTGGGACAAAATCATAAGAAAAGAAAACTACAAACCTATACGTTTGATAGACATCAATGGAAAACAGCTCAACAAAATACTAGCAAACTGAGTTCAATAGCACATTAAAGAGATTATAGATCACACCAAGTGAGATGCATTTCCAGAATGCGAAGATGATTAAGCATACAAAATCAATTAATGGAATGTGCCACTTTAATATAAAGGAAAAAACCCACAAGAGCATCTCAGTTGATACAGAAAAATCATTTTAAAAATGTTCAATGCCCTTTCATGATAAAAATACCCAACAAAGTATGAATAGAAGAAAAGTTTCTCACTATGATAAAGGGCTTGTATGAAAAGACCTAGGGCTCACACCATACTCACTGGTGAAAGACTGAAAGCTTTCCCCTAGGATCCAGAATGACACAAGGATGCTAGTTCTATTCAACACAGTATGTACTAGAAGTTCTAGCCAGAGCAATTAGAGAAGAAAAATAAATAAAAAAATATCCACATTGGAAAGAAAGAAGTAAAATTATCTGTGTTCACAGATGGCATGATCTTATATATATGAAGCCCTAAAGATAACTCTCTCTCTCTCTCTCTCTCTCTCTCTCTCTCTCTCTCACACACACACACACACACACACACACACACACACACACAGTAAGAGCTAATAAATGAGTTTAGCAAAATTGCAGGATGAAAAATCAATGCACAAAAATCGGTTATGCTTCTATATGCTAGTAATGAACAACTGGAAAAGGAAATTAAAAAAACGATTCTACTTATAATAGCATCAAAAAGAACTAAATACTTTAAAATAAAATTAACCAAGGCAGTGAAAAACTTGTACGCTGAATACAACAAAACATTGCTGAAAGAAATTTAAAAAGAAACACATAAATGGAAAGACATCCCTTTGCTCATAGATCAGAGCCAATATCGTTAAGATGTCAATACTATTTAAAGCAATTTGTAGATTCAATTCAAAGCCTATCAAAATCCCACATTTGGGGTTTGATTGTTTTGTTTTGTTTTGTTTTTTGAAGAAAAAGGAGGAGGAGGAGTAAGAAGAAGAAGAAGGAGGAGGAGGAGGAGGAAGAGGAGGAGGAGGAGGAGGAAGAGGAGGAGGAAGAGGAAGAAGAAGAAGAAGAAGAAGAAGAAGAAGAAGAAGAAGAAGAAGAAGAAGAAGAGAAGAAGAAGAAGAGGAGGAGGAGGAGGAAGAGGAAGAAGAAGAAGAAGAAGAAGAAGAAGAAGAAGAAGAAGAAGAAGAAGAAGAAGAAGAAGAAGAAGAAGAAGAAGAGAAGGAGGAGGAGGAGGAGGAGGAGGAGGAGGAGGAGGAGGAGGAGGAGGAGGAGGAAGAGGAAGAGGAAGAGGAAGAAGAGGAAGAGGAAGAGGAAGAGAAGGAGGAGGAGGAGGAAGAGGAGGAAGAGGAAGAGGAAGAGGAAGAAGAAGAAGAGAAGAAGAAGAAGAAGAAGAAGAAGAAGAAGAAGAAGAAGAAGAAGAAGAAGAAGAAGAAGAAGAAGAAGAAGAAGAAGAAGAAAACTACATCTAATAATTTATATGGTCTCTCAAGGGATCCCCAAATAACCAGAACAATCTAGAAGAAAGAAAAAAGAAAATACAGAAGAATCAAGGTAGAAGACTCACATTCTCTGTTTTCAAAACTTACTACAATGCTACAATAATCAAAACAGTGTGTGGTATTTTCATAAAGATCATACATAGATCAATAGAATAAGATAGAAAGTCCAGAAATAAAGAAATTCTCATATATGTGGTTAATTTTCAATGAGTGTCAAGACCATTTGATGGGGAAAGGACAGTTTTTCAATAAATGATGCTAGGGAAAGTAGTTATGAACATTCAAAAGAGTAAAGTTGGATCTTTATCTTAACACATATAATAAAAATTTACTCAAAATTGATCAAGGATCTAAACAGAAGAGCTAAAACTATAAAACTCTTAGAAGACATATATGTCCACTTCTGGATATACAGCCAAAAGCATTGAGAGCAGAGACCCAACCAGGGCATTGTACACCAATGTTCATAGCAGCATTATTCACGGTAGTCAGAAGACAAATGCCCCCAAACATCCATAGACAGATGCATGAATGAAAAATGTGGTATGTTCATTCCATGGAAAATAGCCACAAAAAAGAATGAAAATGTGATACATGCTAAAACATGAATGAATCTTGAATATGATGCTAAATGAAAGACAACAGACACGAAAGGACCCAAACTGATTCTACTTATATAGATAATTAGAATAGTCATGATTCTACTTATATAGATAACTAAAACAGTCAGATTCATTGAGGCAGAAGCAGAAGGGTGAGTGCCTGGGCTGCAGGGAGGGGAATGGGGAGTTCGTGTTTTATGGGGACAAAGTCTTCAATTGAAACTCTGATGAAAAAGTTCTGCAAATGGATTAGGCAATGATCGCACAACACTGTGAATGTAGTTAATGCCACTGACCTGTACATTTAAAAATGATTAAAGTGGTAAATTTGATGTTATGTGTATTTTACCACAACATAAAGAGAATAGCTGAGGGGCTTCTGGGTTTCCACGGGATAATGGTAGCTACTTGTATTAGTCGGGATTCTACAGAGAAACAGAACCAATATGATATAGATAAAGAGTTATTATGAGGCATTGGCTCACATAATTGCAGAAGCTGAGAAGTCCCATGGTCTGCCAATAGCAAACTGGAAAACCAAGAAAAGCTGGTGATATATATAATCCAGTCCAAGTCCAAAGGTCTGAGACCTAAGGAAAGCCAATAATACAGCCATCAGTCCAAAGAGAAGACCATTGTCCCAGCTCAAGCATCAAGCAGAAGAAGGGGTGAATTCTGTCTGCCCCCACCTTTTGTTCTATTCGGGCCCTCAGTGGGTTGGGGGCACCCACCCACATGAGAGAGCACCATCTGCTTTTTGGAGTTCCCCAATTCAAATGCCAGTCTCATCTGAAAACCCCCTCACAGACACATCCAGAAATCACGTTAGGCCAACTATCTAGGGACCCATGACACAGTCAAGTTGACACATGAAATTAACCACAAGTTCAGTCCTTATCTCCTAAAACCATACTTAATCTCCAAATAAAGACAATTAAGAGGTCGTAATTCTGCCTAACGAGATACAACTATCCTGCATACGTCAGAAAAAACATCAACCCCGGCCCCAGAAAAGGAAATAAAATCCTTGAGTGATGCTTACTTTTCTCATCAATGTCCTGCAACTTAAATATCAAATTCACAATACTTAAATACTACGATGGAGAGTGTATACATTGTATGCTATACCATAAAGGAATAAGAGAGGAAAGAAAACAAAGATGTTGCTTCATATGCACACACACAAACGCATTCACAAATGAGCAGGAAACACAATCATTATAGCCCTCATTCCATAACTGGCCACGTGGTCACTGCCAAATGTCACGGTACCTTCTCCCACTAGCCCTCGTGCATTCCCTTTGGCTGCAGCAAGTACCTTAGTTGACCACGTTTGTTTAACTGGTGGAGTGACCCGAACCTCCATTCCCAAAGGGTCGGGGTCATTACCAGTTCTGCCTGGATTGGATTGCTGTGGCTTTCCATTGACCTTACAGGGTACGGTAATACTAAGAGGTGCCCAGAGGGACCCCGTATATTCTTTGCTTCCACTGTGGAATGGCAGTTTGACTCTTCCTGGCTAGGCGGGATCAGTCACCCCAGCAGGCACAGTTGCTCTTCTTTGCCTGTTGATTCAGAGGAACAAAGACCCCGAAGTGGCCAGGTGGCAGCCTTAACTTCCACTTTGATGGGAACACTGTTGAGTCTCCTGGTGGCATAAAGACCTGTCGGGTGGCAGAACATGACGTTGCAGGAATGGAAAGCAAATCACTTAGGGGTACTGGTGAGGGGTGCCATCTCCATCTCCATCCCTTGATTCCTAGAGATGAGAGAAACGGCACTATGTGTTGGACACTGATTGAGAGCATACGCTGCGGAGGATAGAAGAGCTTTTTTCCAAAACCCTAAGGGCCTGTGTTGAGATCTACCTGTAGGGACTGGCCAAAGGCTCCAAACAGCATCCCCTTCTGCCACCGATACTTACAGGACCGTTGGACCCACCAGACCAGTTGGCCCAAATGGTAAAGTAGCTTGCACAGAAGCCTGAACCTGTGCAGAGCTTTCTCTTATTCTGGGCCCCACTCAAAACTAGCATCTTTTGGGGTCATTTGGTGAATGGGCCGGTCTCACACACTCAGGTGAGGAATATGAGGACCACTAGGCCTTGTGCTTCTTTGGTTGTTGGAGGGGCCAGAGGCAACAATTTTTTGGTCACCTTAGAAGGCACATCTCAACCTGTCCCACACCACTGAACCCCTAGAAATGTCACTGAGATAGAAAGCGCCTGGATTTTCTCTCTCACCTGCTGTCATGCAAATGTCTTAGCTCAGGTCTGTCTCCAATTGGCATAACGGATAAGTCTCAACCAGCACCTTTCCATCAATAGACCAGTGTGATTATCTTGTGGAAGGGAAAGGTGATTGAGATCCCTGTGAATTAACTGAAAAGGGCTGGAGGTTTGATACATCCCTGGGGTAGGACAGTGAAGGTGTGTTGCTGGCTTTGCCAGCTGAAAGCAAACTTCTTCTGGTGGTAACAGGTATAGAGAAAAAATAGCATTTACCAGGTGCCAGCACTGCCTACCAGGTACCAGGAGAGGTGTCGATTTGCTCAAGCAATGAAACCACGTCTGGTACAGCAGCTGCGATCGGAGTCCCTACCTGGTTGGGTTTATAATCCACCGTCCTCCTCCAAGATCCGTCTGTCTTCTGCACGAGCCAGTAAGCAAGCTGAATGAGGACGTGATCCGAGTCACTACCCCTGCATCTTTCAAGCCATCCCGTCAGGAAGCAGTGCTGCTTTCGGCTTGTTGTTTTCCTAGGTAGAGGCGGTTCCAGTGGCTTCCACGTGGCTTTTCCCACATAATAGCCTCCACCGCCTGGGTCAGGGCACCAAGGTGGGACTCTGTCATCTGCTGAGTGCATCTGTTCCAACTATGCATTCGAGACCTCGGGAAATGACCACAGGATAGTTTGGGGACTCGCTGGTCCCACTGTGGGGAGACAGACCTGAACGAAAACTTCACTGTTAACTTGACCTCCTTAAGTCCCTGCTCTGACTGGTGGATCAGAGTGACAGTTTCTGGGTCTCCTGAAATTAACATTAGTTCAGAGACAGCATCCAGCAGTACCCAAAGGTCTGATTATTATTCCCTCTTCCCCAGAGCACAGTCACTCTGCCAAGGCTGCAAGCCCCTTTGGAGAAGGCTGTGAGGAAGATTAACCGTATGAAACTTGGGTAGCATACAGGGGTCCTTCTTCCAGGGGGCCAGCCTCCCCTTCATGCAAGAGGTTCTGGGATTACAAACTGGCTTACATTTGGAAACCGAGAGGCTGTGGTTCTCCATTTTTATGATTCAGGTTAGACTTCTGTCCACTTGACCTAGAACTTCTCTCTTTCTACAGACTTACAAGTAAAAATTTATTGTTTCCTGTCCATTTCACTTCTAGAAACACCATTATGAGTGAGCCAATGCCATAGGTCGCTGGGAGTCAGACTACTCTGCCCACTGCTTTGATTCTGCTGTCCACTGCGGTAACCACACCCGCCTTGCATTTGGAGGTGAGTGCCACCACCTGGCCTCTGCCACCCAAGAGTTCAATGACCCCCATTCTAAGTTCCCCATATTCATTATCACAACCACACAGATGAACAAATGAAGTCCCCTTGGCACAACCTTGCCGGAGAATTTCACACTTTTCGACTTAAATGTGCCTGGGGAGATAAAAGATATGAGACCAGCAGAGTCGGTTCCACAGTCCACACCAGAGCAGAGCGTCAGGTGGAGAATCAACAGAAGAGGTTGCATGCAAGGAGCTTTGGGTGGCGATGAGACTATTAACACTGACTAGTGTTCATCCCCATAGAGAGAATCTTTCTTGAGTTAAGAAATACCAACACCGTATCTCAAACTACAGTCAAAAAGGAAGGGCTTGGGATATGTGTGGCCATCTTAGAAAGACATTATTTTAGAGGAAAGAAAGCATCTTGGAAGGTGGAGGTGTTGGCAAAGAAGAAGACAAGCATCTTACTGAGCCGTGGTAACATAAATGAACCAGGAGACAGACTACTACATGGAAAAGCCAAGAATACAGCTAAAACTTGGCTAATGAAATGGATCAACGTCATGGATAAGTCTGCAACTGAGTTTTGCAGATGACGGGCATTTCATCCAACTTAGGCTGCCAATTCCAAGTTTTTCAGTATACTAAAGCAGACCTTCTGGGGAAAAAAAAAAAAGTCAAGAAGGCCAAGCTAGTTACACACCTATCAGGATGGACAAAATCCAGAAGCCCGACGACAGCAGATGCTGGTGAGGAAGTGGGGCCGCAAGGATGCTCACACAGGGCTGGTGGGGACACAAACGGTGCGGCCACTTTGGAAGAGAGCTTGGCAGTTTCTCACAAAACTAAACTTACCCTTACATATGCTCCAGCAGCCACACTCCTTGATGTTTCCCCAAAGGAGCCAAAAACGCCTTCATGAAAACCTGCACATGGATGTTTATAGCAGCTTTATTCATGATGCCTATAATTTGGAAGCAAGCGAGCTGTCCTTCAGGGGGAGAATGGATCGATAAACTGGTTCGTCCAGACAATAGAATATTATTCAGCACTAAAAAAAAGAGCTATCAAGCCACGAAAAAACAAAAGAAACTTAAATGCACGTTACTAAGTGAAAGCAGCCCATCTGTGTACTGCATGATTCCAACTACATGACATTCTGGGAAAGGCAAAACCCCAGAACCAGTAGAACGAGCCGGGGTGCCAGGGGAAGTGATGAACAGGCAGAGCGCGCTGAGGATTTTGAGCAGTGACAATACTCTGTATGGTACTCTTACAGGTCATTACAGATTTGTCCAAACCCACAGAATATGTACTAGAAGTGAACCCTAAGGTAAACTATGGACTTTTGATGGTTATGATGCGTCAGTGCAGGTTCATCCATTGCAACAAATGCATCACCACTCTGGCTGGGGGTGTGGATGATGGGGGAGGCTATGAATGTGTGGGCACAGGAGAGAGATGGGAACTCTCTAGACTTTCCTCTCAATTCTGCTGTGAACCCTGAACTGTGCTAAATAGGGACTCTAAAATCTAAAATAGTCTTTACAAAATAAAGCTACCCTGACACTACTCCATGGCTACCCCACCAAATAAAGAGAATTCAGGGGTGAGGCAAAAAAAAAAAAGGCTTCTCTTCATCTTTATTTAGTGAAGACTCCCTGAGCTACTTTGAGCCTAGCTAACCTGTTCAAAACATCCCCAAATAAAATGAAGACCCTTCTCTGCCAATCATTTACCTCGTTTCCCTTTAGAGCTCGCTTTGGGGAGATATTTCACCTCAAATTACACATTCATTGGACACCGCCTTCCAGCAACAGGTTGGCAAAGGCACACACACAATATGCTAATTGTCTAACATCTGACAGTGACAGGAGCACAAATAGAAATCTGAATGACATAATCAACTCTATGTGCTAAACCTTAAATTCTCTTATATAGTTTAGAAATTACTTTTGTATACGCTGTTATCAATATCCATCTTTTGGAAAATGAGCTGCTCAAACATGGTACTGTTATAATTAGTATAATGTGCAGGTCCATTTGCCTAGATGTCGGGAAAAAAAACACAACTACAACTTGATCCCATTTGTTTCTTTGCCCAAAGAAAAACATTCAAAGTAAAACGTGAACATTTAATTACTTTTATATAATACATGAAATAATTTACATGCTATACATTCCCAAACACACTGAATGTAAACCCAATTTTACAATATGCTTTTTGCCAATATGCCCTATATGTCACTTAGGATGTTAACTGATTTTTCAATCCATGTGTGAGCATATAAACACATATATGTGCCTTGAGTTGAAGATTAAGATAATAAACCAAAGAGCTGAATATTAGTAGTTTCCCATGGAAGATTCTAAAACCATTACCATTACTGGTACTGGAACCAAGTAACAAGGCACAAAAGCTTTCCCTTTGTGGTCGCAAAGATTAAGTTTCCTGTCCCAGTGCTGAAATATCACAAATTATATCTTATATATAGTGCATTTCTGTTACTGTTTAAAAAGAAGGCTTTTTCTTATTATATGTTACAGAAAGCGTTGAAAAAATAAACAGGATTACATAAGCTCTCATACACTAAAGCTGTTTTTCCACTTGAAAAAGATATTTATGTTCAAAACTAGTAACAGATATAGGTATAATAAAGAGAAGCATGAGTGATCCCACATATATTTCCTTGTAGCCTTGAATTGTACTTCGTGCTACCCATGTTACTTAAACTTTCCATTTCAAACCCAGCTGGCTTGGGCAGTCCTGTCCTCAGGCCCCCAGGCCCCATGTGAATGTGGGTTGTCCCCTCCCAGCAGACCATCAACGGCAAGTGATTTTATTTTTGTAATTTAAAGATAAGTACTAGTACATGGAATAAACAATTACCATAACATGGCAAAATGAAACTCTTCTCAGTATTTGTTTTCTTGAACATTTGTATTAGGCTAGCCTTCATTTTCCCTTTTTCTTCTATAATAAGAGAAAATAAAATTTCACATAGAAATGACTGCTTTTAGATTCATATAAGCAAGCGAAATCTAAACTATCTGTAGTTTAGATTTTGTTTTTCCCCTAAAATGTTTGGGAAACTGAAAGTAAGATACTCTCAGTAAGAGCAGTGACTCACTGAGAGCTACGACGGTTTTTAAGAACATACACACGTACTATTCATTGTTTCTAAGAGGCTTTAGAGCTTTAGGTTTTTAAACTCACACAGTGATCAAAGGGATAAAGCCAACCACAAAATAATCAACAGAATGCAGTAATCCACACATAAAAGATAGTCAAGTGTGCTTACACAGATCCAAAAAATCAATAACCGATGTTATAAATAAGAAGTCATCAAATGTAATACTAATTTGATTTCAAATTAGAATTAGAATAAAGACTTCGGTTTCATTAACTTTGACTGTGGAGGTGGGACTAGCTAAACATGAACTTGATGGTGTACCTCTGCCATGGCTTTCGCACCTGCACAGCAGCGAGAATGAGCACACAGCTCTTCGCAAATACAACAAGGCTGACGAAAAGAAAGCAACAACAATTCTGCACGAGGCTATAAAACTAAAGAGTAAAGAATAAACTGAGATTTAAGGCTTTCTTAGAAATACTTTTTGTGGCACTTCAACATTAAACATCACTAATAGGCAAAGCATGGAAATAGTCGTAGTCACACAATTACATCATCGAAAGTACATGCCATGTAAATTATTAAGGGACCGCCTTCTTAAGTTTTGTTTTCTGACAATTAAATTATATTTAAGGCTATTCATGTTTGGCTGTAACTGAAATACAAATCATACAGAATGTCAATTCACAAGTATACAATGAAAATAGTTTTGAGAAAATTTGCCCAAATGACTTGTTTCTTAAACAAATGAAAGCCATTCCTTGCTAGAAATGCAATGAAACTGACTTATTCCTCTCATGAGAGCAGTTATTATCCTTTCTTCAACTACAAACCTACTGTTAAACTTTAATATCATTATTAGACAAATTCCTCTTGGTCATGCGCACAGATCACCCTCACAATAGTCCAATTCCTGCATTGCGGTGGTTCCAGAACACACTCTAACAAGTCATTCTGGCCACGCCGTACTCCAGGCTGACCATGGCAGGCTCTGGCTTGGCAAACTCCTCTGCGTAGCTGCTGTAGCGATTGTCTGCAGGGCTGCTGCCCTCTATGGTTCGAAGAGTGTCACTCACGGGGGGCAGAGCTGGCTCCTTAAAACACAGGGAGGTTTTGAGGGTAGGTGACTCAGGATGAACTGAATGTAACAATTCCTTGGTGAAAACTCCATCTATTTGCTCTTTTTTGTGTTGCTTAATTTTCTAGAACAAATCCAAATTTGAAAGAAGTTACTAACCGCACATAGTACATGTTCAATGCATGTGAAAACAGGCTTTTGTAAATGTTCTCTTCAGGTGTACTACAAAATTAAATCTCGAAAAATAAAATTTAGTGCAGGTGAATAAGACATGGTGGAGAATTCACATTATTTACAACTTTTGCAATGGAAAATAGTTAAGTCTTTATACTCAACAGCAAACGATCGCTAGGCCTTTATATCTGAAAAAGGCATACATTAACCAGAAAGTATGAAAAGTAAACATTTTATAAAGAAACGTATATTCACCCTAAATTCACAACTGAAAAATACAATAAACACACACACTCAGCTGAAGATTTTATGCCTAAAGAGCTTTCTTACATGGTTTTCCTACACAGTTTGTTAGCTGAACACACAGGCTTTAGGACAGAAGATTTTTTAAATATTCTTTGGCAGAGTGTCACACTCTCCAAATCCCTAGGCTATCTCCAGACGATCGTCTGAAATTACGTGGATCTTAAACTTGCCCCTTTTTAACATGTCCTCCTACAGTTTATTCAGTCACCACTCTGATGACTAAAGCACACGCCTGTCTGTGAGGCAGACAAGACGGTCTTAACTGAGTTATGACAACTGTCCAGGGTTTTAAAAATATGCACTTACTGATTCCTTTTGGTTATATATGATGGCAAAGAAAAGATTCTAGTACTCTTAGGTTGAAAACGGATTTCTTAAACAAGGTACACCAAAAGCATAAAACATAAAGATTGATCTATTTGACTACATTAAAATTCAAAACATCTATATAAAAGGTACCATAAATAAAATGGAAAGGACAAGAATAGACTGGACAAAGCCATCTGTGATGTGTATACATAACTAACAAAGAATCACTGTCTGGTATATAGAGAACACTTACAAATCAGTTAAGAAAAAGGCAGCTAGGCCAACAGAAAAATGAGCCAGAGGTCTGAATAGGGCATTCACAGAAAGGAAAAACCAAATGGCCAATAAACACACGAAAAGTCATTCAACTCCACTTGTTATCGTGGAAATCCAAAACTGAAAACAATCTAAATGTTCAGCAACTGAACAGACACTGATAGGTTCATACAAGAGAATAACATACAGTAGTTATTAACAAAAGTGAATTAAAGCTACATGTATCAACATAGATGAATTTCAAAACAATGTTGGACAAAATGAAGCATGACGGTCTGACAATCTGTACGTAGGTTTAAAACATGCAGTTTCTTCGCTGAGTGAAGGGTACACAGGCGGTCATGGTATTTGTTACCTGCCTTTTATACCTCACACAAAAACTATATATCCTTTTGTACTTTTTCGACATGTAATAAAAATATTTTAAAACCCACAAAACATCATTATAAATTGTCGTGGCTACAAATAGACATAGCAGAAGTCTACGAGTATGCCCAGGAATGACTAACACTAAACGCAGCACAGTGAAAGGAAGGAGGCAGGAGAGCATACACGGGGTCTTCAAGATCTATGATGTTTCACGTCTTAGAATAAAAACATGAAAGAACTGAGGCACAGATGACAAATGCTGAAATGGCACAAAGCTAGGTGGTAGATACCCCAATACTTATTATTTTGTATCTCTATTCTTCTATATACTTCAGACATTTCAATATATTTTAAAATTCAGGAAAAGTGTTTCAAACTAATCTAATCAAAGAAGATCATGATTTTGAAGCAATCATGAATACTTACGAGGTTTCTATATATACAAATTTACACTAAGAACAGGAAAGTAAACAAATTTAACATTCCAAATATAGTACATTAGATACTCCAGAATACTTACAGATTCCAAGTCTTTAATATCCTTCTCTAGATGTTCATTTTCCTCATTCATATTCACAGTTATATTACACACCAACTGTCTAGGATGCAACGTTCGATCGAATTGGTGGTACATGTTTCTCCAAAACCTTTATGACCAAAAAAAATTTTTTAAATAAACTGTGCTTGAGAAAAATAGAATATAAACACTTCAATGATGCCGACTTACTTAAAATTGAAAGATACTGTATTAGGCTCCAAAACTGCCAATTTCTGAGAATTGTACAGAGGATTGAAGTACTTCTTTTGGTCTTCCAAAAGAAACGGCCACAGGGAGTACGTCTTCTCCTTCAACCTATGACGAGAGAGAAACACAGAGACCTGTCCAACAGATGCCGACACATGGTTTTATAAATCAAGCAATTATCTCCCCAGCAGACTTAAGCTTTCATTTTTCCTTCTATTCAGTTTAATGTCACCTTGTCTCTGGATTCTGTATTCTCCTTTTCTTCTTTCTTACTTATAATCGTGCAATAAAACCAACACAACACAGGTGTGCCACGTTCTATCATGATCACACACGATAAGAGATTGCTCTGAAGTCAGTTTCATAATCCTGGGCTCTGGTACACCTATTTTGAATCATCACTCACGGACAGTTGGCCCTCACACGACATGGGTTTGAAGTGTGTGGGTCCACTTACACACGGGTATTCAACAACATTTCTACAAATATGCAGTTGGCCCTTCACATCCCTGAGTTTTACATGCACAGATTCAACCAACTACAACCAAAAACAGTACTTTCGAATCAATGGAGGTGGAGGGCCAACTTAAACTACACAAGGATTTTCAAGTGAGTAGGGAGGGGGTTCAGGGTCCCAACCCTCACATTGTTCAAGAGTCGAATGTACACAGATGAGGTACTGATGTGTTTGTCTGGCCTTATTCTCCTGGCCCCACATCTGGGCCATAATGGCATGTACTATAGGGCAGAGACAAATTTAAATGTGAGAGGGTACAAAAAAAGGAATTAGGAAAAATCGGGACATTATTCAGAATTAAAAAACGCCAGTTATACTGCAAATCTAAGAATAAGTAGGTGAAGTAGGTGAGTAAATGGTTTTTATTTGGTATATTTACCAGATAAACACAAAATAGATAGGGAAATGGGGCTAAGAAAGAGAATCTGCTCATTTTTTCATAACTCCTAAGATGACCAACAGGTATGTTCTTAGAGAAAAACTGCTGAAAAATATGCATTTTTATCAACATCTTCCTATTTATGAGGATGTCTGATAAACAAGGATAGCTTTTGTCTTAAAACAGCTCTGTACTCCAGGATTTGCCTCTCCTGATTATGAAAATCTGCTGTGAGAAACTACACCACAGAGCTAAAGTCTCATGTTCTCTGAGTCGCTCATCTCCATCACACTCTATTTCACTCATATTCACTTTACACATCTTAGAATCTCCCGTGTGCTCTCAGTCCTGCCCTCAGCTCTGCTGGGAGCTGACAGTATGAGGCTGTCTTCAAACTACTACCAGAGTTAGCCTCTCTAATATGCCACTTGGATGTTCAAAAATCTATAACTACTCTTTACCGACCACTGTAAGAAATCTAAACTCAGAAATCCAACCTAAAAATATCTAAAGCCCTCTCATAGCCTCAACCCAGATTTCCCTGAAGCCCCTGATCCCAAAAAACAGGTGTGAGACCCAATCATGGACAGACAGACACACGGCAGCCAGCACAGGGGGATTTATTTCCCCAAAGAACTGTCTGTTTAGAAATGTGAGGACAGCTATAAGGCTTCACCTGAATTTATATTACCCAGAGTTTTTAAATCTTTACCACACTTTAAAACTTAGTAACCAATACTTTCTAGGAAATAAAGATGTTTCTGTTCTAAACATATATTTAGACTAGAAAAGAACATGAAGAGATTCTAGGCTGTTGATAATGGTTCCTTTTCTTGGTGCTGATTACATAGGTGGATGAGTTTAAGATTTACTGAGCTTCAGACTTATGATATATATATGCTATACTTCAAAACAAATTTTAAAAACATATTTTTACTATTAACTTGAGGGTGTGAGGGATATTCAGAGGGTACTTGGCTTCAGAAATACAAACATTAAAACCTTTACAATAAAATTCAGTTCTATTTCATACTGTCAAGATATCTTATTCAGTTCAACAATGACTTATATCAGACCTCAGTTAAGTAGGAAAAAAAGAGCCCATTTAATCAAACCGTCTTACTTGAGCTCTTCTCTTTCCTTCTGATAATTTCCAAGGAAGTTTCCAAATTGGCACGAATGAATGTGTTCATGAATCTGGAGAAGAAACGCTTCATTGAATTCAAAGGCTTGTGGAAACTGCTCGGTCAAATGCCACACACATTCCAAGAACTGAGTAAACACCGGTGAGACTTCCTTTGGGTCACCATCCAAATGGCCACACCTAACCCCCCAGAAAGTACAAGCTTTTAAAACTGTCTCAGAAAGAATTCAACTGTTCAAATATGGTTAAATTTAAACACACATAAACAACAACAAAATCCTAAAAGATTGCTACATTGGCATAAAGAAAACTAATGTTTTTACTGAAACAATTTATACCTATGAGTTTTCAACCACAATTTTAAAGGGTCTACTACCTTTTACCTGCTATAATCCAGAGAAATGGGAAGGTAATAAATTGCCATGAAAATTAACAAAGATATGAGAATTGAATGAAATGACAGAAAAAATTAAATCAGTCTTCATACAAAAAACCATATTATACTCTCACCTCCCACTGAACATTCAAGTTCATGGGGAACAGAAACATTCTGGCTCTCCGACTAGTTTTGCTAATTTTACAAAACATATAAACGTGTAACTGTGACTCACCGCTCTGAAAATTTATGTCCAAAGGAGATCCAATCTTTTTCTATTAAGACCTTGATGAGAAAAAGTAAAATCCCTTTTATAACTATCTTTTTTTTTTTTAGAATGGCTTAAATCCTATTATCTTAAAAACAGTATTTAGACTTTTAACTTAATGGTTGCAAAGAAATATATATATACATGTATATTTTTAATTATAGGCTAAAGACAGCAAGAACCTGGATTAGAGGTTGGTTTAATAAAGAGTGAAAATGATACATCAAAAGAAATACAATAGTCATAACTTTTTGGTTGTATTTATTACAGTTTAAGTGAAAAGTGTCTGTTATATAGCACTACTACATATACATTTTTGTATGTATAATAATGATACCTGCCTAGAAAAAGGGTAGAAAAATGTAAATCAAAATGTTAATAGTGGTTAATTGTGGGTGCTAGACTGGGGTTGTTTTCAACCTTCTGGCTTACTTGTACACTACTTCTACCATACTTTTAAAAACAGAATAATAAAGAGAGCAATGAAAAGTTTATAATCAAATCCAAATTTAATATCTAAACTCTTCAATGGACTACCTATCTGTTTTCTCTGTCACAATTGAACTGAAATAATAGGCTTCTATTTTTTTTTTTCAGTCTAATCTAAACAATGTATCTCCTTAGTATTTACTCTACACTACAATTTCATTATATAATTACGAACTGCATTCTTTTCAGTGTCTAAATTGCCACTCTGAGCTTGTCTTAACCCTCTCTGGACAGCTGGATGGACAGGTAAAGATGCGGTTTCTGGAATCGTACCATGTAGACTCAGGTCCCAGCTTCACCACTTCCACACCCAAGTGGCCTCAGGCAGGTGATCTCAGGCTGTAGCCTCCTCAGTCAGCCTCTGCTGTGAGCCCTGCCACCCCCTGACTCACCCACATCTCAGACCCTCTCACTGAACTTGGCCTCTGCTCATCTCAGTGAACAGTGGGAGCACAGCACCATCCATAGGGCCCAGAGCCTGGACTCATCCCAGAAGGCCTCCCCTCTTCCACTCCACATCACCCCGAGCACCAGGCTCACCCCCTCTGCTGCCTTAACATCCCTGGGGGTTGAACCCCTCACCTCCTCCTGCACCCCTGTTGTCCTACCTTAGTCCTGGTCCTCTTCTCTCTCCCAAGTTGTACCACTTCCTACACTGGTCTCCTAGCATCCATTCCCACTCCCCTCTGCCTTTAAGACACCAAGCCATTTTTTTAAAAGCAAATCTAAACAAGTTACTGCTTCCTGTGTTTAAAGCCTTTTGATGGAGCTCACTACCCAAACTCCAGTCTCCTCCTCCATAGGTCCTCACCCCACTCTACTTTCCTGCACTCAAGCACCTCTACCCCCATCTCACCCCGATCCCCTGCGGTCACCTAACATAGCTATGCTTTTTGTCCCCACTACTCCTTTCACCTGAGATGCTCTCACACTGTCCCTGGTCATGCATGGTGATTTCCTCTGGATGGCCAACAAACAAAGCCCATCGCAGCAAAGAAAACATTCTTTATCTTACACTCCCATGGTAAGCGGAACGGTATTTTATTAGCTGCACTTTCATTTATCTTGTACCAAGTCAGTAAGTCAGTGCCATGAAATAATGCTGCTGGGACCTTTCCTTGCTGTTAGATAGCAATTAATAATTCCAAATAAATAAAAACCTTCCCCCATCTCGTTTACTTGCCATGAGTTAAGATGTAAATTTTGAAAACATGATTTAATCTGATCATATGTTAAAAAAACAAACAAAAACCAGGAGCCAGGGTATTAGTTTCACAAAGCAGAAAATCTGCTTCCTAACATGTAAATGCAACTAATAACTGGAGTTTTAAATAGAACACTGCTTCAAAAATATGATTTTTACGTATTTTTATTAATGGCTTGTTTTACTGCTTTACTTACATTTATTGGATAAATATGAAGGGAACATACTGAGTATTTCTATTATAACACTGTTAGGAAAAAAAAACTTTTAAATCTAAAACCTTTTGTCGAAAAAGGTGGCCAAAATGGAAATCGGTCTAACTCGAGGTCTCTCAGCATCAGCTCCATTGACATTGTGGGTCAGACAGCTCTTTGCCGCGGGGCTCCTGGTGCAGCAGAGGATACTGATAGCACCCTGGGCCTCTGCTAACTGGGTGCTGGCTGCGCCCCTTTCATTGACTGTAACAATCAAAGCTTCTCCTGACATTACCCAGTGTCTCCAGGAACACAAAAGTCACTGTTTGAGAACCACTCATCTACCCAAATATCTCCTTACCATGAATCCTTTGACTGTCCTGTAGTAGGAATCCAATAACAGGGAGCCAAGGGAACACACCTGGGAAGTCCTATCCCAGCCATCAGAACAATGCACCAACACACTAGCATTTTCAACTATTATTGCCTGAAAAGACAGATCACATAATTAGATTCTAGCAGAATATATTTTAAGTGATTTGTAAGTCTACTTATCAGGAACCATTCAGGATCGGATTATAAAGGAGAGCTAAGACTGCCATGAAAATACTGTCACAGCATAATTTCCATAAAACAAGAAAACACAAAGCAAACAAAGACAAAAATGCTGTTCAAAGTGTTTGGGAATTTCTTTTTAAGTCCCTACATGAAGTGCTACATGCTATTTTTAAAGGTCAAATTAAGTGAACCTCATTTAAAAAGGTAAAACATAATAAAAGTAATCTGACTGGAAAAGATACCAGTACTCAATAGAATATATCCATTCCTTCCCAACCATTATAAACCCCAAAACCAGAAAGAGCGATGGAGTTACTTTGGCTAAGAAGATTGCAGCGTCCATTACAGCTTTGATGTGGCGAAGCCAACCTGAGCTCTCCAAACCGGAGTAGAAATCATTGACAGAAAGCCCTTTGGTACCACTGACTAAAAAGAAAAGAAATGATTCAATTAAAATGGCTAGAGTTTGCATTTCTATTCAAGATATCTATGTGAGTGAATGGGGGAAAAGAGGACAAATAAGTAGACAAACTCTAAAAATGAAAAGATGCTATTAAAAGCTCAATAATGGATTTTTGTTACATTTTTCCATCATTCCTTATTCCTAACTACTGTTATAAAAATATTACAGCACAAGTGTTTAATTAAAAATAGTCTACTATTTAAATTTTTTTAATTATACACCATGACTAGAAAGATATCCTAATACTTGAATGAAACATTATCATAAATTAATCTTAACTGTACTGACTAATTGAAATATCTAACAGTAACAATTTTTTGTAAAACCATTAGAATTATACTGTCCAATACAGTAGCTACTACCCAAATATGGCTACTGAACACCTGAAGTGGGGGTAGTCCAAACTGAGATGTATTGTAAGTGTAAAATACACACCAGTTAATTTCTAAGATTAAAGGCAAAAAGTAAAAGCATTACTAATTTATATATTGATTATATGTTAACACATTTTTAATATATTAAGTACATTATTAAAATTAATTTCAACTGTTTCTTTTTACTTCTTAGAATATTATTAGAAAAATTTAAATTACATAACTTTAAATTTTATGTTCAACTAGCATATTTCTATAGAACAAAATGGACTAGAAGGTAGGTGATAATCATACCTTCCAATAATTTCTGAAGGCTGGACCGCATGACATGAATATTTTCAATTCCAACAAACTGAAATCTAATATTAGAATAGTTATCTTCATTTTCATAACCTTTTCCAGCTGCTCTGTTGGCCATTGCATTCAGCTAAAAGTTTAAATTTTAGAAATTTAGAGACAAATTGCTTTCAACTTACTGAAATATCACAAAAACACTAAATAAACCACATTTCAGCTAGCAGAAAGTTTAAAGAAACTTATCAAAACTGACTGCTGCCATTTTTTATAAGCCAACATGTCACATGTTAATAATAGTAAAGAAGGACACTATACAGTAACAATATGATTACTATACAATGGCAAGGTCAGACCGAAGTTCCCCACAAATAATTTATAAACTAATTCACTTATATTTTTCATTTTTCCATGTTTGTAACATTTCAAAATTTTAAAAAAGAAAGCTCTCCTATCTAAATCCTAACTGATTTTGAGCTGAGTAGTTTTTCTTTTCCAGAATAAACCTATGAGCATCACTTCAGAACAAGTCTGGAGCACTTGATCCTTCAAAAAGCCCCAGAGACCTTGGAAATCAGACCTGAAATATATACCAGGTTATCTGGGGTCCTCTGCATTACAGATTACTGGGGGCCCACATAGTACGTAACACAGAACATAGTCCACTAGCTTGACACAGCTCCAAGAATTGGGCCAAAAATAAACTGATCTCTAGGGAGAAAGCAGGCTGCTCATACTCCCATGATCTTCAATTTTTAAATCAAATACTATCAGAGGTTCTCTTAAGATTTGCCGTGTTTAGTTCTTTCAGGCTAAGATTTTATATAGCACATTATCACAATTGACCAAATAGTCTTATGAACGTCTATGAAACAAAATCTAAATTTTGGCAAGAAAAAGTAGCTTTTAATTCAGTGTTAGGACTAAGGCCCAGCTTGGTAACAAATACAGTTGAATTTTATTTACTGACTCATTAGTTATTTCGCATCTATGACATCTGAGTTATAGGTCAGAGTTAGATATTAAAATGTTTTCACAGTATGACTAAGTTTTACTTTTAAAACAAAACAATCAAAGATATATGTTCTTTGCAGAAGTCAATTACACAAATAAGAGATTCCTGAAAAAAGTATTGCCCTCAGATCTTATATTCACAGTCTTACATCACAAACATCTATATCTAATATTGCCTAAAAATAGTTGTAACAATTAATCCACCTACATTATAGAAGTAAAATAGAATTTTTCTTACAAGAGATACCATCAACACTCTTGAGTTCTAAGAAAGTCTTTTTAACAAAAGAAGAGCTTATCAAATTTTCAGTTTCTAATTTTTAATATTCCTTAATTTACTCAAATTATCTTGTTTTCTCTATTATCTTTCGTGAAACTACATAATGATGAGAATTACTTCTAAAACAGCTACCAATCTTTTCAACAGAGCTGACTAAAATTGTGGTCTATATCGCTCACTCGCTTTTTCTCATCGCTTTCTCTTATTTTCTCATCATTCCAGATTTTTGAAGAAATCCTCACTATAATTCTGCCAATGTCCTTTTGTGTAGCCCACCAGCTCTGCATGCGATGCTATAATAAAAATTAAAAGTAATGTTAGCTATTACCATTGAGGATTTTAATTACTTTAGTTTCAGGCTCCTATAAGAATTAATTAACTGTGTTTATAAAAAGAAAAAGGGATTCTGACATTTGCTCTAACGACAAAAATTTAATCTTATGTAACATGTCTAACACACCAACTATTTCCTGTTTACTATTTATAATTCTCTAATGTTTCCTAAGTTAACTCATTAACTATTTTCTTTATTTTCCTGAATATTTCAAATTAATGTCCATTATTTTAACACAAAATGTTATGCCAATTGAAAATTCTACAAAAAAATAAAAATTTCTGTTTCACAAAACACACTATTTAGTATTTCTTCACAATAACATAATACTAATACACCATCAATAGTTCCCAATAAAACTCAGCTTTCCTAAATTTACATATATTAGAAAACCTAAGAAATCACCATTTGGGTCACTGCGAACGTGGTCTCCTAAGTCGATATCCCTTAGGATCATTAGTCTCGATTAATTTAAAACTAGGATTCAGATGTTAAATATGAACAGGCTGGTCAACCCTTTATGATTAAAATAATGAAGATAACTAAATTAAGAGACCGCACTGCACCCGAGACACATACTTTGGGCCTGGTATCCACGACGTACATGTAGCGGTTGACCGGGTTGGCCTTACTAATGGCTTGAAGCAAATGTTCATCCTCCAGGCACCGGGCACTGAATCCTGACAGTGGCTGACTACACCGACAAATGGCAGCCTAATTTTAAAAGGACAGAAAACAGATTATCTAAAGATGTCTAAAAGATGTGTCAAAAAAATGCTTAAAAGAAAAAAAAGTTCAAATGTGCAATCTGTTTAAAAATTGGTAAGACAATTAACATTGAAATCCTACTTGAATTAAATACTACTTCAATATCTTGAAGTTACTTAATTTTCCCCAATATTCTCTTCTAAGAAACCTAAATGGCTCCCTAGCTAGTCTGATGAAAAAAATCTTAGGTCCTTAGAAGCAGTCCTAGTCAATCTCCTATCATATAACCTACTAAGATACATACATTCTGTGCCCTAGATAACAAGATACCTTCAACTCAAGTTCAATTAAGAGATCAGTAAATAAATGTGGAACAGGATTTGAACTTTTACTTTCCAAAGGCTTTCAGACCTCTAATTAGAAATCATTAATCTTCATATAAAATGGGACATAAAATGAGAAAAATGAGCTTTGATTCAATTTGGGTTAAATTATAGTCAATCTAAGAGAGCAAAAATATCTGTAAGAGGTAGTAAATGTTAAATCAGATATTTAGTATTGTTCAAAGTCTTAAGAAAAGATTTACAAGATTTAGACCTATATATTTTTTCTCTACCCTCATCCACACCAACTCCAATTGAACTCTACCCAAACATTCCAATCACGGTACCATTAGGGGAAAAGCCAATATACAAAATTTACACAGTCACACAATTTAAATTCACAGATAAAAAAAAAAAATTTTAAGGTAGACGAAAATGAGGACTGCCTTATTAAATTTCTTCTCTCAGACCCACTTCCTGATTTGTTAAGCTGGGCACTGAATTTCTATTTTCAGCCTAGACTTCCAATAAAACATGTATACAAACATGAGTGTGTCAAACAGAGGTCATAACTAGTCATAACTCCTCATGACTTTGTTTTGAAAAGTAGATTAGGAACTCTAGTTCAAAGTTTTACTTTTGCTCTCTGGCTCCCTTCTAAAATCCAACTTAAAGTTCTAATAGAGAAACTTAACATGTATAAAACCAAAAAGTCAAAGAGAATAAGAAAGGAAACAAAAAATGGAGTACAGATGTCAATAAAATTTAGGGAAATGAAAGCAGAGTGACAAGTAATAACCAATTTACCAGAGCAAAGAAATCTGTCAAAATGTTTGAGTCAATGAGAAACAAATACTTTGAACAGCACATTCAGAGGAAAGTGTAGGATCTGGCATTCTGAAAGCCTGGAAGGGCTATGGCCAAAAATGACAGAGCTGGTTGAATGTCAGTGTAAGGACTAGTTCAAACTTCCGGACCTTTCATCATCCTGAACACAGTTTATTCTATGAAGAAGATTAACCTAAAGACTCTGGACAACAGGCATAGCTATGCAGAGGATGCATAAGCCCTGTACTGTACTCCCTCTCCCCACCGCCAAAAAAAAAAAAGAAAAAAATAAAAAACCAGGAGTAACTAAAACCTGATCTTCCAATCCCTCTTCCCACACTTGGATCCTGGCCCGACCCACCACACACATTGGGACAAAAATTACAGCAGAAAGAATCAAAAGATAGGGAACACTCGTGCATACAAACAGACTTCAAAACAGCTTTGTAGTACCTCACTCTTAAGTATGAGAGGCCAGCCAAGAATCAGATATTTGAAAGATATGAAAAACAAAAAACAACATAAACAGAACAAAGAAACTCTGAGCAAACAGATAACTAATGTAGGGAGCACGAGAATTCTTTTTCAACATCCTTAATATCTTCAGAGAAGTAATGACGTCTAAGAACAGAAAACTGTCTAAAAACAGGAAAGAGTTCTTAGATTTTTAAAACATTATAGCAAAAAAAAAAAAAAAAGCAGACAGGTGGGGTAGGGGTGGGGCTGGATCTAAGAGATGGACTGAATATAAGGTTGAGAAAATCTTCCAGAAAATAGAGATAAAATTCAAAGAGAAAGTTAAGAAAAATGGAGGTTTATGTTAGGAAGCAGACATGTTAGCTCACCCACACACAGAAGAGTAAGAGAAAATTAATAGAAGAGAGGAAGTTATCAAAGAAACAGAGGAGCAACTTCCCCAAACTGAGATCTGAGTTTCCAGATACATTTTAAAACAACACAGCAAGGCACATCACTGTGAAATTTCAGAACACTGGGGGCAAGAAGATCCTAAAAACTTCCTGGGAAAAAAATCAGCTCACAAGAAATTAGGAGTTAGAAATGGCACCCAAATCCTCAACTTCCTAGTTGTGGTACAGAAAAAGCCATTGGCCCTCTGAACTGTAGTTCCCCATCTGAAAGTTACAGGTGATCAGAAGAGCCCACCTTAGGAAGTTACTGCGAGGACTTCACACACAGAAAGCATTTAACATATCATACTTCCTGGCCTACTGTTACAGGCCGCAAGGGAAATTTTATTGTAATGAATGATCCCTATTTCAGCAACTCAGTATAAAGATGCCCCCTTCGCCTCTTCACATAGCAAAATACGCCCAATTTGAAGAGCTTACTATTTATTAAATGGGAGCTTGAAATACCCTTGGCTCTCTCCTTTTGCTCAGTAGTTGGTTTGTCAAAAGTACCTGGTTTCACACAATACCAGGAGGATCAAAAGAGAACCACAGGCAAGGAAGAGAACCTGTCTGTTCACTAATCCCATTATTTTCAAGTCACAGTGGAAGGAAGGAAGGAAGGAAGGAAGGAAGGGAGGGAGGGAGGGAGGGAGAGAGGGAGGGAGGGAGGAAAGGAGGAAAGGAGGAAAGGAGGGAGGGAGGGAGTGAGAAAGGAAGCAAGCAGAAAGATGGCAAGTATGAAAGCTTCTGTATCTCAGGGTAATTTTGTTTAAAATTTTAAAAATGTAATTAAGTGAAAATCCAGCATTCCTATACCAGCAACATTATAATAACGACCTCTTAATGCAAAAGTGAGCGACTTTCTGAGACTTAAACCTGAAGAGGGATCAACCACCACATTTGCACAGTCAGAGGAAGCGCCCACCTCCTTTTCCCGATGATAGTAGCAAAGCACTGGGAACCTCCCCTTGCTCCGGAACTTGGAACTACCCACGATGATTGGCTTGCTTGCTATTCGTGGAACATAGAGTTCTCTGGGATAAGTTTCACAAATCTGTAAAAATCAGATAAAACATAACTATTCCATATCTGTAATTTGAAAACCCTGAAGTTAAAAATGCCTTTAAAAACCTTTAGAACTTAGTAAATGCAAGAACAGTAAATAGCAATACAGAGACAGCTTGCTACTCTGGTAGCCCCTGACTCGCCAGTACCCACATTTTCCCAGACTCCCCGGGAAGGCTGCGAAGGTACCTTGTACTCTCGGTTGGCATCCGACAGCTGCCAGTTTGAATTTGGCACTCCCATCCTCTCATATTCCTTAGCGAGGTCAATGAGCTGCCAGCCTTGCTGTCGTTCTGAATCATTTTGTTTGGGATTATAAGAGAATGCGTAGAGATCTTCATATTTTGCTAAATGATGTAAAATACATAAATGTTAAAATGCAACTTATGAGACTTAATACACCACAAAAAAAATTTTCAGTCTTACCCCTCCATTTTTTCCTTAAAGTATTCAAAGATATGGCTAACACCTGAACATATTTGAACCAAATGTTTTGTGCTCAATCTGAGATTTATATCATCGGTAAAAGCCAGTAAATAATGAGACTTATACATTAAATACCCTACCGCAAAATTTCCTTTTCTTAAAAGTAAAATTTTAGAGACACAAATAGATACTTCCTACCATTAATCCTAAATGAAATGTAAAACTAATGATGTAGTGAAAAACTAGAGGTAGCATATGGAACATGAAATTGTGTATATACTCCTACAGTAGTTTTAACCAAAATAGCAATGCACATTGGTCCAGAGAGCATTTACTTATGAAGAATGACAGGTCCATGAAGTCACAGAAGCATCTTTACCATAAGATGTGGCTTAACCTGGCACAACGGGATAAATGTCACAGGCTTCACCAGTTAGGAGAGAAGTGTGGACACAGACCCGCCCCTAGAGAACTGCGATCCAGGTGTTCAACAACAAAAAGGAACACCCAGGAACTACTTTGTCCCCCTGGAGAGACCTCCTTAATTCCAGTCGTGTCTGGGGAAGGAAGCCTCCAGATCCCTAAGGCACAGCAGTACTAAGACCCTGCTTAGGGCCTGTGTCCTCCTCACTCCCACCTCATCCTCTCTTTTCTCCCTGCTCATCTCCCTTACGCTCCACTCTAGTCCATTAAATAAATCAGTCTCACTGCTACCAGAGGAGCTTGATCTTCCTTAATTTTTCATTTAGTAATCAATTTTCAAGTCACTCCCTTGGTTATGGGACACTTAAAAAAAAAAAGCTGTGTTACTGGGTAACAACAGATTTTAGAAATATTAATACAAATCTAGTTTTTAAGTCTGTACCATAAACACTTCACTTTGTCCTTACCATCATCCCTGCTTCCGAAACCATCCTTACAACTCAGATTTCACATTTCTAATTACTTCCAGGCCAAAATTTTTAGAATAGAGTTCATAAGAACTTGACTTAAGGGTAACTTAAAGTATAAAATAACAATGAGATATTAAATAAAGACTCTTAGATAATCCATCTCAAATTAAGCAGACCAGCTTTGGTCTCCAAGAATAGTACCTTGTTTTGACAGTTGTAGCAAAGAGTTGTAAATGTCATGGCAATCTCTTTCTCTGGGAACAATGAAATGCACAATTCTGAAGTTCTTGCACTGAATCACAAGTGGGCACCCAGAAGTCGTCAGAGCCAGTTTCTCTACTGAGGCAATGTGATGGTGCAAAATCTACAGTATGAAAAAAACATTCGATGGCCATTATTAAAAAGCACTAAATATCTTTTTCTCGCCACAGTGCACAAATGTCAGAAATGCCTTCTTTGAATAGTCTCCAGAGTTATACACTACACACTCACACTCAAAATTTTTAAATGCCAATGCCCAAGTCAGAAATGTGCCAATACTTTCTCCATCTCTCCACACATTCGATACGTCATCAAACCCAGAGAACTGCGTTCCCCAAAGGCATCTGTGAGCCATCTACTTCTCCCCAATTCCTGTCACTCCCCCAGCTGCAATGTTCTGTTTCTCATCTGAGTTACTGCAAAGAGCCTCCTAGATGCTCTTTCCATATCAGCTACACTCACTGTGGCATGGCTTTAGACAATTTCCCACTTCTCAATTCTCATTTCAAGTCCCTCCCCACATCACTAAGTTCCAGTGACAACAGCCTTCTCTCAGATCCTCAGATGAGCCCATCTCCTTCACATACATTCTCAGTGTCTCCCCTACCTAGGATCCTGTAGCTCTACCTCCTCACTTGGCTCCTTCCATTATCCTATCAAATATCAACCTACCCTTTTCCTTCATATCACCTAGAACATGTGTGTCATACCATTCACCAAAATATTTCCAAAATGTATTAACAACTGATACTTAGAATACAAAACATAAGCTTTTAAAAGAAACTATAGGAGAAACTCTATGACCTTGATGTACGGAAGGATTCTTTAAGTCACAAAACAGCATAAAGCATAAAAGAAAAAATGAAAAATTACACTATTACACTAAAATTTTAAACTTTAAAAGAGACTCAAGACAAACACGCTGGAAGAAGTAATGTACAACACACATACCCAATGAAACACAAAAGCCAGAATGCTTGGAAAATCAATAACAGGACAAACTACTCAAAAGAAAAAGAAAAGGAAAGCTAAAGCCAAGATATCTGAAAGTAAGGCCTCTTTGAAATCAGCAAAATCACAACTACACACCTGCCAACTAGGCGAAAATTTTAAAGGTGACACTATCATGTGGTTGAAGATGGTAAACAATGTGTCACACTCTACTGAGAATATTTTGAAACAATCACTTTGGAGAGATGGCATACTTAGTAAGGGTGACTCTGCACTTATCTAAGGTCCAGTAATTTTACTCCCAAATAACCCCATATAAACTCTAGCACACATATGGGAAGAAACACATACAAAATATCCATTACTGCACTGTTTGTAATGGCAAATAAATAAACACCCTAATTTCAATTTGGTATAAAAATACTGTGAAATATATGCCATTTGATCTGTTAACATGAACCTATATTATTTAGATTTCTAAAAATTAAAAGGGATAAGTAGATATTTTATTATTATATATGCAGATAAAAGAATCTTTCCGGTATTCTACAAAAGAATTCCACATGGTATCACTGTTCTATTAGGAGGGAAGGAAGAAGTGATCGGGTGACTGAAAAGTTTTTGGTTGAGACAGGCAACTGACTGAATTTTGTATACGTTCAAAATGAAACACCACAATAGATCAAGTCCATTATTATAATTACAGTAAACAACGGCAGAGTTCCTCCTTACCCAGGTTTCCTTCTGGTGAGAGTCGATAAATAACAGGTGTGTGGCCGTAAGGTACAGTGTCCCTGTCAATGACTTGTTGCTGGTACTGAATCGGTCAAGTAATTTCACTTGCTCAACCTTAAAAAGAAAAAGATGTTATTCTCATTTCCAAGGTAGTATACATTCTTTTTCTGTTATCCAGGATTTAAGTGTACCATTTTCAAAAATTCTCCTGTCAAAAACATGAGTTTACTTAATGCTGAATGTTAAATTTCACATATCTTGGGGAATACATATATCACAAACATAGGTACTATTTACAGTTGCAAATACAACCAACAGAGAAGAAACCTGTAAAAAATATTAACACACATATTAAGGCAAACAGGAAGGAGGGGTGTGGTATAAATAAGCAAAAGCATTTTTTGCATCCAAGAGTCAATCTATTTTCTTTCAGGTTGTCAAGTCAGGTAGTGAATATATGAGGTTATTATGCAGAGTTATGGAAGTAAACTACCTGAAAAATTAAATCAGGAGATAGTGACATGGTTTGCAAATTCTCATTTATTCCCCTCTGTGCTTCCACTTACTCATACCGTCCTCCCTTCCTAAAATAGTCTCTTCTGTCCAGCTAAGAACTAAGCATTCTTCAAGGCTCACTGACGTCATCTCCTGCCAGGAATCCTCAGAAAATCAATTCCTCAACCTCTTAGGTCTGTATTTCCTAGGAGCTCTGAAACCCCCAGCCTTGATTCTGTCACATGCTGCTTCTGCATCCTTTGGGGGCTGAGGCAGTGAAGTACACAGCATGTCTTCATAAACAGTGGACTCACTCACTCACTCACTCACTCGAGGCTGCCACTGGAGAGTGGGGATAGAGCTGGCCAGGGATGTACAGGGGACCACTATTTTGAAAAAATAGTATTTATTACTATCCATTCTTATGGGAAAGGGGATAAAATAACTAAAACCAACTTAAAATTTTCGATCCACAGTTATAGCACTATACATTGTAGATCCTGAAAATTGTGTATGTCTTCAAACAGATAGGTAACCATTATCTCATTAATTCTATACTTTCCCCCCTTACTAAATTTGAAGGAAAAATGCCCTCATTTTGAGGTTATGATTTCCAAAATAATCAATAACCACATAAAAGGTTAATTAGCGCTCCCTTCCAAGAAATTTAATTCCATAGGAAGTTCTTTTACTTACAACAGCACCTGTTCAAATAAATTAAAATTTAAATGCAAAACTAAAATACTTGTTTTTGATACAAAACTGTATTTGCAATGAATTGTAACCCTTTCCTCTGGAAACTAAGAGACATGATCTCATTCATACAGCTCAGGCCTGAACGCTGATTTGACATACAAAGCTGTCAGATCTCCACACTTTGTCCCTAAGACAATAGGAAAACAAAGTGTCCTTTGATAGATGATTAGATAAAGAAAATGTGGTATGGGTATAGAATGGAACACTATGCAGCCAGAGGAAAAGAGGAAACACTGCCATTTGAGACAACACAGATGGATTCTGAGATCATCATGCTAAGCGAAATAAGTCAGACGGAAAAAGTGAAGAACCATATGATTTCACTTATACGTGGGACATAAAACTGAAAGCAACAAACGAACAAGACAAACAAAAACTCATAGACACAGATAACAGTACAGTGGTTACCAAAGGGGAGAGGGGCACAGGGAGGTAGTAGACAAGAGCAAAGAGTGTCAGATATATGGTAACAGAAGATTTGACTTTGGTGGTGACCACACGATGCAACATACAGATGAGGCATTATAGAACTGTATGCTTGAAATCTATATGACTTTATTAACCAATGTCATCCCAATAAATTTAGTTTTTAAAAAAACTGAATGAAGATATCTCTTGGAGGTCATGATTACTTCATAGTTTAGAACTAATTCTTCCTTAAATAAAAATCTAACTTCATTATACCACACATTTCCCATCAAAACTTAAATTTAAATACCTGTAAAACAATAGGATCAACTGCTGTTTGCTACTTTTGAACACTACAGTTTTGTTTTTTTAAAACTCCATCTGAGGTTTTTAAATCTGAGGATTTTTAAAAGGTCACAAATATTCCTTGTGCTTCTTAAATAATAATTCATTCTCTACGAGACAGACAACTCTCTACACACAATCATCTACATGCAATCCCAGCTCTTTGATTTGGATTTTACCCTCTTTTGCCCATCCCCTATCTCTTACTATTATTTTTCAGGGCTCCACCTTCTGTAGGCAATCTTATCCAACTGTCATTGTTTTAGTTAATGAGCCCCAAAACCATATGATCATCTCTGATCTCTCCTGAGAGATCACTGTCTGCTCTACATATGATAATTCCTGACTGTAGTAAGGTACTATATGCCCAGTGCTATGATAACATATATCATTTCTTTTAATTTTCATAACTCCTATGTGGTGAGTACTACTTCTATACCCATAGAAACTCCAACTTAGGGAGGGTGGTTAAATGTTCCAATGTCACACAGCTAGGAACAGCTATATGTGGAATGGCACAGTTACAACCCTAATGTCACAGGTCTGATTCCTGAGCTGGCACACCTTCCCACTGTGCGATTATGCTCCACCTTGGATGTCTTCAGGGTCACGTTAAGCATGCTGAAAATGAAACAATTCCCCCTCACTCACAAAATAAGTTCCTAATTCTGCATTTCTGATCCAAGTTAATATTACTCCATCCTCGTCTAGTCACCCACACTAGAAATCTGGGAATCATCCTACAGCTTCTTCTCAACCCCCAATATTCAATGAATCATCAATTTCTACCAATTCTAGAGCCTAACTATTCTTAAAATCTGCCCCCTCCACCATTATAGCAGTTCCTATATTGTAATGAAGGCACCTGATCATGCATCCATCTCTCCCATTAAGGCTGCAACATACCCCAGAGCAAGGACTGTCTCCTATTTACATCTGAGTAACTGAGGGCTAGTAGAGCATCTGACATGACAAATGTTTGTTGAACTAGGGTAAACTGCCACAAGACACTTCCCATGGGGAATGCAGAAGGGGCCCACAATTTACCAGTGGTCTCTTTTGCTGAAATCACCAAGGGATTTAGTAAATAGAATTCTTCTTTATAACATACCACCCTCATTTTTATCTGCCACCTTTTCCCTACTCCAGGGGTCCCCAACCCTCCAGGACACAGACTAGTACCAGTCTGTGGCCTGGAAGGAACAAGGCCACACAGCAGGAGGTGAGCAGTGAGCAAGCGAGCGAAGCTTCATCTGTATTTGCTGTCTCGGCTCCGCCTCAGATCATCAGCTGTTAGATTTTCATAGGAGCACCAGTCCCTGGTGCCACAAAGGTTGGCGACCATTGCCCTACACCGTAGGTAAACAATAGATACTCATTCAACAATTCATAAATAAATGAACAAACTTAAAACAAACAGATGAATTACTAATAGAGTATACAGTGAAAGTTCAGTTTTTTGTTTTTTGTTTTTTAATGTATGTTTGTACTCAGTCCTCTATTCCTATCTCATTACCCAATTAGCTCAAAGTCGCTCTTCCTTTAGAGCGCTAGAATACTACAGTTCTGGCTGTAGAATACCCAGTTCTGGCTGGGTGCCTCTCAGGATTGGAAATTCAGCTCAAAATAAGCCTAATTTTAATAACTGTAATTACCTGAAATTTCCTTTGTTTGAGTTTTCATTTTGGTTACCTAGATACACATTCCAAAGCCTTCCTATTTCATCTGAGTCATCTCTGAAGCTTTGCGAAATACAAATCCCAGACCCCATCTCAACTCCACTCACCAGCTCAGGAGCTGGACACAGTTATCTGCATTTTTAAGAGGCTTGCCAGGTCATTCTTGAACTACCAATATTCCTTCTAACTTAAACTCCAAACTAGTCCCTCTAGCTCCTAACTCGCATTAGGTAGGTTCCTTCTCTACCTTTGTGATCTTTTCTCAAACGGGTAAGGCCCCAGCTAATCTAGTCCTCCCACTTTATAAAAAGCTTGTTTGCATGGTGGGCCTTTAAAACACACAACTGCATTACGTGTACACACACACACTCCCACACGCGCATCCTGGAAGCACACAGAAAGAACATGCACATCAATATACAGTGCCAGGAATGAGAATTTACTAATTCATTCATTAAAAACTGACTCTCCCCCTCAAGGGCTGCTGTCAGGCTGGATGATAAACGCTGGTACTCTACCCCATTACTGTCTGCCAAACAGTGAGCAACTGAATGCTCAAATTAATTACTACAGCTGATAAGCTGATGAGGTGATGGTCCTCTGTATTAAATTACTGTCAAGTTCAAGTGGAGAAAGGAAGGGGGCGCACAGATTTTAAAGGCAAATTTGATATTCTAACGTCCTTTATAGTTAAAAAAAATACTATGTTTTCTTATTATAAGTGTTGAAAGCAACAATTAAAATTTTCTTGACTAATAAAGAGAAAGTACAGAATTCTCAAAAGACAGTGTAAAAGAGAGGCTTGACGAGTTATCTGATACAAAGAAACAACTACTAAGGTAGAAAATATGTGCTGTAGATAAAAGAACACAAAGGGAGAATTTTAAGCACAGTAGTCCATGACCAGACACGGTTTCTAAGATCTTTCTTTCCAATGGCCATGTGGAGAAAATGCTGAGTTGGGAAGAGACTGGCTAAGGGGCTAATTAAGTTATCTAGGGGTGTCTGGGAGAGATGCGGTAAGGGCGTAGACTAAGCTGCAACACACAGAGCAAAGAGGCAGCTCATCCTGAGTTGCTAAAACTGATGTGAGAAGGAAGGAAAAACAGAGGCTTCTAAAAGATGGTAAGCTCGTCCAACTGGTTGCCATCCATCAAAGGAAATGTAAGTCCTGGACAAAAGAGTCCACCCTGCCCATTGCAACTTGGGGATTGTTCACTGCCTTCGTAAATGCAAACTTACATTCAACCCAAGAAAATATGACAGAAAATCATTACATGATGCTTCAATATAACAATTCCAGATGGACGTGACAGATAATAAAATTAATGTGAAGTCATCCCAAAACATTTATTTAGTACTTATTCTGGAAGAAGAGAATTTCTGAGAAAATACACTGATTATTGTGTCTTTTGCTGTAAATCCTAAGATAAATTTTTTAAAATAAAGAAAATCAGATCTCTTTCTTTGCTAAAATCTTCACACAAATTTCAAACTCCAGACTTAGCCAGTCTCCAAACACCAGCTGCTGCTTTGTATTTCCCCTTTTCACCAAGAAACTTAAAGTACTTTCCAGACGTGGCTACGGACTTTTTCCAGCGTCTTCTTCGAAAAGTTTTAAGTCAGATGTTTGGGGAGCATCTACAACTCTTTCAGGTCACTACACTGAGGCACTGCAGAAGGTGTCAGGATCCTTTAATTACAGGTATCACCAAGGCAAAAAGGAAATTGGGGGAGGGGGAAGACATTATGGGGAAAATAGAGAAGAAACAAAGAAGAAAATGGAACAGGGAGAAAAGAACTAGAGGGTGTGGTCATTTGGTGAGAATAGAAAATGCCAGCATATTACTTTAAGGGCCATTTATTTGACTTGCTGTCAACTCTGGGCCTGCACTAAAGATACCCCTGAAGTTCTATACAGGAATTTCAAATTTCAGCTGATTATAAAGCAGGAAAGGAAAAACAAAGGATATCACACATACACAGAATCACAATTAGAAAATTCAGGTCCTTATCTGCTCCCAAGAGACAAAAGTGGCCTCTGGGACAAGAAGGGACCACTGGCCTTCTACAAAGTTCTGTGACCAACAGTTGTACTCACTTGACAACTACATGACAATGGCTACGTGAGCAAGGTATTCAGGCCCTCTCTACCAAGCCACCCATTTGAGCCTCTTACAATCAAGATTCCACATTCAGAGTTCTGATATCTTGCCAAGAATTAGCTATGGGGAAAAAAAGAGCCTCTGTGAACTGGAAGGTAAGCATCCCAGGGCAGAGATTTTTATCTCGTTTTGTCCATGTATCCCCAGTTCCTACAACAGCTTCTGCTTGCATAAGTCACTAAATGAAACAGAACATAAATCCTGGGGCACTTTTCTGACCTACCCTACTTTGCTCTCCTGCAGTGTTTGACACAGCTGACATTCCATGAATCCCTTCCTGTCCCACTCGCTAAAAGCAAAGATTCCACATTTCCCTTCAGGGCTCTACATCCCCCACTTGAACCTTCCACTGTGCTTGCTCCTCTCTTACTCTGCAATAGCCACACCGGTCTCCTTGCTTGTTGTCACAAACCAGGAATGTCCGACCTGCTGGGATGCTTCCCACCCTTCCTGCACCCACATAAAGCCAGTCACGCCCTCACCTCTCTCAGTTCTGTACTAGAGTGTCACTATCCCTGTAAGGACTTCCCTAATACCCTATTTCCAACTGTCCTCCCCACAGCACTTACCACCTTCTACTAGATTATATATTTGATTTACTAATTCTGTTTATTGTTATATCTTTCTCAACTAGGAAATAAGTTTTTAATGGCAGGGATTTTTACTTAAGATTAAACAGGGAAGACTGCTTGCTCCCCATCCAGGATTCACCACTCCCATTTTATCCCCAATACTCTATCTCTGGCTCTCCCTCCTCTGGTATTCCCAGGGCTCTACCCTTCACACTCTTCTCTAGAGCCTCTATGTATTCTTCTTGCATAAACTCACCCACAATGGGAAATGTCAATGATTACCTAAACACTGATGACCCCCAAATCTATTTCTTTGGGCCAGACCTTTTCCCTAACTCTACACCCTCATAATCAGCTACCTACTAAACAAAACCCTACCACTGAGTTCCTCTCATCAGTCCCCTCCTTTCCACTCCTATTCCCACTGGCTCATCTACCTCTCACTACCCAAATCTCTTGACTAGATAATTACACTCTGAGGCAGAAGAGTATAATGGTTAAGAGTACATGACTGGTACTAGAAAGAACAGGATTCAATTTCCCAGCTCTCCCCGCCTCTTCCTCAGGAGAGCTAGCTGTTGAGTCAGGGAGGACAAGTTACTTTATTTGATCTCTGCAAGTTTCCGTTATCTCACCTGTTAGTGAGTCAGAATGGTACTTTACTAGTTTATGGGGAAAAGCATTAGGTGCTCCTCAAGGTCTACTGGCTCATTTTCAAAGACAATTAAAATAATATCACTTTCTCCTTATTCCTCTTCATCCATTCTTAGTTTTGCATCTCCTTCACTCTTTCTAACAGGTAACGTATATTTGTGAACATACCTGCATGATCTCACATTCTAATGATGAAAGGGGGTAAGAAGCTAAGACAAACTGAGAACTACTTTTGGAATAACTCAATTTGAGCTCTAGTAGGGTCAGATTTTCATGGGACATTCTATTCTTAGGAAACTCTAGAAAGCAGTCTTTCATACGGAACTTAGGCAAACATTATTCCATTTCATTCTGTAAACTTCCATTCACAAACAGTACAGAATTCGACATCAATACATGATGTCAGCCAAAGCACTGGAGCCTGGCAGAGAAAAGAGAAAGCCTGCATAAAGAACTGTCTCTGCATACTTCCCGCCGCTTCTTGGCAAGACTACTCGTTATGACAAAATTAGAGCTCAAAGTGATAGGGAATAACTACACTGTTCACAGTGACAGCTTGGAGATGCTCTTCCAGAAATTCAAAGTCGACTTAAACCTTTTTAATGACGTTATACAGTTAATACACCAAATGTGGCCAAAACAGGATGATATATTTTTGAATTTTAGACCTATAAAGCTACTTCATTAGCATTCAGTAACATACTTTATCTGATATAACTCTGGGCAAAAAAATATATTCAATAAAAACAATACTACGTAAATATTATTTACTTATGTCAAGAAGAGGTTTGAGGAAGATAAAGCTCTTAGAGTTATTTAGATTTATTTATAAATTAATATTAATATATTTTTACAATTAGATTAAAACTAGAGAGGCAATGGAAAAACCCACTACATAGTCTTTGGAGTTAGACAAACCTTGGTTTAATCTTGACTCCAACCCTCATGAGCTAACTGGACAGATTACTTAAACTCACTAAGTCTACTTCCTCATCTGTAAATATACCCAGCTGACAGGGTTATTTAAGAGATTACTGATAATTTTGCATAAACTAATACATTTACATGTAAAATTGTGAAATAATACTGTATAGTTTGCTATACTGATATATAGTTACTACTTTTCAAATACAGTTGACTCTTGAAAATGGGTTTGAACTGAGTGGATGTTTTTCAACAAACACCTGTACTGTTTTCAATCCATGGCTGGAAGTTTGCAGATGCCAAGGGCTGACAGTATGCACTGATCTACGCCATTTTATATGAAACCCGTGTGAGTATCCATGAAGTTTGGTATCTGCGGGGGGTTCTGGAACCAATCCCCCTTGGATACCAAAGATAGTTAAGTTCTGGGGGAGTCAACAGATTTTCAACTGCACAGGGGCCAGCGCTCCAAACTCTCAAGTTGTTCAAGGGTCAACTGTACAGCTATGTGAACAACACAAAATGAATCACGAGTTACACAGTTCTCCACAGTCAATTCTTGATCATAGTGGCTAAACCACTATGCATTCAGAACAGCTAAATAAACTTAAAGTAATTCATTTTTAGTTTATAATACTTACAATTATTTTTGCAGCAAATTAACTATGTCCAAGTGAAGGCTATGCATAATAGAAACAAAAAGTTGGCTATGTTCAAATCAATCTTTTAAGTTATGATTTAAGAAAATACAGTCGACGCAACAATGATCAGAATACATTATGAGGTCCATGTCAATTGTGCTCACTGTTGTGTACCTAGTGTCTGCACAGTGCCTAGCATGTAACAGGTACGTTGCAAATATTTGTTTAACTACAATCTACAGGTGCTGAAGATTATTCCATGGTAGTAGTGGACCAATGCTAGAAAAATAACCCAAAGCAATAAAGGAGCACACTAGAGAAGTAATTTGAATAGAAAACTCATCAGAAATCTTTCAGTCTTTAAAAAGTCATAAAAGGACCTTAACTAAACCACCAGCACGGACCCACCATAAAAAGGCAAGTCTAACTCAGAAAATTAATTAAAGATAGTCCATCAACTGGTATTTTAAAAGGAACACTAGACCAAGTGAAAGTCACTAGCAATAACCTGAAGGAAGTTAGAGGAGCTACAATTATACAAATAAAAACAAAGATAAACATCATAAAATTAAAGCGGAAAGGCATTTAAAATAAGGCAAGGAATCCTAAACATTTTCCAACATTCCGTTCACTCTTATCATCCTCCTAGGAATAAGGCTTGTTGTACTCTGATTAAACTCGGTTCACTTTTACTGTTTTGCTGTTGTGTGCCATGTGCCCTGCAGCGTTACGGAAGATGCAAAGATCAGGTGCCGTCTGGTACAGAGGGAAGTCATGTGCACACACAGCTACTAAAAACACATCTGGAACCTTGCAACCAGGATAAGAACCTGATTTGATGCCTACTCTATGCCACCTCTACATCTTCTACTAGTTTATTTACTTAATCACCCTTCTGTTTTCAAATTTTAGGCTCCAGCAACTTGAATTTTAGTTACTTTACCTTTCTTCTTTTAAAAAATAAAAGTTTTTTTTTTAATGTTGAAAACAAGCTCTAGTAAAAATCCATGTACATACACCTTAAAAAGGGTTGTGAAACATTTTAATGACATAGCTCTCAAACTCTCTGTAGAACAAATGAAGATGACCCATGTCTGCTATTTTCCTAAATGAATGGTATCTCTAGGATGAGCAGCAATAAAATGATGGTTTCAGCAAAATAGAGTCAAGATGCACACTGGATCCTCTTCCCAGGGATCTTGAAATCATGTTATTCGATTCTTCTGGTCTCTGTGTTTTCTCCATCCCAAAGTTGAAGCCTAAATGAAATGCTCTTGGTAATTTGGTAATATTTTGATGTCAATTCCTTCAGTTTTAGCATGTGCATGCAAGAGAATCATAACACGTGTTTGTTCTCGGAATAAATGCCTTCCACACGGGGAAAAAAAAATGAAGCATGGAATTTAATAAGCTCAACTGGAGAACAGTTCCACCAGACTCTTTAAAATCTGGGATAACAGCGTTCCTTTCTCGGTACCCCCTCGGTGGACCCTGAAGACAATCAAGTCTGACCGCAGAGACGGGAAAACACCACATTTAAGAAAGTGAGCACTGGGGTTGGTGGGGGGAGCCTCGTGCTCGTCTCTCCTCCCAAACTTGTCAATCAAGACGGTGTGACACGGGACAATCAAAACACGAAGAACAAGGAGAAGCTTATGCAGCATCGTCATGTGAAAACGGGAGGACCCACCGGTTTTCCGGACCGGGCGACGACAGGCTGAGAGGCCCCGCAGCCCCCCATTTCGCCCAAGAACAAGCACTGCTGAGAGGGCGGCGCCCAATTTCAGGGGATTTAACCCCAAGCACCCCGACGCCTTAGACTGTCAGCGAGAACCTGCTCCGTGGGTCCGGGGGCCTCCACGGCCTGCTCCGCCCAGGCCGCCGCGGCGCCCCCAGCCCAGGACAGGGGCCCGGGCCCCTCCCGACGGTCCTCGGCCCCGTCGGGACAACCGACCGCCCGCCGCCTCCGCCCGGCCAGCCCCCGCCCGGCTACCTTGGTCGTTCGGATGTGCTCCATCGCGGGGCGACGTCAGCCGGCGGCCCGCCTCACGGGCAGACCATCAAGCGACAGGGCCCGGGCGGCGACGGAGCCCCGGACCCAGCAGGAAGCAGCTGTGCGGGCCGCGCCGCGGTCGGTCCGTGCGTGCGTGCGTGCACCGCCCCCGGCAGCGCCCACCGCGCAGGCGCAGCCAGCCGGCGCCGTCTCCTAGCAACGCTTCCGCACACGAGGCGGCGGCCGAGGGGGCGGAGCTTCGGCCGCGGAGGGAGAGCGGCGCGTGCTTCCTCCGGGGCCGCTGCGCATCCTACAGCGCCCGCTGTCCGTGGAGGCCTCACCAACCCGGACCCAGGGCCGTCCTCTATGGCTCGGCGTGCAGAGGACCGGGGAAGCAGGGGTCTGGGCTTGCGCGAAGAGGATTCGGTGGGCGAGGGCGAGACGGGATGCCGCTGATGCCCACGACAACCTAGTCTCAGGAAGTGATCGGATATGTCGTGTCGCCTTACTCGAAACAATCAAAATCTCCCTTACTATGTATGGGATTCGTTATGTGCTTAATACCAGTGATAACCTAAATATAAAAGGCCAAAGTGCAAGGAAACAAACATTTATTCTAGGTCAAAAAAGAGTAGCCATTTGGGAAGCACTATTTTTTTTTTCAGGCAGAAATCCAAATAGTGTTCAAATTAGAAGACAAAGACACGGAGTATTTATGAACATGGGAAGGGAAACAATTATATTAATAGAAAGAAGGCCTTTCTATTGGTGCTGATAAGCTACCATAGTGATACTTACTCTAAACAATGTTTTTAATTTTCATTCTAATTGTCATCAGTCCAGTAGTCATAATATCTGCTTTCTTGTTATCTTCGCACACGATACAATGTCGTTCTGGATACAAAGTCGTTTTAGGCCCAGTCCAAAGGTTATGGCGCCCTGTTTTAATAATCCAAAGATTTGTTAAGGCATAAGAGATGCAAGGCAATTCCTCTGGAATGGCAGCTCCGATTCCATTTTAAAGTGACTCTGTTTATTACATTGTTACACCAGCATCCATTTAAAAAATGCAACAGCTCCTCACCAGTCAAACCTGAACAAACTGAAAAATCAACAACTTTTCTTTATAAGGAAATTGAGATCACAGGGCAAACCACTGCTCCCAAAATCAGAGAGAGGGACAGGCAACTACAGAGAATCATAGCTATCAGAGCAGAAACCCACAGCAGAAACCTCCCTGGGAACCAGTGTCAGGCAGTTTCTTCTACCCAGTACATCATGTCTGACTATCCAGGAAAAAATCACAAGACTTACTAAAAGGTAAAAAGCACAGTTTGAATATGCAGAGCATCAAAACCAGACTTAAATATGGTAGAAATTTTGAAATTATTAAACAGAATTTAAAACAATTATGACTTATATGCTAAGGATTCTAATGGGTATATAGTATGCAAGAGCAGGTGGACAATGTAAGCATAAAGGAGGAAATCCTAAGAAAGAACCGAAAAGAAATGTCAAAGATTAAAAAACAAACAAAAAACACTGCTACTGAAACGAAGAATGCCTTTGTTGGGTTTATTAGTACACTGGACATGGCTGAGGAAAGAATCTCTGAGCTTCATTATACCTCCAATAGAAACATCCAAAACTGAAAAGTAGAGAGAAAAAAAGATTAAAAAAAAAAAGGAACAGAATATCCAAGAACTGTGGGATAGCTATAAAAGGTGTAACATATCTGTAATGAGAATATCTGAAGGAGAAGAGAGAGAGAGAAGAACAGAAACAAATATTTGGAGCAATAATAACCAAAAAATTTCCCCAAATTATTGTCATTTACCAAACAACAGATTTGGGAAGCTGACAAAACACCAAGCAGGATAAATGCTAGAAAAACTACATATCATTCTTAAACTATAGAAAATTGAAGATAAAGAAAATAATCTTTAGCCAGAGGATTATTTACAGGTAAATACTTTACCTATAAAAAAGCAAAAATAAAAATTATGTCTGACTTCTCTTCAGAAACCATGTAGGCAAGAAGAGAGTGAAGTGCAGTATTTAAAGTGTTAATAGAAAAAGAAATTTTCACCAACCTGGAATTCTGTACCATGTGAATTATCCTTCAAAAGTGAAGGGGGAATATAGGCTTTCTCAGACAAAAATGAAGGGGATTTGTTGCCAGTAGACCTGCCTTGGAAGAAACATTAAAACAAGTTCTTTAGAAGGAAGGAAAATGACATAGGTCAGAAACGTGGATCCACATAACGAAAGGAAGAACATCAGAGGAGGAATAAGTGAAAGAAAAATAAAAAAATATTTTTCTCATTTTTAATTGATCTAATAGATAACAGTTCATTCAAAATAATAACAGCAACAATGATGTATTTGGTTATTTTTGTTTGTAACGTGCATAATGTGTTTATGTATAAGTGCAATAAATGATGCTAATGATACAAGAGATGGGAGAGAAGAATTAGGATTTTGTTATCATAAAGTACTCACACTACCAAAAAAAATTATACTGTGGAGTATTACGTAACAAACACGTTCATACTGTATCATTGAGTGAAATATAAACTGGCTCTAGAAAGGTGAGTTCAATGCAATTTTTATTTATGCAAACAAACATCTTACATTTCTAGATGGTAGGATTACAGGTGACTTTGTAATTCCTGTTTTAGTGGTTCTCAGACTGGAGTGATTTTGCCCTCAGGGGACAGTTGGCAATCTCTGGAGATATGTTTGGTTGTCATAACTGGGTGTAGGTGTGGGGTGCTACTGGCAGAGAGTGAGTAAAGGCTTGGTCAGCTGCTGGACATCCTGCAATGCTCCACTGAGAGTTATCTGGCCCAAGAGGTCAATGGTTTAAAGGTGGAGAAACCCTGCTCTAGGTTTTCCAAGTGTTCTGTACTAAGCAATTTGATTCTTTGTAACTAGAAAATGCAATTTTAAAAATATCATCATTTTTACATCAACTTTCTTACCATGTTTGGTGTTAGAAAAACCTCTCTAACATCTAAGTTTCTTTTCCAACGAGGAATTTTGTTTCATTTTCCAGCATTTCGTTCATTTTTCTTATTTAAGTTGTCTCAGTGTTGCTTTGTTTTGTTTTGAGCGCCTGCTATGTTTCAGACAGATTGCCAAAGCAGTGGTGATGCTTACTAACCACAACAGTCTTTGTGGTGAAATCACCTACTCCTGTAAGATAAACACATAATAAGAATAAAATTAGGCACCTGGAAAACAGTCTGGTTAGATTTTCATATACAAAAGAAACACACATCTTGCTCTTCTCCCACAGAAATATTTAAAACTATTGCAGGTGTTTATGAAAGATGTTTTGAGAAAGCAGAAGAGGATGAATTATATTGTATAACATGTCGAGTCTTCCTTAACAAAACCTCTTTTTATATTATTCTCCGCGAGATTTTTGTCATTTTTCCTACTCCTTGTTCCCATACAAATTATCCTCACATTCCAGGTTATCCTCCCCCTTCTCTTCTCTTTTTTTTTCTCTCTTACCAATTATTTTCGAGAGGTAATACTGATGTTAGCCAACACCTATTATGCAATTATCAGGTGGCTGAAAGTGTAAATTGCTTTACCTGTATTATGAGGAAAATACTATTACTTTCCTCATTTTAAAAATGAGGAAAGTGAAACACAATGAAATTAAATAATTTGCCTGACATTATACAACAAATAAAGCCTAGATTGTGAAACAGAGCCAGACATTCTGAGGACAGTCTGTATTCTTAACTATTCTATATTGACTTGTATTTCAAAATCCATGTAAAAGTTCCATTTTGAAATGATAATATGATAAATTAGGAAATGATTCTGCATTTTAAAAAACTAAAGTAGAGAGTTAAACAAAAATTAGTTTTAAGGATTCTGTAACTGACAAGATATTGAGGGCTTACATGTGCAAAATACAAGGAAAATTGTTTACACAGAGATGTGAGCAGAATACTGAAATTGATGCAAAAGGACCATTTCCAAACCAGGTGAATTTAGGACAGAAAATGTAGACATCAAAGCAGATGGTCCACCTTGATGATGCATGCAATGGGAGAATCTACTTACATAAGCTTCCAGAAGGAGGCTCATTCAATCCAACCCCAGAATACTGTGGGAAATTTACCCTGATATTGAGAAAATAGAGGAGTGAGAACAATAACTGCCTGTCTTGGAAATATTAAACCATCACAAAAAGGTTATAAAATGGATTTACAGACTAGATTCATACTACCTGGTGATTACTGCAAGAATCAAAGAGCCTCATTCCTCTGTCACCGCAGAGGGGTGGATTCACTTAAGGGAAATAGACACTAGGAAGAAGAGGTTTGTTTACTGAGATTTGTTTTTATTCCTACTGTTTATAAAGCATATGGTCCAGTTTAAGAAGACTTCAACATGTACCAGTGTTCCTAAACCTTATCCTTCCCTGAAAATGCTGAAACCAGTAAAATACATCAGATTAAGTATTTTCTGCTTCCCTGATCTCATCATTCATTCAAAGAGGGCACTTAATACAGTTACAGTTTAAGCAGAAAAGTCCATGGAGACTTAAAAGCTAACTTGATGGAAGACCAGCCAGCTAAGAAGAAATCTACTTCTCAGTATTAGTCAGACCAGTGAATTTCAAAATACCAACTTAATCATAGACCATGAGAAACAGAAATTTAAAGCAGACAGGCATGAAGTTCAGCATATTCTTTTCCGGTAAAGCTTTGGGGACACTTTACACTTGAGAAGTTTGCTTAGTAAAAAATTCAGAGCAAGGAAAAGCAAAAAGATAAGCTACTGTCATTCTGGCAAAATCTTGATGCATTCATAAACCCTATGGAAATGTGTATTGGTCTAGTGGCCAGAATATGTGCATCCATCAAGTAGAGTGACTTGTTTCCTTGAAAGATGAAAAGAATAAATGCAAAATTTTTTTCTCTTTGGCTCCAATGTTTTGGAGATTAGACCTGCTCTTTGCCCTTCTGTTAGCATATATCAAAAACAATTAGATAACAGGTTGTTGTTGCTGCTTTTATTGTTATATTCCAGCCCTAGAGATATTTTGGAACTTGGTTCATCTCAGATATTCCCTATATTCCTTTGGTAACAGATGTAAAATATATCTTTTAGTACGGATTCCTCTTAAATATGGTATACTAAATTTAGCTATGAATAATAGAGACCCAACTATAATAGTTTAAACAACACAGAAGTGGATTATTCTCTCATTTGAAAAAAATCAGAAGGTAGGCAGACCAGGGTTGGTATGCTGGTTCTGTAATCATCAAAGACCTATTTTCATACTATTTTCCTGCCATACTCTCCTTAGCATATGACTTCCATTCTTAAGCTCCTCATGGTCCAGGATGGTCCAGCCACATATCTAAGTTCTGGAGGGGAAAGGCAAAAGGGCTGTATGCCAACCATCTCCTCTAAATGAGTCATACTGGAAGTCTCACCTCACATATCCCACTTATATCTAATCAGTCACATTTACCTTTAAAAGAAGCTGGGATATGTAGTTGTTTATCTGGTTAGTGTGCCACTAATTGAGATTTTTTTCTTTAAGAAAAAAGGGAAGAATGAAAATTGGTGGCAACAAGATAGCTTCCCTCGTTAATTTTATTTTGACATTGCCAAGTTTCTTTTCTCGATCTTATCCTCATCCACCACTATCATCAGGCAACTTCTTCATATTTCATCCCCCACACTCACCAACAGAAAGGACATAATCTCAAAATAAATGACCACAATAAATGACTACATGTTGAATTGAATATATTCAGTTTCATGAAAACTCTTTCTATGCTTTCATTTGTCTCATTTCTTGAGTTATAGGCACAAACTTTACCAGGAAACAGATCATCACTGTTCTGATCTGTTGTTGGAAACTTCTGTTTTAACTTTAGGCTTTCCCACCTAACTTTTTATTTTGAAAAAATTCAAATTAACGAAAAAGCTGAAAGAGTACAACAATGAAAATTCATGTACCTTGCTTGCAGAGTCACCAATTGTTAACACTTCGTCACATTTTCATTTTTGATCTCTCTATAAATTTTGTTGTTGGATCTTTTGAAGATTTAATAGGATTTTTAAGAGAAAGGACACTATCTAAATCTTTAAAATCAATAGACCCATTCTGAAAACCAATTCAAGATAGAAGGCAACTGGTTATATACATAGTCTTTAAAAGATAACTTCTCTCTTGGATATTTCACAGGATCATACTGTACATATTATAGATCTTTAATTATAGACTTGAGATTTCTACTTCCCTTTTATGATAAGCCTTTCAACTGATACTTCTCAAGGGGTTATCCTGATCATACCAGTGAAGCAAGTCTATTTAAATATTTTAATACAAATCTAAATAATATTTTTACAGTGCTATTGCATTTCAGATAATTCAGTTTGATTATGACAGTAAGTCATCATACAGCCAGTAAATCAGAAAAAGGTGGGATTTAACAGAATTCTCACGATATTAGAAAACAAGGGAAAACAAAGTGTCTTGCCATAGAATTTAGAATCTGAATCACTTGCTTCATCCTGGAAAGCAGTAATTCATATAGAATTGATACGTGGTTCTGGGTCACATGATGTAAAAAAGGAGTATCTGGAACAACCTGTGGAATAGGTTGTGTTACTCTCACTAGGTAAGGAAGGTTAAGCCAAATTCCAGTGCTCCGTGGTCTAGCCTGGTTGGATAGGTTTTAGGCATAAATAGGCAGGAAGATTATGTTACTACCATTTTACTGTCAAATTTTCAATTGAATAACCAAACAATTGAGCTTACGGAAACTGCTTTTGTTGGAGTTTTATTCCTGTAGAACATAAGGTATAAAATGATTTCTATTTTGCTAATAGGACAAACAGAAGACATCTGAGTAAGGACCTTTGAGGTCCAATCTTAAACTTGGTGCATTTAGAGGCAAGTCGTAGATTGTAATACTGGTCATCAAACATTCCAATTTGTCTCTGCAATGCTCCTGTGGGATTATTTTGGCGGCGGCGGGGTGGGGGGGTTGCAGGTCCTTAACCACTCTGATTGGAATGAATTTTGGAGAGACTTAATTCAGTTCATAACAAGAGGCTTAATTCAGTTCACGGGCAATGCCCAAGCTCAACGCAAGAGAAAGTGTGGCATTAAGGGGATGTGAGGTTAGCATGAGTAGTCATCAGCCCAGCATCGAGTGCCAGACTGGAGCCACTGGTTTTTTAAGGTAGTGTAGTGGTGAGAATTCTGCTTTAGGAAAGCAAATCTCGTGGTTGCTTATGGGATTATTTTATTGTCAGAAATCGCAGGTAGGAAAGTCATTTGCAGGAGTCCCTGATGGAAAAGTAAAGGTCCCCATCATGATGCCTGCACCTCAAACGCATCGCCACTGCCAGGCTAACTTTCCTGACCTTTCCGCCATAGAAGGTCTCTTCTTTGAACCCACATTTTCTTGCGGGTGAGGGTTGCTCATGGAACCCTCAAATGCCTCCGTTCATTGTACTTGTTCCTGCAGTTTTCTGATCCCTTCCACTTTGGGATTCTGTGGGAGCGCCGGAAAGATGGGAGGCAGCGGTCCGGGCGATACTCCTGGCGCTCTGCCCACGACCCGACCTCTCTGACCTAGCAGGACACCCTGACGTTATCTGTAGCCTTCACAACGTGCTTTGACATCCGAGGCCCTGGCCAGTTCTGCTTGCTCGGCACCGCCATCAGGGCGGGGCCCCGCACACACGCTCGGGGTCCAGAAGCCTCGGAGCCAGCCGGAGGCGCTCACGTCGCACAGCAGAGGAGTGAATTACCACCGATCGATTTCCGAACGGCCGGTCAGGAAGCGGACAGGCTCCCCGCCCTTCCCGGGGAGACGGCCAACGACAGACTAAAGTGGCGCAACCTTTTGGGCGGGAGGCCAGGGTGTAAGCAATAACTGGGACTTGAAACCCGGAGAGTACGCACGACCTCAGCGTGGATACCGAAATGGACCTGAAAGACAGAAAAACCGCTGCCTTTGCTTTGAAACCTGGGCGCCAACCCGGCTTTGTCCCAGCGTGCCCCGCGCGCACGCCGACGCCACGCCCACGGCGACCCCACGCCGACCCCACGCCCGTCCCAGGGTTCCCTGCGCGGCGGCGCGCGCTCCCGGCGGGCTGTGCGCGCGGCGGGCGCCGGAACGTGCTCCTGGGGGGCACCTCCGCCCACTTCGGCCTTCTCGACTCCGCGCCCGCTGGGGTTTGGGGTTCCCGCCAGGCCGGGGCTGACTCGGGGCGATGGTACGCGGCCCGCCTGGGCTTTAAGGCGACAAGCGCGTCCCACACACCTCGCCGCTTGCCGACGGCGCGGAGCCGCGGGCAGCCATGTCTGCGGGGTTCTCCTTCGGGACCGGCGCGCTGGGCTCCACCACCGTGGCCGCCGGCGGGACCGCCCCGGGCGGCGGCTTCTCCTTCGGCACAGGGTCGTCCAGGTAACCGCGCTTCCTCCGCGTCCCTGCCTGGGTCTACCCGCGGGTCTCCGGGGGGCGGGGATGGTCCTGCCCCTCTCTCCTCGCGGGCTCCTTTCCCGGGGGGCCTGGGGGGAAATGATCGCCCGCGCCAGCCTCGTAGGCCTTCGCTCGCCGCTCTGCCCGGGCCCTACAGGTGGGGGCCTGGTTGAGAGGAAGGTGGGTGGTGTCCGGGTTGTGAGGGCCCTAAAAGCCCCGGTGGTTCGGACACGGTTCCTACCGAGCGAGGTCCGGCTTAGTGAAGGGGCCTGGGATTTCCCACCCAAACCCTAGCACTCCGGCAGTCCTAGGCACAGATTGTTGCGCGAATGAATGAAAGTGTAGGTTTTAGGAAAGACAATTAATAGAAAATTCTGAGGAGGACAAATAAAAGTTCCACCCTGATCATTCAGATTTCAATACAGGACACACGGTTTTAGACGTTCCATTATTAAAGATTTCATGTTTGTGCCTCATGGGACCCTATTTGTCCTTTTTTGTTTGTTTGTTTGTTTTTGTTTTAAATACGTTTTATTGAATTGGTTGGTAATTTTGAACAGAATGCGAGTAGGTACGTCTTTGGTGAGAATGTTGTGTTTTAATGACTCACGTCTTTAAATTGCAAAATGTAGGTAGCAAAATTAACCTATTTAGGAAACCTGCTACATCATCACTTCAGGTGGTGACAAAAATTTAGCTCAACAGAAGTCCAAAAGAAGGCAAATAGTTAAAGACCGTTTAAATGACAGATGGAACCTTTAAAATTCAGTCTTTTGAAGGTACAGGTGGGGTTCGTTAAATCAAGAAGTGTGCATAGAATGAGTTACAAGGTAGCTCATGAAGCTTGAAGAATGTGGTTGTAGATTAAAGAGACAAAGACACTTTCAGCATTGTCTTAAAGGAGGAGGACTGCAGACTACACAGTCAAGTCAAATCTGGGAGTTTTCCTTAATATCGCCTTTGCTCTATGCACAATCAGCCTGGCCTGATAATTTAAATTTTTCATTTTCATTTTGCCACATTTTCAGTGCTACCATGCTGTTGCAAGCTCTTGTCATTCATGGAATAAATATTTATTGGACACACTCATATAGTAGGCTATGATTTAGGTTGGCAAGGTAAATAAATTAGTCTTGTCTCCTGAAGGTTACATTCTTATGAAAATACTTAAAATTTCTGCCAGGTTTTCAGCTAGTGACCTTTCTCTTGTTAAATGAGAACTGCTCCTATCACCTCTTAGATTCATTCAGTGAAACTCATGTCTCAAAAAGTCTCAAAAATCTGCTTTTATGTCTGTTAGCAGGGTTGATTGTGTGTGTGTGTGTGTGTGCATGTGTGTATTTAAATTGTGATTGCGTCTCTCCAGTGATTTTCCCCCCCACTATCATTGAAGTGAAGTACAAATATATCTTGCTAGGGTCCACAAGACCCAAACAATCTGAAACCTCTTAGGCTCATTCTGAGCCCATCTTATTTTAGTTTGCTCCAATTCAGTGATTTAGACTCACTGCAAAAAAAATAAACATTTGTTTAAAAAAAAAAGTAATAACATTTGTATTATCGCTCAGGTCAGGACCATAAATAAGTACCTGAAACAAAGATTCCAAGAAAGATACCCTTACTTCGTGTGATGCACTTTGATATTTCCTGTTGCATTTTATTTTTTAAAATGCTCGTTGTTATTCAGGTGATTTTATACCCACTAACAAGTCCTGATCTTACTTTGAAAAATGCTGCTCTAACTATTGGGCCTTTTCTCAGTTCCTGAAGCGGGCATAGCCAAACCCCACCCCACTTTAGGGCAGGTTCCTCTGCTTAGAATTCCCCTACCTTCTACCCATGTGCCAAACTATTGTCTACTTTTGGGACTCAAATGGTTACTTCCCTGAGAGGCCTTTTCTGACCTCTCAGTGTAGAGATTTCCATCCTCATAGCACCCTGTACCATAGCACTTATCACAGTTGTAATCAATTCATTTTATTTTTTGTGACTTTATTGTCTGAACCAGGAATAGATTGTATGCTCCCTTAGAGTAGAGATCTTTTCATACTGTTTTCCAGTAGATGCATTGGCGCTCAGTACATATTTGTTGAATGAATGATTGAGTAATCTTTTTCTCTCACTGCCTGGACACTTCCAGAGGGCAGGGTCCGAGTCTCATTTACTATTCCATTCTCAGGCCTCAATCCCAATGACAATGCCTGGTACCTGAAAGGGCTTTAATAAAGACTTATTGAATGATCAAGTAAATGAATTATTTATTAGCAATAAGAAAAATTTACACAGGTTTTAGGAAGGCTTGGATAAATTAATTAAAGGACTGACAATCTAACATCTCTCCATTGGAATAATGGTTTGAAGGCCTGACTTCCCTTAGTGCTACTTGGTTTTTGGTCTCATTCTGGGGAAGTTACTCTTCAAGCCTTAGTTCCTACATTTGGAAAAGGGGTATAATGTTTACCTCAGAGTGGTTGAATGACATAAAACTTGTGAAGTATTTAGCATTATATTTGGCACTTGGTAAGAGCTCTGTAAACGTTACCTATGATTTTGTCTCCTAAGTCCATGTTAAGGTAAGCTGGGAAGTTAAAATAACATTCCTGATCTGGAGGGATTGGTAGATAATACTGAGTTGAGCCAATAATTGGTCAGGTCTGGGTAGCTTTTTGTTTTTCTTAAAGTAAGAAAATTTCTCTGCCACAAAGACATTTCTCTTGCTTCTCTGGTAGAGTAAGATGATTTCACTTTGATATATTTCTTTGGTAATGTTTTTAGCTTAGTTATGAAACACTTTATTGTGTCTTCAGTTATCGTTACCATATGTTGTCAAGAAATTTTAAATATTTTGATTGTCTAAAAATACTTTTGCCATACATTTTTTTGTATATATATGGAATAGTGGTAAAAACAAATGGCATCACTCATTTTTTTGGGAGGCAAGGTAGCATAATAATTATTTTCGTAATTTGATGTTATCAAAACTTGCCAATAGTGTGTTTAAAAATACCTTTTAAATTCAGTTTATTAATGTTGAAAGATCTGTGCTTTGTCATTGAGACCTTGCAGCTCTGCTCTGACAACCTGCTGTATTTCATACACCCAGGGCACACACGTGTGTTCTTAGCTATCATTCTTAAAATCAGAGATAAACCAAGACACAGTTAGGGTGTGCCCTCTTCTTTTTCCCACTCGATGCTGATGACCAACTTCAAATTCTACCTCTCAAATTAAACTTCTCCCTCTCTATTGTCCTCACAGTGATTTGCTGGCATAATACCATGTATTTAAATTTAAGTTTATAAGTATTCTTAATGATAGTAGCACCAAGATGTACACGCACACACATGTATATAAACGCTTTCTGCATAATCTCTTAATATTTACAAAAAACTCTGTTAAATGAGTACTGTTTTTTCCAGTTTTCAGGTGAGGAAATCAAGACTCAGAAAGGTTAAGTCACCCAGGTACGAGCACATGAGAACCAGTAGTGGAACCCAGCCACAGCACTGCTGCTTTCTCCTTAAATTGAAATGCCCCAGGCTTTCATGCTTTTTAAAACTGATATTGGGTTCTCTCATGGTGATTATGTCTAAACAGAAGTGTAGGGAGAGAAGTGTTGAAGATATGTATGTAGGATGAATAGGATTTCTCATTATGTTACTTACACATTACAATTTCTTAACGCTCCATAATTTTTGAAGTATCAAGTTGTCAAGATTTTCTTGCCTAGTTTCATAATTTGTTCTTTTACCCGTAGATACCAAATTGGAGCCTCTGAAGCTTAATAAGAATAGTTGAAAAGATGTGAATTTTGTTCATATAACTTGTTACTAGCAGTTGTTTCTTTTAAGCTTTCAAAAACTCTGAGGATTTTTGATGAACATATACTCTTGATAAAGAGGGTAATTAATTTTGTTTTGTATTTTGCTCTGGCCAGGATATGTCTATTCATTATCCTTCTCCCTGCTCCCCACTACCTCCCATTATTGCTTTTTCTGTGGGAAGATATCTAACCACACCCTACCCTACCCTATGAATAAGGTAACGTGGCAATAGAAAGGTGGTGAAGACAACTTAGTATACCTTTCTATTACTGGGTATGTCATATTTTATATTAGTAGTTGGAGAAGAACAATTGAATTTAGCAATGTGAACTGCACAAGATTAGTTCAAGAGAAAAATAATCCACATTCAAGGATTTGGCCATTTTAGAATGTGCTCGCCTTCAAACAAAACTGGTGACAGCAAAATATGTTTGTGATAACTTGCGATCTGAAATCCTGATTGCTCTAGATTATGTTTTTCTTGAAGGTTGGTATTGTATTTTTAAAGACTAATTTTATATGTGGATTTTTTTTTAAAGAGAATTAAAAATTTAAATTTGGTTCAAATTGTTCTTTTTGTATCCTGTGGAGATGTATTAGATATGTTAAATGAAAGAAACTAATCTTGAAAAGTTCATTTTTCATTTTTTCTAAGTATTGGCTGTATGTAGTAGAACTTATTTTATTTTATTTCATTTTATTTATTTTTTAAACAAACAAGCAACCCTTCGGTGGGGCTCAATTTTGGAACTCTTGGAAGCTCCGCAACTCCAGCCACTACATCTGCCCCTTCAGGTGGCTTCGGAACCGGGCTCTTTGCATCTAAATCTGGGTTCACACTAGGAGGAACAAATACAGGTAAGGAGGATTGTCACATTTGCAGGAAGTAGGTTCGGGATTTTATCCTTTTTCATGGTCTATACTGTTTCTCCTTTCTTTACATGGATTGTCATTGGTGGCAGACCTAAAAAGTGGTAAATACTAAGATAAGAAGAAATATAAGGATTTGGAAGTAAAGGTCAGTGATAGGCCCATTGATCAGCTTAGTCATCAGCTCTGATCCACTTCTGTGGAAGGAAGGAAAACACACACACTTAAAGAAGTTGTGGAGAAGTTATATCTCTTTAAATATAATGAATTAAGTAAGTAAAATTTTTATATTAGATTATGTAATACAGTGTTTTTTCTTAGTAAAGATTGTTAAGTGTATCAGTTTGGACGTTGATTTAGCATAAATGGGACAGCATCCTATTTCATTATAAAATAATTTACATTCCTAAGAGATGTTTTAAACTTTTGTATTATCAATTGTTTTATTGGGACAAGATCAAGAGGTAAAGGTAGATGTTTCAGTAATTCAGTTTTTTTTTTTCAAATACTCACAGTTATTTTATTATAAGCCAAAAGGGCTTCACAGGAATTGCTTTCGTTTTTATTCTTTCTTTTTCTTGACCCCTGTCATCTTGGTCTCTGTTACCACCTTCTGCAATGACCTTTCAGCCTTGATTGTAGTGCTTGTCACAGCCACACATAGGAAGTGGAAGAACTGCAGGAGTAAATGTGAGCCCAACCGGTGAGCTGCCCAGGACAGCTCTGTGCCAGTGCTTTGCCTGGAGTAGTTTTTTTCTCCTCACCTAATTTTTTTTACAAGCAATAGTTGTTTGCATTTTACAAATCTTATACCCTAATTAATCTGATTAAATATAGCTTGTAATGTGAAAGGTAGAGCTGTGAAGAATGCTTCTATTGGTTTATGGTTATGGTAGAAGAAGAAACTAATATGTGTTGGTCTTGTTGGCGGTGTCTCACTCCCTGAGGGTGAGTCCACGTTCCTGCCCTTACAGCAAATCAAAGAATGCCATATTTCTGTTGACAATTGAATTTTATTTCTCTTTTCGTCCCCAGGAATAGCAACAACTATAACTACAGGAGTAACTCTGGGTAAGAATTTCTGAGGAAAGATCCCAGATCTGTAGGTTTCTACTCTTTCTCCTAATATCTTACAGAGCAGGAGCACAGAAGAAAGTGTGTGAGGAACTGGGTAGAGGTCAGAGACACTTATCACAGAACTTTTCAGTATTTGAGTATTTAAAAAAAAACAATAACTATATAGCCCATTTTTTAATTAAAATAATTTAAATATAGAAATGATTTATCTGTGGAAATTTATTTCACAATACATTTTTCAGTTATTTGAGTCCTTTTAATGGAAAAGGCACCAAACTGTAGGCCAAAAGTCTTGGAAGCAAGCCCCGGTTGCACCTCTAAATAGTTGTGAGGCCTTAGACGGTCACGTAATACCTGGCAGCTTTTTGTTACTTACAAAATGAGGGTATTGAACTTAACAAGTTTTGGATTCCCTTCCAGCTCAAAAACATCACAGTGTTCTATATTAGTATGCCGAAGGGAATAGCTAGGGTGCCAGCCTGTCTGAAATCTGGATGGCAGTAAATAATGTGAAAGGAAGTAAATGAGTGAAAGGATACTGAGGAATCTCGATTACAATTAAATTAATAAAATTAAATTAAATATTGAAATAAAGATCACTGGACTTTCTTACTTGGATGCTACTTCCCTGTTATCTATAGAAACCACATCAGTTTACCACTGGAGTGTGGGACAGGGTTGGTCACCAGGAGAGCAGTTGGAGCCTCTCATTTTCTGAGATTGTGAAACTCATGCATGATTTCTAAGTGCTGCACTTCAGCTAGGGTAAGGGCAATCCAGAAGCATCATTTCGGCTTCTTTTCCTTTAGTGCTTTCAGGAGAAGCCAAAGTACAGGTCATTCTTACTTTTCTTCATTTAGATTTTTGAGTAGCTACTACTTCATAACTCTGTGCTCTTTGGTATACATGATGCCTTGAACATTTAGTGTTAGCTGTTGTATTGGTGGGGATGGTGCTGCTGATTTCAGGAACTGCTGAGTGCATGGCAAGGTAGACTCGTGAGGTGAAGGTACAGGCAGGTGTAGTAATGTGTTCTTGTGTAATCTGAAAGGCACTAAGGAAGGCAGAGGAAGAAGAGAGTAGGAGTTCATTTTGGGGGCCGGAAATATTGTTTTGGATGGGGGAGTGGAAAGTGCAAAGGCTCAGTCATGAAGGATCCAGGGAAACAGGAAAAATGCTTGTTCTTGGGGTTTAGGATTCAGAGGTAATGGTAGGGAGAGGAGACTTGAGCAGCTGGGACCCGAAAGGGAAGGTAGTTGGTGCCAGCTGTTGAGACAGTATTTTAGAGACAGTGTAGAGCTAGTGGGAACTTTAAGTCAGGGGGAATCACCAGAGTATTATTTTGCATTTCTTTCCTTCCTTCCTTTCTTCCTTCCTTCCTTCCTTCCTTCCTTCCTTCCTTCCTTCCTTCCTTCCTTCCTTTTTTCCTTCCTTCCCACCTTTCTTCCAACCTTACTTCCCTCCTCCTTTCTTCCAACCTTACCCTACTGAGATCATTCCAAGAATAGATTAGAGGTCAGAGGAGAATGGCAACAGAGAAACAAATTAAGAGGTTATTGGAATAGTTCTTGAGAGAAAGATGGCCTGAGCTAAGGTTTTGGGGGATGCTTGTATTCCTGGGATAGCTCTGTAGTAGAATTGACTGAATTTATGACTAATAGAATGCAGGGGACAGAAGACATGTCAGGATATTGTGGTTTCTGGCTTGAGCAGCTGAATTGACCATAGTTGAAGTTTTAGGAAAGTTTTTTTATAGGGTGACATGTAGGGCTCCAAAGGGACATTCAGGTAGAGCCAGCCAGTTCAGACTCGGATAGATGTACATTTAGACCTGTGTGCCTATAGCTGAAATTCTGAAAGTATGTGAGATCTTTTAGGAAGTCAGAGAGCAGAAAGGGAGCCATAGGGGGTATCATTTAAGCAGTGAACAGAGGATGGAGACCCACAAAAGGAGATTGAAAAGAGCAACACAGCAAGTAGGAAGAGAGCTGGGATGTGACAATAATCATGGAAGCCAGAAGGAAGAGGGGAGTGCAAGCATTTAGGGATGATGGTTTAAGTAGTCTGGGAGGAAGGGGACGGGACTGCATTTCTGCTGTGTATAAAGGAAAAGGAGGGTTTCAATATTACCACATCCACTGAATTTTCTTTTCTTAATTCACAGGGCCATCTTTTCAGTATTCACTAGGATTTGATCCCAACATTTATATTTTTCTCTCTCATACATACAGTTACATCCTTGTTCAATCTACAAGAAGTAGGATCGCAACCTTTTAGGGACCCTGATCGACTGGTATAATATATGTATACAGTTATGGTAAAATCGGATTTTTTATTTTTATTTTTATTTTTTAACAGGAACGCCAGCCACTACATCTGCATCTACAACAGGTTTCAGTTTAGGATTCAGTAAGCCTGCAGCATCTGCCACGCCATTTGCTCTGCCTATTACTTCTACCTCAGCTAGTGGGCTTACTCTTTCATCTGCTCTGACATCAACTCCAGCAGGTGAGGTATAATGTAAAAGAGTTGCTTTTTATGGTTAAATTTTAATTTTATTTGGTTAGCGAACACAGGTATCCACTTTTATTAAAGATGACTTCAGTTTGGGAACATTTTTATTTCAGTCATTCAGCAATTTTGATCTAAATTACTGATAGTGAACAAGATCAGTGTTGGGCATTAAAGGAGCAGAGGCCATTTTGGAAGTTTGTCTCTACTTATAGAACAAAGCAGGGGAGAGAGTGAGAGGCAAAATGTAAAACCATTAATATCCACTTTGTTTTCAAGGAGCATTTTGATGATAGAGAAGGATAAGGAGTTTCAGAAACCTTACCTGGCTCATATTCATTCACCTTTGAAGGTGAAGTTGGTGGCCTAGGCTGAAAACTCTTCATTACTGTCCAGACTCAGTTACCTGGTACTGTTCTATTATTGCCCAAAGTCTTATTTTCTGTCACTGGTTTTTACTTTGAAGGTACTATTTCTCTTTATTCTTAAGTGTATATTTTATGGAATAGTTTTTTCTAGGATCCAGTTTTATCATGGACATCAGTTTTTTTTTTAAGAAAGTGTTTTGTATTTTCTTAATAATGTTTAATAATGCTTAATAATGTTTCCTTTTGAAGACTGACAGTCTCACTTTTTTTAGCATCCACAGGTTTTACCCTAAATAATTTGGGTGGAACAACAGCCACAACCACAACTGCATCAACAGGCCTTTCTTTAGGGGGAGCCTTAGCTGGTTTGGGAGGTTCGCTTTTCCAGAATACAAACACAGCAACATCAGGTAATTGATGGCATTTACTCTCCGTAAATAGTAAATATATTTAAATTTATCTTTAGGCATTTGGGGATCACTTTGTCTCGTTAATCTGTATGTTTCCTTTGAGTATGAAATTGAATTACAATGGTTTTCATGCATATTTGGACCTCTTAGCCATATTTTAGAAGTAATTTTCCTATTTCTCAATGTTGACTGACTAGAAAAAGAAAGAAGGGCTTATCTAAAGGGTCAGTAAAGTTTCTGCAGAAACTTGTTTTAATAAATAAAAATTGAATGGCCTTGGATCATTTAGTGTCTACTTTCATTGTAAGACACCTTGACCTTTTAGGTCCCCGTTCTAGGAATGGCTTTCCATTATAGACGCCAGGAAAGGGTATTAGTATGCTTCAAAGGCAGGATTTTAAAATACGAATATTAAATACTTTTTTTTATAGCCAGGAAAAATTTAAAGTATCAGTTCACCTGTCGGAGAACACTGAGTTAATACTTTATATCTTGGGTTGATTTTTCATTTCATACTTTGAAATCCGCCTCATGTTAAGGATTCTTCAGATTATAGCTAATGCCAGTGTAGGAAAGCCAGTGGAGCCGGGTGGGAGTGAGAAAAGCGTTCCTCTGATTTGAAGAAATTTTGTAAGAACCTCCTGTAGCAATATAACATTAAGAATTTCTGTTTAACTGTTTACAGATTAGGAAAATCGCACCTAATATGTGTGACATACTTTCCTTGGTTGTATGGGAGACATAAAAGAATATAACATAATGTTTTTTGTTATAAAGCTGTAGTTTTTTGGTGTCCTCTATTCAGATACTAAATTTAATTCCAGGTCAGCAGAAGAGTTAAAAAAGACTTGGGTCAAGAAATTTGTAGTGTTCAAATTTTCATTGATGTTTTTAATACTTATCTTTGTCGTTATCGTCTAACTTTGTAGGTGTTCAAAATGTTTTCTAATAACCAAATCACCAAATGACTATAACATACATTCCTTTGCAGTATAAATATTTAAACATCTCTCCCAAAGATTCCTATGCAAGCAAAACAAGAAAGTAATAGAAATGGGAGGTAGAAGGTTGCTTTTGTATTTCGTTGTTGAGTTTTTAGGTCTGCTCTGATTTTTTAAGGCTCTTACACGATATTCAACGCGTAATTTTATTTATGTTAAAGATGCCACTGGTTTTTAAAAAATTAATAATGGTTATTTAGCTATGTTTTTTCATACATCGCCAAGATTTCAATCCAATTTTCAATTATCCTTTTATCAGTACATACTACTGTTTCCTTTGTTTTTAAAGTAAATAGCATCTTGTATAAAAAGAAGCACCATTGTGTGAACTTGGGGATGTGTGGACTTATATGATTTACCAATGCAGGATCTTTGAAATTTTGCTCCCTGATTCACAAGTATATATTAATGACAAGATTATGTGCAGCTGATTAATTCTTTTTATCAGTGAGGTAAGATTTAAATAAATGAAATCTACTTTTTAAAAAAGTTCTATGAAAAAACTTGGAGTATGAAATTTTGATGATGTTGGAACTGTAAGGCTTAATTACCACTTTTTAAAATTTTATTAATAGCGAAACTATTTACATTCTACTAAAATCTTAGAAATTCGTATCAGATATTTATCTATTTTTCCCCAGCTTTATTGAAGTATAATTGACAAATAAAATTGTAAGATATTTAAAGTGTGCAGCATGATTTGATGTATATATACATTGTAAAAAGATTTTACCTATTGAGTTAACATTCCAACCCTAGATTATTTTAAAACTTTGTAATTCCAAACCATGATTAGAAGACAAAATACATTTACCTGCAAATATATAAACTAAAATTGCTTTAGTAGAGGGTTAAAAACAAGTAATAAAATTGAGTTGAATTAAGAGACACATTCTGACTCCTTTGATAAAAAGCAATCACATCATTTAAACTACATATATCTTTGAATCCAGATAAGACTATCTGTCTTTGTCCAGAGAATACTTGAGACTTATTTCTTGTTATTTGCCTAAAACAAGTATGAAGGAAATCTGGAATCTGACTTAAAAGTATTTGAGTGCTTTGGTTAGAAGGAGAAATGGTTATTAAGACTACCACTGTGCTTCATAAATGACTTTGGCTTATTTGTAGGACTTGGACAGAGTGCTTTAGGCTTGACTTTGGGAACCTCAGCAGCTACTTCAACTGCAGGCAACGAAGGCCTTGGTGGTATAGATTTTAGTAGCTCGTCAGATAAAAAGAGTAAGTAATGTTTTGCTGTTTTATATTCTTAACAGTCCTGTTGAGGGGACTTAAATTTCTGTGTCTGGGAGGTTGTTAGTTATATATTAAATAGTAAAGTTTTTGCTATTAAGTTTGTTTGCGTTATACTTCATAAATTTTGTGTGTTGTACATTTAAGATTTCATTTTTGTAGAAAACAGATTTTTATGTGCCTGTGTTTTACATAGCATAGGACATATTGTTGTGAAACCTGTTCTTTCTCATGTAATATATCACAAGTATTCATCAGTGTCAGTAATTCTTTAAAAATATTTTAGTGCTGCTTAATATCAGTTATGAATGTCTATGTCATCATTTAGTCAGCCTTCATTCTGCTGTGTTTGTTTCCAGTTCTTTTAGTCTGGTTCTGGGACGTAGCACCATACTGGGCATCTTCATAGAGACTCAGTCAGTGTCGTATTAATAGTTTAAAGCGTCTGGAGCTAGATTGCCTCAGTTCAGATCCTGGCTCAACTATTTATACGCTTAGCAACCTTATTCAAGCCATTTATCCTCTCTATGCTTTAGTTTCCTTACCTTTAAAGTGCAGGAAAATAACAGTACCTACTTTGGGGACTTGGTTTGTAAAACCTTGTCAGAGTCAGGTACATAGTAAGTACTGTTTAGGTGTCTTTTTATTATAAATTTTTATATTTTTGGTTATTTAGGGTAAATACCTAGAAATTGAATCATTCACTAAGAGAGGGACTTTTTAGAGACTCTTGGTACATATTACAAAATTGCTTTACAGAAAGATTTCAGTGATTTATTTGCCCATCAAGTATGAAATGTCCTTGCTGTGCCCTTTCCATGATGATGATAATTCTTAAAAATTCGCCAACCCAAATTCATTTTGAAAAGTTTTTTATTGTTGGTTATGTGTGTATGATTTTTTCTTTTGAAACATCTCTTCTGCTTTTTATGAAGGCATGGTTTACTAGATTTTATACATACTGCATTGAACCTTGAAGAACTTAGAATGAGGTAATGGATGCAGCAGATATAAAATTGTCAATGTCCATATATCTGTATGAGAAGAATTTTATAAATTGGGGTTTCATCATAAGGAGACAACTATTCTAGGGTGAATTATTCTCCTAAAAGTTGGTAAAGGCTTTTTAAACTTACACAATTTGAGTTTCTTTCTCTTTGAATGAAAATTTACTAATTTTGGAACATAGTGTTTTATCTCTTGTCTTTACATAGTTTTCTTTGTAGCAACTGCATAATTAGAAAAATAGCCCTAGATATCTTAGCAGCTTATTTTTTTATTCAGTTGCAGCAGCCTGGTACCCTCCAACTACTTTTATTTTAAGCCCAAGACTACTACTTTCTTCATTGTAATTGCTTTTAGGCTCCATGTGAAAGAGCAGATCAGGGCAAAGGGGTAAGAGAAATGTAAGGAGTTAATCTTGTCTGCCCCTCCTCCCTGCGCCCCCCGCCCCCCGCCCACTCTCATTTTGTACCTTAGCTAGAGTTGAACAAGAGGAACAAAGTATAAATGCACATGACTACGTGTACCATGTCTTGGTTCACATCTGTTTTATGTGTCAAAGGATTCTTTTTTTAATCTAAAAGATTTCTTTCTTTTTTCTGGTAGCTACATCACTTAGTATGGACCTATAGTATCAGTGGTAGAAAACAGCATTTCCTAAAGAGGGGGCCCTCTGAAGAACTGCCAATGTAGCTACAGAAGGATCAGATTCCAGAGGTTACAAAGGGCCTTGTCTGCCACATTAAGTAGTTTTGTAATTGTCCTGAGGACAGTTGGGGTCTAGTAAAGGGTTTTGATATGGATAATGTGGCATAATGAGATTTATGTTTTCAGAAGAATATTCTGGCAACCATGTGGTGAATAATGCGCAGGAAGGCAAAAGCAGATGTAGAGAACTGATAGGAAGCATGTCTAGTGTCCACAGGTGTTGGTGAGGCACAGTGGGGTAGACTAATCAGAGTCCACAGTAGTCTAAAAACAGGTCCAAGTTTTATTACACATGTTCGTGTCTGTCAGTTTTTATAAAGTATAATAACAATGGAATATTAAAGAAATAACAAAATAATACATTATTTAATAAAAAAGTTGAATTATTTAGAAAAAAATTAAATTCTTAGTTTATATTACTGTTCTTAGAAATCTAAGACACTGTCTGTAGAACATGGGTTCCAGTTTCAGAAACATTAAACTTGAAAGACAAATCTTAGACTCAATGAAATACAAAATATGGAAAACTAAAATGGTTGGATTAAAGAGATAAACAAAAAGAAAACCCATGTACAAAGATAAAAGGTAAATGACATATCGAAAGTAAAATACTTGATTTCCAGATTATTTTTTCACATTTTAACGTCTCTGCAATGGAAACATATCTTAGAATTATAAGGATCTAACTTGAGAAGTAGACTCATGAAATATATAATGAGACAAAGTATTAATACACTTAATGTTGAAATAGCTCTTAGAAGTCAATAAGAAAAAATCTCCAAATGTACTAATAGCATTAGGAAATTTATAAAAGGAAAAATATACTTGGATAATTAACATTTGAAAAATGTTTTACTTAGTACTATCAGGAATATGAATTAAGATAATTAAGATTATAATGAAGTGACATTTTTCACCTACATACTGGCCACAATTTCTTTTTTTTAATGTTTATTGTTGAGGATGTAATGGAAAAGGTCCTCCTATTCCTAGTAGAGGGGAAGGTAGATTGGGACAGTGTGGGGATGTGTCAGAGGCTTTCCCTGGCGTACTCTTTGACCCCCTCAATCCTTCCTGGAATACAAGTAAAGCAGCACACAGGTGTTTGTAGGTAAAGACATTCATGGCAGCGTCATTATTTCTGTAGTAAATGCTGATATGCTAAGAAAAGGGTTGGGCACAGGGCCATGATAAACCACATCATCTCTGTACTCTAGGGTCACTTATAGTCATTTTAATTGATAGAGAAAGCATTCACAGCATGTTGAGAAATATGTTAAAATATAATATGGTAATCCTGATTGTTTTAAAAATGTATGTGTGTGTACAGAGGAAGGCTGGAAGGAATCATTGAGGTTCTCTGATGGGATAATGTGGCATAATGAGATTTTGTGCGTTTTTGTATTTTCTATGCTTTCTTAAATAATCAGAACTTATTTTTATAACCAGAACTACATTTTGGGAAAGGAGAAAGTAAATCACTACATCATTTTGCTGAAGGAGCATTTTTACTTTTCTACTTTTAGATATATATACTCTTGGTGTCTAATAGGTGTTATTACTGACTGAGCTGTATATCTGTACACATTAAAAGCTTAAAAAATTGATTACTTTTGTAAAATCAGACGTTCAGATAACCTGACATTTTAGTATTTCATAGTGATTGGACCTTAAAAAGATATCAAGGAAAGCTCTAAAGATATCAAGTTAAACTCTGCTACGCAGGAATATTTTTCATGGAAGACAGTTGAAAAGGGAAGATTCTTGCCCTTCAAAGAAATAGATGCAAATCAGCTACATTACTGTATTCAAGGATATATATAAACATGTCTCCGTAACATGTTGTGTTTGGAGTTTATGACAAATAACATTGAATGATATTTAAGGGGCAGTATGAGAAATGCTTAACAGTTTCTATTTGTACCTCAGTTTGAGTTAACTTAAAACTTGTATTTGCAATATATTGTTAAATTACCTATTTTTACACAAAGCTTCTTGAATTTTCTAGGTGATAAAACAGGAACAAGACCAGAGTAAGTTTACAATTTAACTTAAAAATATTTTAAAGTGTTTTATTATATTGTATGCAGACGGTATGTATGGTTGAAAATAAATGGAATCTTAGATATTTAGAAGGAAAAATTTTTAACCGGTTTCAGTCACCATATACTAATAAACATACTCTCTATAAAGATTATTGGAAAGTCAAATCTTTAATTTTTAACTAAGAAAATGTACAACTAATTTTTTCTGGAAAATGGCTGGCTCTCCCCCCAGATAATACAAATAAATACAAATATGTGTATGTGTGTGTTTAACTTACTAAATATTGAATAGCTCATGGAACTTTACTCTTGGAGCACTTTTTATGTATGTAAATGACAATATATATGTGTGAGTACATGTACATGTGTATATATACCTTTTATAGAAATTACTATGCTAGTACTGTTCATTTCCTGATTAAGAGGAATAATAGCTTCCATATACATCATATGTATATTTGAAAATCGTTATTTTTGTATTTTCTCACCTAATGTCTATCATCTTAAAGTCTTGTAAATAAGTGATCAAGTTCACTCCTCCCAAACATCTTGTAAGTATTTTAGTTCTATTACGTAAAAAGGAGGCTGAGGGGCATGTTCACCTAGGGTTGTATCCAGGAAGTAGTAGCAGATCTATGACTGAAATCTAACTCAGGATTCCATTACAGTATGTCAAATTTCACTCATTCCTATCCTTATTAAATATTTTGATTCCCTTAAGGTATTCCTAGGTCTTATTTTATTGAAGAACAAATTGAAGTTAAAAAATAATAAAGTAAAATATTCTGTTCATCTTGTTATGCAAAGTTTTATAGGCTTTTCTTAATGAGTGCTTTAATGTTTTTGAACAGAATAAAATGTCAATCATAGCATTTTTGAACTAGGAGGACCTTAGTTCACTATCTCATGCAATCTAGTATTTTCTGATTTTTTTTCTTAAACATCTAGTCAAATTTACATAGATGCCAATCTTCTTAGAAATCTTCATATGTGATGAATTGTTAAACTTATTGTATAGGTCAGGAAATTTATTGTTCTGTACAAAGAATAGAAATCATTCAAGCTGTAAATGGGAAATATTTGCTTTATTTTCTTGCATCTTAACACATATTCTAGTAAAACTCAGCTCTCAGCTTTTTAAAATCTCACTGATTTTAATACATTTATGACATTTTTCTTAGGGATAGTAAAGCACTGAAGGATGAAAATCTACCTCTTGTCATCTGCCAAGATGTTGAAAATCTCCAGTAAGTGTGTCAAATATAATTAGATAAATCATACATGCAGAATGCTAGAATGTACTTTAGGGGGAACATCTCTTTCTCCTAAACATTTTACCTCGGGTTTACATTCCCTTGCTTTTAGAAATTAGAGAGAATGCAGCACAACAGGAATTAAATTTCTGTAACTGCCATTTTGTAGAACTGCATGTGAACTATAAGGGAATTCTAAGATTTTACTCTAAACACTTGGACTCTGACCAACTAATTAAAAAATTCACCTTTTTCCTGTGGGAAACAAAGGTATGTTTTTTTTTAAACCCCATTTTGTTTTGGTTTTAAGGAAATTTGTGAAGGAACAGAAACAGGTTCAAGAAGAAATTAGTAGAATGTCTTCAAAAGCAATGCTTAAAGTACAAGAAGATATTAAAGCTCTGAAGCAGCTTCTGTCCTTGGCTGCCAGTGGGTTACAGAAGAACACGTTCAGTATTGACAAACTGAAAATAGAAACTGCTCAGGTAAACGTGACATCATTTTTTCGTAGGGATTTTTTTTGTCTGTTTCACCTGGAAATAGATCTTTTGAAAATAAAGTTTAAAAACCATATAGCTTATATACTCTTAAATTGCTATAATTGTAAGTTACTAGTTTTTATTGAGTGTTTACTATGGATGAAGCAAAATTCTAAGAAATTTTGGAATATTAACCTTAAACTGGGGTTTTCATGACAGCCCAGTGAGGTAGGTATTGTCATCTTCATTGTGTAAATATGAAAACAGGCAGAGAGCCTTGTGCATAAGTTGGAAAGCTCAGATTCAGACACTGGTAATCTCACTCAAGCATGTGCTGCTAACTGCTTTATTTCATAAGAGTTCCTGCTGGCTTGATTGGTTACAAGAGGAAACAGCTAGACAGAAAAAATCTTTTCACTCTGTTGTTAAATAAAAATCATATCATGCTTTACAGATATTAAATTCTACTGATAACTTAGGTAGTTTTAGGTAACAAAAATAGTATTGAGGCTCGTATCTTCTGTCACTCATGTGTACTTGTTTTTTGACCCTATGGTATAATATACAATATATATACAACATATAATATGTAATTCTTCTTAACATGCATGGGCTTATCAGAGGGCTATGCTTTTCATAAGTGAAGTGATAATATTTTAAGTAAAAGTTTTAAGTGTGTCTTTTTTAATGGAAATATAATTGACATATAACATTAATTTCAGATATGCAGCATAGTGATCAATGTTTATATATGTTGCAAATTGATCACTACAATAAGCTTAGTTAAGATCCATCACCACAGATAGTTAAAAAAGTTTTCCCCCTGAGATAAGAACTTTTAAGATCTGCTCTCTTAGCAACTTTCAAATATGCAACATAATATTGTTAACTGTTTTCATCATGCTATATGTTTCATCCCCAGGACTTACTTATTTTTATAACTGGAAGTTTGTATCTGCATAGGTGTTTTTAAGTCTACTATTGCATAATATTTCATGATGTTTTTTAATAAAAATGTGTTGCTAAAATAGCTATTCTGAACTATGATGTTTAAAGGGAATTCAAAGGCTTTGTTTTCTGCTTTTAGATGTCCTAGTCACTTATAAATCCTTTGGTTAAACATGAATAAAGTATTCTCTCATGTTTCCTTCCTACTTATTCTTCCTTTATGTTTTCTAGGAGGAAGAAAATGTTAGTTATGCTTTTAGGCTGTGGAGAATGTTTAGACTTTGATTAAACATTACAAGAAAGTGTAAATTTTATATTTGAAATAAAAAATTATATGGAAAAGGTTCTTAGCAAAGTAATAGAGGAGTCAAACTCAAGCAAAAGAGAAACAAGTGCTGAAATGGTGTCCATTGTAATGCCAGCACTGGGCAATTCCATTTACACATTTACAGATGTTTGCAGAATACCTACAACATACTAGACTTCTTAATAGTCTTTTAGAAATGAATATAGTGCTCTACTAGTGAATTACGAACTGAAAAAAAAAATGTTCTGACTCCAGTAGTGAAGTAATTATCAGTCTTATTTAAACCCAAACCATTTCTTCAAAGAAAGCATTTCTTGGAAATGTAAGCAATTCTGAGGTGAAGAGTAATGTCATGATTGTGTAGACTTTATGGAAGGAAAATCTTTTATATATATCATTTTTCAGTACATAATTCAAGCGTTTTAAGTAGGGTGGTTGAAGTTCTTTTTGGGTAGTGCGGATGCCAAACGATTTGTCAGAGCTGTTGCTGAGTCTCTGCATTCAGTGAACATTTTTTAAGGATCTGTTATGGATAGAACATTTCAACAGGCATTTGGATCAAACACTTAATATTCTAGAGAGGGTGAGTCAGATTAGTCATGTGATATGTTCAGTGCAAGAGACACAAAGGGCTCACAGGGACAGTTTTTATCATTTGTCCAAAGTAGGAACCTTTGTGTTGGGTCTTGAAAAATACTCAGTTGTCCCCCAGGCTGAGAGGAAATCGGATAACAAAGGTATGAAGGCATTCAATAGGCATGTTTGAGGATCTTCAAGCAGTTTACTGTCAGAGGAGCACTGAGTGTGAGTCTGGGCCTGGCAAGAGTCAGTGCTCAGAGAAGTGGGCAGGGGGCAAAATTCACATAGCACAGACCTCTCCTGGGCGTGTGTCCTGGGGTCAGATAGGAAGAGTGGAAAGAGGTGGAAGTAACAGACTTTGAGACTTAAGAGCTTGGGAGTAAGATGAGGGCAAGAAGTTGCTATAGAAAATATAAGGTAAGATACTTTTTTTGTTCCCCAAGAAGGAAAACCTAAGAAAAGTGGTCAGATGATAGGAATGTGCAATATAAAGAGTTAAAACAGAGTATCAGTCTTAAAAACCCCTGACTAGAAAATAGGAATGGCATTGAGGAAGAGTTGAAGGCAATTTAAGAATGGTTGAGTGTATAAGCTTTTGAAAAAACTGGACTGTTTAGGTTCAGTTCTCAGGCCTTCAAGCTACATGGCTTTCGGCAGATGACTCAATACATCTAACTCCCATTTCTTCATCTGTAAAAAAGGGAAGCATAACCTGTGTTATAGGGTTGTTACTGGGGATTAACCATGATGATGTAAGCAAAGCCTTTAGAATGGTGCTTGGAACACAGTACCTGGAATGTTAACTGTTGCCATCCTCATCCTTAGCATTATTATTACTGCTACCTTGCTTCTGAAAGTATAGTTTGTCTTCCCTGGAAAGAGGTTTAAGTGGGTTCATCCATACTATGTATTCATAGTACAAACCTCCAAGAATGGCATTGCTTAAAGTTTCAAACCAGAGGTAGTTGGTAATTTTAGCCTAGCTTTTAATTGGTCCTTTTTTTAAAACCTATGATGCATTAGGAGTTGAAAAATGCCGAAATAGCTTTGAGAACTCAGAAGACACCACCTGGACTCCAACATGAAAATGCAGCTCCAGCTGAGTAAGTTACTGGATTTTTTAAAACAGATGTTTCTCACTCTAAAAAACAGAACAATAAAAACAGTATACAGGCTAGGGATTTTTAGTTTACTAAAAAGCAAGCCTGGGTTAGTAAGCACTTAACATGAATTTTTAAATTTAATCCTCATGATAAACCTAAGAGGGTAGTTTATTCTCCCCATTTTATCGAAAGGTAAGTAAAGGCTAAGATCTGAGCATTTAACCACTATCATGCCATTACACTTCATTTACATGTTACCTATAGGGTCTATTCCATTTTTTTTTAGTAGAAATTTTTTACCCAATAGTACTTTGTTTCAAAATATTTTTGTGCTAGTCAATCCTTAAACAGTGCATACTGAATATAGTTTAACTCTCTTATTTGTATAGCTTTTATTTACACAGGAAATAAATTAGGAAGAAAAATTAGAAAATATACATAAGTAAAATTAAAAAAAAAATTCACCCGTTAATTTATCACCCAGCTTCATACATCCATCTAGTTATACATGTGATATATCCTGTCTCTTTTTATATCCTTTTGTATCTCTAGAGATAGCAATAGCTAATAGTTATTAAGTGCTTACTGTATGCCAAGCAGTGTGCTTAGCACTTGACATGCTTTATCTCATTTTCCATAAGACCTCTAATAGCTGTTCCAGTTCCTGTCTTAGAGATGAGGAGCGTGAGGCATGAGGTGGTGAGGCCTGTGCTTGTGAGTGCTAGAGGGCGGTCTTTTGACTCCTAGTCTCTCACTTTTCTTTTTCTTTTTAACTTTTTGTTATAATTTCAGACTTACAGAAAAGTTTCAAGAATAAAACAAAGAATTCTCATGGATTATTCATCCAGGTGCCCTACATGTTAGCATTTTTACTGTTTTTGTTCCTTGTTCTCCATATGTAAATATATATTTTTTTCTCTCAACAGCTTGAGTTATTTGCAGATGTGGTTCCTTTTATTACGCTTAAGTACTTCAGTGTGTATTTCATAAACATAAGGCTTTTCTCTTTCATAACTACAGCACAGTGCTCAAAACCAGGAAATTAACGATGACAGTGATACTCCTGTTATTCAGATTAGCATGGGATGTGCTTCCTCAGTGGACTTCCTCTAGTATTTCATCCCTGTGTTTTGTTCTTCATGCTGCCATCAGAGCTAGTCTTGAAATAGGTTGACTCATCATTTTCCACTGCAAAGAGCTTTCACTGTTCACCATTTCTTATAGAATAACATTCAGACTGCTTTGCATGTTATTCAAGTCCCTTTTTATCTTTCTAGCATTCTCTGGTTAAATTTATCAGAATCGTAGTAGTGATTATGTGCTCTTTCTATAATATACTGCAGTGTTTTCAGTTTATCAGTGGCATTTCAGATTATAAGTATAAGAACTTGTTAAGTACTTGGTTGTAAAAGTTGGTTAACTGCTGTGCTTTTTATTTTAAACTTATTTTAGACTTACAGAAAACTTGCAAAAATGTTGGTACAAAGAATATTCTTGTATTCCTTACCCTGCTTCCCTAACTGTTAATGTGTTGCATAATGATAGTATAATTATCAAGGATAGGAAATTAATATTGGCACAGATAATTAACCCAACTATAGAACTTAATTGAATTTTGTTGACTTTTTTGCTAATGTGCTTTTTCTGTTCTGGGAACATGTTATCTACTAATGTACTTTTTCTACTCCAGGATTCTATTCACATTGCATTTATTTGTTATTTCTACTTAATCTCTTCCAGTCTGTAACAGTTATTCAGTCTTTCTTTGTCTTTAATGACCTTGATGCTTTTGAAGAGTATTGTTACTTTGTAGATTATCTCTTAATTGGGATTTTTCTTGATCAGAGTAAGGATATGCATCTGTTTTTGATACCTTGTTAACTGATGGGCGTGAGTTTTTGTTCCAGTAATATCTGTGCCACTTAAATTATGCCATCAAACTAATTCAAAGTCTCTACTTAAATGGGGACATATATTTATTTATTTGTTATTTTTAATATAAAGAAAACATTTTTCAAACTTTGATCTGAATTTGTATATGTTTTTATATAGCTACTTCAGAATCTTGGTTCAGCAGTTCGAGGTACAACTTCAGCAATACAGACAGCAGATTGAAGAACTAGAAAACCATCTTGCAACTCAAGCAAATAATTCACATATAACTCCTCAAGGTAACATGCTTTCTGCTATTTTGGTATAGTGGATAACTACTAGTGATTATCTTAAGCTGCCATAAGAAAATTTCCTTTAAAATCCTTGATTAGATCTTTATTTCCTGTAAACATAAAATGCTTTATTATGAATTGTTACTGTACTGTCAATGGCAGAAAACTGTGGGCCCCCCCGCCCCCCAGCCTCCTGACATGGATGTCTTTAAGTCTGCTCATGCTGCTCGGTCTTGTCTCATAATGTGGATGTGCTGATGGAGTTTTCCTCCTACACATTAACTGTACCAAAAATAGAACTCAAGTAATAAAAAAAATAATAATGTGTTAATATATATATATTTATGTAATAATATAATTTTCTTTTATAGATTTGTCAATGGCTATGCAGAAAATTTATCAAACATTTGTAGCTTTAGCGGCACAACTTCAGTCTATTCATGAAAATGTAAAGGTAAGTTTTTATTACAAGTTCATCTATCTGGATATATAGACCCAAGTGGGATAAAAGTATTTATGCCTATTATAGAAAAGCTGAAATTACATATAAATGAAAAGAACTTAAAACTAAAATAAGCTATCATCATGTTGTGAACAACTTTCTGTGTTCATACACATTTTTTTAGTGTCATTTTTAGTAGTTACATAGGATGTCATTGCATATGTGCATAATTTGTTTAACCCATCCTCTCTTGTCGGACGTTTAGTATTTTTCCATCTTTTTATCACTATAAAGAGCACAACAGGATATAAACATTCTTAATAGCAAAATTATTTTGTGCTGCATTAAAAAACTTGCTTACATTTGTTCCTTCTAAATATAAGAAACTGTTTACATTTATGGAATATTGTAAATAAAATAATTTATCACTGAATATTTTGAACCTTGTATAATAATGTTTTTAAAATTTAAGTGAAATATGAAATACAAGTGCAATTTTTCCAGTGAATCAAGCAAATTAAATTATTTTTTGGAGTTACATATGATCAAAAAAAGTCTTAAAATTTAAAGCATTTAAATCTGAGTCTAAATAAATCATTTACTATATAGAGTTTAGTTGAGATTACCAGATATTTTCATTTTTATTTTAATCCTGTGCATGGTAACAGAATTTTAAAAAATGTTAACCATTTAAATTATACCATATTTGAAATGATAGCAAACTTTAGACCTTTTGCTTTAATACATTTAAAATTTTAAACCATATCTTTAAAATAATTTAATTTTAAAGGAGGAATTTTTATCAAATTAAAACAAAATTTTGTGTCCATAGTATTACTTTTTTAAGTGCTAAAGATGATTCTCTGTTGGCACTTTGAAAGCTGTGTTGTTCAGGTGGTTTTTTCCATTAACTTTTATCATGAAAGTTTTCAAGTATATAAAAAAGTAGAGCACTATTATAATGAATGCCCAGGTACTGACCACCCAACTTCAGCTATTATCAGGATCCTGATGATCTTGCTTTTATTAGTTCTCTACGCAGGGATGCTTTTTTTTCCAAGGAGTATTTTAAAGCAAACTCCAGATTTGTCATTTGTAAATGCACATGCTTTTTCAGTGGCAGGTTCTTTTCTCTGGTTTGAAAACTATCCTTTTTATGATTATAAAACAATAAGATATAGATTTGCACAAAGCAGCCCCAGATTCTGTTGGATAAATTTGACAGGAAATTTTGACCTATTTTTTTTTTTCTTTTAATATACATTCCCAAAAACCAAAGGATCAGATCAGGTGTACTGTGGTTGGCTTTGCTGTGTCATTTATTTTCAGTTGTATTTACAGAGCAAACTATAATTTCTAGACTTGTTCACTTATAGAAATCTCAGAAGTGTATTTTTCTTCCTTTTATATTGTTTTTCATGAGATAATCTCTTGAAATAGCCTTAAACTACCTGCTCCAGCCAGGCTCAGTGACATTAACAAAATTAGACATTAATTATGAATTTTATGAATCATGGCTGATGTCAGGTTTGTTTTTTAAACTATTTGGCTTTTTCAAGTCTCTAAGGCAGGTCATAATTTCTCAGTATTTGAAGTAAAACTAAAATTAAGGACTTCTGATGCCAGACATTGTGGATATGTGTACATAATTACATAGAAAAAGGGATGATGGGCTTGAGGGAGATCAGTTCTAATGAGATTTGTATATTCTGTATCACATACCATAATTCTGACTACATTTTCCCCCAAGTTTCAGTTTTCAGCAGGTCCACTTTAGTACCTTATAGAGGTAGGAAAGTTTGGAACTGGAACATCTAATACTGACATCCACACAAAAGGAGATGATAGCTTTTAAATACTATAAATAACAGTAAGATTTGTAAGTGCTCTACCTGTTATAATCACAAGCCTAAAATTGATTAATTTCTGTTAAGAATAGGTAGGAAATATGAAAATTCTGTGTCTTCTAAAAGTAGTATAAAACTGATCTAAATTAGGTTAAACCTTCAATGGAAGTATTTAATAATTCTGCTGTGAGAAGAATTCCTATTAATGATCTTTAGTCAGGGCAGATTTTACATTGGGTAAACTGGCTCATTTTATAAACTTAGTAATTTTTGTTTCTTACCCTTAAAATGTAAACTCACTTTTTTCTTCCTATTTGCTTATACAAGCTCAACACGAGTCATTCTTATTGTAAAATAGTCAAAAACAATATTGATAAATTAAAGGCCCTCTTTGTATCATCCATGCTCTCTCTACTGAGGTAACATCTTGTTTTAATGTATTGTCACCCAGTCCTTTAAGAAAAGGTATTAAAATATATATATAATTTTATTTTTCAACTTTTTAAATCTAAAATTTATCAAAAAGTTGGTCATGGTAGGGGAAAAGTCCATGAAAAACTGAAATATTTAAAATGAAATTATAGATGTTGCTCTGCTTATCTTAAAGCTTAGCTAATTCATTTTAAAGAGAGTCTCATGAAGCCCGAATATTTTAAGTAGTTTATTGTAAGGACAAATGACAAAAATAGGGAGGAAAATATTAAAAGGAGTGAAAGAACTCTCAAACTCATCTTTTCCTACACCATGTATTACTAGCAGTCTAATTTGCAATTTAGTTGGAATGCATCATATTGGCAGTGTCTTTGATCTGTCTTTGCTGACTTATTTTATAGCTATATTCATTCACTTATTATCAAAGTCAACATAGAATATGATTAACCTTTTGTTTTTTAAATTCTTTTAGGTGCTCAAAGAACAGTACCTTGGCTATAGGAAGATGTTCTTGGGAGATGCTGTCGATGTGTTTGAAGCCAGGCGAGCAGAAGCCAAGAAGTGGCAGAATGCACCCAGAGTTACTACTGGACCCACCCCTTTCAGCAACATGCCAAACGCAGCAGCCGTTGCCATGGCTGCAACACTTACACAGCAGCAACAGCCTGCTCCAGGTCTGAATGCATTCAAGTTATAGCTTCTTACTGTTAAAATGCAGAACATTTATGTGCATTTTTATAAGTCTTCCTTTTATGTTAGCACTGAAGAAATTTCTATGAATAGCTGTTCCAATACAATCTAAAAATTGTGATGGACACAATTATAAACATATACCTGATTAAAAAAAAGCAGGGTAGTCTTAGCAATAATTATACATCAATGAGATATTGAATATTGTGAATTTACTTAATGTTATTTGCTGTATTGCTATAAATACCCTTTAGAACATGGTGTTTCACTACTGAGTTCCATTTAAGAATAACAGATTCTAAAATCATGATTGTATCACTTATTTTAAAGTCAGAGATAATCCAGCCATACGTTGCATTTTTAATACATGGTACTGATAGATGGTGCATTCTTGTTTCCTCATACATAGTGATTACAATAGCCACATTCAGGAAGAAGTACATTTTTATTGACTCAAGGTGTGTTGAAGATCAGTTTGTTTGTATGTATAATGACTAGTAAGAGTATAGGTCCTCTCAGCCAGGCTTTGAAGAAGGTACATACTAGAATTATTTGTACCTTTTCAATGCAAACAGAACAGCAAGAGCAGGAAAAGATGTTTTGAGATGCTGTAGGTTGAACATTAAGAAATATGAAGTGAAAAGTTGAGCAGATGAAAATAATTGGCGAGATATTGGGAAGCAGGTAATTTTAGTCTTTGGTTTAATTCCAGTTGTGAGAAACATTTTCGTGGTCAGTTCCGCAGTGTTTTGTTTGGTCTCGTGTCTTCCAGAGATTACTACCTGTCTTTTTTACTCCTGCACTTCCTTTTTTTGTCAGGCTTGATTTGACGTAGAAAAATAATGGTCTTAATGGATATTGGTTTTTTTTTCTTTTTATTCATTGATAAATTTTCAAGTAATGCTTATTATTCTACAGCATGTGTCTTTTTGAGAGTTTTATATAGTCTAGTAGTAAGTTATCGTACAAAAAAAGTAAAAAAATAAATAAATAAAAGGCATCTAGATTGCATTCAGGCTGCCTCCACAGGAAAGCAGTCTCCCGTTCTCACTATTGACAGTTTAAAAACTTCTTCACATTTGGAGATGACAGAATTGAGTTTCCATCAGTAAACAGCTGGTGATGGGTTTTTGCCAAATTCTCCACATTCCGTGGCTGGACCCCTGTGATACACGCAGTGACTCTCGTAAGTGCTGTGCAACAGTTCTACAGCTGGCTGGGGTGTGCGACTTTGTTCCCAAGTAACAGGGAAAAAGTCATGAGATTGATTCCAAGTCATTATGGGGTTTTTGATTCCTATCAATCCCATAATTATGAGCCTCAGTTCTCATGATTACTTAACCAGTAAGTCAAACGAAATATAGTACCAATTTACTTTTTAGGGCCAGTATTAGTCCTAAAATAGATGAGATAAGCATGGATTTGTTAAGTGTTTTTTGCACATAGGACTTTCCATTCTGATAAAACCAGAGAGAAATTAATTATCTAAAATGTTATGGTGTAAATGAATTGTATTGTGTTACACAACTAAAATTGAAGCAAAATTACCTGTTTGTTTGTTTGTTTGTTTTTTAGCATAGTCTAATGTGTGGGTTTTTGCTCGTTTTGGGCTTAAATAGATATATGTTCATCCTATGACTAGGAGCGCTTGTTATGTGCTTGGTTCTGGGGACATAGACGTAAGCAATACAGATATGGTCTTTCCTCTCTGTGGCGGTGGAGAATATAGCTTGCTGTAGAGTAATCATGTTGAGCCTTTTGTTCATATACTTTAATTTTAACTTTGACTTATGCCAGGCTTAGGGGAAACTGACTTTCTGTGTTCCCTGCAGTTTTGAAACCCACGTAAGGGTTTTCTTATCTGGTGGCAGGAATTTTAATTTATCAGCCTAAACAGTTTTACATTGTTTTCATTTTGAGTTGTGTGAATTTTTAGAAATGAGAAGCATAACAGTCATAATCACAGTTTTGCATTGTTTTCTTTTTGCTTTTGTTTCTCTGAAGGTCTCCTTATCCCTTAGTCCATTCTTTTATGCCTCTGCCTTTTCAATTGTTAGTTATTTTAGTCCTGTCACTACTGTAGCAAGATTTATGAGATCAGTCAGATACATACTCATTCTTTGAGTTATATACAGCCCATTTAGAAATATCTCTATCAATTCTATAGTGCAGTCTTATTTTTCATCTCCTGTGACTTTGATGGAATCTTTTTTTAACTATCAGTAACAGATTTTAAAGACCATCTAGAAGAAGCTAGGTAAAGCTCGTGTGCTATTTTCATATATCGCTATTGATTTGTGCAGGATTTCAGTTGTCAGAGGGGTTTTGCTTTTTGTTTACATGTGGATTTTGACTTCATTATTGTGAAAAAGCAGGTGGCTTCTTAGGCGACCATTAGCTTCCGAAGGTGGTTTCTGTGTGGTCTTTCTTGGAGGTGGAGGTATGCAGTTAAGTGACTTCTTGACCATCTGTGATTTTTAATGAAAATGTATAATAGAACGTAGCCTGTGTGATTTCTGGTTATTGCTTCTGAAGGCTGAAGAGAATTGATGAAAAACCAACAGGCTCTTTAGGTATGAAGTGTTGGGACGTGGATAAATTACGTGTTGGCAGAGCCTGAGCACACTTGTCTACTCGCCAATGCTTCTGAAGCCTCTTAAAAAGCTTTACATTTACATTAGGCTTTTCAGTATAATTTAATTTAGGATTGTTTTAAGCTAATGTACTGCGATTGAGTTGCTGTTGTGTTTTGACACTTTTAAAAGTTCTTGATGTTTACATGATAAGATTTTTCTCGTATGACTTAGCTGCTGTTTTTAAGGAAAGCTGAGACGTTTTGTTAGGAATACCTACTTTGTAGCTTTTAGTGTAGGTTTGGAATTTTAAGGTATAATGTTAAATAGGAAACTTAAGTATTTTATTTTAGTTTCTTGTGGTTTTGTGATTTTGTTGTATTTAATAACCAAAGGAACATTCCCCCATTAAATGAGTAGAGTAGAATTTTTAAATTGGGGAAAAGGCATTTTTTTGTTGTTTAAAGAAATGTCATTTTAAATATGACTTAAGGATAACCAGACTAATTACATTAGGTATTTTGAGTGATCATTGAAAATAATTAAAAATTTTAGCACTTTAGTCCTTTTCCTGTGAATGCAATTTTACTTTTAAAAAAGTAGAATTTATTCTGGAAAATATGAATTACAGTATTAAACTTGATTTTGTTGTGTGTGACTGTACATACAGTAACTTTTGTAAAATGTTACTCTACATGAAGATTTCACTTTGGGCAGTCTTTGGGATATATTACTACTAACTTGGTTTTATTTATGGAACTAAGAGCCTCTCATTGAATGACTATTCAGATTTCAAAACAGACTTCTTGAATTGTTTACGTAACTTTTGCTTGAAGGATTTAGATTCTGTGCTTTCTAATAGTGAAACTAATTTATATGGTGGCCAGAGTGTAATATATGCTAATACTTTGGCATGGGCGATATTTATCATGAGTTTTTACTATTAAAAAATGTTATACATTTGCCTACTAGTTTTATAAATGATGTTGCCTTCAGAATTTGTGTGAAGGTACAAAACTCAAAATATCACGTACCTGTCTTGCAATGGAAAGTCTTGTCATCGTTAGAGTTCTTGATGACCTGTATCCTGAGTATCAGTTATTGGAGTTGCTCTTAGAAACAGACCCACACACAACAAAATGCATGTTATTTGAGTAACTCATATGACTTGTAGGGCTGAGGGCTGTGGTGTGCATTGTTCTTTTGGGTCTTCCACCAGCAGTGCCTCCTATTAACATGTGACAGTTAAGTCTCTCAACGTTAAAGAAACTGGACATGTGTGTTCTACATATTCTTTTTGTTAGGAATAAGAAAGTAGTATGCTTGGTCTCTTTTTCTGTAGTAACATTTTACAAAAGAGCTGCTAGGCAGGTATTTTATTCTCAAATTGATCTCAAACTGGATGTGAAAATTTAAATCCTTTTTAAACTTATTTTTTAATAATAGTATAAGAACTCTGGCTGCTATTTTTATTCTTTATTTTCTGGGTGGAAACTATTTGGAAAGTCCAGTTTTTGTTCCAGTGTAGAAAATGTAGTTCTTCAGTCTTCTTTTCTTTGTTTTAACGCTTTATAATTTTACACTACCTTTTGAATATACAAACCTCATTCTTCATTGAACAACTTGAAAGCTTTGATTTCTTTGAAAATTTAAAAATTTCAATCTGTATATTACTTTGGCAGTTCCCTCAACTTTGAGATGCACTGATCACTGTGCTTGAAAAAGACAAGACTGAAGATTGTACTATGAAATTTATTGAATAGTTTTCATAAATTATTTATCAAATGAGAGATTTTTAGATTTTTTGTAGTCTGCTTAGTTAAAAAAGTGTAGTTAAAAAAGAGAGGCTAGTAAGTTTGATGCTATTGCCAAACAAACTCAGCCAAAATCTTTAAAGTAACAAATGGGAAAAGGATGACTAATGGTTTTGCATCTGAGTACATTTTCCAAAATGTTGGAAAGAAACTTCTGAATTGAAATCTTGAATGTATTGAATCTGTCAAGGTACACAGCGGTGCCTTTGTAAATGTTCGGTATCTATCTTATTTAGTCAGGTGATAAGTGGTGGAATGTAGCAGAGCTTAACAATAGAACTCAATTATCACTTTTTGTGAACAAGTTGGAATTGTCATGTTACTGTGTAATTGATTTGCTTTAAAATGAACAATAAATTTAATAAAATAAAACATTGTCTTGTTTTTTATCTATTTATTGTATATATCATTTATATTTCATATAAGAAATCATGCCTAGTTTTTGGGTACTTAACTCTTATGAAGTAACATGATAGTTTGCCATGTTAGTGTCAGTCTCTCTTGATCAATTGAGACTTGACTCTAACAGTAAGGAGTTTGTTTTAAAAAGAAAAAAAGTAAAAACCTTTACTGATTACACTAATTTTATCAGAAAACAAGTGGGGAGATCTAAAATCATTCTAGAACTAAAACTAAAAGAACTATAATTTACAATACATTAAAGATTTCAAATTATTTAGCAGGTTAAACTAACATTCATCTTTCAATGAAGTAAGCCTCTTTAATTGTCTAGTTTGAATAAGTTAATTAAAAATTCTTTTGGAATAGGTAAATCACTTGGGACAGATACATTAGGCTGGGGAGACATTCTGAAAACTAAGTTCTAGCAAATAGAATTTGTTAAAAGTAATCACTGTTCATTTAAAAAATAACTTCATAAACTTTAATCTTGAAAGAGTAAGGCAGATTTGTTTTTTCCCCCCTCCCATTTTTTTTTTTTTTTTTTTTATACCAGGGCCACAGCCATCTCTGGGAGTTAGTTTTGGAACGCCATTCGGCTCAGGTATTGGCACTGGCTTGCAATCAAGTGGCTTAGGTTCTTCAAACCTTGGAGGTACACTTTAACTTTTCTAATATTGCATTGGACTATATACATTTGAGTTGATATTAGCCTGTAAAAAATTACTATTTTGGAAGTTAAGATTCCATCTGACAGAAATGATTCTCCAAACATAATCAGTGCTTTTTAGTATTAGATTTAGAATCTAAAAAAAAACCATTCCATCTGTGGATAGTAGATATTAAAAAGCATTAAAATTAAGTGATAGGGATAGTCATATTTTCAAAGCAATATGCTAAAATATGAACTTAAAAATAACTTAGTTTTAATAAATTTAACAAACTTTTAAAAAATTAGTAGTCTTAACATTAGTTTGGAGTCCGGATTACTGGATATACGTTCTCCTAATCATCTTTTTCTGAAAATGAACACTTCAAATGGGGAAATAACTATTATTATAAGTTGAACAGTTTGACTCTGTCCATTCTTAAGCACTTTGGGCATATTTGCCTATATACATACTTGCATACTTAAGCAATTAAGTTTGATAATTCTGTAAGTTAATTCTATAAGGTAAGTCAGCAAAAACATCATTTTAAATACAAATGCGTTCATAACTGGTATGGATAATTGAAAGTTGCTTGTATTTTTACAAGTACATTGTCATAATGAATAAGGTTCCCTTATTTCCACTAAAATGTAGGAGGAAGCCTATAAACTGTTATGATTACTTAGTATAGTAGACTATTAGAAATTATTAGAATTATGACAACAGAATTCCTATTATCTATAATCTAATTTACCATCATATTTTTTAGAAGCAGTAATACTGTCAAACTCAATGTTTTAGATAAGCTGTTGTAAAGTAGCTTAAGCATTTGAATTTCATTTTTAGAGCACTTGGCTTTTAGGAGAGTAGAAACAAGTCTTCAGGTACTTAGCAGCATCTCCTCTTGAACTTTGCAGGATGAAAAATGTTTGTTTAAATTGTGACGATCGTATTATTAAGAGAAAACCACAGTGCTGCACTCGTGATTTCTCATTGTTGCTTTGGCTGGTCCTGTGGCTGGAGCGTATTGTTAACTGAAGAGCTTTAAACTGATTGACTAGTTATGCAGTTTTTCAATGATAGAGGTTTTTAAGTGAAAATTTTTTGGTTAAAAAAAGCTTAGTAAAATGATCTCGTACTTTGTTTAAATCGTAATGCATGTCATACTTATTTATGAACTTAGTCTTTTTTTTTTTTTTTTGCAAAGTGAAATAAACCAAAGTAGATATAGCTATTTGACTAAAATGCTTGAAGGGTCACTAAAATTTCTAGTTCATTTGAGAGAGAAAATACTAAAATAATCTTGTTTTTTTTTATGGCCTGTTTCTTTAAAAATTAGAGGTATAAATTTTGTCTAAATACATATAAATGTTTTATTGAATTAATCTAGTTCTTCAGAAGTTGTAGGCAAAGGAGTAAATAGCAGGTTTCCTTCATGAGGCCATATTTTTCAACACTGTATTTATTAGACCTTTGATGATTTTAGGTTTTATTTGTCAGTATCCTATAATCTGTGTTTTACATGCCGTTGTATATTTCTCTATTACCCTTCCACTAGGATTTGGAACTAGCTCTGGTTTTGGATGCAGCACCACAGGGGCCTCCACATTTGGATTTGGAACAACAAATAAACCCTCAGGAAGTCTTAGTGCAGGTTTGTGTGTTTCAGCCTGAATTTCAGACACATTTAAAGGTGCAAAGTATTTAACTTAAAAGGATAAGTATTATTATTTCCAATATACAGAAAATATCCCTGATTTAGTCTCTGTGCTCTGGACAAAGCATGCAAGCCTAACTTTCTAGCTTTCCCTCTCTTAATAAGCTAAAGGTCAGGTTTATAAAATATTTCTAACAAGACTTGTTAGTTTGACATAATAAGTGATTATATCCTCTCAACTCAGCAGAGATTCTTTTGAACCCAAAGACAATTTTCTTCATTATTACAAAAATGAACCCATTGTTGTTTAAGTTTTAACCATTTTTATCATTATTCATTTGGGAGAATGATTTCCAAAGAGATGTTCTTTAGTTATAAGCCCCATCTTACAAACAAATGATGATTAATTGGATTCTTTGTTTATTTTTGAAATAGGTATAATCTTATGACTCTTCCAGTAGAAAATTCCAAATGTCATCTAATTTTGCACTTTCTCTGTATTTGTAAATAATGGCTTGTTTTAATGTGCAGAGTCTAAAATAATGACATAATACCAATTGTGTTTAAATTGAGGGATTTTAAAAAACATTTCATTAATATTAAGTAGTGTTTAAAATCAAGAGTTCCAACAGAGTAGGATAGTAGAATTCAGTGGTATCATGATTCTAATATAAATATGTTAATAGCGAACTAGACAGTAATCACATTGGATCTTAATCATTCAAGGGCTCCTGTAAAATTAAAACAATAGGTACCATTCTTTGGTGTGTTCATTGTCCTGAAAATTGTGGGTTGTGGTTTTCTTGGAGGACTTCAAATTGCAAGGAAGGAATCCTGCTGTTGTGAAAGTCTCTTCTGCACGTGAGAATATGTTTCTGAAGGGACTAAGGAGGAAGGCATGTTGGCATATTGAAGTAACAGGAAGGCGTCTGGTAACTTGAAGTCTTCTGTAGATTTCAGTTATTTGTGCTAAGGTTTCTCTTTTGAGCTGGATCACTAAACTTCTGTCTTTAAAGGTAGCCCCGTAATTGTTCGCTAAATTATCTTCCTGTAAAATTCCATGTTAGAAATTGAGGGCCATAAGATAGTTACTATTTATATAGATCATATATATTTTCAGCTAGAAATTTGCCTCTCATCCCCATTTTTTTATATTTGTTTTTGTGACCTAACTTCTGATCTGAATATTCTCTTCCCTAAACATAAGGCTTTGGCAGCTCAAGTACATCTGGGTTTAACTTCAGCAATCCTGGCATCACGGCATCAGCTGGTTTGACATTTGGGGTGTCCAATCCTGCCTCTGCAGGTTTTGGAACAGGAGGACAACTCCTTCAGTTGAAGAAACCTCCAGCTGGAAACAAAAGAGGAAAAAGATAAATATGGGTTGATGTGTTGAGAGAATCCGTAGCGGCATCGTTCATTCTATGAGTCTATTTTTCTAAAATCGATGCAGTGATTAAATTGCATCCCAGGAGATTTCTAAAGTTTTGATATTTTTCCCTACTCTGGGGTTTGAACTTTGTTCTTTATTTGCCACGCTAAGTATCTTTTTTCTTGTGATTTTGAAACCCAGTTGTATATTTTCCATTATTTTGGTTCTCAGTGTAAGAAATGTTCTGATTACATCACTGGTTGGTAAACCTACTATTTAACCTAGTGTTAATAGCTATGTTTTTGTTGATAGTGTTTACATTATGTGAATATATGCACATGTGTTTCTTAAACGGATGGTATGAATTCTAGGGCCTACACAAGAATCATTCGGTTCCTTGATAAAGGCCTCTTGAACTGCAGGGCATCTTGTGAATATGTATGTACATATATACAGAATAATACACACAGTCCTGTGTGCATATAGAATATATATTTACAGATCTACAACTTTTGCCTCAGACTGTTTCTTTTTCTAAGGGTATTGCATTTTTCACCTATTAATTGTCAGATCCTCAGTGCTGGAGGATGAGCTGGAGGAACCAGGTCGTCACAATTATTTGCTCAGAGACTTAGTGAAATGGTTACTGGTGTAAATATTTGACTGACTCCACTTCATTTCTCCTAGGTTTTTCATTTTTGTTCTCTATCTTAACCTTTGGCAGCTGCTCTAAATGAGGAATGCTGTAAAACTCAACAGATTTGAACAAACTTTTATTATTCTGTATGTCCTCATATTGCCTATATGAGAAGTCTTCGTATCCAATATGTACCCTCAAAACCACATTTGAGCTCCAGACTGGTATTCTGGGCATGAAGAGCTGTTAAGCCAAATTGATTCTATGCAGGTGAAGGATGCACTATGACTTCAGTGGAGATTTTTCTAACTGTTCCAGTAGCAGAGTTCTTCCTTATAGGGCTATTGATACTGACACCAAATGGAGTGGCTTATCAGCCTCTTAATGTCTTAAGTAAATGCTTAATTTGGAATAGAGAAACAATATATTTTAAGAAAAGTATTCTTTGTAGCAACTATAAATTATCCCATTTTAACAGTGAAGAGAGCTCCAAGTATAGCACATAGGTGTGTCAGATTGCATATGTGTAATATTTGTCTATGTTAGTGTTAGTGACATAGAGTGGTGAAAAAGAGCCCTTGGAAAGAAGTCTGCCTTAGCCACGATTTCGGACGGAAACCATTAGGTAGACGTATTTATCTTTCAAGTACAGTTTTCAAATGGGATATGAACATGGAATTTCAGTGAAAATAGTTTAATTTTTTAAATGGAAGGTTTTGTACATAATGTGCATCAAGTGAATTTTCAGAAGCATTTCACCAAGGCACCTTTTTTTTTCTAAAATAGGTATTGCGTATATATGTGTATATATACATAGATATATACACACAGATATATTTTTAGTATACTGTTGGGTTTGATTATAGTGTTGTCAAATCTGTTTTTATTTATCTGCATATAGCAACGATTGGCTTTTTAGAATTGAAATTTTTGCTCCTTGATGCATTTAAATAAGGAAAATGCTTTGTTTTTGAGCTCTAAAGCTGTTTTTATTTTTGCACACTTCTCTAATACTGCAAACCCCAAATCCACATTTTGGGGAAGGACAGGAAACGTGATTTTTGTGTTTTGAATTACTGTCAGAATTAAATACACAGTTGCAACAAACTTTTTTAAAAGGACATTGCATTGTACTGCAAAAATCTGAATATTTATATTTCTTGGTTTTTTTTCTTTATATATTTTGCATTTTAATATGTTGAACCACTGGAAATTTACAACAGATAAATTTGTGATAGTAGTTTAAACGTGCTGTCATCGTCTCCATTGTCTTCACTTTGTCCAGAGCCTATCGTTAAGGAAACAATAAAATCTATTGTGTCAGTTGCCTTGAATCTTTATAGGTGTCAGTAGTTATTCTTAATATGTAATTTTATAATTACTGCTCTCTATTCTCTTTGTTTTCACTGGTTTACACATCTCGCTTTTTTTTTTTTTTTTTTTTTTTGGAAACTAAAGGCAACACTAGAAAGTTTGAATGAAATGTAAAGCCCCCTTCAATGCATAGACCTTAATCCAGCCTTCCTCCCCGAAAGTTGTCTCCTTATGGTTTGGTGTATATCCTTCCGGACTGTTTTTAAAAAATGCTTTTTTCAACATATGTGTACAAATGTTCATACTCCTGTTGCTTTTCTTTATTTTCTGACATTTTATCATTCTCTCTAATCTCCTTTTTTATTTTTTTAAAAGACAAATGGGTTAATAATCTTTGTATTCTGTGACTTGCTTTTTCCCCTTTAACGATGTATCGTTGACAACTTTCCATGTCCATCTATGCAGATTTACTTTTTTCATACTCTCCTATAGCGTGGAAGTTCGATGATTTGTTCTAATACCTGCTGATGGGCAGTTTGGTTCTTCCCAGTTTTTTCAATATTACAGAAGAAACTGCAATGATTCTTTGTGCTTATGTTTGACGTTTCTTTAGGATTGATTCTATAAGAGGAATTGCTGAAAAGGCATACAAATTTTGTTTTAATATCAGATTGCCTTCCAAAAATGCTATATAAATATACACGTTTGCAGTGTGTAGGAGAGTACCCATTTCCTAGCAGTCTCTAAACCTTGATATTATCACTCTTAATAAATACTTCTGAGGTCGAACTTTTTAATATATTCACTTGCATGTTAAATTGCATGTTAATATCCTATGTCCATTTCTAAACCAACTTATTTAGGAGTTTTTTCTTAATAATTTGTAGGATCTCTGTAGATAACGGATATTAATATTTTCTTGTGAGGTAGATTGGAATTCTGGAATCAGCTGGGTTCAGACCCCTGCCTTGACCCTGTATGATCTTGGGCTTGTTAGTTAACTTTCCTAGACCTTAGCTTCATCATCTGAAAAGGGGATAATAAAAACAAATAATTGTGTTAATAATTAAGCATTTGTGTAGCATATGCCTCTGGCTCTTTGCAAGCATTTACTATTCCTGCACCAATAACTGCTGCTTTAATTATTGTAGCTGGATACTTTATTTTGGCACCTGATAGGGAAAGCTGCTGTTGTCGTTTTAGGGGGTTAGAGGGAGTGGTATGCTAGGACACTTAACTCTCTTTAAGATGAACTTCAGGGTCTATTTTGTCAGGTTTTAGTTTTCTTAAAACCCTATTGTGATTTTGATTGGGTATATACAAATAAAACACAATCTGGGAAGAATTGGCATCTTAATACATACAGCTTGATATGTGCATTTATTGGGTCTTTTATTCCTTCAGCAAGGTTTTACACTGTTTATTAGATTCTTGGTTAGTCGTTTTTCCTGACAGCATCTTTATTTAATTTCTGGGTGTGGATTTTTATCCTGTAGCTGGTACAAGGCCATTTTCATTATTACAAATGCAGATTACCTGTTCCTTTGTGATAATATAGTAAGCCCAAATAATGTCTTACTAATCTCAAATAGTATTTTTTGCAACAAAGGAATTGGACACTGCCTTTAGAAATGTTGTAATGAGATTTGTGTGTGTGAAGTATTTATATTCGATATAAATATCGAATGGTCTATCACAAGACACGGTTTTGGCATTCCCTTCCACCATGCCCTGCCCCAGCCTCTCACTGTGAGTAAGCCTGGCCTCAGTGCACTTTTTAGGGCACACTTCACAAGGTTGTTACTTTGGGGACACGCCCCTGGGGCTTCCTAACACAGGGCCAGTGTCCTGGAAAATCTGAGCCGGAGGGCCTAATTTAAATCTCATTCATAGAGTCATAAAGTCATCTCTGCCTATCAGGTATCTCCCATTGTTGAGTAGGTAGTCTGTCTGGGCACCACACTCAGACCTCTATAAACTTGACCTAGTTTAATCTCAGTATTCCCTATAAAGCAGAGTTAGGCAGTTTACTTGAGGTCACATGAAGTTTTTCTGTGATGCAGGAATAACACACTGATTTTCATGCCTAACTTCTTAAAGGCAAGGAAGGTAATGTGATTATGTTATTTTTATGGTGAAATCGTAAGTATATAATGGACTATATATAGGTCATGGTAAGATAAGGTAAGTACAAAGGGCATGGGACTTGAGGGACAATAGTTGTATCTAGATTGTAAAGAGTGTTTGAAGAATCAAAGGCCAGACTGGTATAGCCATCTTTGGCATTTGCTCACTGTTTCCCCATGAAAATTCATAGAGAACAGCTGGCCATCCCAACATGGGCATCCCTGCACACCTTGGAAGGTGATGGGGGCAATGCTGGCTATCTAAATTTTAAAGACTATTAAGAAGTTGTTAATAAGAAAACCTTCCCAGGAAGGCTTACCCAACTCCTGGAACCCAAAAGCACACACTGTTTGCTCAGACTTTCTGAGACTGGTCCTTTTCTTGTGGTACAGATGAGTGAATCTCAACTGGTCCAAGAAAACCATGGGTACAGAGGCAAGAAGCTGTAGGTGCTAACACTGCAGCAGGTAGAAAGGGGTTACTAGAAAAATTGGTCACAGCCCGGAATGTTTTTTGCCTTTCCCACTTATTCAGTCTAATTTACTTTTTCTCTTCTACCCAGTCTGTCAGTAACAACGATAACCACCAACTAACTACCAGGCTCACAAAGGTTGCAGCGCTGAAAAGTGGGCTGTAGATTTAACTTGCAGAGAACTTGTTTTTGTCATCCTCACCCCTCTTTGAATCTCCTGGTAGCAAGTCAGTTTAGTTCAGTGGACGTTTATTAATATTTGCTACGTGTGAGTCACTGCTGGGAGCACAGAGGGTTACAAGAAAGGGTAAGATTGTCTACGCTCAGTAATCAGTAACTGTTAGCTAACATTGAGTACTAAGTATAGAGGCCAAGGCCTACTCTCAAGGGCTTTCCATACATTGTTATTTAATCCTCAGTCTTTTGACATGGATCCTAATTGTTTTTACAAATGGAAAAAAAGAAAAGACAAGAGAAACTGGCACAAAGAAGTTAGATAACAGTGGTCACTCAACTATCAAGTGGATGTGCCAGAATTCAAACCCAGGCAGTCTCCAGAATCTAGGCTTTTAACTCTTAACTATGTAAATATAAGGTGAGATTTCTTATTGAGTGAGTGGATAAAGACATGAAGCACAGAGGAGATACTAATTCAGCTTAAGGGAATCAAAAAATTATTGTAATAGGTGGTTTCAAGCAGTGAGTATGAATAGGATTTATTTTTTGTAAAGTATTTCCAATTTGAATATAAGGAACCACATATTAATTAAAAATAATCCTGAATTCGAGCAACATGAAGGGATAAAATTAAAAGCAACTATAGGATTTATTTTTTGTAAAGTATTTTCAATTTGAATATAAGGAACTACATATTTACTTAATTAAAAATAATTCTGAATTTGAGCAACATGAAGGGATAAAATTAAAAGCAACTAAATCCCCTTTCCCAGAGAATGTTTCTGTTAAGTTTCTTTCCATCTTGATTCATATTGTTTTTCTTAATTTTTTAAAATAGTTGTATAGCATATAAGTTCCCATTCTGTTTAACTAGTTCCTTTTGGTGAATATTTAAATACTATTTTTTTGCTATCAGAAATCTAGTTGAATAGGTAAAAATGGTACCCAGTTTTACTGACATTTCTTTATGAGAGTTTGAACATTTTTATGTTAATTTTGGCCATCTTTTTCTTAATTGTAAGAACTCTTTGGATATAATCACTATAGAGATGTTTGGAAAAATTAACAGTTTAAAATCTTTAGTCCTTGATCCATGTGACTTTTTAATGGAAATTATATCATTTCTATTTCATGTTGCCTTTAAACATTCTTAATATTTAAATTACTTGCCGTACTATTGCAAATGCTTTACAGTTAATTTATTCACTTCTGTTAATGTTTTTTTGTTGTTGTTTAGAAATTTTAATATGTTGCCAAAATGTATGTCTTTTTAAATCACTTTGAATGAGTAAGAATTCAATGGGTGGGAAAAAGAGAATAAGACTTTTTATGTTTCACCGTTTATAAAGTCATCTTTATTACATCATTAAAACTTCATAACTATATGAAAATATCTTTAAAAAGTTGAGATGTGTGGTTAGGGTCAGATCATGATCTTGGGGCCAGTAGTTTCAGCTTCGTCTTGTTCGCACACGCTCGCATGCACGTGTGCCCTAATCATTGAGGAATTCTACTTGCAGCTTGAGTTTTACAAAAAACAGCCCTTCCACTCTCCCCCTCCCTTGACATACAAGAAGCCTGAACTCTGTATTTTTTTGAAATGAATTTGAAGGTTAAGTTTCCCATCTCAGTTGGTGCCTTCGCCATCAGTAATTCTTTCTTTGCTCCAGACACTGATGTTTTGAGTTTTGGCCTTTCCAAACATTGGGCACACGGACTTTGGACTGGTACCAGTCTGGCGAGCCTGCCAGGAAATGGTGCCCACAGGCCAGCCCCAGCTGGTGTTCCGCCTGCTGAGTCCTGAGCAGCTGCCAAGGCCATTTTGCCTTGGGACCTGGGGGGACTTTTGCAGGCAGGTGCTGGCCGCCCTCGACACACAGCTCGTTTGCAATAAGGACCTTCGGACTTTGGTCTGCTGTTGGTTTCATTTCTGGGGTAAGTCGTTCCTATGTTCCTACGTGTGCAGCCCAGAATCCTTTCTCCAGCTGGGCTTTCTGCCCTTGGGACAAAGCCATCTGCATCTGGGGACCTCTGTGAGAGCAGGATCAGGATTGTGGGACTTGACCCATTTGTTTGCTGTGCCTCTATGATCCAAGGGCCACGATTTGGAAGTAGGGTACATCACCCCAGCGCATACAATGGGGAGCTCCCTTCTCCTCTGGTGGGAGTTTTCCCTTGGCATGAGCCAGTTTGCTTTGAATTTGTTAGTGGTGCCCTGTCCTGTTGGTGTCCTGTCAGAGATACTTGTACCTGGTTTGTGAGCTGGTCGGTTTGCATTTGTGTGGCCTGGCGTTATCTAAGGCTTAGTCAGGAGAGTACTCGAGGTATTGTCTTGCTTGTGTATCATTTGTATGTTGATCTGAGGCTGCTTCTCCCCCAAACCACATTTTCATCTCCAGATACATGGTAGCTGATGTCTTGTGCTGAGGCTCCATCCCAGCACCATCTTCCTCCAGGAAAATCTTCCATATGAAATTCAGGCAATTTGAATGAATTTGACTCCAAGTTTTCTGACTTCGTTGTGTACACTCGCTTCTGTTTTCTGTTTGTCAACAAGACCACCTGAAGGGGCACCCTCAAAGTAGAATCTTGGGCTCCTTGGAGACATTACGATGCATTCTTTGATTATAAATTAATTTTAAAATGACTTTAAAGGAATTCTTACGGCATGGAAGGCTTTGGTCATCTGTGCAAAATACCTTTGAGTTTTATACTGTAGCTGGGACACACAAGCTAGCATTTTAAAATGAAAGCTATGAGATCTGTCATTGGTTATTGGTTTATCTGTGTGTGTATGTAACATGTCTGCTGCTGAATGGTATTGCTTATTTGTAATACTAACATGGCTTAACCAAATGCTTATAAGAGAATTCCCAGAATATAACAGAAATTAACTCAAATGCTTTTCAGGATCATGTGATCTGGGAAAATATTTGATACTAAATTTGGCTTTGGTTTGATTTGGATAAATAGGCATATTTTTAGAATCATCATTAAATAATACTTTTATTCTGCTTGGGTTAGTCAAATATGTTCATGTTATAATTTGTCAGCAAGATACTTGACGGTATGATAAAATTTTTATAACTAATCTAAATTTCTTTTAGGTTAACTCTTTAGCAATAATGTATAAGTGTATAATTGTATAAAATCTTTTGGATACCTTGGAACTTGAAAGTTTTGTTAGCTAAATTAAATGACGGATATTCATTGACCATCTAGGTCATTACCAAATAAGAATTTTTGAAAGGAAGTTTTATGTGTGGCCAAGCTTATTAAGTTTAATCAAGTAAGGAAAATTAAATATTAAAAGGGAGCTGATGTAGAATTGGAGTTAGATTTTCTCTCTTTGCTAAAAAGGACAAAGTTGCTCGGCCTATTAGTCTGCTACTGATACTGTAGGGAAATTTTTTGCTTAGAAAGCAAAGATTCTGTCGTCTGTCAAAATAATTGTTTTATGTTGCTGTAACCACATCCTTGGTTACTTAAGGAAACAGTCTCAATAGAAAGAACTAAGTTTCACTAACAATTGTGTGAGCTTCTGTATTTGTATTCGAAATTTTCTATTGCCACTTTGTTTAAATGGATAATTATTGCTTCATAATGACTTGTATTTTTTTGTCAAATGCCTAAACCTCTTGATACTTTGACAAACTTCTCAAAATTTAAATTATGGAGTCTTGACCTGGGAATATCAAGTTACTGTTTGACCTGGGAATAACTGAGGTACCAGAAGGCCCCTGGAACACCTCAAAAGATTTATTTTCTCTTCTTACAAAAGAGAAATATCAAACTAATTAGGCTTATTTAGGTGTGTCGAGATTACATGGGAAGCTTTGTCAAATAAAAAAATAATTACTTTGTATGCATATATTCTTATGAGTAAATGATTGTTCTAGAAATTATAATTTTCAAGAGTCTACAGTGTCCTGGTACAATATTTTCATTTGGTATCTTAAAATGTTATGTGACAGAGAAAAGCAGTTCCTATATCAATTATACTGTAATCGGAACTACAACCATGCCATCTTAAGATTTTTGTCATTTACAGGCAGTTCTTAGGTCTAACTTTAATAGCATTTCATAAGTTTGCTTCTAGCAGGATAACGTACCTGACTGATATACCTCTCCATTGCACTGGTCCCAGAGACTGGCCAGTAAAATCCTGGAAGAGCAAGCATCCTGATGACCAGCTTGAGCCCAAATGGGCCCTACCTAGTTCTTTTAATAACCCATTACTCTGTTAAATTGATCCAGCTCCTCATAAGAACACCCAGGATGGCCCCACCGCTGACAAACATTCATTCAGAAGGCCTCCAGAAGGCAGAAGGAAACGTGCTCCTGCTCAGGCCAAAGACAGTCCCCAAAAGTCGGAATACACATGCACACCCCTAACAGATCTCAAGTTACTGTTTAGAAGACAACAAACAAAAGATAAGTAACGCACAGCTCACTTCCATGCATCTTTGTCTTCACTTCACTTGCCTGTATTCTTAGTACTTGAACTACCTTGAGCCATCTCTTCTGTACATATAATATTTATTTAACTTCCTTTAAATTTATTCAACTGACTCAAAAGGGGAGCTTCCTAATATTCTGTCTGCCTCAGTATCGGGAAGATGGGTTTTTGGACAATGTTTGCCAGGACCTCCTTATCTCCTTGGTGGGGCGTGCCAGCCTCTGAACACATGATTAGAAATCTTTCAGTAACTCAGGATAATAGCCAATGAGACTTTTCAAGCCATAGAATCTCAAAAGGAGGCCTTCGACTCTGGTCGAAGTTGTATTAGGTCAGTGAATTGCTTTGGGTTAAGTTATAGCTGAACAGGGTGGTGTCTGTGCACTGGTCAACAAGAGCCATAGCCCAGGGCATCAAAATGCTAGTGATGCAGGACAACAGTGCCCAACCAGATACATGCAGATAAATGCAGTGAGGTGCTGAGCAGTTCCATTTCATCTGCCCCAAGGTTTACAGCCCTGACCCGCAGCTGTGGGCTCTAACAGCTCTCTGCCTCGCATGGGCAGGCGCAGCTTGTTGCCCAGGCGGTGAGGAGAATGAATTAGACTGGTAGGACACAGGACTGCTCCTTGCTGAGGTGTAAGGACTGCTGCACAGGAGGTTCCTCTAGCCGTGCCTGTAAAGGTGGCAGCCTGATGCCTTAGCACTGGAGCTGATAAGGGCCAGCGTCAGAGCTCCTCGAGATACTGAGCCAGGGAGGGGACACCTGAATGGGAGTTGGACTGACATCTTCCCCCAAGGTGGCTAGGGTACCTCCTGCCAGAGTGAGGGATGTCCCTGCCAGCTGCAGTGGTCCCCATTGGTCCTGTTGAAGTCTGGACTCAGATGCTCTGTGGATAGCAACTGACACCAAGAGCACCAAGACAGGCCACTTAACATGGCCTTTTGCTGCCTGCTCAATTGCAAATGATCCCAGCGCCTTCACCCCTGGGACAGCATGCTTGATGTTCATTGACCACACAAATTATCCAGGCTGCATAGATGTTAACTAGTAGAGATAATGCCACTTGCACGTGTTAGGATCAGAGGAAAAATCTCAGGATGTGTTGGGGACCCGGAGAAGAGAGATTCTCACCCAGGCCTGTAGGTATTGCATCTGACAGCAAGTCCTTGCCTTGGCTTTTCTGGCCTCAAGAGGCCTTTTAAGTTCAGTCTGAAGATTCCTTAGGAAAATTCTAGCAAAGTGAAATGGTTAATTACTCTTCTTGCTAGACTTAATCAGGCCAAGATTATTGACACGACTTGTTTTGTAGATAAAGTAGTCTTAACTGGGCTATCTTTGGTAAAAATAGGGATGATTTTAGAGAGAAAATTACGTTTCAGTGGGAACTATACCGTACCTTTGTGGACATTAGATTCTAGTGCTGTCCATTGTCTTTTGAGTTTTGTTTTGTTTTCATGTAAACTGGGCTGGGTTCCTAATTCTAGTGACTTAGAACCCTTGAGAACTAAAACTACCCGTTTCATGAACTTGTGATTACAAACCACAGCTAGATAACAGTGTCAGAGAGATTGCCGCAATGGCTCACACTTAAACAGTCTCAGTGACAGATGCTGTGTGAGCCACACAAAAAGGTTACCTAGGCACCCAAGGACATCAGAGACATTGAAAACTACAGAAGATGCTCCCAGCCTACAAATGCAGAAACTGGTTTATAATTCGCTCTGATCATTAACCTTTGTTTTTCTTTTGTTTCCATAAATCATATCAAGTACCGGTGGTGTGGAATGTAACCTGTATAGTCAGCTGTGTGGCCCGTTCCGCTGCCCAAACTAAGACTCCAATAGATCACCTTAGAGTCCCATCCGTGGGTAACACGATTGTTCTCAGTTACCTGTTAGCGGAATGAGGATTGATTGTACGGTGGCCAACTCATCATGCTTTGATTACTGGAGGAAATAATAACAAAAGTTACTCTTTATTCTTTGTCTCATATTAGGGTACAGGTATCCTGGCCTGCTGCTGCTTCTACCATTGCTGTGGTCTCGGCTTGCAAATTGAACACCCAGAATGCCCCCTCTAAGGCTCAGGGAACCTCCCGGAAGAGGTGGGCGTGTGAGTTTGTAAGAGCCGGATGAGAGGGGCACGATGGACAGACAAATATAACTCCATTTTAAGAGCTGATCCTCCCTCTTAGTTAAATCTGGAGATTGAGGAATGAACAACAAAAATGTTAACAGTGAAATGCTCGTTCTCTCTTCGACTGCATCTTGTTTAAGCCTTCTTTGTTCCCATGGCCGTCAGGCCAATGCCTTCTGTTAGTCTTACGTGTAGACGAGCTAATGATTAGAGGAATTCTGCTTGTAGCTTGAGCTTTACAAAAAACAGCTCCTCTTTTCTCCCCTTCCCTTGACATGTAAGAAACCTGAACTTTGTACTTTTTTGAGATGTTTGGAGGATCAGGTTTTCTATCTTCTCGGTTGGCGACTTGTCAATCAATAAACTTTCCTTACTCCAGACTCTGATGTTGAGTTTTGGCCTTTTGAAGTTGGCACATGGACTTTGGACCATAACACTTTGAGAGTTGTAAAGGTTTCGATCATTGCAGTAACATTAAGGTAGGTGATATGACCATTTCTCCTTTACCCAGAGGAATTTGCCCAGAGTTAAACAAGTAGTAGTGATGATACTAAGGCTTGAGTTCAGTATCCCAGGTGTCAGTCATTCTAGTAAAACCTTTTGAAAGACATACCACCTTTATCACATGAATACCACTTTTAGCTCGGTGTCATTTTCAAATTTAATTCTAATGCCTTATGTCCTCTTGTATCAATCCCTTCATCATTAGGTAATGTTCTTCTTTGTTTCTTATTATAGCCTTTGTTTTAAAGACTATTTATCTAAGTATTTCTACCCCAGCTTTTTAAAATTTCCATTTGTATGAAATATCTTTTTTCATTCTTTTACTTTCATTTTGTGTGTCTTTCAATCTGAAGTGAGTCTTTTGTAGACAACGTGCATGTGGGTCTTCGTTTTTATCCACCCAGCCACCCTATGTCTTTTGATGTGAGCATATAATTCATTTACATTTAAAGTGATTATTGATAGGTACTTATTTATTGCCATTGGGTTATTCATATTTATGTTTTATATATGTGTTTGTTTCCTTCTTAAAGTCCCTATAACATTTCTTGTAATATTGGCATGTTGGTGAAGAATTTATTTACCTTTTTGTCTGGGAAACTCTATTTCATCTTCAATTTTAATTAATAGCCTTGCTGGGTGGAGTAGTCTTGATCATAGGTTCTTTTTATCACTTTGAATATTTTGTGCCAGTCTCTTCTGGCCTGCAAAGTTTCTGTTGAGAGGTCAGCTGACAGTCTTCCAGGAGCTCCTTTGTAGGTAACTAGATGCCTTCTCTTGCTGCTTTTAGAATTATCTCTTTGTCTTTAATCTTTAGCATTTTAATTATGATGTGTCTTGGTGTGGGCCTGTTTGGTTTCCTCTTGTTTGAGGCTCTTCTCACTTTCTGGACTTGTGTATTTTTTCACCAGGTTAGAGGAATTTTCTGTCACACAATCCTTTGCTCGCTCTCTTCTCCTTCTGGTACCCCTATGATGCAAAAGTTGTCCTAGAGGTCTTTTAAACTTTTCTTATTTAAAAATTTTTTTCTTGTTGCTGTTCCGATTGGGCATTTTCCGCTTCCTTTTCTTCCAAATAGTCAATTTGATACTCTGCTTCACCTAATCTGTTGATTCCTTTTAGTGTATTTATTTCTGTTATTTTAGTCTTCATTTCTGAGTGATTCTTTGTGGTTTCTATGTCTTTGTCATGTTTACTGTGTCTCTGTTGAAGTCTCCACTCAGATCATCTATACTCCCCCTAAATTCATTGAGTATCTTTATAACCAGTGGTTTGAGCTCTGTATCTTGTAGGTCACTTCTATTTCTATTTCACTTAGTTCTATTTCTGAATTTCCTCCGTCGCTTACTTCTATTTCACTCAGTTCTGTTTCTGAATTTCCTCCATTGTTTCATTTGCTACATCTTCCTTTGTTTTCTCATTTTAGTTGCCTCTCTGGATCCATTTCTATGTAATAGGTAGATTTGTTACGCCTCCCACCAGGTGGCCTTATGTAGTAGATGTTCTGCGTGGCCCAGTGGTGCAGTCTCCCTGATTACCTGCCTCAGGAGCTTCGGGAGTGTCCCTATTGTGTGTTGTGTTTGTTCTGTTGTCACTAAGCCTTACTTGGATGAGATTGACTTGGGCTGACTGGCTGTGAGGATTGGCCACATCTGCAGAGTGTGAGTTACTGTGTGAGGGGGAAAGTGGAAAGAAGAACACCTTCTTTCCTGTTATGTCTGTCACTTCTGCTAACACCTCATTGACCAGAACCTAGTCTTTCATCTGTCTCCAGTGATTTGTGAGTTGGGTAAGGTGGGGGTCTCAGGGAGTCATGGGGTAGAGTGAGGAATCCCATCAGGCCAGGGCAGATTCAGATTTGGTGTGCGTGCTGAGTCTGTGGCCACTTGCAAGAGCCAGATCTCACTGAGACCAGCCGATGCCTGTCTCATGTTTGCAGACCTTCCTGACTTGTTCAAGAGACACTGGAACTTGGGATGAGCCCTAGTGTCCTCCACTGAAAGTTTCCCCAGAGCTGCCTCAGGCTGCACTAGCTGAGGACTGGCAATTGCTATTTAATGCACTCTCTGCCAGGGGCACAGGGTGGAGCTGGTCTCAGGGCAGTGAGCTTGCCAAGGCAATTTGTGGGTTGAGTGGGGTGGGGCTCCTGGTAGACATTGGGTGGAGTGAGCTCATCTTATCAGGCCAATGCAGCTTCACAGCTGGCATTGGGAGTGGGGCTCAACACAGGCAAGATGGTGCCCACCTGTAGACTACACCAGAGAGGAGCCTGACAGAGGGTCATTGCGGCTGTCCCTCCAGCCCTCACTGATGTTGCACAGCTCATCTCTCCCTGTATGTCTCCTGTGCCTCCCTAGCTGCTGCTGTCGCTCCACCAATGCCCAGGGTGAGTGTCTGTCAGCAAACTAGTCTGTGCGCGGGCTTTTTAGGGAGGAAGTCTCAGCTTTTCAGGTTCCTTCTGTCTCAGGTGGCCTAAGTCCCCACTGATTTTTACATTTTTTGTGGGAACTTTTTTTGGCACTAGAACCCTGGGCTGGGAAACCCCTGTATTGGGGTAGGGCCCCTTGCTCCTTTAGAGGGGACCTCTGCATCCACAGTTTTCTCCCAGTGCTCAACTGTCACATGTGGGTCTGGGGCCATTCCATTTGACGTCTCCACCACTCCTGTTGGTCTCAATGTGGTTTTTTTATGTCTTTAGTTATATCCGATATGTTCCGCTAGACTTCAGGTGGCTCTCCAAGTTGATTGTTTAATAATTTTGTTGTAATTTTAATGTGGTCGTGGCGGGGGAGTGGAAAGAAGAACACCTCCTTTCCTGTTATGTCTGTCACTTCTGTTAACACCTCATTGGCCAGAACCTAGTTATATAGTTGCAAGTGAGGCTGGGAAATGTCTTGGTCAGTGGTCACAACCTCAGCTAAAACTCCTGTTGGTAAAGACAGGGAGAATGCTCACTGGGGTGACAATGATATGACGGCCACAGGCTCTTGGGCCTTGAATAGCTGCTAACCCCTTTGGGTCTCATTGCATACCCATCCCCCTGCCCCTGGGCTTTCATTTAGTTTTTGGCTGCTGAGAATTGACCTTGCTTTTTTTGCTAGCTCAGCTATGAATTTAAAAGGTGTTTTTGAAAATTGTACCCATCATTTTCAGGTGTTTGTAGTTAAGAGTATGTTTTAGGAGGTCTAATCTAAATATAGTTTTAAATAGAGGACTTTTTACCAAATTTTTATGGGTACATATTTTATTGAATCTTATTCCTAGTATGAATGTAAACTGACCAAGATTACATCTGATCCCAGTAGTGATTTTATCCTTTTTGTCCATGAGCTAGTTAAAATCCTTTCTTCAAAATCACTACCTTTGTTTAGCTTTTATTCTAACTTTCACTTTAACTTTTTCTGGTGTTCTCTATTTTTAGCTTCTGTAACTTTATATTCAAACTAGAGGCCTGCAACTTGACCTGTTTCATCTACAGAATGTTTGCCAAGTTTTGAAAATCAGATTTTACATGAAATTTCAAATCTATTACTGCTGAAAAGCCAGCGGATGTGGTGGCAGTGCCTCGGCCTCCCCACCTGCTCACGGAGCCGCCCCTCAGAGCTGTCCTTAACTGCCAGCGTGTCCTGGTCCCCACCCCCCTTCCACGTGCATCACCTTACTTGTCGAAATACCTGCTACATCCGGTTAATCATTTGCTGTATTTCACACCGGCTTTGTCACTTCTGCACCCTTACCTATCACAGAATGCTTCTGTACGTGTTTCTGACTGGACTGGTAAAGTGGAGTTGATATTTTCTCCATTTTCCAGTCGGGAAAACTGACTCGCATATAGCCAGGCCACTAGTAAGCCTTCTGTGTCCAGATGTTACAGTGGTTAATCTGCTCAGAAATAACGCATTAGAAAGGACAATGTGTCACCATGTAGTCAGCCTCTCAGTGCTGGGGAGAGGCTCTGGCTGTCAGTCACTGGGAGCACAGAGATCCCCAGATGGATGCTGTGCAGTGCAGGGAGCTGACAGCAGGGAGCAGGGTTTCCTCCTTATCAGTCTCTTCCCACCTGCTATTTTATGGCCTAAAGTTCTGTAATGGGACTTGTTTTATGTGTATTTGTTTTACTCTGTTTTAGGTACTTTCATAACAAAGAATGATTTTTTTTTCCAATCATGATTTACATCTTCTGCATTAGCAGAACAAAGGATTGGTCTAAAGAACATTGTTCTTTTAAATAGCTTAGCCAAAAATAATAATGTGGTCAGCATTTATTCCTTCCTGTCTCAAGAAGAATTTGTGAAATCCACACATGGATCAAGTGGTTCCAAGGCAGACTTCGCATCCAAATTGAGAAGAAGCATTTAGGTACAAAATTCACACAGGACTTAGTATTAAAGAAAGAATGTAAAATATTTCATTAATATTTTAATATTTATTTCATGTTGAAATGGTATATTGGTTTAAATAAACATCAAAGTTAATTTTATGTGTTTCTTTTAATGTGGTTCATATAAAATTTAAAATTACATATGTGACTTGCTTTATATTTGTTGGGCAGTGCTGCTTCAGATGGTGCTAACATATGACTTTCACACATGTAAAAGAGAAATAAATTGCAGATATTTAATTTGTTTCTGCTCTGTGTCAGTTGTTCCAATGGCTTTATACCTAGTATCCCTATTCTCATTGTCTCTGCCCTAGTCCAACATCAGAATTCTTAGTTATCTTCACAAAATGCAAATGGGATTAGGTAAGGCCCATGCTCTTAGTTGTTTTTTATTACAAACTCTTTATCATGGTATAAAAGGTCCCTCATGACCTGTCCTCTACTTTTACCGACCCCTTCTGGTACTCACACACTGAGGCCATTCCAGAATGCTGTCTTCTTTTCTACGACATTGGCTTTTGCACATGGTGTTTTTTGGGAGAAACGTTAGCCTTCCAGCAACATCTTTCTTCCCTTCCTCATCTCCTCCAGCAGACCTTCAGCTGGATCTCCTCCACCTCTTCACCATGATTGGACTTTGGACCTTATGTATGATACAGGCTTACAGTGTTTATTTTTGTTAATTGATAGTCTGTTTACCTCCCACATTAGATTGTGTAATAACCAAGGCAGGAGCCCTGTATTTTTTTTTTTTTTTGTATCCTTAATACTTAGCATCTAATTGGACTCATAAAGATCTCTGAATTAAGTAATTAATGCAGTGGGGAAAAGGTTAACTCAGTGATCCACTGCTGACCTCCATGAAGGTGTTGGAACTGGCCTTCCAAGGTTGGAATCTGTTTCACCACTGAGTAGGTGGATGACCTTGGCCAAGCTATTTAACATCTTTGTGCCTCATTAATAAAATAGAAATATTAATACCCATCTTACAGATTGTAAAGAATAAAATGAGAACATATGTAAGATGCTTAAGTATGTAGTGCAAGCTAAGCATACAATAAATATATACTGTTAATCATTGTCATAATACAGTCTAAACTATTTTTCTTTTTCTCTCAGGCAACAAATCACAGGTTTTAACAGGATTTCGAAAACCCAGTGTTACAGAAACCAATGAACTAGGAAGAAAAATCCAATTCTGAGCTCATTGAATCAGCAAATACTTAACTTGGCAAGGAACTTCTGATTGTCATTTTGTGAATTATTTAAGAACAGGACTATATCTTAGGGTGAGTTCGGTGAAGTTTTTTAGATTCCAGGAAAGACAGCTTGCCCTTGATATTTAAGGACAATCTAATGTATCATGTGGTAGATACTGCATGTGTTCAAAGGAATTGAGATGTAGGCCACTGATCTAGTGTTCATAAGGAATTGAGGGAAATTCACAGATGGAATAGGAAGAGCTGATATAAAATGCGGTTGACCAAGTCTAGTGAATTAAATTTTTGTTAACTTGAATTATGCAACTCATTCTTTAAAAAAAAAAAAAAAAACTATGTTGGGTTGTAATTTACATACTATATAATTCTGTTCATACATTCAGTGATTTTTAGTGTATTCACCAAATTGTGCAATATCACAATCTAATTTTAGAATATTTTCATCACCCCAAAAAGAAATCCCATACACATTAGCAGTCACTTCCCATTTCCCAACTGCCATCCCAAGTCCTAGGTAACAATCTATTTTGTTTCTATATATTTTTCTATTTCGAGCATTTCATATAAATGGTGACTGGCTTTTTTCACTTAGCTTAATGTTTTCAAGGGTCATTCATCTGTACGGTATATCAGTACTTCGTTTTTATCACTGAATACTATTCAGTTGTGTGGATATAATACATTTTATTTACCCGTTCATCAATTGATGGACATTTGGGTTATTTTGACTTTTTAGCTATTATGAATGATGCTGCCATGAACACTGATTGATGGGTTTTTGTGTGGACATATGTTTTCAGTTCTTTTGAATGTATACCTAGGAGAGAAATTGCTGGATCATGTAGGAACTCTATACTTATCATTTTGAGGCACTGCCAAACTTTTTCAAAGTAGCTGACCAATTTCACATTTCACCAGCAAAGTATCAGGGTTCCAATACCTTCATATCCTGCTTTTGTCATTTTTATTCTAGCCATCCCAGTGGGTGTGGAGTAGTTCAATTTGGTTTTGATTTGCATTTCTCTAATGACTAGGGAAGTTGAGCATTTTTTCATGTTTATTGGCTATTTATGTATTACGCAGTTCATTCTTATGTCTTGGGGGACATAGACAATATAGAGAATTATAAGTTCAATATGTGGAAATGTTAGATGGCAGTAGATGCTATGGAAAGAAAGTAGAAAAAAAAGTCTAGAGGCTGTTGTGGGTGAGGCTTGCAGTTTTAAATAAAGTAGCTGGAGAAAGATGATGTGTAAGTAGAGAGAAGGTGCAGATAATGGAGCTGTGAAGAGAGAGGCATGGACAAGGTAGGTGGAGAAAATAGCACAGGTCTCAGGGCCAGATTCATTGGCTCATTCAGAGAGCATCATTGTGGCTGGAAGGAAGAGGGAGGAGAGTAGGAACTGATGAAAAGATCACAGAGTTACCATGAGATCAGGTTGTAGAGCTGTGTAGTCCATTAGAGGGGCATTGGCTTTCACTGTTGAGATGCTAAGTCTTTGTACAAGATCTGACCTTCACCTAACAGGATGTTTGGAGATGCATGCATGTGCACACACATGGGGAGGGGATTTGGTTGCCAAAATGACAGGAATGGGGACGCTAAACATTTTGCAGCACATGATAATCTTTACAAAATATAGGTATAAGTCCTGCTAGAAAACACCGGGGCAAGTTAAAAACAGCAGATGAGTTGAGGGGTGATTCAGTTGAAAAAGGAAGGTTTGGATCAGGCTGGGGCAGTACAGCTGATGAAGCTGGATGATTCTGCATGTATGTTGAAGTTGAAATTGACAGGACTTGCTGACAGGTGAGATATTGTGTATGAGTATGAAGACTCAAGTATGACTTCAAGGATTGTGGTCTGAGCATTGGGAAAAATGGTGTTGGCATTAATGGAGAAGGGTAGGGCCGAGGGGAGAGAGGTGGGGAAGGGGTGGCATAATCATGGCCGCCATAGTCAGACGTTTTATGTTTGAAATAACTTTAGACATTTAGACACAGTGGACATGTTAAATGGGCTGTTGAAAACACTAGTCTGTAGCTAAAAATAGAGGCCTGGGTGCTGATATAAATTTGAGAGTATTCCCAAGCCAGATGATCAACAAAATTGTGAATTAGAGAAGAGGCAAGCTTTGGGGTTTTCCAACGTAGAGGAGTCAGAGTGATGAACGGGAACTGGTCAAGGAGACTTAGGATGTCCAGTGAGGTGGAGGAGAGAGTGAACCATCAAGAGGAAGTCTCTGGTCACCTTGAGAAGCAGAGTTGGGTGGTGGTGAGGAGGGAAACCTGACTGGAGGGGGTGTCAGGGGAGTGGGGAAAGATTTCCAGTCTGGCGATTGTTTTGTTCCGCTGATAGCCCACCCCTCCTGCTGATCGCAAATACAAACTGGACAAAATGAAAAGACAACTGCTTGAGGATTTTTAAAGAGTCTGTTACAGAAAGCAGGTTGTGGAGCAGGGGCCAGTTTCCTTTTTCTTAAAAAAAAAAAAAAAATTTTTTTTTTTTTCTCAATGCTTTGCCCCAGGGGCAGGCCCCAGTGGCTTATCAATACATTTCAGGTGGCTAAAACTCTGTGGAAACTTCTGTCTTCTGGGCCAGAGGGATCAGGTCAGGGAGTCCCTATGGAATAGAGAGAGGGTGTTTGTGGCCCTGGAGGTTTGGATGACGGCGGAATGGACAGATCTAGAAGAAAAAACATCTGGAAGAAAAAAACAGAAGGAGATTACCTAACTCTGCCCTGAACCGCACAGGTACAGGCAGACCCCAGCCAGGTAGCAAACACTTAGAGAATGGAACTCAACCGAAACCTGAACCACTGAAGGCAAAATGGAGCTTATGGTCTGACCGTAAGCAGGGCATGTTAAAATGAAAACATTCTCCAGAGGCTTAGAATGGAACCCAGAGTCCAGATGAAATAACCCTGACAGTGTTCGACACAATACAGAATTATGTGACATGAACAACCAAGAAAATGTGGCCCATCCCCCCAAAAAGAGGCAACCCTGAGATACTCCATGGAGTGAAAGAAAACTCACTTGAGATGACTAAAAGTCAGCAAATATCAATAGAGAAATAAATATAATGAACCAAATGAAAATTTTAGAACTGAAAACAATATCTGAAATGAAAAATTCACTGTTGAAATTAATAGCAAAATGAAAATAGTGGAAAGTCAATGGACTTGGAGATCAATAAAAATGATCGTCTAAAGAAAAGAAAACTTAAAAATATCAATAGTTTTGGGAACCCGTTGCTTAATATTTTAAAATCTAACGTGTGGTAAGAATCTCAGAAGGAGAGGAAATAAATATTGAAGTAGAGACAACAGTTACAGATTCAAGACTTACCAAGCCACAGGTAGAACAAATTAAAAGACATGCCTAGATGTATCAAGACCAAAGATAAAGAAAAAATATTTAAAGTTAACTATAGAAAAATAATAATTTGAATAACTGGATTTCTCATCAGGAACAACAGACGATGGAAAAACTTAAACGTGCTGAGGGAAAATGTCTATAGATGTAATACTTTTAACACAAAGGGCATTGAGGGGAGAGTAAAGGGACCCATCTCTACGGTTGTAAAGTTTCTACAGTTTATTAACTCCAAATAGATTTGAAAGGTTACGTGTATTGTAATTCCTAACGCAACCACCATTACCAGCAATAAAAATAAAAAAGAAATAGCCAAAATGCCAATAGGTGAATTAAAATGGAATGCTAAGTATGCTAAGATATTTAAGAGAAGGGGAGCATGCCAAAACTTCTGGAGGTGGAAGAAATGTTTGTTACCTTGATGATTGTTGCACAGGTGAATACATATGCCAGACCTTATCAAATTGTACACTTTAAGTCTATGGGGTTTATTGTACTCCAGTTTTACCTCAAAAAAAAAAAAAATGAAGAAAGGCAGCCCTTTTGAAGAGATTGTTGAAAATAAGGTAAGAATTGGAGGGCAAATTAAAATTGAATTTTTTTGAAGATGCTAGAAATAATAGTATGTTTGTATGTTGACAGAAAAACCCAATGGAGAGACAAATTGTTGATGCAGGAGGGCGGGGAGAGAATGATTGGAGTGGTGTTCTTGGAGACATGAGGGGAGATGGGGTCTGTCTGAAACAAGGAGACAGCTGGTCCACAGTGACTGAGGGGATGCAGAGTGATGGGTGGGACCATGTGGTGGTGGGAGCTTGCGGAAACTGAGCTGGGTGGAGCGGGGGAAGGTGTGGAGGGCTGAGAAGAAAGAAGATGCCCAGTACTCACCCTGGGACGAGAGTGACTGGATTGGGTTGCCAGGCAACACTGAGTATGCTTTTGAGGCTGGCAGTCATGAAATCAGCAAGCCCAGTCAGAATCTGGCATTTTTCTTCCCCACGGTCAGATGTTCCACTTCCAGCACGTAGAAAGCAGAGACGGGGTAAAATCAGGTGTCCGGTTTTGCCAAGCAGGTAAAGTGAAGCTTGAGACTGACAAGGGGTGTGGGATTATAGCATCCAAACTGGGAAAGGGAATGGAGATCAGACAGTAAAATAATTGTAGAATTAGTGGGTTTTAGGTCTTAAGTTGAAATGATTATGTATTGGGTATTAAAGAGAATGTGCTGGAAAAGTAGATGATGGTAGAAGAATGTGATGATTGAAATTCAGATCGGGGAGGGTTTTCCACTTAAAGTGAGGAAGTCTATAGCTGTGCTTTCCAGTATGATAGCTGCTAGCCTTGGGTGGCTATTTGAATATAAATTAATTAAAAGTAAGTAAAACAGTTTAGTTCTTCAGTCATACTAGCCACATTTGAAAAGGCACATGTGACAAATGGCCACCATGCCAGGGTGCACAGATATAAGACACTTCCCATCACAGCTCTGTTAGACAGTGCTGGGTGTGTGACCATGGAAGTGAAGATGAGATCAGGGAGGAAAAGGAAGTTCATGACCCCTGAGGCCAGGGTGCTGAATGGGTCATTTCCATGGATATTGGAGTCACCAAGAATCATAGCAGGAGTGGGGTTGGAAAGCTTGGGAATAAGTCCCGAGCTAAAGCCTTTAAGGAACAAGGTAAGGAGGAGTGCCCTAGGGTGGCAGGTGCTGAGTCTGACGGTCTGAGCTTGAGTTTGGGGATTGTTTTGGAAGAAAGCCTGGAAGCAGCAGTGACAAGCAAGGACAGCCACGCCACCTTCTGGCCGGGTATTGAGAGGTACGAGCAGCTGCACTGTGAAAAGACTGCAAGGGAAGCTGAGCCCTCGGGAGAGGTGGGTTTCAGTTCCATCCAGAAGGTGAGGGGGCGGGGCCGTTCAGAGTCTGAGGCGATAAGGGCCTTTCACTGGAGAGGACACAGGATTCAAGAACTATCGAGTCTGAATGTGGGAATTGGGGGAAGCGAGTTGTCCTGGGGTTGTGCGGGTTTGACATGAAGGTGAAGGACACTGTGAAACTAGTTCTGATGGGTGTCAAGGTTGTGGGTTGGGTGGCGGGGTTGGCATGTTACCTGCAGCACGCAGAATTCCAGGGCCACCTCTTAGAATCACTAGTGGGGCTTCCGGATCAGGTGCAAATTGTTCCTGGTCTGAGCTTCTGGGCCTCCCTCTTGACACCTGCACGTGGGACCATGGACCAGATCTATAGGTTGGTTGGTTTATTTTCATTAAAAGAATAATATATCTGATAGAAAAAATATAGGTTGTGTGGGATAATAATAAAATAAGTACAGGGGTAAATATAATAATAAGCATATAATATATAATGACAAAATAAGCATAACTAATAAAATATACATTATGAACAATAATGATAAATAGTCATGAAATCATCATTCGATTTAGAAATTAGAACAAGATCAACATTATTGAAACTACCTGTGTGTTCTCACCCAGTCCCACCCACCTGGCTCCCCACAGAAGTCATCACTGTTCTAAATTTCATTCTCCTCTTTACATTTGATGTTTTAACAATAGTTTTTATCACTTATTCATAGTTCCCTAAACATTTTATTTTGCTTGATTTTGTTATAAAAACAGTATATGTAGTCTGCAAATTGCTCACTTAGGGTTACATTTCCAAGATTTGTCCATGTTGTATTTATGTGGGTCTAGGTTCATGGATTTTTATGGCTACATGAATGAACACTTATCGTGTGAAGTAACCACCCCTCCTGAGAGCGGGCCCTGTGTACATCCTGCGTTGTTTTCTGCCGTGAACAAATGACTGTGGGGAACATTTCCGAATGTGCTCCCTGACACACCACGTAGGAGGTTCTCTAGGGCACTGTTTCAAACTGGACCACGACCTATTAGTAAGTCATGGAAACAAATTTAGTAGAATGTATGGGGTTCAGAAGGAACCAACCCAAGATGTGCCTCAGAGGAGTGTGCACATTCTTTTGAGCTGAAGGCTCAAGAGAAACTTCTGCCCCTCCCTTAACCACCTAGAAGGAAGAATGAGTTAGGGGCCTTGCCCATAATAAGAAATAACTCTTTTTGAGTTATTATCATCTGAAATAACTCCTTTTGACCTATGTATAGGGTGGAGCAAACTTCTGTTCACTAAACCTCTGTTCTTATCCTGCAATGACCCTTTGAAGCCCCCAGGGCACTTCACATCCTCCTGAGCTCAGGATGTCCTATGCACCCTTGTCCCCTTCTGCCTCTGACTCATGTATGTGGGGTTCCCATACACATGTACGTACTAAATTTGGTTGTTTCTCTTGGTAATCTGCCTCCTGTCTATTTGATTATTAGACCAGCCAGAGGAACCTTGAGTGTAGAGGAAAGTTTGTTCCTCTCCTATAAATACAACCAGTTTTGATAGGTTTCAAACTGATAGCTGTTAGTAATCACCACCAGGATGGTGAACAGAGAGGGGAGAGGGGGAAGGACTTCGTGCATATCCCCCAGGCCTTGTTGAAACATGGAGTTGTTCCTTTGTCCTCACACATGGGAACTCACACAAAAGCTGACATTGTAAATGTCAAAGAAATATATCCTATATTAAAAGGGAGGCCTCAGACACATTACCATGGCAAAAGTTGGGAAGATTCTAGAATGTCAAACTTCATGCTTCTGAAATGGTTGGATTAAAGAAGATACTTACCAAGAGAGTTATGTGAGATTTATGCATGTTGGGCATTCTAACGAACCAAGGAGGTTTCCTGAAAGGTGAAGAAAAATGACCAGACAAAAGTGGAAGTTGAGAGAAAGATACCTCGGTTCGCCTGAACATCAGCCTCTCTTCTTAAAAAAACTTCCTTTGTGGTCCAAGGTAAGATATCTGCACTAGTGGGGCTGATTCCATATAAATTCACTGCAGGATTGGTGTAAAAAAAATGACTTGTCCAAAAAAAAAAAAAAAGATTAGAGTATGTCACACAGAGTAAGAGTAGGTGATTTTTTTCCTAAATGAATTTCACTCAAAAGCATGTTACTGTACTGGATTGCGATAGAAAATGTATCATCGTGGCTGATAGTCAAAAGGTTTAAAGCCACATCTCTGTAGAGTGTTAAGGATGCAAATGTTCACATTATTTTTCACTGTATAAATTCACATTCTCACCAGCAGTGTTCTGCATCCTCACTAGTATTAGCGGTGAGAGATTCCGTCATTTTTGCCAGTCTATTGGTATTAAATGTTATCTCCTGGTGGCTTTAATTTTTAGTTACAACATGACTAATAGGGTTGATGATATTTTCATTTGTTTATGGGCCAGTCACGTTTTCAATTAATACTTGTGATATCTTTTGCCTGTTTTTCTTATTGGGTTGATTATCTTTTTCTTACTGACTCATAAATTCTAGCTGCTCATCCTTTGTTGGTTATATATGTTGCAGATATTTAATTACCGTTTGTGGTTTGTCTTTTTCTTATACTGTGTCTTTTGATGAACAGAAGTTCTTAGTTTTAATGCACTTGAAATTATTCATTTTTCTTTTTATGATTTTTATGGGATTTTTTGTTGTTTTGGTTTTTTTGGTTCATCAAAAAACTTTTTTCCTACTTAGGAGCATATAGGCATTTGCTTTTTTCAACTGGAATTGACTCACATATGGTGTGAGAAACAATTTTATTTTTTTCACATGGAAACTCAGCACTGTTTATTGGATAATCTATTATTTCCCCACTGCTTGGAGTGTAGCCTATGTCCTAGGCTGTTTCATGTATGTGTGTATGTTTCTTACTATTCTGCTCCGTTGGTTTATTTATCTCTCCCAGCATCAGTTGCACACTGACTTAATTGTTACGGATACTAAATTATGAACCTAATTTTTCTATGACTTCCAGATAAGTCTAGTAGGGTAAGCTCTCCTATTTGGTTCTTTTGGGAGTATCTTGCTTGTTCTTGGCCCTTTGCTTTTCTTATAAAATTGAGAATCTGCTTTTCAAGTTTCATGAAAATTCCTATTGGAAACTTGTTTTAACTGTCATTGAATCTATGGATAAATTTATAGGTAACAATGTCATATAAGACTTTTTACTGTCAATGAGAGTGGTATAGAGTTCCATTTACCTGGGTCTTTTTAATGTTTTTTAATAAAATCAAGACTTTCCATAATAGTTCTTGCACACTATTTGTTAGATTTATGTGCAAGTTCTATTGCTATTGCAAATGGTCTCATTTTTTTAACAAAAGCAGTTAACATTTCTTATTGTATGGAAATGCAGTTACATTCATATAATGAATTTATATTTAGCAATCTCGCTAAACCCTTATAAATTATTAGAATTATTAGAAATGTAATTCTAATAATTTATATGTGTTTTATAGATTTCTACTTTGACAATCATATCATCTACAAATAATCTGTTTTGTTTTTTCTTTCCAATCCTTTTCTTGATTTTGTTGTTTTACTCTCGGCTGGGTGTGCCGATACAGTGTTGAATAGAAGTGGAAATAATAGGCAGTGTCTTTGTCTTATAGGAAAGCTGTCAATAGTTCACCACTAGGCTTTTTTTTTTTTTTTAAAGATTCTCTTTATCTAGTTAAGGAAGTTCCTTTGTGTACATTAAAAAAAAATCATGAATAGATATTGCATTTCTTGCTTTTTCTGCATCCCCTGAGGGATAGTATGGTTTTCTCCTTTAATGTGTTAATGTGTGAAATTATGGTTGCATATGAGGTGAATACTGTTATTTTTCTCACTTTATAGATGAGGAAACTGAAATGAATTAAGTAGCTTGTCCAAGATTACACAGCTAGTAGGTACCAGAGCAAGAATCACACCTGGTGTCCTGGCTCTAGAGTCCCTGCTCTTCACCTGCCACACTGCACCATCTGTCACAACCTCAGGGTGTGAAGGCCTCCCACAATGCTGATGCAGCTGTCATTCACACCGAAGATCTATCTGGTTTTCATTATACTCAGTAAGGCCATCCGTAAGGTGGATGGAATCTTTTATCATTAGGTAGTAATACTGCTGTTATCTTTTTCATCTCTTAGTAACATAGTCACTCCTGCTTTCTTTTCCTTAGTATCTGTGTGATGTAAACTTTCTATTCTTTTGCTTTCAATCTGTCTGTCCTTACACTTTTGGCATGTCTCTTATAAACAGCGTTTAGCTTGATACTTTAATTTTCATTTGTATTGATATGTGTGTTTGTAACTAAATTTTATCATTTTTAAAAGTGTCTCATCGATTCCAACGCTTAGTGCTTTTCAGTATCTTTACTTTTTAGACAAGAGCGGTGACTTAAAATCTTCTGTTATTAATGTGTTTATATCCATTTCTTCTTAAATCTCCTATAGTTTTCTGTTTTATGAATATGGTTGATGTGTTACTTGGAACATATTCATAAATGCCATATCTTCAGTGTCGGTTTTAGAATTCTAGTGTCCTCCATTGTCACATATAATGCACTTGGCTGAAATTCTACTTTGATATCTCAGTTTTGTCACTTGCTTTCTGTTATTTTTATTGCTCCTCCCTTTATGATTAACCTTTCCAGATCACTGTTTTAATGTATCTGTTACATCAGCATAAGTTGAGTCTGCTTTGCAAGCCAAATGGAAAACCTTTTTATTTTAATATGTGAATTAGGCCCATTCGCATTTATTATTACAATTAATATCGTAACCTAGCTGTTTTATAATTACTATGAATATTTTCTTTGTATTAGCTGTGGGCAGAACCTATCTTACAAGTTAGCTTGTTGCTTGCTATTCCCATTTCAGCTCACTGTTCTTTTTTTTCAAGCCTTCCCCAACCCCTCCTTTTTTGGTACTTTTGATGCCTACTTGTGAACTCGATAATGTTTGAAAAGATATGAGAGTAATTTATCTAGTGTCTATTTGTTTCTAGCTGGAGGGCCTAAGTTTCCCATGATTTATTTTTGAATACTTCTTTTATCACCAGGCAATCTACCTTCTCTAGCCTGACCGTGTAGTTAGATGTATTGAGCAAAAGGAACTGACTGGGAAATGCAGAAGCATTTGATTTGGGGGGGCGGGGGGAAGAGCGGTAGATAGCCTTTTGTTATACATGTGAGTATTTATATGGGTTTTACCCATGACACGAGGAAGCCCAGACTAGGGGTTTGAAATAGATCTAAAATGTACACTACATGGATATTTTTTCTGGGGAAGCAGCAGCAAAGTTTAATTCTTTTTTTTTTTTTTTTTTTTTTACATCAGATTGATCTCATTTGGGAACAAGGAAGAGTTTTCTTTAATATGTTCATTTGTTTTCCCAATAAAGGAAGCTGGTGTACAAATACAAAGGCTCACTCATCATCTGTTTAAAACTTGTATTAAACAGTGACTGTGACTTTGTAAATTCTTCCTTTGAGCCTCTCACTTGGTCTTGAGAGCTCCATCTTCAGATTGCAGCAACTTTGCCAGTTATATTTCCAGGCTGTCAGCTTTTTCTCTGGCCCCTGACCTATCCAGCCCTGACTCTCCACTTTTCTAAATCACAGTGGGAATTACAGTGGGAATCACAGTGGAAATTTTTCTTACATAGGGTTGGACTAATGCTTGCTTCCACTATCCTTGATTTCTAGTTTTACTCACTCTTTTGTTGATATCATTTGCCTTTTAATACTTAATATTATATTTATAATTTGAACCTTCCAATTTCCATTCAGGGTAGGATGATTCATGTCCCTTTTTTAAGAGAGAGGTTTATTACTCAGCTCATTTCAAAAAGTTGGACTGGAGCTCTGGGATTCAAACACTGACAACACTGCTCCAAAAGTTGTGCTCATTGCTCTGCCACACTGAAAAAAATTTAGAAGAATGCCTTGGATGGGCTGGAGAAATATCTTTTTAATATAAATCTGCTTCTCCCTGAAGGTCTTTCACTGAAGGTAAATTGGCTAGTTTATATGTTTCTGATGACTCTGAAGATTTGCAAAAGTAAAAAAAAAGGGGGGGGGGCAGTTCTGAAAAATACCAAACAGCCTCTGTATCATAGAGATCATCCCAGAAAAAGAGACAAAAAGGGCAGCTAAAAATGCACGATCAGAATTGTAGAGCTGCCCACTGTGCATTTTCATGCACGACATTTAATGCAGTCTCCATCCAGAAGGGGACACATTTGTCTAGAAATAGCTCTCCATTTGGAGGGAGTTGCCATAATTCACTTTGCAGTGGCAGCTGCCTTGTTCAGGGTCTTCGATCCTGGTTTAACACTGAAAAACAAAGGGCAGGGCTGTCTGCACTAGATTGTTTTCAAAAAGCCAGATGCATCAGTCACCGGGAATGCCAAACATCTGTTTCCAAAAGACAAGATAAGATAATCATCGCCAGCGGCTGTTGTGTTCCCAAGTTTTAGAGACAGATGACTTTTTAGTGAGTTCTTTTTAGTTGTGTATTTTATGTCCTGAAGAAACCTGCCCTTTTGTTAATTTGATGGCCTCATTGTCACTCTCTCTAAATAGGATGTCATTTTAGAACCAAATCTTTAAAATACCCATAATGGCCCCTACGTTTCTCCATCACCCCCCCACCCCCGGCAGAGTTCACAACATTTTCAGGCATATTTTATCTTTTTTGGTTTCATTAGTCCTCCCAACATCCTGGGAGAAAGGGGCAAACTTCCCTTTGCAGATGGATTAAATGAATGCAAGGAGGAAAATTACCTGCAAAATCTGTACAGTGAGTGACCTGCGTCCTCAACGTACATCATTATTTTTGAATTAGGGGTAGCTTTTACCAAAAATTACTGTCATGGTTTTTTAAAAAACAAAAAACAAAACAAAAAGAACAAAAAAACATCTCTTAGCTCCTGCCTATAAGCAGTATGTAAGTAATACATACCTATTGTGAAAATTTTAAAAACAACAAAATCCATCATCCAAGGATTTTCCTGTTTAGGATTTCATCATATTTTCTTATTTCTCTGCATTCAAGAACCTCACTTGCTGAGATTTTTTTTAAAAAAATAGAAAGCGTGTAATTATAGTTAAACTTGAAAAGGCTTCAAATTCATGTAAATCCCAAAGAATCTAAGTCAGATGAAATTTGGTCCTATTGAAAAAAGATGTAACTCCAACAGACAGTTCTTCAGTTCACAGCCACAGTGTAGTCAAAAAATTCAAACAGCCATTTCAACAGAAAGAATTTAATACGGGGAATTGGTTACATAGGTGTTGGGGGCTGAAAAAGCAAAACCCAAAGGGAGTTATAATCCCAGGAGGTAGCTCCTATGCCGAGATGGAGGGAGATAAAGTAAGAGATGATCATCCCCGAAACGTGGGGACTGGAGAGAAGGCCCGGGCCGCGGGGCCCGGCGCCGGGGAAAGTCGCTCCTGGGAAAAAGTCCTGAACGTGACCCCGCCCCCCGGGGTGCGAAGAGCGGGCGGCGTGCTGCCCGGGCCCGCGCCTGGGGGTGTAATCACGACGCTTTCAGTTCTGGAGGTGGAGAAGGAGAGTGACGGAGCGCGAGGACACGGGGGGGGGGGGGGAGCGGCGGTGACCCCGGGCCCGCGCGCCCGGCTCCGCCTCCGAGTCAGCGGGAATCGGCGCTTACCCCCGTGTCACGGGACCCGCTCAGCCCCTCTGCGGCGGCCGGTCGGGCCGGGCTGACGCTAGGGTCCGGGTGAGGGGATGCAGAGGGGAGGCGGCGGGAGCAGCGCCGGGCGGCACGGCCGGGGGCAGGCGGGGACGCGGACGCGTGCACCTGCGCAGGTGAGGGCGCGCGAGGAGGAGCGGAGGTGCGCGGCCTGCCAGGGCGTCCCGGGGGTGGGGGTGGGGGTGGGCGCCGCCTCAGTGCCCGGGGGCGGGAGGCGGCGCGAGGGCCCGCCGCCCTGGCCGTGAGCGGCCCTCTCTGTCTGCCCCTTCCCGCCTGCCCGCTCATCTGTCGTCATTTCCTGTGTGGTCTCAGGCAGTGGGGTCGGTCAGTGGGGCGGGGGGCAGTCTGCACCTGCCGGGGCCCCAGGCACCGGTGGGCTGCTTCGGGCAGACCTATCCCCATGCCGCCACCCCCCCCCCCCGCCACCTGTCACCCACCAGGGAGGGGCGGGGCGCCCGGGCGCGCAGGTGGGACCCGGGTCTGCGCACCTGCCTAGCGACTCAGCGGCCGGACTCCACACTTTCTCCCTAAAATGTGCTCCTCGCCCTCCATAACCGGAGAGGATATTTGCTAGGCGCATTGCTCACCTCGTTTGTCCAAGTTCAGGCCGAGCTGAAAGGGTGTATCTTGCCACTGTCCTTGAAAGGGACACACAGGGCTGCTCCAGCACCCCGACCCTCCGCCTGGCGCCGGGGACGCGCAGGGCAGGCCCCCTCCGTCCTGACAGCGCCGTGCGCTTGGGGCCCCGGGGGTACGGGCTGGTGCTCTGCCAAGACGCAGCCTAGAGCTTTTGGGTTCTTAAAGAATTCAGGAAGCGCCTTTGTCCAGGCGCCCATCTGTCTTTGCCGCTCCCCGTAAACCTCAGCCAGAAAACAGAAAAAATATCGAAAATTGGTGCAATAGGAACATTCACGTTTGCTAAGTATTTTTGGCCCATAGGAACGATGAAGCAGGTAGCAGCTTCTCAAAGCGTCAGTGACCCGTGCAGGCCATGCCCCGGGACGCAGGCGCCCGTCTGCCGAGCGCGCCGTGGGGGCTCTGGGTTCACCTCCGTTTCCTCTGCGGGTGCCCCGGGGCCGAGAAGAGAGTGTGCAGCGAGACTTTATGCCTTTATCATGTATTTCCATTCTTCATGCTGTGCTGCTTGTTTTCAGTAGAGCCGCTTGATTAGGGGAGGACGGTCGGAACTTCTTTTCCACGTGAAACTGCGTCTTGAGAACCGTAGGCTTCAGCCGTGCTGTTCCTGTCGGCAGCACCCACGCCTCTGAACCCACAGACAGAAACAAGCCTTTAAGGAAAGTTTCCTGCGACTTAAGAAAAGATGGTCAATCAGTCAGTCAGTCAGTCACAAGGCGTCCGGTCTGCCCTCCGTAATGAATGGTTGCCAGAATGTAAATCATCTCCACGCTGTCGAGCCAACACCCCGTCCCCAGGGTGAGACCCCACCCCCTGGCTTCTCCGATGGCGTCCAGTTAGGAGAACCAGGGAGCGCAGGGGAGACACCCCTTCTCCAGGGACCCCGGGGTCCCATCCAGCGCCATCCAGCATGCAGAGAGCACGCGGTCCCTCCTGCAGAAGGGATCTGCCGTTCTCGGCTTCTGGGCTATGTGGGGAGGGAAATGCACACCCAGGTCTCAAAACACTGCAGAGGTGACACTGTGCGTCAGCAATGCCAGGCCACCTTTTTTTAGGTTGGCAGAAAGCCCATGCTTTCGGGCAGTCAGCCAGGCTGTGTAAGCACCCGGAGCTGAGAAATGCCCCGCCATGCAACGTAGACCCCGAGTCTGTCTGTCCCTGACGCAGGACAGGGTGATAGTGCTAGTTCACAATCATGAGGTAATTCGCCATAAATAGGAGGTGGGTCTCCTTACTACCTTTATCATGTAGGCAAAGCGCATTTGCATTTCTGTGCCTTTTTCTGCCTGCACCCAGCACTCTTGCAATGGATAAATTAGTGCAGGACTCAGCAGTCTGTAAAGCGGCACCCGCGTTACAGTCTCTCTTGTTTGTAGGTAAAATTTGATCTTCCTGGCAGAGGCACAGGCTTTCACTGGCACTAAAAAACTGAGTCGTGGAGGCGGCTTCCCCAACTCCAGGGTTCTCTGGGCCTCTTTCTCACCCAGGCCCAAAGCAGGGTGCGCCCTGCTTCCCAGCTCACAGCCCCCACCCCTTCTCTGAGCTGCAGATCCAAGTGCTCCTTCATCTGCACCCTGCCCACCCACTGCCCCTGGAGGTCCTGGAGCTCTGGGGTGCTGCTCACTCACCCTGGGAGTCTGGTGAACGTGCAGATTCTTGACCTCTTCCCTGGACACACTGAATTCAGTCCCTGGGGGTGAGGTGGGAGAATGTGGCTCAGGAACTGACATTTTTCATACACTCTTGAGTGGAGTCTTATGACAGGACCACAGAGATTTTAAACTTGGGGGTGCCTGTACCTTAGAGCTGAGATGATGACCCACTGAGGCAGGGGAAGAAAATACTGGATCATCTTTTCATTTGTTTTTATTTTTTTAAGTTTGATAGTCCATTTATGGAATTGACAAAGTCAGAATTCTGGTTCTTAAACTTTTTAACAGCATTACTGAGGCATATTTTATGTATGATAAAATTCACCCATTTTAAAGATAGAATTCAATTATCTTTTGTGAACTTATAGTTGTGTAACCATCAGCATAATCCAGTTTTAGAACCTTTTCATCTCCCCCCAGGAGATCTGTGTGCCCACTTTAAGTCAATCTCCATTTTCACCTAGTCCCAGGCAGCCCCTAAGGTCCTTTTGTGTGTCTGTAGATTTTCTTTTCTGAGAATTTCATATAAAGGGAATTATACGATACGTAGTCTTTTACATCTGGTTTGTTTCACTTAGCATTATTTCATTGAGGTTCATCCATGTCACGGAATTTATTAACAGTTGTTACTTACTTTTCATAGCTGAATAGTATTCCATGTATGGGCATACCGCATTTTATTTATCCATTCACCAGTCAATGGACACTTGAGTTCTTTCTAGTTTGGGGTTTTTATGAATAATATTGCTAGAAACATTTGTGTACAAGTTTTTGTGTAGATGGATGTTTTCATTTTTCATGCTGGATTTTCCAGGAGTAAAATTGCCAGGTTATAGGTTAAGTTTATGTTGAACTTCTTAAGAAACTGCTAAAATGTTTTCCAAAATGGTTGTGCTATTTTTCATTCTCACCAGCAATGCGTGTGGGTTCCAGTTTCTCCACATCCTTGACACTTGCTATTGTCTGCCTTTTATTATAGCTGTTGTTTTTAATTTGCATTTCCCTAGTGATGTTAACAATATTTTACTGTGCTTCTGAGCCATTTCTGTATTCTTCTCTGGTAAAGTCTCTATTCAAACTTATTGTCTATTTTAAAATTGGGTTGTCTTATTGAACTGTTTTTGGATTTAAATCATTTATCAGATACATGATTTGCAAATATTTTCTCTTTGTGGCTTGTATCTTCATTTTCATACCGTTGTTTTATGAAGTGCAAACATTTTTTATCTTGGTGAAATCCAATTCATCATTTTCTCTTTGTGGTTTGTGTTTTTGGTATCCTATTTAAGAATTCTTTGCCTAATCCAAAATCACAACGCCTTTCTTTGTTTCCTTCTAGAAGTTTTAGTTTTTATACGTAGGTCTAGGATCTAATTTGAGTTAATTTTTGTATCTGGTGATATATAGAGGTCTAAATTCACCTTTTTACATGTGGATATCCAATTGTTCCAGTATCATTTATTGAAAAGTATTCTTTTTTAAATATGCAAAGTAAAAAATGAAATTTACAAATACCTTATTTGTAGCTACTATACAGATTTATTACAGTGTCCTCGCTCACTGTGTAAATCAGTCGGCATGTTGTGTAGTCATGTATGTACTCAACGTGTCCTCAGTTCCGAGACAGGAAGGGGTGGCCAGTCATGCCCTCACTCCCCTATTCATGTGACATGGCGCATGTTGCATGTATCTTCTTGTGTGATGTACCTGTTATATTGTCTCATTTTAACTGAAATAACCCTCACTGGGTTAACAAGTTGTTATAAAAACTAGGTGAGAATCAGGGATTCCAAACAGTAGCCTGTAAGTGACGATAGTGGAGGTAAATTGCCCATGTTCCTATAAACTCTCTGTTCATTGCCCTGTTCACACCATTCTCTGTCCACATCATCTCCCCCACCTCCCCACTGGGAACTCATGCTTCTCTGAATCTCTTTGTGTCTCCTCTTTCCTCAAGGCAGAAGGGAGAGGGAACTCCTCAAAGTTTTTCTGGGAGGAAGCCAGGGAGGGTATAATGGGTTGAGATTGCCTTTCGGGCTGTGACTGCATGTAGGAGGGAGAAAAAATGGGGTGGGATGGCAGCTCCTTTGCCAAGTTCGTTTTCAGTACTGTTTCCCATAGACTCGCCTTCCTCAGGTATGGCTGACAGAGGTGGTCACACCTGTTCTCTCCTCACCTGGACACTGGGGCTTGATGTCCTGGATGAGTGCTCTAGACCGGCAAGGTGGCTTTCTCTGCCCTCCTGTCTCTTCCATCATCAGGCACACCAGGCTGGAAGCAGACCCAGGTTAAAGGGGCTTCCCATTCTTGCGCACACACGTGTGTGCTTGCGTGTATGATCACACATCGTACACGCTCATGTCTCCTCTCCTGAATGCTCTACCTTTCTCTGGGGCTCCACACACGTGGCCCATTTGTTTGTCTCTGGGGCTCTTTCCATCTGAGCCCATATGGAGTATTCTGACTGTCAGGTGACTAAGTGGCAGGACTGTGACCAGAGTTGGCAGCCCAAGCTTTCAGGGACCCATCCTGGCTGGATCAACCAAATAAAAGGCCACTCTGCTCTCTGCCTCTGCAACGCATGGAAAGTTGGATTGAGTCTAAGACACTCTTCTTAGAATGAAGCATAGATTGTGCACGTAAGAATCAGCCAGAATGCTCGTGAAAAGGCAGATGTCTCTGGGCCCATCCAGGTGGGGGTGGGGAGCAGGGGTGTGCAGTTCAGTATGTGTCCCGGTTTCATAAGTGATTCCCTTACATGGGAAGCCTGTCAGCCAACTGATCCTAGGATGTCAAGAAAGGACGTGGGGGACTGTCCACTCTCATGAGTGCCAGTGTGGCACTAGATACTTCTCCCATTCGAATTTTTTTTTATGTAATCATAGCTTTTCTGAGTTTAAAGGGACCTACTTATTCATCTGCTTATGGAGAATACAAGGCTTATAGATATGTAGTAACTTGACCAAGAAACCCATCTTTCTTTATTCTGCTGTTCCCCTACTGGCATTTTTACACAAGCTGCCCAAATGGGACAGCAGACCTTTCATCCAAAGTTAGAATGTAATTCAGAAAAAAAGAGTTGAAGGAAAACAGGGAAAAAAATTATATATTAATATATATATATATATACACATGCACATATATATACGTATATATTATATATATATAAATTTATATATCTTTAAAATTTATCTAAACTTTGAAAATCAACTTCCTCGTGATATAGAATATTCTAAGATAAAAAATACTGACATTAAAGTGACTCTGTGAAACTTGTTTTACTGGGCATTGTAACTGAGCTTAAACTGTGCAGACTGATCTTCATAGAAATCATGATTTAAAAGCTTTTATAATTCTTTTGAAATTTCCTCTTGATTTTTAAAATTTATCTTGTAAGAAGAAGGCTACTGTTTGGATATTTTGACCCTGAGTCTTAAACGTTCTCTGAGAATAGGAAACAATTGAGAAATGTTTGAAGAACTGCATCATCGCTGAAATTAGGACGCAGTTATTTTATTTATAGAGAATTATGTAAATGAAAGACACTGATGCGCATTCTTTATGTCCATCATCCCAAAAAGCATCACACAATGAAGGTCCAAACATATGTAAGATATGAGATTAGGGGCTTTTGTTTTTTATGGTGGGACCTAATACCATGGCCAGTATACCAGCTGATGCCCGTTTGACTTTTATACACATTTTATTTTTGAAGCCAAATATGTTGTGAAACACTTTGAGAAGGTTTGCTGTTGTTTTTTTTTTTTTTATGTTGACACCCATTCATTTCCATGTTCTAGGTAAATAGATGACAAAGGAGTGAAGAGATGCAGAAAGGACGAAGGGATTTGTATCAATCAGTAATATTTTGGTTGTGAGTGATGCAAACGTAAGTCGTTACTTCCAGGAGTAGTTTGGGAGAGGTTTCATTTCCTGCCTCTGTTAATCTCCATCATAATCCCTCCAAAAACTCTAAATAGAAGCAGTATTTGCGACCACTTCAATATATGTTTTCTTGCGCTTTCCTTCCCTAAGTCCTTCCTGTGTAGAAAGTCTAGGTTTGCACATTATCGTAAGTGAAAAGGGAATTTTTTCAATCACACCAAGTCCTGGGAGTGGCCTGTGCTTCCTCCTTGCATCTCATGACCCTCTGTCCTCAATTGTATTTGTCTCCATGTAAGGCCTTCTGGTTTTTCCTGCTCAAATCACCTTTTCACCTGGAAATTAAATCCGGTTTCCAGGGAGACATAGTCTGATTGGTCAGCAGGTGGCCACTCCAGTGGTAGGGGAGGTTGGTCTATGATTCTGTCCCCTCTCCCCCCTCCAAATGATCACAGCAGTGGAGAGAAAGCAATAACATGATTGTCCACTAGAGGGTGGATGAACTTCAGAATTTAGTAAAGCATGAGTCTGTTCTCATCCTGCTTGAGGACGCTCCTGTTCAAAGCTGGGATTCACTTTGTTAGTCTCTGGCCAGCAGATGTGAAAGAAAATACATGTGTAATGATCAAAGTCTTCAGTTCTGTTTGTATAAAAGCATGGTTTTTGGTCTGTGCTATTATGGCTGTCTAGAATTTCTTTCTTTTTTCTTCTACTTCTCTTGCAAGACGGAAAGGATTTCTCTGAGAGGTCAAGCATGTTATTGAGTGCTCGGTACTGGCATTTGGGTTCTAAGGCAGTAATAAATACTGGTCACCTGCCAGCATTTGTCCTTTGTGTATCGACATCCCTCAAAGACCTCAAAGATAGGTAGGATTTAGGTCTGGATTCTGTGATGAGATGTCATCATCATCTAAGTTCCCAAGAGAGACACTGTCCAGTGGGTCTCAGGTGAATTAATGGCAATCAGTGTGACACCACAGGTTCAAGTGAGATGCCATCTACTGCTCCTGGCCTCTGAGCTGTGCTCTTCAGGGTGTGCAGCGGGACTGCCTTTCCCTACAAACTCATTGGGATGGTTTTGGCTATTGCAAAATAAGCATGAAAACAGAAGCAACAACCCCACTGCATGACAGAGCTGCAGGAAACCATGGCAGGACGCTGGGTCAGCCTGTGGTGGTCAAGGCAGGTGTTCTATATTTAACATATTCAGCTTTTTTAAAAATTAAAAAAACCTTCTACTTCTTGTTTCCACTTAGTTATGGAAATATTTTTTCTATTTGTCTTAAAGTTTGGGGTTGAAAAGGCCATATTTTCCACTTAAGTCCCTTTCAGTCCTGTTTAGGTCCTCAAAGGATTATTGTCCATAAACATTTTTACTGTGTCGTTAGTGACAGTTTTTGACAAACTCATTACTAGGATTAAGTAGCTGTAAGGTATGAAGGGCCACTGAGAAAACATCTTCCCCCTGAAAACTCAGGACGACAATTTTGGAACATTGTCTTCTTCTTGGACTAAGGACTCATTTCCTCTCGGAAACATCTTTTTTTTTTTTTTTGAGGACTCGGAAGAGACAGGCAAGGAAATCTGCTTGAAGCTAAAGCCGGCAGCCTCCAGTTTTCATAGCAAGTTGTCCCTCTATGTTTTTGTTTGTTTTTCTGAGATAATCCTCAGGAGCAGAAGGCTGGCCAGGAGGAGCTGGGGGCCGCAGGGCTGTCTCCCCCACACGGATTCTCTCTGCTGGACTCTGCTCTTGTCAACCTCTGAGGTTTAGTTTGTGTTACATGAGGCATGATGACCACAGCAGACACTCTTTATAGGAATCCGTTTTCCACTCTGAGGTCAGACGGCACCAGATGTTAGGAAGATTGTTTATTTTTGTTGTTTGTTTGTTTGTTCCCTTAATGGAACTATGCCTCGAAGGACCCAGCGCACTCACAGATGAGCAAACACGATCAAAAATAGATCGGGTGACCTTGGACGGGTCGCCTCACCTCTCACCGACTTCCTTTCCGTGGGGGATGTGAGTGGCGGTGCGGGTGGGCGTGGTGCCCCCCGGGGTCGTCGCCCAGCCTCCCGCGCCCCGGGCCACGAGCGCAGACCCGCGGGGCTCCGGGCGAGGCGTCCGGCCACCGGCCCCGTCCACTTCCAGGCCTCGCACAATGGGACCCCGCAGAGGCCACGGGCCAGGAGGACAGCGGGGAGCCCCGGAGTGGGGTGCGGGCCGCCTGCGGCCACGAGCGGGGCGGGGGAGCGGGGCGGGCAGAGCGCGGACCCCGGGGTGGGCCCCGCCGCCGGCCCCTCCCTGGCCGGGACGTCAGCGCCCCGGGTGGGCCCCCCCCCCCCGCCCCGGGAGGCCGCAGCCATGGGCGCCGCCGCACGGGCCGCGGGGGGGGGGTTGCGCGCGCCCCCGTCCCCTCCCCCCCAGCGCGAGCCGGAGCCACCGCCGTCCCGTGGCCCCGGGGCCCGCGCCCTGCCCGCGCCCACCCCCCGCCCGCCGGGGGCGCCATGCAGCCCGGGCCCGGCCCGCGGGCGCCGTCGCGGCCGCGGAGGCTGCGGGTCCGGCTGTCCGGGCCGCGCCTGCCGCGGGGCCGGGGCCGCGCGTCCGTTGGTGAGAGCGCTGGGGGGGGGTCCCCGGGGAGGCGGGTTCCCGGGGGCGGGGTCCCTGGGGAGGAGGGTTCCCCGGGGGGGGGTCCCTGGGGAGGGAGAGGGGTTCCCGGGGAGGGGGCGGGGTCCCCGGGCGGGCAGGGGGCGCCGCCACCGGCCCCAGCCCCCCCTCGGCCGCAGACGCCCACGGGACGATGCCCCGCGCGGCGCGACTGCGGGGCCGGGCGCCCCGACCCCACCCCGTGGAGCCCCGAGGCCCGGGCCGGCCGGGGTGGGGGCGGGTGAGGGATGGGGCGGGGGCGGGGCGCGGCGGGGACCCCCGGTGCTCGCAGTGCGCATGCGCCCGGCCCTCGCGGGAGGCGGCTGCGCGTGGCCGTGACCCCGGCCGTGACCCCGCGGCGCGCGCAGGTGCTGCGTGGGGAGACCGTCTCCCTCCACTCCCGCCGGCGCCTGGGGTGGCGAAGGGAGCCAGAGGGTCCCCACGAGCGTTTCTCGCCCCTGACCCCGGGGGGGGGACCCTGGCGGCGACTGTATTTTACTATTTATTATTATTATTATTGTCATTATTATCATTATCATTATTATTATCGTTATTATTATTATTTCACATCTTTAGAAACCAAAACCTTATGAAGTCGGAGGTCCTGTGATCATGACACAGACCCCCGGCGATGCCCCTGGGAAGGGAGCTTCCCAGCCGACGGGATTTCTCAGCCTCGCAGGCTCCCGGCCGCTTTCCAGGGCCGCGCCCTTGAGAGCCAGGCGCGGGGCGCGCGGCGCTGCGGTTTGAGGCCGGGCTCCCTTGCCCCCTTCCCGCCGTTCCCGTTTGGGGAAAACAGGCGCAGAACAGCGGCGACCGCACTGCTCCGTGGCCGAGGTGGGGAGGGACGCGCCGTCCGTTCACCTGGACCCGTCTCCCCTGGACTTGAGTCCCCTTCGTGCTCCTCGTGCCCGTCCACGCCCAGCTTCGCTCCGAGGGGAGCCCAGGGCGGGCTGCCGGAGGGGAGACTGGGCCCCGAGGAGCAAGGGCTGAAGCGGGGAGCCCAGTGGCCGGGGGGGACAGCGACCGTCCAGGTGCCAGACGGCTCCTGTGGCCAGCGGAGGCGGGTGGAGGCGGCCGTGGGCACTCCCTCCCTAGGTTCGGTCATAACGCCAGGGACATTTGCTCACGATGTGGGCGTGAGCAGGACACCCAGACGGCTCAGAGGGTTCTGGTCTGAGAACCTGGGAGAACGCACCCCTAGCACAGGGGTGGGAAGGCCGCAGAAAGAACAGGGGTCTCTGGGGGAGGGAGGGGGCGTCGGGGGTTTGTTGTGAACCTGTGAAGTGTGCACTAGAAGGCCGAGTAGGGGTGCCTAGTACACAGCTGGGCTTGGGAGCATGGAGGTCAGGGGACTGTTCTGGACCAGAGAGAAATTCGCGGGTCCAGAGAGGGCCGGCCCCACGGGCAGGCACCTGTGCAGTTGCAAGGGCCCTGCCCTCAGACGATGCTGTTGTTTGCTTTCCTGCTCGGCTGCTGCTGTCTTGGATGTCTTACTAATGTGGGGGCGAGGGGCCTGCGTTTTCACTTTGCACTGGGCACTGCAGATTACATAACCGGTGTGTATGCATTTGGCTAAAAAGAAAGGGGTCCTCAGCACTCTAGCATTTCCAGGTTGGGGAGGGTAGAGCAGCAGCAGAGGGGCTGAAAGGGTAGCCAGTGAGGTCCCGAGACCCCAAGGGGGCTGCTCAGTGGCTCAGGGGGTCAAATATGCAGGAAGCAGGGGGTGTTGTGCTGTGCCCTGTGCTGCCGAGAGCTCAGGAAAGATGAGGCTTGAGAACTGACTGTTGGACTTAGCAGCCTGGAAGTCACTGGTGACCTTGAAAAGAGCTGTTTTTGTGTAATTGTTGGGATGGGTATCTCCAGCACAGTTTCGAGAAAAAACCACGAGGACATCCTGGGAGCAGCGTGTCCAGAAAACTCTTTTGGATAAATTTGGTAGAAAGGGAGGGTGGGCAAATCAGGTAGGAGCTGGAGGAGGGTGTGAGTTCCAGAGAGGCTGTTTTGTTTTAAGACTGATAACTGCAGTCATACGTTCGATGGTGCAAATGTCAAATTAAGGGTTTTTAAGGGAGAAGGAGAGACAGTGACCTGAGGTCAACAATGAGAAGCAGGATCATCGGTGCATTATAAGAAACCACCCAACAGTTTTCCAAGTGGCTGCTCCATTTTACATCCCCAGAGACAATGTCAAGAGTGGTCCAGTTTCTCTGCATCCTTGCCAGGATTTGGTCTCTCATGAATGCAGGGCCCGCCGTTTGTCCAGGGGACCACGCTTATGGATGGATTTGACTTCACAGCCATCTTGGATGAGCCACTTTTCATACGTATTTTTAAAAGAGACTTTTCTGAGATCAAAACCAAAACATTTCTGTTAGGATTCTGGTTAAATTTGCAATAAGTTTATCGATTAACCTGGAGAGAATAGACATTTAAAAAAATATTGTGTCTTCTTAATTACAAAATGTTCTCTCTCATTATTTAATGTCTCTCATATCTTTTGTTTAAGGGTCATAGTTTTCTCCATGAGGTTGATTCTAAGAGACTTCTTTCTGTTTCTATATAACAAATAGTATTATTCAATTAATTGGTTGTTGCTGCTGTGTAGACTACTCACTGGGCTTTTCCATTATTGTGTATCCAACCACCCAATGAGCTGTCTTATAAATTTGATAGTTTATGGATTCTCTTAATTTTTTGTATATAGGTAATCTTGTTATCCATAGATAATTTGGTTTCTTCCTTTATCACTGCTATAAGTCTTATTTTTTCTTATTTGATCATATTGGTAGTACTGTCAATAAAAGTTTGACAAGTGCCATGCATGCTTTGCTTTTGTGACGCTATAGAGGATGCTTCCAGAAGCTCGAGCTGAGTATTATATTTGCTGTCAGAGTTGGTGGCTTTTCTACAGTACACTATGGAGGTGCTCTTCTATCTACTCCTACCCAGAACTAGAGTAAGGCAAAGGCTCATTTATCACGCCCCTTCAGATAATCTCAGGGACCAGGAAAAGACGTAAAGACTCCCAGACGACTGTGGGGTCCCTCCCTTCCATCTCTGGATCTGTGTGTTCATTAAAAGTGAATCATGGTACACCTTCAGAATAGCTATGATAAAACATAGTGACATCACCAAATCCTGGCAAGGATGCAGAGAAACTGGATCACTCTGGACTTTGTCGCTGGGGATGTAAAATGGTACAGCCGCCTGGAAAAATGTTTGGTGGTTTCTTATAATGCTAAACATGCAACTCCCGTTTGCCACAGCAGTTGTACTCTTGGGAGTTTATTCCCAAGAAGTGGACACACCTTCACACAAAAATGTGTACCTCAGTGTCCATGGCAGCTCTATTTGTAGTAGCCACAAACTGGATGTCCTTCCTTCGATGGCCGGATGATTAAGCAAACTAGTGTAGCCAACCGTGGAATACTCCTCAGCAGTTAAAAAGGAACCAACCACTGGTCTACCCAACTGCTTGGATGGCTTTCTGGGGTGTTGCACTGAGTAAAAAGAAAAACCCAGTTCTGAAAGCTTAGCTGATGTCTGATCCTATGTATATAACATCAACAAAATGACAGAATTATAGAAGTAAAGAATGGATTAGAGGTTGCCAGGTGTGGAGGCGGATTTGGGGTTGGGAGGGATAAAAGGGCAACCTGACGGGTCCTTGTGGTGATGGAAATGCTCTGTGTCTTGACTTACCCAATACCAGTATCATCCTGTAGTTTTGCAAGGTGTTCCTGTTGGGAGAAACTGGGCAAAGGATAATCAAGAAATCTCTGTATTATTTCTTACAACCGCGCTGAATCTAAAACGATCCCCCAAAGTTTAATAATGAAAAAAAGTAAAGCATCATCTTTGTTTTCATTATGAAAAAACAGTTAATTGTCATGTTTCAGGCCCCATTCAAGGCATGTGAGTTAGACTGTTGTAATTTCATTCATGGGAGCCTCCCTTTGGGCAGTGAAATTGTGCAGCGCCTCACATTTCTGTAACGCAGCAGCAGCTCTGGGTTTGAGAAGCTTAGTGCCGGCACATCACCTCCTGTTTGTTGTATTTTGGCAGGGTCTGGAGCTAGGTAAACCTAGTGTTTTAGTCCCTTAAAGTTGTGCCCCTCGATTTTTACAACCATGAAAGGGTCAGAGATCACAATCTGCTTCAGGATTATATGGCGAGCTCCATATTATTTCGTCAAATAATTCTGGGATTATTATTTCTTGCCTGTAAGATATCTTTGACCTTCTCTCTTAACCCTTTGTCAGTTCTGTTGTTTGTGCCGACATGTCTTAGACCTCTCACCAGGGTGTGTGGTGTGGGGTGAAGTAAGGACAGAAGGGAAGGGGGAGATGTGTCCTATGGACTAAGGTGTCGGTGCTGCATAGGGCAGAAGCTTCCTTCCTCTCTGTTTCATTGAGTTTATGGGTTTGGCTAAATTATAAAAGATGAGCGAAGAAGAACAAGTGTCAGTGAATGCACAGACCAGATACAGACGCGGGAGCGTGACAAGTCTTCCAGAAATCGCCTGAGAGTCTGTCTCCAAAGCCCACACTCACCTTTCCACTTCTTCTGCCTTTTCTTGGTCATCGAGGGGTTTTGTTGTTGTTGTTGTTGTTGGGTTCCTAGGTGGACTTAGTTTTCCCGTGCTCTGTCCCACGTCTCAAGAGGGAGAATGAGGAGAGTTGGGGCAGCCGAAAGAATGAAGAGCCGAGACGTGGGAATGCGAGGCCTGGGTGGTGTCAGAGATGGTCAGACCCCCTCATCTCACTGACAAGAAGAATGATTCAGAAGCGTCCCTTGCTTGCTGGTTAATTTCCAGAAAGACTAGCTAATTCCCAAGGCCAGTGCACTCAATGTCATCTCCAAACTGCCGACTTCAATGACATAGCTAAGTCGAACAGAACAAGTTCATTCATTCCATTACGTTTTCTGTTCCTCAGATGGAAATAAACAAAGAACCGGGCCCGGTTTCCTCCCATTATCTATACTCTCTACCCTTTGGGTACTCAGTAAGTAAGACTTGGCCAAGCTATGTCATGGATTATTTTTGGTCTGAGTCTAGATTATTTGGAGATTTCTTAGAGGGAAGTAACATGTATGTAAGGGTCGAAACGCCAGGCTTTAGGGTGAGAGAGAAACGGATCCAAATTCTAGTCATTTCCTACCTGTATAGCATCCAAAAGCTTCCCTTACAGATGAAAATGAACTTCGTACCTCATGGGGTGGTTATGATTAGTGAGTTATAATGTGTGTAAAAATGCACACAGTAATTACTGAGTGCCTTAAGAGAACTTTATGACTTAGTCAAGCTTTATCGACATGTCAGCTCTTTCTCGTGGTGCCTGGCATAGGCCAAGGTCAACAACTCCACCTGCTTTTGCTTCATGATGGCAGAACTGGCAGAAACCTCAGCTGTCATCGTTTCCCCTCTACCTCTGACGACGGAGGCTGCAGAGGGTCATTATTGGAGCATTCGGGCGTCCTTTTTGTGTCATTATCCAGGGGTACGTGATCACCCGCCGAGTGCTCTGATTATAGAGTGTTCACCCTCTAATGTCTCCAAGGGTTGGCACCTTCTGTTGAAAGCCGTTCTGCCTTCAAGGCCATTTTCTACCCTGCAGGTGGCCAACGAGCACCTCAGCTGATGGCTTCCATTGTTTAATAATTGATTTTGCTTTTTCTAACCGGTGTTTTATCTTAAACCCTGATCTGATGGGGTGCCAGCTAGACAAATGGATTGAACTAAAATTATTCTCTAAAACGTTTTCGTACACTTATGGATGGGTTTGGGCAGAGCACCTTTAATGGGTGTCTCCCTTTCTTCCTTGGATCTTAATATCTGCTAAATATAACCTCTGGTCCAGGGGTGATTTACATCCATTAGGCCGGTAAAAGTGCTCAGAGCAAATGTTAACAACCCTTAAGAAACGCTAAAAATAAAAGCGATCTCATATTAATGCCTGGGGAGTTTCTCGCCATCCATCATCAAAGGCAAAGGCAGAATTGGGACCTTGGAGAGGGCCCTTACCTTGCAGGAGAGCGGGGCGGTCAGCTGCACATGCAAAACACTCTGACAGCACAAAAGGACACGGTCACACCTGCATGGCTGCCTGGGCCGACCTGCACAGAGGCGTTCGTGAGAGTGCATGAATGACACTGTTCATTCATCAACAGCGATCAGGAAGGGGGCCCTGGGCCAACACATACCACAGGGGTGTGTGTGTGTGTGTGCGCGTGTGTGTGTGCGCGCGCGCATGTTATGTGCGTTTAAGTCTGTTGCTCTGACAGTTCATCTCTTACTGCCTCACTGCCTCTCTGTAAGTTTCAGAATCTCACCCTGATTACCTTTGATTTAAAGATTTCACATTTGCAAGTTAAGTTTCCTGCTCTTCCATAACCTCGTGCAAAAGAATAAGAAAATGTCACATCTCGCACATTTCAGTGGCACGTTCGGTGCTCCTTTCCCCTTTTCTCTGTCTAGAGGCGGTGTTATCCCGCGCAGCCCTGAGGATCCCAGAATGACCGCAGATATTTTAAGCACGTTATGGAGACTTTACCCTATAGGGGCCTAGGGCAAGCAAACTGCCACAGGGAGTAAGTCCTTCTCTAGTCTGATGTTTGGGATCTCATTCATTCCACATACTAAGTTCAAAGATGGTGGCTTTCCCCCCAGGCCTCAAATGACCTTCGCATCATGGAGAAGTTCCTTCACATTCAAAGGGAGAAAACAGTGCTGGCTGACGACACAGACGCTCAGGTTAGCGCCACGGGTCAGTCCTCTTACCAGCTATTTTTAGCCACTTAATGATTATCCTTATTTAAGACGCTCTTCTGTTTTCTGTATTCTAATGTACCGAGGAAGCATAACTCTGATTTTAAAACTACAGAATTTTTATCTTTGAACCCCCAAAGGGTTACCATAGCAGCCATCTGTCCCCCGGATTCTCAGGACTTGCTCAGCAGCTGAGTCTAACCTGCCGGGACGGCTGACAGTGTAGGGTAGCAGCCCTGCTTCTGTTGTGTCTCCTCCCTCGGCTCCCGACACATCCCTTCCCCAAATGACCTGTGCTGCTCATCTGTGCTGGCAAGAATTAGAGAAATCGACTCTTGGGGTCCACTCCACGTTCAAGTTCACGTCGACCCTCCCTGATGCCAGGAAGTACATCTATTCAACTATCTGACTTTCCAGTGTTAAGGTTCGGGCACATTTTTCTCAAGGGAAGGCACTAAGATGGTTGAGCAGGCACCGCAGGCAAAAATAAATCGGGCGAAGATGCAGTGAGGATTGCAAATGGAAGTGCCTGTTAAAAGCCGTTAGGCTATTCTGGGTGAAAGATAAAAAGCAAAGGCCTGAACCAGGGACCTTCAGAGATGAAAGGGAAGACGGGCTGAGATGGAACCGACAAGCCATAGACAGGGTGAGGGGGGGCGTGAGGTGGAGGCTCTGCTTGGTGAGGGGTGGGCAGGAAGCCGTGTTTCCTTCTCCCCCATCCAATATTGGTCCTCCAGAGAGCCCAGGACCCTGGCACAGAGTAGGCAACACTTCAGAGTCAGACATTAGTAAACCTGAAGGTGACTCTCTGAGTCTTGGCCGTCCAGTGTGGTGGCCGCCAGCTGCCTGAGGCCACTGAGGTGTGTTGGTGAGCCCTGAGCTGTGCTGTGAGTGGAACATTCACTCTGGATTTTGAAAATGTTACGAAGAAAGGAACATAAAACACCCATGAATATTTTATACTTGGTATATGCTGAAATAATGTTTTGGCTACTTAAATAAAATATAAGATTATTTTCTTTTTACTTTTTTTTTGACTGTGGCTACTAGAAAGTGTACGATTGCGCCTGTGGCTTGCGTTGTATTTCCGTAGATCACCTGGCCCAAGCAGTTTTGATCGACCGTCCGTGGGACTGCAGACCTTCAGCAATAAGGTGATCTGGCAGCCTAATGCTCTGGTCTTAGGTGAGGATCCCAGGGCTAGGAAGGGTCAGGTGTCAGGACTGGTCCAGTGTCCATGGGGAGTGGCGGATGAGAGAGCAGTGTCTTGAGGCTCCTCCGGGATTCATTGCAGGGTTATTCTGTCTTCCTATTAAATGGATTGTGGGGGGGGAATCTCCCTGGGGCGCAAGCTAACATAATCACCTAAAACGAATTTTGCAAACGAACTGGCTCAGGGTACCACCAACTGCTATGATATTTCTTTGAACCTAATTGCTCATCAAACCTGGCTGCTCGAGTCTTTGGCTGTCTTTGGATAGTGTCAGTCAGTATTTTCAGGGAGAATCTTCCAATATTAACGCACGTTCTGATTCTATGAACTCTGGGCCACGGCTGGCCAGTCTCGGGAGAGCAGCCGCAAACCTTATGGGCCCCGGGAACGGCCTTCGTGACAGGCAGAGGGCATCTCAGGGGCATTTGTCTCCTCCCAGAGGTCAGTCATTGACTGGAGGTGTGTGTGTGTGTTTGAGCAACACATTTGTGTATTTTCTCTGTAATATATTACTTAAATGACTGTCCCAGGAAAACAGAGGAAGGACATACAGAAGAAAAAAAGTCCCAGGAGGCGGTGTGGAAACCTTCAAGGGCTCTTAGTGCCACTGAGTCACGGTGAGAAGACAAAGCAGGTTTTATCACCAGGGGAGGAAGCTAGACTTTTTAGCTTGTTCACAATTTTGAGTTTTTAGGGGTTTCTTTTACACCGCATGGATGAAGTTATGGGCTGTGATAAATACACCGTTGGCGATGAAGGTGACCTCTGTTGTGGTTAGGGATCTGACACCTTGTGTCAGGGGTGTGTAGTTACTGTGTTCTAGGCTATGATTGGACTCAGTTTGCGAGTCTACACGATGAGGAGCTGCGTGTCTGTGGCCCGGGGCAGAGTTCATGGAGGTCTTGGCTGTGCGAGCCCCAGGGGAGCAGAGGTATTCCAAGTTCATCATCCGGGCTGTTTTTTATGCAGGATGATACGCTGACGAGACGCACCAGGGCAATGCCAGCAACATCACGCTGAGGCGATGGAAATGGTGTCGTGGACAGGACAATGCCCATGCAAACTCTGAATTCAGGGCTGCAGTGTCACAGCGTGGGGTCAGCACTATAGTGTCGCACGGTGACAAATGTATAATGACAGGTATCCATTCATCATAGTGTCACGCACCGGGTATTTTCACTGTCCTGAAAATCCTCTGCGCAATTCTGCCCATTCGTTATCCCTCCACTCCGACCCCTGGCAACCACCGATCTTTTTACTGTCTCCACAGTGTTGCCTTTTGCAGAATGTCATTTGGTTGGAATCACACAGAACGTGGCCTTTTTAGATTGGTTGCTTTCGCTTAGTGATGGCCATTTAAGGTTCCTCCATGTCTTTCTGTAGATTGATAACTCATTTTGCTAAAAAAAAATCCCTGAATAACGTTCTGTTGTCTGGAGTTTATGTATTCGTCTGCCTGTTGAAAGACAACTCGGTGGCTTCCAGGTTTTGGCAATTGCGAATAGAACTGTAAGCGTCCGTGTGCAGGGTTTTGTATGGACCTCAGTGTTCAGCTCCTCTGGGTAAATACCAGGAGTGCGATTTCTGGATCACAGGGTAAGAGCACCTTTAATTTTGTAGAAAAACTGTCTTCCCAAGTGGCTGTACCGTTTTGCATTCCCACCGGCACCGAACGAGAGTTCCCGTTGCTCCACATCCTCACCAGCGTTTGGTGGTGTCAGTGTTTGGGGATTTTGCCTTTCTGATAGCTGTGTAGGGTGTCTCATTGTCTGATTTGCAGTTTGCTAATGACACGTGATGAGGAGCATCTTCCCATATGCTCATTTGCCATCTGTAAGTCTTCATTGGTGAAGTAGCTTTTCGGACCTTTTGTCCATTTGTAAATCAGATTGTTTTCTCATTGTCGAGTTTGAGGAGTTCTTTGTATGTTTTAGATACAAGTCCTCTACCAGAATTTTGTTTCACCTGTTTTGCCAATATTTTCTCCCAGTCTGTGGCTTTTTTCCCTCTAAATGTCCTTCGCAGAACAGAAGTTTTTAATTTTAATAAAATCCAATTTACCAATGCTTTCTTTCATGGATTATGCTTTTGGTCTTTCAAAAATTTTTTGATAATATTTTTCCTTAGCTTTTTGAAATTTCTGCATGAAAACTTATTTTTTAGAGAGTACTCTTATTATGAGTACCCATACCTACTTATTTTTTCCCCTGACAATGGCTAGAATTTGTCTGTCTGTCTGTCAATCATCTATATATCATCCATCCATCCTTTTCCTCTCCACACTGAGCCACCCCCACCCCCAAAGAGGACAAAAACCTTGGCACGGTTTACCCCTGCCTGCCTTACTGTCTTTGACCAGCCAAAGAACCTAGAAAGGTAGAAGGAAAAATTTTTTTCCCAGACGGGCTTTTTAAAAAGTCAGGGTTACTAAGGTGTAATTTACATGCAGCGAAATTCACCCCTTTAAGGTGTAGAGTACGGCTGGATGATTTTGACAGATGTGTACAGCTGCATAGAGTCAACTCGTAGAATAATTTCATCACCCTAGAAGTTCCCCCTATTCCAGCTCTGACATCCACCGATCTGACTTCCATCCCTGACGTTTTGGCTTTTCCAGAATGTTCAGATGATTGGAGTCATATGCGTGCATCTTTTGGGTCTGGCTTCTTTCACTTACTGAGGTTTGTCCACGTCTGCAGTTTCATTCCTTTGTACGGCTGTATTTCATTGTATGGGTGGACCATGTTTGTTTATCATTTACTTGTTTCCTGGAGTTAGGTTTTGAAGGATGTGTATTTAGGCAGAGGTGGTGGCAGGTTGAGGATGGGTCATTTTGGAGATAATGTGGAATGAAGTAGAATAGAATGAGTTTATGAGATAGATCCTGACTCTGGGCAGAACCAATACATCAGAGAGGAGGACTCCTGAATAGGAGAGTTTATTTGCATTTTCATTATTGATAAATTCAACTCAAACCTTTACTCCTACTTTATACCCAACCAGCATAATTTCTCCCTGCCCTTATTCCATCCATTCTTCGCCCATCTTTCCATTTGTCCATCCTTTCATTATTTATCCATCGAGTCTTCCATCATTTATTTACTTATTCTATTTATTCGTCATCAAGCAACATTTGTGGAAGGCCACCCAAGTGAGCTTATGATCAAGTCAAACGCATTAAAAATCATAGTCCCTAGGAGGTCCAAGTCTAGTAGAAGACATAACAGAAAAGTCAACATTAAGAAAAACGGTTTTCATGTAATGACGTAAATTGTGACCTAACTTTTCATGTGGGTCTTTGAAGGCAGGAAGTCCACCTTGCTCTGTTTTGGTGCCTTGAATGTCTTCAGGGTTCACCAAGTATACAAGATAATTTAAGCTTTTTTAGATTAGTTTTGGCCTTTAGAAAAGAAAAGAAACCTACTTGTATGAATGCTTATGTTTTCACCCTTGCGGGATGCAATGCAGAAGGACTTTGGTGGGGGGCCCCAGGGCAGACTGTCTTATGTGGGCGCAGGGCTCAGGAAAAAGCACACTGTGAAGTACTTACAGTTTCCTCAATATCTGTCTGTGGCTGAAGAAATGATTTGAGAAAAGGCCAACAAGCAACAATCTATCATAATATATGATACATAAATATATGAATTAAAAAATAATGCTATCTGATTCCATTTCTTGGAAGTGGATGGGCAGAGGCAGCCAGCCAGGAGGTCCCCAAGTGCTGAACCAATGCAATGTTATGTGCGGTCAGGGCCAGGCCCCACCTGCTAAACGGAAACACTGGCCAGCCCGCCTCCTGGACCCACGGTAGAAGTTGGTTGCGTGTGCTGGTGACCTGCAGTGAGTCCCACACTGTTGCATGTCTGATAAGCAGATCAAAAGAAAAATCTGTGGCTTTTACACACACTGTGACTTTCCTTTGCACGTCTGTCTGTGCACGTTCATCCCGGCCCAGATGTCTCCTCCTCCATGGAGCCCTTCGTGGTTGATGAGACTGATGGGCTTTTCTTTCTCTGAGTCACATGGCATTTTATCTGTATCATTTTTCAGTTCGCTGTGTGTATGTGTGTGTGTTCAACTTCCTCAGAATTATTGATAGAGTTTTTGAGCCCTCTATTGGACTTCACCTTCCTTCTTGAGGTAAGAATCGTGGATTCATTTCATTTTTTAGGTGCCTTGACTGTAATAGCCACATTTATTGAAAATCTAATAAAATCTAAATTACTAAAAAAATCTCATCTAAAAAGATATTTTCCCTCTACTTTTCTAGATTCTTTGTTGAGACCACCCCCCCGCAGTGCCCCCAGTAGTAAAAGACAGATTAACAAAGAGAAAAAAACATTTTAATCATGTACCTGTGTACCTACACAAGGAAGCCCCACAGAGACCCATAGACAGACGACTTTGATACTGAGCTGCAGAAAAGGATCTGTCTGGGGCCTCAAAAGTGGGGAGAGGGCATTCATGGGCGGTGAGATGAGAAATGTTGCCCTGCCATGCAGGTGAGTCTGCCAGGTAAAGGAGTGACCTCATCCAACAGCTCTCTTCTCTGTTCAGGCCCGTTGCTCATGTAAACTTCCCCTGTGAAAGGATGACTTCTACTCCATTTTCAGAGTACGTCCTGTGCCTGCAGTTTCTCAAGATATCAGCTCAAAAAACCCCTATGCCGAAGAGGCACATTTGGGGGTGGCACGTTCTGAGGCCTTTCACTGATGTAATGGCAGTGGGGTTCACTGGGAACAGTCTAGGCTTCTGCTAGGGCAGACTGAGGTCAAAATCCCAGACCCTTATCCTGAAATCTTGGGAAAACTACAGAAGTTTTCAGACTCAGTCCACTGACTTCCAAAACATGAACATTATCTCATGATCATTGAGAGGAACTAGGAAATATGCACAGTGCCTGGCTTTTGATAGTTATTTCGTAGATACTGTTTTTAGCGTTTTGGTGGTTGTCAAATAATTAAGAGACTGATTCGTATAACTGTCATCACTTTGTAAGCACATTCTAAAAACAGGTTGGAAAGATTCTAATAGATGGTTTCGGTTTTCTGGGTCTCTTTTGCAAATGGGCGGCCTTGTCCTCCACAGTGTGATTAGACACACCTGTTTGCCCACAGGCAGGCTGAGAGTGAGGGCGGCTCAGCCCAGGGGGAGGGCAGCTCACTGGAGATTTCTGGTGCACCATGGAAGTTGTGTCAGCCAGCATCACAAGGTTGTTGCAGTAGGATAGTTTGTTAAGCCAGACACTTGCTTTGTGTAGTTTCCAGTATGTTTTATTTGACAATAGGAAACAAACGCCTTCCCCCCCAAAAAAGTAAGAAAAATAAAAGCAATATTGAAGCAAACTGGGTGTCCATCAATAGATGAATGGATAAAGAAGATTTGGGATGCATATATGAAGGAATATTACACAGCCATGAAAAAGGATGAAACTTTTTCATTGTGACAATATGGACAGACCTAAAAAGTATTATGTTAAGTGAAATAAGTCAGACAGAGAAAGACAAATACTGTATGATTTCACTTACATGTAGAATCTAAAAAAGCAAAACAAGGGAACAAACAAAATAGAAGCAAACTCATAGATTCAAGAACAAACTGATGGTTCCCAGATCGGAGAGGATTGAGGGATTTGGCAGGAAAGGGGAAGGGGGTTAAGAAGTACAAACTTCTGATTATAAAATAAGTCACGGGGACGTAATGTACAGCACAGGGAATAGTTCAATATTGCAATGACTATGCACAGGGACAGACGGTTACTAAACTTATGTGGTGGTCACTTTGTAAGGTATGTAAATCTTCAATCACTGTGTTGCACACTTGAAAGTAATATAATATTAGAAAAAGAAAAAAGAAGCAAAGTAAAAAGCAAGACAAAAGAAAATTCTCAGTCTGAGCAGGATGTGGCAGGCGCCCCCAGATCAAGCCATGGCCCCTGAGCCTGAGGAGAGACTCAATCTGAGGAGGCATAGGGCAGAAGCAGGAGGTTTCAGCGACCCATTGCTGGCTAGGTGGGAGATGCAGGTCAGAGCCAGCTTGCAAAGCTTGTCGTTTCTCCCAGCTGCTCCTTGGTGGACTGTGGGAGTCCATGGACATGTCTGTCCACTCCAGAGCTTGTTACCCAACCCTGAGACCCTGTGTCTGACCAGAGGGAGTCAGTCTTTCAAAACGAGGCCTTGGTGCTCTGCTCGTCGTCCGTACCCTTGGCTCTGTGGCTTTTCTCTTGGCCTGGACGTCTGATTCGATTTACCCTTGACCGTGGGTAACCTGTAACCATGAGGGTGTTCTTGGACACAGTATCTTTGCGCTCCCAATCTTTATCTTGGGACTGAAAATTTGGCTTTTTAACACTGGCCCTGAGCTGTAGGTGGAAATCCTGCCTCTGGCACATCTGCTTTCCCTTCCTGTCCACTTTCAGACCGGGCCGCTGAGAGAGCTTGGCCATTTCTTCCAGGACCTTTCCAAAGTCCACAAGAAGACTTCTCTACCACCAACAAACTGATTTTTTTTTGTATGAAATCACAGAGCACAAGCTCTCAAATGCCCCACCTCCAAATGCCACCACACTGGGGCATACAGATCCCAGATATGAATATTGGGGGACACAACATTGTATCCGTAATAATCGGGACTCTTTTATAACTTCTCGGAATTTTCCTTTATTATTAGTCATTAGACTTCCACGTGTAGGACTATCTGATGGTCGCCACTGCAGGCCTTAGGTCTGTGAGGACAGCCCTTGTCTCCCCTGCTTTACTGTCGTGTCCCTGGCGTTTGGTATACAGTAGGTGCTCAGTAAATGTTGTTGACTGAATGCCCTGAGCTAAAGGCCCTGGAAATACAAATTTGAATGTAACTTGGTTCCTGTTCTTGAGAACTCAGGAGAGGAGGAAGATCTTTATAGAATTATTTCCATACAATGCGATAAATTTTATTAAAAATAGGGTCAAGGTTGAGATGTGACAAGGAGGAGTGTCCATTCTGCGTGGGGTGGGAGTGATCAAGAAAATGTCCAGAGAGAAAGTAATGCTATGAGATGGAGTCCTTATTTAACTGAACTAATGAATGTGAAAAGAAATTTGACAGGGGACAGGCATCATAAGCCCCGGGCTTGTTCGCTTGTATTGGTGTGCATAAGAAAACCTTATTATTGTTACTGTTTGTCTTTGCTGAAGTTTGCTGCCCATTACAGTAATGGTCACCAAATGCCAATCTGGAGACTGGCAGAGGCCCACTTGAGAGGCAGGATGTGGGTGTCTAATCTGCATGTCTAACCAGCCCCCTGGGGCTCTGACATAGGACCCCTGGTGTAGGGCTGTGGTTCTCACAAGCTCCAGAGTCTCTGGGAAGTTTGCTAAAATGCAGAGGGGTGGGCCCCACCCTCAGAGGTTGTGATTTGGTGAGTCTGGGGTGGGGCAAGGTTTTGTATTTTTCTGAGTCCTGGGTGATGCTGCTGCTGCTGCTCGTTGTGACCACACTTGGAGGCTCACCGACGTATAAGGTCACCGCTGATTTCTTGGCACTTCTGAGGAACAGAGTCTTGCAAAAACGGCTCATGCAGATAACTAAAGCTTCCCTCTCCAAATGCCAGACCTTTGTTTCTTTAAATCGTATTAAGCAAACACTTTCATTTTAGAATTCTGCGTTTCTTGACTTTCTCAATCAGAGAAATCTGAGCGTCTTCTCTTGATGACTCAGGGTTATTGTAACGACCACCCACTATGGCTCCATTCAGTGACACACCCGGTGGCACCAGACAGCAGCCAGCCCCCATCCCTGTCCTGAAGACGGGAAGGACCTGGGGCCTTCTGCCCTTTGGTGGGCATTAACTTTGCATTCTCTAGTTTACTGGGAGTCCCTGAGGGTCCTGGGAGAGGGTCCGAGGAAGCCAGTCCTTGAAAGGGCCACTTAGGGGCTGGGGACAGTGACACTTTGCCAACTGGTATAGAAGTATTTCAGTATTTCAGCCACAGTAAGGCTATACAATGCACGTCAACCCTGCAAACATTTCAGTCCTGTGACTGTCCAGTTCAATAATGGGTAGTTTTTATTGTTTTATCACTCAGTGTTTCTTTCTTCCTGTTATCAAGCCCTCAGCTATCATTAATCGCTAACTTTTATTCATTCATCAAATAACTGCCAAGCACTCTGGGCTTGTGCAAAGGTGAACTGGGCATGCGGAGGGCGTCTGCCCAGCTGGGACACCTGGTACAGGGTCTTTGCCTGCTCTTGGTGCAATCTGAGTGCCTTCGTCCCCTTCCAGTGTTGCAGAATAGCGAGAATAAAACAAAAAATTATGCAAAAGCTCTTAAAAATGGTTACGTATTATACAGATGAAAGGGGTTATTATTCTTTTTAGTGAAAGTATTAAAAATAGGATCAGATAAGTGGCATGATGCTATAATAGGAGCAGTATTTTCTCAGATCTTTTCAGCCTGGCGTGCTATAGCAAGTGCTTCGATCTACCGGGTTCTAAATTGAATCTGAAAAAAAGGGCTAGCAGCGATAAGCCTAGTAAACAATTGCTCAGGCTGGAGTAAGGAGATGCTCGTGTCCTTTAAGTGGCAGCCAAAAGCTTTTTTCTCCCCAGATAACCATTTTTTTTTTTCATTGCTAGTCTCCCGCTTCAAGCTGTCCTTTCTTTGGCAATGAATACAATTTGGACCGGATTGCGAGTAACGAACATGAGCGCTTTTTGGTTTGGGGAGAACAAAGCAGCAGACGTGTGTGTGTGTGTGTGAGCCAGGGACCAGCCACAAGCCGGCTTCGTGGGCCAGGAGCGACTTAAAGGTGCCCTTCAGGGTTCGTCTGTCTTCCTCTGCTGGTTTGCCCTGATGCGGGCTCCTGGGTCTGCCTCAGAACAAGCACATGACATACTGGTTCAAGTTCATTGTGTCTGTGCCTTTCCACAGGGTGTAGCCTGGTCAGGCTGGGCCCTGATTAAAAAGACTCTAGTCCAAATAAGACCCACCCACAGGGCACCCCTTGGTGACAGGGCTGTCATCTTGGCCGCTAACATTAAGCTGGAAGACCGGGTGGACCAGGCCGTGAGGGCACAGAGTCGGAGGAAATAGGACAGCCGTGCTCGAAACAGAATCCTGGTTGAGTTGTGAATTCTGTCTCCGCCTTTGCCAGCAACTCAGTAGGTGACCTTGAATGAAGTGTTCGTCTCCCCTGCATCCGGATTCCTCGTTCCGGGCCGGCTTCCACACGGGGAGGTTGGGAGGTGACCTCTCCATGTGGGGCAGCCGTGTTTTCCCAGAACTCACTAGGGATGCGTGGCCTGGAAATAGTTTTTTTGAACATGTATCATTTTAGTGGAGTATCGTGTGCCGATGTAGCCATGATGCTTGAAGCTTGAGGGTTCAGAGGAGTAGGGAACTCGAAGCTGGAAATGTCCAAGAACACCCCCCAGGTATGACTGCTGGATCCTTACGAAAGATCTCGGTTTGCTTTGCGTATCACAGGTGGGTTGAATCTTAAAATCACAAGAGATGGAGGGGGCTGCTGAAAGGACCCATCCAGCCCTCCGTTTATTCATCCATCTGCTTGGAGTTCACTTGGTGTGTGCCCGGCGCTGCGTTGCGTGGTAAGGAATGGCGATGAGCAGGATGTGAGCTTCTGACCCAGCGGAAGGCACAGACAGGTAGACAGGCTTCGACTGACTGGCAGGTGCGTGCGGCATGTCTAACAAAAACCCCCGCAGGAGCGAGCACCTGCGAGGGAGCCGGAGGTCTTTCAGTCCGACTGAAGGGAGACAGAGCTGGCTGGAAGGTGCAGCTTCGTTCAGTCATTTGAACTTGACCTGGGGTGTGGTGGAGCCTCCTTTGAAGGATTTCCATGTGCCACAGTGAGATTTGCACTAGAGACCTGACCTCCCCATGTGTATTTTCCTAGAACTCCATAGAAATCCACGGCCTCTGGTTCCACTGTGGAGAATGTCTTGGATGGCAGGATGATTATATCAAAGACTATATTAACAGAGGACCCCAGGGCTCCCCTGGAGAGGGTGGAGGGAAGTGGATGCACACATGAGAAACCTGATCAAATGTCGGGGTGCAAGAAAATGAGAGGCGAGCATGTTGCTCAGATTTCTGGTTGGGGCCCTGAGTGGAGGGAGGGACACGGGCAGAGGAGCAAGGTCTTGGAGGGAGACAATTACTTTTATTTTTTGGGCCAGGTTGGTTTGAAGCACCTGTGAGGAGGTGGGGAGCAGGTGACTAGTGGCTATTTGGATCTAAAGTATGGCATTGAGGAAGGAGGGATTCGGGGTCAACGGGTACTCATGGGAATGGATGCTTTTGGGAAGGATGAGGAAAGGTGAGAAGAAAGTGTCCTGAACAGAAATCTGCTGAATGTCAACACCGAACACTGAACGAGTGGAGGAAGAGGAGGCTGTGGATGCCACTGAGAAGTGGCCGGACAGGGTTGGAGGAGAGAGGAGTGTGGTCCCAGGAAGCACGGGGATGGCTGTGTTTCAGGGAGGGGACAGTCCACAGGGTCAGATGCTGCTGGGGCCGAGGAACGTGGAGGCCGTCGAGGTTTGATTTAGCAGCAAGAGGTGGCTGGAGGCCTCGAGACCTGCAGGAGAGCAGCTCAGTGGAGGGCCAGGGGTGGAAGCTGGCTGTGGGGTCTAAGTTGGGGAGGGGGGAGGACAAGCCAGGGTGCGGATGCAGATGGTGCTTTCAGCAAGCTCAGCTTCGAAGGGAGGGGTGGAAAGGAGTTGTTGAGAAATGGGTAAAAGTACAGAAAATGGGAGTTCTTTAAAAAGGAATATTTGCCACGTAAAGACTGTCATGTCCTCAGATAGCAAGCTGCAACTGGAATGCAGCAGACGTTTATCTGCAAGACCCATCTCCCCTCCTTCATTTCTCCGTTCACCCACACACCCTGCTTCATCCTTTTGGCTCACCCCACGCATCTTGGGTGTCTAGCAGGCCGCATCGTCTGTCACTGGGCTTCAGGCCGCTCCTTTGGGCCCCTGTGGATTGAAGTGGGACCAGCCTCGTCTCCATCGGGAGGTGGTGGAGACTGCTTTGAAGGATTGCTGCTTTTTCTTGGAAAGCCTGATGCACCAACAGATGAGGCTGACTCAGGGCCAAACCTTCTGGATCCTGAGCTTTGAATAAATGGACAGAATCCTAAACAATTTACGACAAACCATGGCAGGATATAGTGGTGTGCACTGGTTCGTCGTGTTCCTTAGGCTGGGTATTTGCTTATACTTTAGAGGCGATGCTGTGGGGAAGTGGTGTGTCCTCAGGTACCCGGCCTCCCCTGTGTGTGTCCCCAGGTACATGACCTTCCCTGCTTCCCTTTATTCCCAGAAGCCTAGCTTCCCTCGAACTGTCTGTCAGCTCATGACCCATTCATTCATTCATTCATTCACGTGCTCACTCGTTCAACTTCAATACTCTGAGGACCGAGGGGCCGGGGTCTGATTGACAGTCAGGTTTCAGATGGGTATAACGAGGTTTTTGCCTCATGGCGACAATGAGACAAATGCAGTAACAGGACTATGAACACACTACAGTGGGAGCTCTGCAGCAGGCTGGGGAGTGTAGAAAGGGAAGGGACAGCCTCACAGAGGAGGTGACATTTGAGTCTGGCATGGAGAGCAGAGCGGGATGTCTCTAGGTCCTTGAAGTTGCTACCTTGCTTGGAAGCCCCACCTGTCTCTCCCGTACCTGCCTTCCTGCACTGGCATCACTCTTGCAGGGCCAGATTCTGGGGTCAGGAGATCACAAACCAGTTTTGTCGCCCTTCCTGGAAAACGTTTGCCCCTTCTAGGCGACATATTTTCATTTCAGCAATGCCATCCTCCAGGTCACACCCGGGCAGCGGCTGTAATGTGGGGTGTGTGTTCAGGCTGCCGGGTAGTCATGCCTCTTGAGGGGTCACGTCACAAAGGCAGCTCCCCCGTCGCTTGGTTTCAGCCTTTTACTGCTGTTCCCAGATTCGGGACATAGCAATGGCATTGCTGAGAAAGGGACGTTTGTCTGGCAGCGGTGATCCCTAAGGGCCACTTAAAGACACCTGATTGGGTTGAAAAAAGAACTGGGGGAGAGCCTGCGTAGGCCTCGAGTGTCACCCTGATATTCTCAGTGTCAGTGCGGAGCTTCACTAGGTAGGCTAGAAAAGACCCCCTCATTAAATCTAAACTGAGAACATCGATGCCTTTAGAGGACATTCGATGTCCTATAATCCTCAATGTGCAATATTTTTCTTTATGAGATGATTTCAAGAGTAAATAAAGGGAAAAACAAAACTTAGGCACTTTTTTTTTTCTGGGAAGCCTCCTTCAGATGAAAGGACGCGTGTCTTTGAATTTCGATGTAAGCTTTTATCTCTAGGCCGTACCTCAGAAAAGTTGGTGTCAGTGAGGTGGGACACCCATTTCTGCAGAGGCTCATTGGGAAGGCCTGGCGCCGCCCGGGCCTGCGTCGATCCAGGGACAGAGCAGCTCACAGTAAACATTGTTCCATGAGAGGACGCACGAAGAGTTGCTCCCTGGCTGCAGTGGTCAAACGGTTGTGAAAGCTTCACACGGCAGTAACCGTTGTGCTTTTCTGCCTTTGAATTAAGCCCGGAGTCTCTCTCTCCTAGTTAGTACGTACAAAACTAGGAAAAAACAAAAACAAAAACAACAAAAACAACAACAAAAAACTGAGCAGCTCCTGCTGGTCCCTCTCTTTGTCAAGACAAGTGACCTCCTCACGACTTGGCGAGACCTGTCTGCCTTTGCGGGAGGCTTCATCATGTCACTGCCCAAACTCTCCGGGAATCCTCCCCCTGAAGCAGGAGAGGACCCTCCTTCCTCTGGAGTGGAAACATTTGATCAGGACCCCGAGGAAGTGGCCCTGCCCTCCTGGGTTCCCGCGGGACGGGGTGGGGCGCAGTGGAGACGCTGCAGTGACCCCCGTGTGGACTGTTAATCTTGTCCAAGGCCTTTTTTTTTCCAGTCTTTGGTCAGTGGATGTTTATTTGGCAACTAGGTTTGTAGTCCAGCAAAGCAGAAATTCTCCAAGCACTGTGTTAGTTTCCTGTTAATGAGTTCTATTTATGGATTATCCATACTAAGTAAGATATTACCTCAAGCTCTTCTCTCTCCCAAAATAATGCTGGCCTGATTTTCAAAGACGGTTTAATTAGGGGATCTTCATGCCTCTTAACGCTTCGGGACAGCTCTCACAGTTCCTTGATAGATAGTTCAAGGAAACTAATTTTACGTCTAATAATTTTCATGTCTGATTAGAGATGCGGAACAATGCTCATTCTCTCTGACCGTTGCAAAGGGGACAACTTAAACACCATGAGCTTTCTGTAAACATGCAAAGAACGATAATAACTCAGAGGAAGCATCGTTGTGAGGCTCGATTTTCCCTTCCATCACAGTTTGCAAATTTACATGTTGTCACATGAAATTATTTGAAAACCTTAATTTTTCTGTTTCCTGCTAGTACTGGCGTATGCACTTTTCTGTTTGATCTTCCTATAAAAGCTCTATTTTTCCACAAACAATTTCTGTAAGTAACAATGCTGGCTAGGCCAGCAGGCTGGCTTTCATTTCTTCTGTGCCGTGACGCACTCTGTCTGCCGAAGTATTGACATAGTCTGCAGGCTCAGTGATAATGTCTGCTGTGTCTATTTACCCCCAAAAGGATTTGCCCGGGCCTCATTTGCTTTTGGGGAGGAAAGAGACAGCTATGGGCTCTGGTATATATCCCTCTGAGAAGGATATACAAAGTGCTACAAAGCGTGAAAAATATAAAACATAAGATCTCAGACATCCGGGACTCGAGATGTAAGATTAAAAATGCCACATACCGTAGGAAATGGCTAAGCAGAAATAAGAAAGATGGAAAAAGAGATAGTCAATGGAAAAAGTGATTCAAGAGGACGATAATGTTGTCTTTCGGATTCTTGCTAGGATTAATCGTGACCTTCAAGGACAGACAGAAGGCTCCCAGGCACCGCGAGGCTTGGGTCACATGAATCAGGGAGGGCAGCTGGGGGGAAAGGTGGAAAATATTAAAAAATTAATGCTCACCAATGTAGCAGGAAAGGAGTAGGGACCTGTCCATTTTGCTACTAGACGGAACAGACTTTTGTGTTGCACCAACACCAACCTCTTTTTACAGCAGGTAGCGGTGGGCGGGCTGCTGTGCGACCCCCACTGGCCAAAGAGGCTGCCCCCATCAGCACAGCACTCTCCCAAGGTGAGCGGAATACCGCGTGCGGTCAGTGTGTGCACGCTCACTCTCAGGTCGGCCGTTTATCCAGGGTGGGCTTCCCCCTTCGCGTGAGGCTTCTCCCTCCAGTCTCCGATGACCGGATTTACGTGTGTCTTCAAGGCCTTGTCAGAAGCGAAGGCCTCTGTGCAGCTTTTCCTCTTTTGTCTTCTCAGAAGAGGCTTAATTTTCCTGCAAGTCTCCCCATGTCATTGTCCAGTCCTACACTGAATACAATTCACCGTCTTGTATTTTCACTTGCACGCCTGTCCCTCTCGCTGGATTTTAACTGCTTTGAACCCAAAGACTGTGTCTTATTCTTATTCGTATTCTCAGTGCCCTACACAGGACCTGGCACTTAGTAGGCTCTCAGGAAATATTTGCTGGGGAGATCAGTTAGTTCTAAATAAGGCAGGTGACGGGATCAGTACCCCGATGCTGGAAGCTGGTCACACTAAGTGAACACGTAGTTTGTCCATAGCCCCATGAGCAAGGGGCACCTGCGTGTCGTGTGTCCTGGGGGCTGCCACTGGCTAGCTCTCCCGCTGGCCTCGCCCCTCGGCAGCTGACCCAGCTGATGTCACCCCAGGGATTGTGCTCTGGGACATTCTCTCGTCTGGCTTTGACTTCCTCGTGGGCCGGTAGCTTGCTTCCCAGGTTCCCTGCCCAGTCCTCTGGCCATCGTCCTTTGTCTTGATGTTAACAGCAGCGTGAGCACCGTCCTGCCAGGTGCATCCAGTTGCTTTGCTCTGTGCTTCTCCCAGGTCTGTCTGCCAGGGGTTTGGGGCTCCTAACTGCCCAGGGAGATTCTTCCCAGAACCGTGATCTGATCGTGTTGCCACCATCTGCCTCCCACAGCCACAGGCTGTGCTCACGGTTTATTAGATGCCGAGATAAGGAGAGCGAAGCTCAGAGCTTCTTAGAAGGCACATCACTGCTGGCCGGGAGGCCACTGGAAGGGCTTACGAGAGGGGCCTTCAGGCTTCTTGAGGCCTTCAGACCTCAGCGAGAGGCAGGGATGGCCCACCTTGGGCATAGCACCTCTAGCTGCAATGGCAAGAGGGAGGTGGAGGCGGGGGGAATGGGGGCCCTAGGCACATAGACCCACAGGGAAGCAGCAAAGCCAGCTGGTCACCACCAGCCTGGCTCCTCTAGGACTCTGTAGTGTCCGTTAGGACGTGCCTGGATGTACCCCATAATACCAAACGGATCAGCTTGTTAATTCAGTAAACCAAAACGAACGTCTAACTTTGTGCTTGGTCTTTACATGAAGTACTCTAATAAATCAATCGAGTAGTTGTGGTGAGGGTCTCTCTCTCTCTCTCTCTCTCTCTCTCTCTCTCTCTCTCTCTCTCTCTCTCTCCCAAAGTCACCAGTGATTAAGAGCTGAGCAGGTACTAGAGCCAAGGACTTTTCGCCTGGAGAGGGCTCTGTCCTCCACCAGGGACAGAAAAACTGGTCATCGTTTGGAAAAAGGGCGCTCTCTCCGTTTACTTGAAGGCTGCTTGGTTTTCATTCCCCAGTAGCCCTCTGTTTTAATTTGTATTTCTTTGATTACTAATGAGGTTTAGCATTCTCCACAGGTTGAATGAAAATCTTTTAAAAATGGGCGTCTCTGCTCTTGCTCGATGGGTGCAGCGATGTGAGCGGGAGGCTGGCCAGGGTTCGCCCCGGGGGATGGTCATGTTTAGACAGCAGGACCACAGACTGTCAGAGCCCGAGGGCCCTTGGGGGTCCTGAGCCTGACCTCCACTTTCAAGCTGAGACACCGAGACATAGAGAGACCAAATGGCTCGTCAGGAATCAGAGTTGGAGGGACACGTGAGACTCCTGACCCTGTCGCTGTCTCACGGCACGGACTGTGCTTCTAAACAGACGTGGCGATCCTATTAGACTATAGAAGTCATAAGATTTAGGAGATCAAGCTGTCTGCTCTTTGCCCTGTGCCATCATCCGAAATGTCCCTGGAATCGTTTTGTGTGCCACTTTCCTGTAGATCGAGTGCTTCCGTCTAACTGGAGCTGCCTACACAGTAATAACCCCAGTCGTAACGTTAACTCCACACCGCAAGGCCTGCGAACCACGCACGATGCTGAACCATTGCCTGGTGTGTGGTTTGCTCCCTCACTGCATCGCGTTCCCAGGGACGTGCCCTTGGCTGCTTTTCATATGTCCCTCCTTCCCGGGCACACCACCGCCCTGCTGTCGTTCCACCTTTCCACATGTTCTTTTCTCAGTTCCTGCTGGCACAGTGCTGTGCCCCAAGCAGGTCCTGGGTAAATAATTAGCCAGGAGAGAGCATGCGTGTCTGAAATTGCACGCCAGGGGAGAAGCTAAAGAGTATGGTTGTTCTCTGCAGGTGGTGGATGGAGGTGATGATAAAGGTGGATGGTTTCTGGGAACCCCGACGCTCTCAGCACACTGGCCCTGACGGCTATGACCACCTCCAAGCTTTTTCGGGAGAGTCACATCCTCAGCCCTGCAGATCCCACGGCACAGGGCGTGAATTTGCTTTCCCTGTTTGCCTGTGGCCCCGTGCGACTCCCTGGACGTCTCACGGCATATTAAACCGAACACATCCTCCTTCCTACGTACCGTCCTCCTCGACAGATGGCACCACCGCTTATCTAGTGATGGAGCCCAACATTTTGGAGCAATCTCTCACAGCCCCCAGCTAATCCATCCGCAAAGGCTGCCGACTCTAGAAACAAGTCCTGAGGGGAAGCACTTCTCACCAGCTGCGTCTGCCCCTAAGGCTCTGGTCCAAGCCACTAGCATCGCTCAGCGGGGGTCCGCCTCGGTCTCCTTCCCCCCTCACTTCCCCAACCATTTATCCTCTAGCCCATGGCCAAATTGATCCTTTTATGATTTAATCAGACCATTTTCTCTTTCAGCTCACATGCTAACTTGGCCTTTTAGTTCCATTTAGAATAGAGTCTAAATGGTATCACGGGTAATGCTCCTACACGATCGGGCCCTGGGGACCTAGCTGGCACCTGCCAGTCTCCTCCTCCTGACCGGCGCCCCAGGCACGCCGGCTTCTTGGCTGCTTTTCAGATGCACCAGACGTGCCCCTGCCTCTGGCCTTGGCACCTGCTCTCCCCTCCATCACGGATGCTTCTTTCGCCGGGCCTGCTCTCTCACTTCAATCAATTACCCGCTCAGTGCCATCCCTTCAGAAAGACCCGCCATATCTAAAATTGAATTCCTTGGCTACTCTCTTTGTGCCCTTAGCTGTTTATTTTCCTTTACCGAATATATTAGTTAGACATCTGTTGTTATCTGTCTCCCTGACTAGCTTGCAGACTTCAAGAACAAGGCATTGGGTTTGGTTTACTGTTTTTGCGACAGAGAAGAAATGTTTGTTGAATGACTACTTGGGATCATCTGATAACTGCACTGCAATGACAAAAGTCCCTATTAAAGCTGGAAGCTTTGCTGCATATTAGGACTGAACGGACACTCGTCAAGTGCAAATGACAAAATACTATGTTTTCTCCCCCCCTCGTCGTCGTTGGATTGTTGATGCTGCCGTTCCTTTCTCCCACTCCCACCCCTGTCTATTTTTATAAACTGCAAGTTTTATCTGACAGTCTCTCGGAAGATTCTGGGATAAGTCCCGGTGCCAGACTTAGAAGATGACAGCCTGTGTGGGTTTACCAGCATCCACTGGCAGCAAGCGTAGAGAGTGTGCCTTTCTGGGCGGCTTTTGATGTCTAAGAGTTCGTCTCCTTCACAGAAGTGTTCCAGGCCGTGTTGCTCTCCCCTGCAGTCCTCTCAAAATAGACAGGTCCTAAACCTCTCCGGAAGCATCGTCTGGTGAACCATCAGTGTCATTATCCGGTTAGTTTGTTGTACCACAAGACTTCTGAATTACCCAGGAGAAGCATAAATTGTCAGAAGTTTTTCCAGAATAACTTTATTAGTATTTATTATTAGTCTCTGATGTGGCTTCTTTTTGCTTTGCTGCTTTCTTTTATTCATGGGAGATACCAAAAGCCAATTATCTTCTCTTCAGGTGGAAAAATATCGAGGCACGCACAAATGAATGGAGCAGAGACCATGATTTGTGCTTGTGACCCGTCTTCCTTGCTGAGCGCCGTGAGGTCTCGTGCATCTCTGCTGCTTGAGGTCGCCGTGTAGCTTAAAGCTTGGGCCACCGTGGGAGGCAGTTTCAGAAACTGGATTCCAGGTTAGGTGGAGCGACTTGGCTAGACTTTAAACGTAAAGTGTTAGGGTACTTAGTTTCTTTCTACTTGTCTGAAAAGCCTGTCATCATCACCTTTTGCCTCTAGTTTTCCATAAATTCCTGGTCATTTCTGAGGCAGGTATGACTTAGTTTTCCCCAGTTTCGGCTGAACCCGGCATGTTCTTCCATCTCCTGTTTGTCAGTCGGTGTCACCAAGTCGCCACCTCGTATGACACAGTGACCTAACTAAATACGCAGTAAGCTTTACTCTCGTTATCCTTTGCTCTCGCCTTCTCCCCAGATGCCTGGCCCTGCGTCCTGCCATCCTGGTCTTTATTGTAGTCTAGCTCTATCATCTTGGCCAAGTCACTTTGACTTTTTGGCACTCGTTTCCTGCACCTGTGAGACGAGACGGTTGTGTTAGACAATCTGTAAGTGAATTCATGGATCAACAGATATTTATGGACGATCTATCTTCTCAGACACTGGATACCTCCATCGATGGACTGATTCGGTTGTTCACTGCGTCTCCCATTCTGATTTGTTTCAGAAAGAGCTTAAGGCAGCTGGGTAATACGAATTTGCTTTCACAGCATACAAAGCACTTTCAAATGCATTATCCCGTTTGATTATCATAATAGTCCTGGGAGGCAGTAAATATAGATCTCATTAGCTCCATGGTACAGATGGGATCAAAGCCCCTTCCAGTAACCCAAATTTGATGATCAGTCCAATCATTCAGCTTAGACTGGTGAGTGCAATTAGGCTATTTCAGTGACTCTCCAGCTTCGGTGTGTGAGAATAAGGAGTCTGTTCAGAGTGGAGATTTCTGACTCACTCTTTGGGGTGAAGCCCAGGAATTCATTCTAACCGGGAATGCCAGCGATCCTCCTGCTCAGGGGCCTGCCGATTGTGCTTGGAGACACGCCGTCTCCTGTGGAGCAGTGCCCGGCACAGACGATGCCACTCAGGTGTTTAGCGACGTCACCTGTGGGCAGGTGTCACATCGGTACCGAGCCATAGACATAGAGCCCAGACTTTTAAGGATAGGCTGTAGAATGGACGCTGTGGGAAACTTGACCGAGGAAGCAGGTCACTGGCGCTTTAAGTGACTGAGAAGGAACGTACCTGCTCTGTGTGCTGGGCTCCCAGGTGGCCTCCCCGACACCCTACTCCTTCCGATCGTACCACACACACATCCGTACCACCTGTGCAGCTGAGAAACTGTCATCCGCCCTCTTAGCAGCCTCTATTACCCTTTTCCCTGTGACGGGGTGGCCCGGCATAGGATGTTCTCATGCTGCGGTCTGCCTGTCTGGAATGTCACCTCTCAACGAACACGGCCCGTCACGCGTGGAAGAGCAGGGAGCTGTAGACACAGATGCCAGCAACACACCCAACGTTTGTGCAGATCCAGGGGTGACTGGGTGTCAAAGTGGGGACAGTGGGTGTCCTTGCAGCCTCCTGCAGTCTCCGCATAAGTAGCAGCCTCGCGGGATGCAATGAACAGTGTGCTAAGAGAAATTCTGAGGCTATACCTGCTCGGCTCGCCTCTCCATCTGTTACTACACGGTGGGTGGCAAAGGGAAATTGGAAAAGAAGAAAGAAAAAAGTTCAACCGTGATTCTCAGACAGACAGGGAACCGGTACGATGGTGTGATCGGTTCAAAACACAGACACAATTACAGATCAGGAATATCGAAACGCATGTGCATATAGAAGCAAAACTAGCATTTCTCACAGCGTTGGGAGGGGCGAGTGGACCTCCCCACAACGGCACCTCCCTGTCCACAGACGAGGATGACTTCATGCCACCTTCAGTGACCTTGCTGCGATGGGTGACCGCTCTAAAGCTTGAGGTTCCCACAGTTATCAGTCAAGGTGGTGACTCCAGTCACTTGTCCCTAGTCCCTAGAGAACTACTGGCACCCCTTGGGGCTGTGGTCCGATCACGTAACCGTAGATACCTTGATCTAAAGCGTGGAGCAACGCCGAGGTGCCTCCCTCACAAGCTTCGTTGGAGGATCCACTAGGATAATGCTCATTGAAGTGTCTGTTCCTGTCCCCCAAGGGGTAGGGTGTTGCCTCTGTCAGGAGGGACAGGATCTAGAGTCCCTCCCTTCCTCGAGATCCCTTCCTGCCTGGTGGACTCAGCAGGTCCCTGAACTGCTCTGAGCCCCTGCAGTCTCATCTCCCAAACAGAGACGAGAGTATTTACCTCCCAGGATCTTGTAAGGTTCGAATGACAGATGCGTGACATGCCAGGCACCAGATGGGTGCGTTTGCTTGCAATCTGCTGCCCGTGGTCCCAGGTCTGCTGGCTTGAGGCTCATGCCCCAGAATGGGGCTGGAATGGGGGAGGGAAAGGCATGTCACCTGCAACGTCCAAATCACAAAACTCTCTTCAAGTCAATCCCCTCACTAGGCTCTCTGAGTTTCCAGGCATGGAGGAAGAGCTGTGATGCAAATAATAGTCCATGGGGACCACTGGTGTGTCCCCCTCACCACCCTGTCAAGCACAGTGTATTTAGTATAAGCGTTGATCCTCTGAGGGATTATAAGACATAATCCTCTCGCCATAGGGAATTTATACTTAATTGGAAATGTAAGCTTCCCAGGAAGGAAATACTGTAGGAGTAAACAGAACTGAGTGCTGTGAAAGGAAGTAGTGTAAATAAGTGGTAAATGCTGCAGGTGGTCGGGAGGGGCCCTCGTTCTTCATCTTACACTTCTTAGCAATCCAAATAAAGGTTGATCCTAGCTGTGATTTTGTTGGCAATCGACAGGGGCAAAGAACTGAGGGAGGTGTGCAGATAGTTCTAGAAAGGAAAATCATAGCTACCTCATGGGAAAGCGTGTGTGTGTGTGTGTGTTGGCCCAGTGGATAATTGTGATCTCAGGGTTCGAAGCTCTTGAAGGATCTGTGGACAAAGCAGCCACAGAAAGAGCCTTCATTCTGAAACCTGGGATTTGACATTGTTTTGAAGATGGGGAGAGAGCCAGCTGGGATTTGTGCTTATTCCTACTTTTGTGTAATCCATTTTTGTTTTCAGAGCCATTGGAAAAGAGCCGCTTAGAATTGGTGGGCCAGAAGGGGGTTGGTGCAGGCAGGACCCCCGCTGAGCCGAGTGACAGGCTCTTGGATGCAGTGTTGTGATTCCAGGATAAAATGTTTGGTGATAATTAACAGGCTTAATCCTTTGTTTGTAGCTATAGGCTGTCACTGACACGGTCACAGTTTTCAGTAACTAGAATGTGACTGGTGGGAATGGATATCCCCACAGGTGAGCGGGACACGGGAGTGCCGGCCCCTTTCGTCTCTCGTTCTTCTCTTAGTAAAGTTTAAGCTTACAATGACGAATTTAGACTTTAAGCTTTAAATGCTGTAGCTCCAAACAGCTCCATGCAAACCCCTTTCATTTAAATTGCTTCCCTGGGCTGTCTCACTGAGGTTATTTTACTTAAACTCTGCCTTTCCTTTATTTCCAAAACTTTGTTTCACGTTTCAAACTGAATACAAGATTTCTAGGTTTTGTCTATTGTTAAGGTTAGGGTTAGGGTTAGGGTTAGGGTTGGGGTTAGGGTTGGGGTTAGGGTTAGGGTTAGGGTAAAGTGTGACACAACTCTAGATGGACAGAAACCTCACATTTTTTTGAAAATATTGCTGCTGATCATATCCCCCTCATGGTTCTGGCATTGCAGCGGGTGACCAGTGACTGCTCAGGACTGCATCTTGTTCCTGGGGTCCTTCCTGAGCCCCGTTCTTTGCTGTGCGTGAGGCGGAGCAGCTATACATTTGACATTTGTTCACATGTTTCTCCATAAATTACGGTCCCACTCCTTCTATTAAAAGAGGGGTAACCTACACGGTAACTTGAAAATTATACAAGTGACGATTCCTTTTTACCTGGAAGGATGCAGCAGGTAAAGAAAATAGAGACGGAGTTTGATCCGCAGCCTCCTTGTGGGGCTGTGGAAATCTCTGGGGGTGAAGCGTTGGGGTGCACATGTTTGCTGCTGAATGTGGGCCCCGATGGGTCTGACACAAGCAGCATCTGACCAAAGTTCCCTCTGAGGACATTTGAATCTCTCTCTTTTTTGGCTCCTTTTAGACTGACCACCATTTCCCCACATCATTCCCTGTCTCGTTGCACCCTCCCCTCCCCAGGAAAAATGGTGACAGTGAGCAATGACTGGAAAGTGACTAATACGACTTAGGGCTCCAACTTTGATTTCTGGTTGTCAGGAAAGACAATATGATATTAATATCCTTTTTTTTTTTCTGGATTGTTCCTTTGCTGCAGTATGACTTAAACAGACAAAACACTGCTGAATTGAGAAGAGTAATATGAAGAATTCCTTCAGGACTTAACAAATACCCACTGAGGATTTTTGAAAGCATGCATTGATTAGCTCCATAATGCATTTTGGCGAAAGTGTTTGCTCGCTAGACTAAGAAATGTTTATTTTAAAGCACTGACTTGTTTTCCATGTTTCCTGTGAGGGTATAGGTGACATCTGAGGGTGCACATGCTTGGTCAGCTCTACTTAGAAATTTAAAAAATGTCCCTATGAGTCAAAATTCTCATTGTTATTGTAGTCTCCTGTCAGTAAGTATTTCTCCCTTCTCTGTTTTGCTGTTGGTACATTTTTTTTTAAATTACCAAAAGACACCCGAATAGATGTTATCAGAAATTCCCATTAATAAGTCACGTTTTCAGTAAAACTGTGAAACTGACTTCACATTTCTCTTTCCTCTGCTCCCATCACAAGAGCCCATGTGGTTCAGCTTCTGCCCCTGACCCTGACAGAGGTGGGCACTGCAGCTCAGGCAGGGTTCGCTGTATTTTTTCTAAGTCTTTTCACATACACACCCAGCCTGCTCGCTCTCTCTCTCTTCCTCTCTTTCTGTCTCTCTTTCTCTCTCTCGTTTTCTCTTTCTTCCTCTCTCTTTTTCCTTCCTTCCTTCCTTCCTTCCTTCCTTCCTTCCTTCCTTCCTTCCTTCCTTCAAAACATTAGTTGGATCACGTTATATGTATTTGCAACTTCTTTTTTCTCTTAACTTATCCTTGATATCTTTCCTTATTTATACATGTCTGCTCTATTTTTAATAGTGTATTAGACTCCATAGCATGTATGGACAAAGATAACTAAATGATTCCCCCATCGATAAAATTTTGAGATGTCAAACAAACTAACCTCTACAAAGCATGCTGAGTGATCCTCGGACATATGCATTTTTGTATACATTTTAAAATATTTCTGTATGATGGAGTCCTCAAGGTGGAACAGAGTTTTGAATTTTGTCGTATACTTCATGTTATTTTTCCTAAAGGTCACGCCAGGCTGGATTTCTGATTATCTGGGAAGCAATTCCCTTTAGCCTTAGAGACACTGAGTAGTGCCAGTGTTTTTAGTTTGGGCCAATCTAGCGTTCACCAAATGCATTCCCATTATTGCCATTTGTGTATTATGACTACTAATGAGCATCTTTTCATATGTTCATTGGCAAGTTCATCAGTGGAAGAGCTTTTCTTTCAACGAGATAATTTAAGATCTAGTGCTTATCAAGGACGAGTAGCTGCTTGGGATTTAGAGATGACACAGGCAAAATGTCTTCCTTTACGGGGCACACAGTGAGTTGTGCACAGATCATCACGAATCGTGTTCTGTTCAGTGTGGGCCAAGTGTAGAGCAGGAAGTGTGAGGACAGGGGTGTCAAGGGTGAGGTTTGAGCTGGGTCTGATGACTTTCCAGGTGGAAAATGGTAAGAAATGTGGGCAGGGGCCCAGAACAGCAGGCGATTGTTGGCTCATGGTGCCTTAGGCGAGTTGTCCTTGGGGCTGGGGGAGGGATGGGGGGAGCTCCTGAGTGCGAGGGGGTGGGAAATGGAGACGGAAGGCAGTTGGGGACCAGCTGTAACAGGTGCGGGAGGTGAGGCCTATCTCTTGAGGCCAGTGGAGGTTCACCCAATTCCTATTCTCCCAGAGGTGCTTTTTATTATACAGATGTGTTGATGGAGTTGTGACCCCAAATCACCATTCACTCGTCTAGCCTATTATTCACTCTTCCTATTCTTGTGTCTTTTCTTCTATAACAGATCATTCTAGTGGCAGTTTTCCTCATGGTCTCTGCAATCGCATCATCAAGCAAGGTTGTTTTGAATTTCAGCCGCCTTCCGATTCAGGAGTGACTTGATCGGCACTTACTTTCCTTCATTCCTCACGCTTAATGGAAAGTGGATTGCAAAACGGATTAAAACATTTCTGTTTTTTTGAAGCTTAATTGTAAAGTGCTCAGCTCGAGTTCTTTTTTGGAAACAAGGTCACTTAAGCCAGTCGATAAAATAATTTATTCCATTCAAGATACTTCTGGAATTTTTTTCTGGATGATAGTTCATGGTAGTTGAGACTCGTTGTGTTTTCCAGCTATTAGTGGTTTTTGATAGTTACAGACACAGCACATCTCTCAAAAAATTAAGAAACTTACCAGATTTCGTTAACCAATGTCAACATAAAAAAGTTTAAAAAATAATAAAAAGTTAAGAAGTTGACTGAAGCACAAACCCTGAAATATGTACTATGTGAAAGTCTTTCCAGGTAGGCTTCTCTGTCCTTACATTGTCACCAGATACTTGTCTACGTGTTCCATTTCTGTTGTGTCTCGAATGTACATTTCTCCTGTTTGCATTTCCTTTAACTTCTTGCCTCTGTTTTAAAACTAGAAGCTTCCCCTCATCCCCCCGAAAAAATGCAAGAAGTGACATCTGTGGAAGACACAGTCAGAGTGCTTTCTTGGCTTTCTCGGGGACATCTATTGAGATGTGGTTTAACAGAGGGTGAGAAACTGGACAGACTCCTTCGGGATGGAAGTCAAACTTGATAGTGTTTTGTCGTGTTTTCCCCCATTCCCACGCTGTTCGAGCTTTGTTATTAAACCTAAGTAAAATGGATCTCTCATTATTTTTAATCTTGACTTTTGCTACTAAATTTTCTGAATGTTAAAAAAAATTTTTTTAGGGGGGATGGGGGAGGTAGAGAGGATATAATTTGACTCTGAAGAATTAGATATATGAATGTAATTCCTTTTTTTGTTGTTGTTGCCTCCTCACCCCCAGTCACTCTTGTGATTTGAAATGTTAGTGAAATTTTGACTTTTTAGATTTCTTTGCAAGGAAAGTCTTCGGTAAAGGATGGGGCATTTGAGTTGGTGCTGATGAATAGAGAGGTGCCTTGTATGGCCCTTGTCTGTCCTGAATTTCCCTCTGCCTTGCTGATGGGCACCCTGGTGGTTGGTTGCTGGGTCTGGAGACCTTGCTGGGTCAGTAGGCCTTCCTTTTCTGGGGTCATGAAGAACAAAAGAGCATGGTGGGTGCTAGTCATTGAAGGCTAGCACGTGGGAAGGATGAGGGATGCAAAGTACTTTTTCCTTTAGAAGGAGTCAGCCTTTCTGATGGGGTCTATAGATTCAACATCCCAGTCAAAATTTCAGCAAGTTATTTTGTGCCTATCGACTGGTTCTAAAGTTTGTATGGAGAAGCAAGAGGCCCAGTATAACCAGCATTAGTGTAGAAGGAGAAGGACAAAGCCAGGGGGTTGACACTGCTCGGCTTCAGGTCTTATTGTAAAGCTATAGGACAGTGACCAGGGCACTGTGGTACTGGCAAAATGGCAGACAAATAGATCAATGGAGCAGAATAGAGATTCCAAAAATAGACTCACATAAATGTAATCAACGGATGTTTGACCAAGGAGGAAAGGAAATTAAGCCAAGAAAGGACAGTCTTTTCAACAAATTTTGCTGAAACAGCTGAGCATCCACATGCAAAAAAAAACAAACAAAAAAAACAACAACAACAAAAAGAATTTAGATACATATCTTGCACCTTTCACAAAAATTAAATCAAAATAAAATCAGAGACTTAAGTGTAAAATGCAGAACAATCAGACTTCTAGAAGATAATATAAGAGAAAATCTAGGTGATGGTAGGTCGTGGCAAAAACCCATGAAAGAAAAAACATTGATAAGTGGGACTTTATTAATTCCTTCTTTTGTATGAAAGACATTATTATAGAATTTAAAATAATACAGGCTAAGAGAAAATATTTGCCAAACAAGTAACTGATAAAGAATAGGTATTCAAAATATACAAAATACTCTTAAAATTCAACAAGAAAACAAATAATCCGATAAAAAAAATGGGCAAAAGATTTGAACAGACACTTCACAGAAGAAAATAAAAGGTGGAAAATAAAGATATGAAAAGATGCTCACTGTCATGTTATTAGGGGGCTGAAAATTAACACAACAATGCGATGCCACTAATACCCATCAGAAGGACTGAAATTTAAGATACGGACAACACTAAATGCTGGTGAGGATGTGGCACGAAAGCAACTCTCATCTGTTGCTGGTGAGAATGTAAAGTGGTACAGCCATGATCACGTAGACGCCACGTGATCCTTACAAAGAAAACGTACTCTTACTGTAGGATCCAGCAACCACTCTCCTTGGTATAAGTTGAAAACAGGTGCAAGCGAAGCCTGTACACAAACATCTACAGCACTTGTATTCATATTCGTGAAAACCAAGCTGTCCTTCGGTAGGTAGATGGATAAACAAACAGTTGTACGTCCAGACAATGGAACATTATTTAGTGACAAAAAGAGATGAGTTATCGATTCATTAAAAGACGTGGAGGAACCTGAAATGCAGACGCTAATGAAAGGAGCCGACGTGAAAAGGCCGTATGATTTCAGCTATATGACATCCTGGAAGAGGCAAAACTGTGGAGATAGTAAGAAGGTTGGTGGGTGCCGAAAGTAGTGGGTGAGAGGGAAAGATGAACAGGTGGAGCCCAGGACTTACAGGGCCGTGAGATGACTCGGTATGGTACTGTAAAGCTGGACCTCTGTCCACACACATTTGTCCAAACCCAGAGAATGTGAAACGCAAAGAGTGAGCCCTAATGTCAACTGCGGACTCTGTTCATAACGCACTGATGGCAGTTCATTGTTGTGACAAATGCACCTCACTAATGCGAAATACCACTCATTAAGGAACTCTGGACTTTCTGCCCATTTTTCCATAAATCGAAAACTGCTCTAAAAATAGTCTATTAATTAACAAATGAGAAGCCAAAAAAAAAAAAAAAAAAAAAAAGGAGCTGGCCAGTTTGACTGGTCGTATGTGACAGACAGGAGGTTTTGTGAAGCATGCCTTAGTTTCTGACCTTCCCTCCCGCTGAGTTCTGGATACCTGGTTCCACCGTTGAGACACCGGCCGCTGCTTCTTGGTGGTGGTTTGTTTTTGGTAAGCGCGGATCGAGCATCAGTTGTACGCTAGGGGTCCAGATTCAAGGGAGAGCAGTGCCATCTCCCTCTTGAGGGAAAGGAACACAGAAACAGATGAATGGCACTTAAAACCCCATGCTGTGATTTTCAAAGATCTGAGCAGTGCTCTGGGTCCACAGCACAGACATGGTCCCAGTGCCCGTATGAGGGCAGCCCCATTGAGGAGGGGGTGCCTGATCGAGGCATTTTGAGGTGTGAGGTCGTTGGAGTAATGCCAGCAGCCGTGACAAACCCCACGTGGTCTAGTGGTTCAGAAACGACAGACCTATGTTTTGCTCTCAGACTGCCTCACCTTCAGCCGCTGTGGCACTCCAGGGTCCTTCCATGGTGGCCGTATTTGTCGGCATCAAGTTGGGGAAGGAACAAGAGAAGCAGGGACAGCACACCAGCTCGATGTCCTCGCCCAGCCTGTCACACCTCTCTTCTGTCCTTTTTCCCTTAGCAAGAGCTGTCACGTGACCTGCTTACAGGCAAGCGGGGCTGGGAAGTGTCCCTGTCTAGGCAGCCTGGTGATGGCTCCAGATGGCGGGGAGGGAAGCACAAGGGTCTTGTTAGACTGTGAGCTCTCCCTGGTGTCCCAGGGATGTCGGGGTTGTACGCTGGCTAAGATGTTCACTCCTTGGAAGGGTCCCCCCAAATCTGGAGGTGGTACCTGGTTCAAAGAGGCAAAGCAGGCAGCTGAATGGATGGACTACGCTTCATGCTACAGCCATTTGTACCCCTTGATAGTGTTTCCCTTTTAAGTGTATTAATTATTTAAAACTGGCAAGTGCAATAAACTGCCAAATAACACGTGAAAGCCCGTGGCCATGCAGGATCACAGTGCATTTAGGATGTGTGCCCTGCTCACGTGCTGGGGCGGACGAGGTGGGGGAAGTCACTTTGCCTTGTCTGATCCGCCTGGATGTTTGGGTCCCTCTTGCAGGCCAGGAGGCACTGCCACATCCTGGAGCCATGGATCAGGTGTCGGTGACACAGGGAGCAGTCTGGGCAGGAGTCAGCAGGTGTGCAGCGGTCCAGACAGAGATGGGATGAGACCCTAAAGGGGAGGGGCAGCCATGGGGACTGCCAGCCTGGGCTTTTAGAGATAAAAACAGTAAGTTGCCTCCAAGGTGGAAAATCACTGAGGGTCCCGACGGTTGCAGTTTGAAAGCTTAGATAAACAGCAGATTCAATGAGCAGAGGTCATTCTGTTTGGACTTAGAGACCTGGAGAAGTATGTGGGCCCTCCAGGTGGCTCTCTTTAAGAAACAACTAGAAATGTAGGCTTAATTCCATGGGAGACATCCAGGACCCAGGCTAGCTTGGGAGGGGATGCCATACCTCAGGCTGAAACAACAGGGTTGTGGTACCCTCACACGTAAGGGAAGGTCACGGGGCCACTCACATGGAAAGGAGAGAAGAAATCATCACCTGTAAGGAAAACTGGGCCCAGGGATTCCTAGAAGTAAGTAGGGATTGTTGCTGTAGGAAGGGGGTGCTTCCTGAGGCCAAACACTTTGGGGATGGCTGGATTTGGCAGGTAAGGGGTTGTCATTGGTCTCGGGGAGAGCGATCTCAGAAGGTGGTGGCGGGAGGCCACTGTCAGGCGGAGGAGTGCGAGGTGGCCAGACGAGGGTCGTTTGAGATGGCCTGAGAGACAGATAAGGTGGTGGCTTACGGTAGAGAGTCCTGCTTCTAGCTCAAAGGAAGGACCTGGTTAATATTGTCTGTTTGCTTGAGCATGTTCCTTCCTGAAATGTATTTTCCAAAGTAGGCGTTCATTGTGTGTGTGTGCGTGCGTATACACATATATAATATGTATATTACATATACACATAACACATATTAATGATATTATATGTATAAACTGTCTCCTGACTATTTTGATGATAAAACCTTTGAATGGACCAGAAAACCTCAACGCTGTTAATTTTATATGCTTTCTCCAAACAGATTTTAGTCGAAGGGTTCTCAGGGTGACCTTTTCTTTGAAAAACAATGGAGTCACAATGGAGCAAGAATTGATTTTTGCCGCCCCCCTGGGATTTAGAAAACAACCCGAGGTTATTGGAGACCCAGTTTTTGTACTATCTTGATTTCTTCTAATTAAGCAATAATCTTGCTTTAATATGAGGCGCTTCTTAGTAAAATGTGAGCTGGCAGCATTTTAAAAAAATTTAACTCTTTATTGGCATGTAACCTATGTACAGGGAAGTACATGGTTATTTTATTTTATTTTTTTAGGTGAGGCAACCCTTGGTTGACCTCATAGATTGCAAGGACCTTGTCAGCTTACAATCCTTTAGTGTTTAGGCCTACAGCACCTGGTCTTCTTAGGTGGTCTCCCATCCAAGTACTAACCAGGCCCGACCCTGCTTAGCATCCAAGATCAGATGGGATTGGGCTTGCTCAAGGTAGCATGGCTGCAGACAGTTATTTTATTCTTTACTGAGCTATAAGTCACATACATTAAATTCTCCCCTTTAAAGTATATAGTTCAGTGGATTTTAATATATTCCCAAAGTCACACAACCATCCCCACTACCTAATTCCAGAAGACCTTCATTGTTCCCCAAATGTAACCCCATCCACATTAGCAGCCACTCCCATTTCGCCTTCCCCAGTCCCCCATAAATCACTGACTTACCTTCTGTCTCTGTGAATTTTCCTGTTCTAGACATTTCATATAAATGGGATCATGTGATACATGGCCTTTTGTGTCCGGCTTCTTTTAGTTAGCATAGCTAAGCTTCATTTCTGTTGTAGCATTGTTGACCCAAGTCTGGCTTGGGGAGCATTTTACTTCTCATCTCATTTCATCTCATCCCTGGGTGAGGATGGGAGTTTAGGGGAAAAGCAATTACAGGACTCTTTTCCTATTCCAAATACTCTTCTTAGGACCCTTGGAGGCACCTTGGAGTTCTTGTGTGTTTGCCTGCCAGAGCCTGGTAGAAACTCATTACCATGAAGTGACAGCAGTAGAAGCCGCCTGAACCCTAGGAGTGTCTGGCTGAAGGAAATCTTTATACAGTCAATTAAGGGATGTGTGCTCCATCTTTTGAAAGAGAAAACCAGTGAAGTTTAAGTTTTGTTTTTATCAACTATATCTCTGAGGATTTTTCTTTTGGAATCATTAACCTCAAGCTTGATGTCACCTTTCTCTGGTGTGAATGTCGCAAGAATCGATGGTATAGATTATTGCTGTTTTTTTTGTTGTTGTTGTTGGGTTGGACTTTCTGTTCCTTTTGAGACTCATTTGCACAGATAATGGATCTTGTGGGTTTTCCCCAATGAAAATAAGCACTTATCGTATTGAACCGTGTCTCTGTTCTTCCTTAAGAGTTCTGCATAAGGGAAATGTAATAGTGACTATTAATTTTTGGAACTACCATTGGGACAGAATCTTATTTAGTCTTTCCCTAGCTTTACATTTTAAATTCTTATGAAAAGTCTTGCACAGTTAAAAAACTGCACCTCCTCTGACTAAATTCAAACGATTGGCTCTTTTTATTGGTTCATGGCCATAAAGCTCATAAAATCTTGGCACCCAGCTTAAGGCAAGGGGTAATAACTCGACTTGGAGGTTGTATCCAGAACGTTTCAGTCGGGATCAGAACTGGCCATTTGGTGGATTCAGAACAATATTTCGACCATGTTGACACTGCTGCTTAATAGCTGCTTTAATTTTAATAAAAACCTAAGATGTTTACGTGTTTGGTTCTTTTTCTCTCAGGTATGTGCTTACGCTGAGAGATCTGATGGGTTTTCAACACGTCAAAGCCCCATGAAATTAGTTGTCAAAGCCTTTGAAACTGTATAAATAATGGTATCAATAAAATCAATCTGATTTTTAAAATAAAGCTTTTCCTGGTATTGCTAGAGATTGTCCTTAGCATTTCCAAAAAGTTTCTGATTTTGGAAACCTCAACATGAACCGGAATTAGCAAGCCATGTATTCTTTAAAGTCAGAACTACAAATAGATTTTATTTATTTATTTATTTATTCATTCATTCATTCATTCATTCATTCACCTATCTATTTATGGTGGCATTGGTTAACGAAATCCAGTAAGTTTTAGCTGTACACTTTAATAGTAAGGCATGTATATATTTACACTGTGTGTTCACCTCCCATAGTTAGATTTCTTTCTGTCTCCACATATTTAACCCCCTTTCTTCCACCTAACTCCCCCTTCTCCCTCCCCCATGCCCTCTGTTAACCACTAGTCTATTGTCCATGTCCATGAGCCTCTGTTTGTTTGTCCTGTTCATTTGTTGCTTTCATATAAGTGATACCATGTGATTTTCAACTTTTTCTATCTGGCTTATTTTGCTTAGTATGGTTATCTCAAGGTCCATCCATGTTGTCACAAATGGAAGTATTTTGTCTCTTCTTATGGCTGAGTGATATTTCATTGTATATATGTACCACAGCTTCTTTATCCATCATCTATCATAGGACACTTTGGTTGCTTCCATGTCCTGGCCGCTGTGAATAATGCTGCTATGAACACTGATGTGCAAATATCTTTACAGATATGGGTTTTCAAGTCATTGGGGTAAATACCCAGTAGCGGGATTGCTGGATCAATTCTTAGATTTTTGAGGAACTTCCATATTGTTTTCCATAGTGGCTGCACCAATTTGCGATCCCACCAGCAGTGTATGAGGGTTCCTTTTTCTCCACACCCTCTCCAACATGAGTTATTACTTGTCCTGGTGATTATGGCTGTTCTAACAGATGTGAGATGGTATCTCATTGTGGTTTTGATTAGCATTTCCCTAATAGCTAGCGATGTTGAGCGTCTTTTCATTTATTTGTTCATCATACAAATGGATTTTAAAGAAGATATAATTAGGACAGGTCTTACTTTGTCTGAATTCCAAATAATAGGTAGAGAGAGAGGTTCCAGGAGTGTGGACTGTGCTTTAGAGAGAAGGCTAGACCAGTTTTAAACAAGTGGACACTCTGGAGCCCTCATAATCCCACCAAGGATTCTTTGCCAACTGAGATACAGAATACTACATGTTGATGATAAGATAAGACAGCCTTAATTTGTTAATCTAATGTTAAGAAGCACTAAAAGATGAGATATAACAGTAAAGAAAACAACTCTTCTTATTTTAGTCTTTTTCTAATCACAAAATATATTCATTTTAGAAAATAAGAGAATAAGAACAAGAACAAAGATAGACGTCTCATCTATATTTTAAAGCCCAAAGAAGATAATTCCTGTTAACATTTTGGTGTATACCCTCTTAAAAAGAAATATGATGAGTTTTAATTCTTTGGTTTCATTGATTTCCTATGTGTGTCATTTTTCAGAGTCACAGTTTTGTTTTAAAATCTTTAGTCAGAGACTGTTTCTATGGCATTCGGTGATCCTTGGTGGATTTTTCACCGGGGGACACTTAAACCTTTAGGGCAGATGCAAAATGAGGGAAGTTCTGGCTATGAGGTTTGCAACTCAGAGATGTCCGGTAAATATTTAAGAAAGAAGCCCAATTCTGAAAATCTCTTATTTTTTAAAAGAACTTTATGTGTTATCAACTTTTTGGGATGATAATTATGGAAGGATTTTCGCTTTTTACAAATAATCAAAGACAGTGAGAGAGATGAATTAGAAAATGGTCTCTCTCAGCTTTGAACCAAGTTTGTTAGCAAATACAGCCTTGTTTGAGCTGGGTTTTTATTTCCGTTAATTATTTTATTTTATTTCACTATATTCCTTTTGTGGAAGAATTATTTATCCCAATATGGCATGGTATGTCACAACTGAAAATAAAAAGAAAAGAGGGTAAGAGAAAACAGGAGTAAGAAAAAGTAAGACAAAACCAGAGGTCAAAAAAATTCTTGGCTCAGAGACTTTAAGCAGCCAAAGCAAAAAGATGGCATGATTTGTCATGAGAATTAGTGTCCATTAGAGGAGAAAAACTCTGTTCAGGAGACAGTGAGCTATTTCTGATCCTGAATTCGGAACTGAATTTCTCCCTTAGAAACCCCAAAATGCTGTGATACGGGACCAAAACCTCCCTGAAGAAATACAGTGATGTGTTGTTGCCTTGACAACCTGCCAGGCAGTCAGCAAGCGCTCCCCGGGCCTCCCGTGTGCCAGGGTGTGCCAGGAGCGATCCTGAGGACATTCTGCACACAGCCTGGCTCCAGAGGGGCCTGGGTGCTGCCACAGGGCCTCCCTACTGGGGAGGTGGCATCACACCTTCCTAGGAGGCGGGGGATGCTTCAGGGTGGAAAAAATCGCACAGTGGGGCTTTGTCTACTTTCCTGTCAATGGTGCATGCTTTTGTGGGGATGGGGGGGATGCGCTGTAGGAGCTGTCAGGCCAGATTATACAGGAAAGAGTCCTTCTTGCTGTGACATCACATTTCAAGAACAATGTTCGCCTTTGCCTCTGCGCATCCCTCGCAACTTGAAAGGTGTTTAAAATGTCACATGATTCTAACTTTTCCCCCCACTTATTTTTTGGTTTTCATGGGAGACATGTCCCACATATGGTTTCGGTAAATACACTGACTCATGGGACTTATGTTTTCTATGTAAATGTCAACCAAAAGCCGGCTTGCTGAGAGACCTCTGGAGTCGATGGATTTTAAAGATTAAAATCCAAGAGCTATTTTAGGAGAGGTTAACCAGGGGAAGTTCTGTAGGGTACAGGTGTCACCCGTTTGCCCCTTCATTTTAAATGACGTGACGATGGTGCTTGCTGTGGTGTAACTGGATTCTGCATGGAGAAGCAGGTAACCGGAAGGTGCTCCAGTGTGGGTCTCGGTCACGGTCCTCCCTCTGATTTGCTCTCAGGCTCTGAGATGAAGCCCCAGGTGTGACTGGGAAATAAAATAAGCCAAAGAGGCTTCCCATTCCTTTAGAAATTCTACCGTGGTATAGCAGGGTCTACCTTCCCTTCCTCTTCTCCTTCGCCAAGTTGGTAGGTGAAAGGATTTTTCTGGGTTTGTTGTTGTTGTTGTTGTTGTTGTTGTTGTTGTTGTTGTTGTTTTCATTAAAAATTGCTTTCCCTCATCCCTGATAACTCCCTACTATTCATCATCAGTTTCTTGTACTCAGGAGCTATGTTTTATGCCAGGCGAATTAGAACAGGACAGTTCAGGGTGTAATATAATTCTCCTGGATTATCACGGGGATCAGCCTCAAGCTCTTTTAATGCCTAGACACCTGTGAACGGCCACTGCTGCTTTCGTCTTCATGCACCCCGAGTGCAGGACTGGGCGCCATGCCTCTGACCCGCACCTGGAGGAGATACTGCTCCATAGGTAACAGCCACGGTCCCCAGAGCTGTTTGACTACAGATGCTGCCTCTACGAGGCCTGGGTGAAGGAGGAGGGTGGGAAGAGAAGCCGGCGTTTGAGCAGATGGTTAGCCTGCAGCCAGTGTTCCTTCAATCCTCTACCTTGTAGATATGGATTATAGATGCTCTAGCTTAAAAGGAAGCAAAAACAGCCCTGATGATTAGTTTTGGAACTCCTATTTTTTTTTTTTTGGCAAATGTAAACTAGATATATTTTAAATGCGTTGAGAGCCTTGAAATAATAGCCTTTTGCAATAAAACTATTCAGACGAAAGCTTAAAATGAATTAGATGGTATTTAGACAGCAAGAAACCTGGAAGTGATAGGTGAAAATGGTCTAATAATAACCTGTGATCTTGACATAGGTTGGTTACCTCAGTGGGCATGGAAATGAAAAACTATCAGCTCAAAACAGTGTGCTTCTCTTTGAGGATCGTACTAGTCACCCTATTTTAAAATTACTTTTTCATCTAGATTTATATTTTCAGGCCAGTTCTTTTCATTTAAATAGGACGCAGAATTATTCTTAGGCATTTAATTTGTTCTTGCAACTTAGCACAGTGGAGTAACAGCTGCTAGAGTGTAAGGATCCACGAGTATGAATGGAATTCTGTATTTCTGGGCAACGTGGTCTAATTGGTTAAAGTTACAACTGCTGAAAACTGTAGTTGGGAAAAGAATGTCAACACTGTTCGTCAAGATCTGTTGCTTTTGGCAATTGAATGTTTTGTCCCTACCTTCCAATTGGTGCAGGGGCTTGAGCACAGAATTGACCGTGATTGGCACCAAATCCACGTGATGAGGAAGTCAGTGCTGTGTGTACTTATGACGTATTCTAGAAGCTTTCCTTCTTAGTCTGTCTGGTCTTCTCCTGGCCCATCTGCTCATTCATTTTTTTTAGCCTAACTGCAACTTGGGACTTAGATTTTTTGCAGCCTTGGTACAAATTATGATTCTTTCAGATATACTCTATATAATCCTTATTGGATGACAAAGAAAATGGCCTCGGTAAACAAATACCCAATACTAAAATCTCCTGCTTTGTGTGTGTGTGTGTGTGTGTGTGTGTGTGTGTGTGTGTGTATGTGTGTGTGTATACATTTTCCAACAATTAGACTAGACTTTTTTTTTGCATAGTTTAATTTCATTCTTAAGCTGTGAGGTAGATTGATATTTTTTTTCTGTACTATGTGTGACAAGCAAAACCAGACTTTCAACTGCAGGTCGCAATCTGCATAGAAGTCAGCCTGAGCAGTTCAAACCTGTGTTGTTCAAAGGGTCGCCTGTAATGCGAATGAGTCATATTTTACAATGGTCAACTGGAAATGCAATTAAAAAACCGAACTACCGTACACCCAGTAAGATGGCTACTACAAAATTAAAAGAAAAGAAAAGTGTTGGCAAGGATGTGGAGAAATCGGAGCTCTTGTGCACTGTTGGTGGGAAGGCACAATGGTGCTGCTGCTTTGGAAAACAGTATGGATCTGTCTCAAATTAGTAAACGTAAAATTACCACATAACCAGCAATTCCACTAATGGGTATGTACCCGAAAGAATTGAAAGCAGGGTCTTGAAAAGATATCTGCATACACATTCACAATAGCCAAAAGATGGAGGCAACCAAAATATCCATCAATGGATGAAGAAATGTTCTCTATCCATCCAGTGGCAGCCTCACAAAGGAAGGAGAGTCTGCCACACACTACAATCTGGAAGGATCTCAAGAACATTGTGCTGAGTGAAGTACACAGGACAAATAGTGTATGATTCCACTTATACGAGGGACCTAGAGTAAATTCATGGAGACAAAGTAGAAGGGTGGTCGCCAAGGCTGGAAGGAGAGGGAAATGGGGAATTATTGCTTAATGGACATCGAGTTTCAGTTTTGGCAAAAGAGTTCTGGAGACTGGTTGCACAGCAGTGAGATTGTACTAACACTACCAAACTGTATGCTTAAAATGGTTAGGATAAATATTATGTTATATGTATTTTACCACAATTTAAAAAAAATACATGGAATTTATTGTTTGTGTCTATACTTGATGATTCAATTTAACCAGTAGTTTATGGGGCAATGCTGAGGTTGTAATCTTGCCCCTTCTTCCATTCCCTATTCTCATTTCCTTTAAAAATTTTTCACTATCTCACCATTTTCCTTATAAAATACTGTATTACTTATTTGTTCCTTTTCTTTACTGTCTCTTTTTTACCCTCACATAAGCTCCATGAGCACAGAGACTTCTGTCTGTCTCGTTCATTGCTGTAGCTTCAGTGTCTAGAAGGGCACACAGTAGGTGATCAGCAATTATCTGTTAAGTGATAGAACACTGAACGTAAAATAAAGTCGCTTGAATGACAAATACATTTGGGATAGTTTATTTTTAAAATACTTTTTATTTTTGAGATTTAACATAAAGCATAGAAATCTGGAGGACACAGCTCAATGAATTTTTATACATCTTTGTGCCTGTGGCCAGCAGCCCAGTAAAAAGATGGACTATTTCCATTACCCTCAGATGGTGGTCCTCAACCTTTTTGGCACCAGGGACTGGTGCTTTTGTGAGCATCTAATGCCTGATGATCCGAGGTGAAGCTGGAGCAGTGATACTAGGGCTGGGGAGCAGCTGCAAATTCAGATGAAGCTTCACTCACTGGCCTGCCACTCACCTCCTGCTGTGCAGCCCAGTTCCTACTAGGCCACAGACTGGGAATGGTCCTCAGCCATGGGGTTGGGGTCCCCTGCCCTAGAAGATCCTTTGTATCTATGACCAGCCAGTCTCCTTCCTGCAAGATGCATTTGTGGTTCTGATTTCTATCACCCATAGATGCGTTTGCCTTTGAACTTCACATAAATGGAATTTCATAGGATCTACTTTCTGGCTGGTTTCTTTCAGCCAGAGTAAGGTTCATGAGATTCAGTTGTGTGACTTTGTGTCGTATAATTGTCACCATTTGTTTACCAACTCCCCTGTTGATGGGTATCTGGGTCACTTCCATTTTTTTTCTTGCTATTATGAATAAATAAAATTCTTGTATATATTTTTTGTGTGGACATAACTCCTATCTTGGATAAAATATTTAGGAGTAGAATTAACTCAATCGTAGATTAGTTGTGTCTATGTCTTAACCTTTAGAAACTGCTAATAGGTTTTCTAAAGTGGTTAAAGTGATTTACATTTCACCAGCAATCATTGTTCCCTCTCTTTTTCAAAACCACACTTGTGGGTGTGTAGTGGTGTCGCCCTGTGGTTCTGATTTGCATTCTGTTAATGGGTGATGACGTTGAGCCTCTTTTTCTGTGCGTATTGGCAATTTGGGTATCCTCTTGTGCAACACCTGTTTAAGTTTTTTGCTCATTGCACTTTTACAGTTTGTTTGTGTTTAGTATTGATTCTTTATTTTGGATACAAGTCTTTTGTGAGATACACGTATCGAAATATCTTTTTCTATTCTGTGGCTTGCCCAGTCCTCTTCCTGGTACCTTTTAATGAACTGAAGTTCTTAATTTTAATGAGGTCCAGTTGATCGAGTTTACATTAAAGGCTATCGTTTTTTTTAATTCTGCTTGAGACAACTTTGCCCGTCTTGGATGATTTTAAAGCCACTAACGCAGTTAGCACAACAAACTCAAATTAGACACTCTCATTGGAAAGGGAAAAAAATTAAGTTGAAATAAGTGCAAAATTCCAACACATTTTTTTTTTTTTTTATTAAAAGGTAAGACAGAGACTCAAGAGCTCCCTTTTGAGAGCCTTTGGGGCACACAAATGTTTTTTATTTTTTAACAGTGAAAAATTTTTATATTTAGAATTAGCCAGCTGGACTCAGTTTAGACGATCCCAATTTAGTTGGCAAGATCCAAAGCATCATAGTTGGGAGCCAGCTGAACATATGCCTTCTTCTCTCCATCAGGCCTGATCAGGGTGACACTGACTTTGACATTGACAAAGTCTATGACGTTGACTTTAGCCACGTCAGTGTCATAGAACTTCAGAGCCTGTTTGATCTGGTGCTTCCTGGCCTTGACATCCACAAGGAACACAAGTGTATTGTCTTCTATCTTCTTCATGGTGACTCAGTAGACAGGGGGAACTTGATGATAGCACAGTGGTCAAGCTGATTTCTCTGGCGGGCGCTCTTTGAGGATTTTTGGGTTGCCTTCAGAGCCTCAGTGTCTTGGGCCATCAGAAAGTGCGTGTCTTCTTTTTTGTGTGGCTGTGGACACCTTTTAGCACTGCTTTGCCTTCAAAGCCTTTGCCTTGGCTTCAGCTTTGGGAGGGACAGGGGCTTCCTTCTTCACTTTTGGTGACATCTTCATGAAAAGCAGGGCACACATGTTTTTTTTTTTAAATTAAACTTCATCTTGTTCTGTGTTTAGAGAGAATATGGTCTGTTGGCCACATTAAGGAGATGATGACTTGAGAGCCAATAGATTGTTTTCACTTGGACTCAGAGCCCTTGCCCTCTCTCTCCCTCACAAATTGCTGGGCATAACTTCTGTTTGTTCCTCACCTTCCTTTGTGAGCTTTCTGTTATGTTTTTATTATATTATATTGTTTTCCTAATGTGATAACTCAACAGCTAAAGGAAGTGGCAGCTGCAATCTCACATGTCAGAGCACACGTCGTGACATTTGAATGTAGTACCTGCTGTGCAGCTGGTAGAATTTGAGGTTACAGCACGCTGGAGTTATGTGCTGTTAAAACTATTCTCAAACTTTTTCCAGTAAAGAAGTTCTTCCTTAAAATGGGGTCTGGTAGGGAAGCCCCCTTGCAATGGTGCCAGTGCCCTTTCTAGAGCCCGTATTTCTTCTTTTAGTGTGTATATATCACTTACCTTTTACCTATGTAACCACAAGAGAAATGAAGGTGGAATTTGCTTTAATATTTTTATGTATCTGTTACTCAAGACTCCTTCCATTTCCCAAGACCCAAGGTAGAGCATCTCTTTATTTTCATTCAGTTTAAAATAGTTCCTGATTTGCCTTTTGATTTCTTCTTTTACCCTACAATTAAGAAGTGTTGTTTACTTTTTGAATATTTGGATATTCTGCAAAGACCTTTCCATTATTGATTTCTAATTATCTCCAGAGAACACATTTTATATAATTGCAATCTTTTTCAACGTGTGAGACTTCTCATATCATACAGGTTGCGGTTGATCTTGTTGAGTGGCCCACGTGTACTTGTCACTCGGTGCTTGGGGTGTTCTGTAGCTGTCAGTTGTGTCAAGTTACTTTATCATGTTGTTTGCATCTTCTAGATCACTATTGATTTTCTTTCTCCTTGTTGCATTGACTGCTGAGACAGAAGTATTGAATTCTCCCTGGATCACTGTAACTTTGTCCATTTCTACTTACAGATCTATTAGTTTTGTTTTATGTATCTGTTAGGTGTGTAAACGTTTAGAGTTAAGTGCTCCTGGCGAATTGATCCCTTTATCATTACAAAATATGCCCCTTTACCCTGGTGATATTTATGTTTTCAAATCTATTTTGTCTGATGTTTTTATACTCTGGCTTTCTTTTGCTGGCCTGCGTGGTATCTTTTTGCATTTCCCATTAAACCTATGTTTATATTTAAGGTGGATTTCTTATAGACATTGAGTAGTTGGAACTTGATTTTTAAAAAAATTTTTGTGTCTGTTTATTTTATTATTTTATTTTATTTATTTTATTTTATTTTATTTTATTTTATTTTATTTTATTTTATTTTATTTTATTTTATTTATGTTTCAAGTATACAGTACATTGGTCTGACATTTATATAGTTTATAAAATGATCCCCCTTGTTGCTCTTTCTCTCCTCTGGCTCTCCACCTAGCCATTACGTTAATGCTAACCACATTCACTATGCTGTGCTCCCCATCCCTGTGACCATCTATCAACTGCTAATTTATACTTCTTTAACTTTTCACCCCATTTTTGCAGCCTCCCAACCCACTTCCCCTCTGGCCATCACCAGTTTGTCTTCTGTATTTGAGTCTGTTTTTGATTAGGCTGTTCTTTTTGTTCCTTAGATTCCTCATACAAGTGAAATCATATGGTCTGAGTGAAATAAGTGTGTTGACTTCTAGGTCAAACTTGCATTTTTTATTCAACACAACAATCTCTGCCTTTTAATGGGAGTATGTGGACTATTACTTAAGATAGGTATCAATATTATTGTGTTTAAACCTATCACCTTGCTACTTGTTTTCTACTTGATGGATCCCTTTTTTGCTCCTTACTTTCCTCTTTTATTGCATTTTTTATTTTTTACTATTAATGGTGTATTTTAGGTGCTCATTTTTACCTCTACTGTGGGCTTATTAACTAGCTCTTTGTTTTATATTTTTAGTGGTTGTTCCAGGATTTTCCATATGCATCATTCTATTTGTCACTCTCTATAATCAAATAACAATATACTTTATGTCCAATGTAAGAATTTTATTACAGTATTCTTTCATTCATTCCTCTTCTATCTTCCTTATTATTTTCATTATTAAATCCCATAATGCACTGCAATGGACCCTTGAACAACATGGGTTTGAACTGCATGGGTCCACTTACATGCAGATTTTTTCAGTAAATACTGTAAATATATTTTCCTAACATTTTCTTTTCTCTAGTTTATTGTATGAATACAGTATGTAATACATAAAACATACAAAATATGTATTAATAGACTGTTTAAGTTATCAGCAAGACTTCTGGTCAACAGTGGGCTATTAGTGGGTAAGTTTTTGAGGAATCAAAGGTTATACATGAATTTTTGACTATGTGGGTGGTCAGCACCCCTAACCCCCATGTTGTTCACGGGTCAACTGTATTATATTTACTTATTTGTTAAATATATATTTTTAATTTTGTGAACCTCAAAAGACCCTGAATAGCCAAAACAGTCTTGAGAAAGATGAACAAAACTGGAGGCATCACAGTACCTGATTTCAAACTCTACTACAAAGCTATAGTGATCAGAACAGTACAGTATTGGTGTAAAAACAGACATATAGATCAACAGAATAGAATAAAGAGCCATGAAATAAACCCACATATATGTGGTCAGTCAACTTACAACAGAGGAGCCAAGAATATGCAACAGGAAAATGGCAGTCTCTTCAATATATGGTGTTGGGAAAACTGAAAAGCCACATGCAAAAAAACTGAAACTGGACCACTGTCATACATTATGCACAAAAATGAACTCAAAGTGGATTAAAGACTGGAATGTGCGACCTGAAACCATAGAATTCCTAAAAGAAAACATAGTGGATTTGATACCAAAAGTAAAGGCAACAAAAGCACAAATAAATAAATAAATAAATAGGACTACATCAAACTAAAACTCTTCTGTGCAGCACAGGAAATGATCAACAAAAGGAAAAGGCAACCTACTAAATAGGAGAAAATATTTGAAAATCATATATCTGATAAGTTGCTAATATGCAAAAAAATATAAATAACTTATAAAACTCAATAGCACAACAAAACAAAACAAAAAACCCCAAAAACTCTGATCAAAAAGTGGGCAAAGCATCTCTGAGTAGACATTTTTTTAAAGAAGGCATACACATGGCCAACAGATACATGAAAAGATGCTCAATATCACTAATCGTCAGGGAAATGCAAATCAAAACCACAGTGAAATGTCACCTCACACATGTTAGAATGGCTGTTATCAAAAAAGTCAGGAAATAACAAGTATTGGTGAAGATGTGGGAGAAAGGGAACCGTTGTGTATTGCTGGTGGGCATGTAAATTGGTGTAGCCATTATGGAAAACAGTATGGTGGTTCCTCAAAAAAATAGAAATAGGACTGCCATATGACCCATGAATGCCACTTCTGGGTATTTATCCAAAAAAAAAAAAAAAAAAAAAAGATGAGCTCATAGATACAGGGAAAAAATTGGTGGTTGCCAGAGGAGAAAGGTGAGGGGGAGGGTGGAATGGATGAAGGGGGTCAAAAGGTACAAATGACCAGTTATAAGATAAATAAACCATGGGATATACTGTACAGTGTGGTGGCTATAGTTAATGATAGTGTATTATATAATATTTGAGAGATGCTAAGAGTGTAGATTTTAAAAGTGCATATTATAAGAAAAACTTCTAACTAGTGACATTTTAAGTACTGAGAACTTACACGTGGGTAGTGGCTACTGTACCGGACAGGATGGTGTTAGTCTCTGGTTATTGTCCAGTCACGTTGTTCTTCCTGTTAAAAATTTACATGCACACACAAACTGCAGTATAAAGAAAGTATTGACAGTTCACAAATACCCATGTTAATTCACTTGGGTAGCTATAATAAAATAAGGATCTTTTGGTTATTTAATGCTGTATTCGCCAGCCCTCTAGTCTGGATGTTTCTACCTGTTTGGGTAACTGAGGGGGTCCTTGCCATGCAGTTTCTCTTCATGATGAAAATTTGAGAGCAGCTTTAAAGCATAGTAAATGCTTTTCGACGTTAACTCTGCCTACACAGTAGGAAAAGAGGAGTTCATTGAGGTAGCTAATGCAGTAGGCAAGTAATTTTTGTGTGTACGTGTAAGGGAAATATGAGATTTAATTTAGAAGTATGTTACAGGAATGGCATGGTTAGAAGGGAACAGCAGACCTGGGGATGGCCCCTGTGACCTGACACACAAAACTGAGGTGCAAATGTGGATCAGTTAGAACTCTGGGTTGGAATACAAAGTAAATACAGAGATTCTTGAGGAAAATGACTCGACGAAAAGCACGAGTAAGCTTCGAGGCATCGCAGTTGCTCATGTTTGGATATTTATGAAGTGCTCACGTGGGATTGTAACTTTTTCATTTGACAACTACAGCCATATGAATGAAGAGAATCTTTTAATTAAAAATCTTAAAAATCGTAGTACCTTTGTTAGCTATAAACCAGTATCTCTCAGGAGAGCATGTTTGTGTTTCGGGTCAGGAAGATTGAGAGATTTGCTCTTACATTTCATGCACCGGAGGTGGGATTATGATTGTGGATTAGGCTTGAGTTCCTGGTAGCAGCTGCTACAATAGCAGTGATGAGATCACCATATTAAAGTCAACATCAGGTGTGTGTGTGAGTTTTCCATAGAGTTAAGTCGCTTCGTATTTATTGTGAGGCTGGATTTTTAATCTAAGGGAGGTGACAGTGCTGAACTAGGCCAATATATCATCTACAGCAAGGTTCCATTGATGATGAATCATTGTGTATTTCATGCAGATACATTTTATATTCCCGTCAAGGAATTTTTTTTTTGAGGGGAGCAGGGGATTGGCTTTAATAATTTTTATCTTCCTATAGAACAAATTAATTTGTTCAGATCATTGGCTTTTGACTTTCAAACTCTTGCTTAATAGAATTTTTAGAAACTCTGATTTAAAGTTATTCTTAGAAGGTGATGGTGAAATTCAAATCGGAAAGTTTGTCTTCATTATGAAAGTTACTTAGACCAACTAAGATGCCAACATACACTCTTCCAGGACAATAATTTTCAGATATTGTATAGTTGTAAAATTTCTTCTTATGCTAACTTGTTTGACCTAGGTAGCTAGATAATTTGAAATACGTGCAGCTTTATTTAATGTGGCTGCTTTTTCAAACCTCTTCTTAGTTTCTTTTCTGCCTTCTTATTTAGTATCTGCCTCATGTTGCCAAAACTCCATTGCCCCCTATTTTCTTGAATTTTGACCACATTCTGGACACAGCTTGTGAATTAAATGTGATTTTGTGTGGAAGGCATTTGGAAATGAAAATTTGATTATTAGCATACAGTTATTAACTAATACCTTTATCCTGCAATTTTACAATATTCCCTTATTTTGTTACAGAACTTTGCACTTTACTGTTTTTCAACCCAAGGTCTCATTTTAGCATTAAAAAATTCTTATTGGGCAAAGTAGGTATTATCTTTGTCTTTTAGATAAAGAAGTCAAATCTCATAGGTTAAGCTTTAAATTATAAGTAAAAACATCATGAGTTTGAGAAAATTAAGAAAATTAGCCTCAAATATGGCTCTACTAAAAAGGAACAAAAGGTCGATTACATTTATAGTGAGAAGAGGAGAGAATATGTGTAATGTGTTTGATTTATGATGGGTAATTAATAGACCTTAGCAACGAAGTTGAGTAGATTATTTGCTAAGATTTCATTCATTGAATTATTTAAAAGGCAAGTACTGAATATGTACCAGGACTAGAGGGAGGGCAGGGAACAGGAACAACTCAGCTCGTGCAGCTTATATTCTAGAGGGGTAGACAGGTTACACATGAGCAAATGACATTTATGAGAATTATCACTGCTCTAAAGAAAATAAAGCAGAATAGAGAATGGCCAAAGGGGAGAATGACTCTAGGTAGTCTAGATAAAGAAGAGTTTCTCAAAGATGTGACTTCTAAGCAGAGACCCAAATGACAGGGACCCAGAGCCGTGAAGCTGTAGAAAAAGGGAGTTCCAGCCGAGGTTGTTCCAAGCATGAGGAATGGTAATAGCACTAGGGACCCAAGGTGGGAATGAACTGGATATTTATGAGGGATGGCAGAAAAGGCCAGTGTGTCTGGAATAGAGCCTTGTAGCTCATGGTGGGGAGTTTGCTTTCTACTCGGAGTGTAATGGAAGTTGGACAGTTTCAAAGAAATGATTGATCAGATCTGGTTTTACATTTAAAAAATATATGACTCTGGCTCCATGAGGAAAACAGGCTCTTAAGGGTAAGAGCAGGAGAAGGATGAGTTAGGCAGTTACTGCAATATCCAAGTGACAACGATGACGGGATGACCTAGGGTGGCAGCGTCTGAGGGGGAGAGAGGTGATCAGATTCAGGATCTATTTGGGGTCGGCGAGTGGGGGAACACTGAACTGAGGGGCTTTCCTGACAGACCAGATGTGGGATTGAAAGATAAATCAAAATATTGGGGAAGTAATTGTGAGGGACGATGCTGAACTATTCCTAAGTCACATCAATCGTTTTTACCCTCCCCCCACATTATAAAGACAATTTATTTATTAAATTTGAGCACACATCAAATGGCAGAGACTATAAGGAAGTGAGATAGTCCTTGAATTTGATGACCAAAAAAAGGACTTTTTGAAGGAAGGGCAGCCAGTCTGCATAGTTAAGAGGAGGAGAGAAGTAAGGCCAACAGAGAGAAAGTTCTGGCAGAGAAAGTATCTGGGAAGGGGGTTCGCTTTGACATGGAGGAGAATGGGAAGCACATAAGTGCTGTTGGTTTTTAAGAGTTTGTCCTGCTGTGGTCCGTGGAGTGGAGAATGAAGTTTCTTTTTCTTCATCATCATTGGCATCAATGTTTGAATTGTGAGTCTTCAAATGTGACATGATTTTTTTCACATTCATACACATATTTTTATTCTTTTTCTGTACATACAGGCAATGATAAAGCTTAAAGACTCATACCCAATGAAATATGCAAAAAAATCAGGAATTTATATGAATAATTTATACTTTGGAAAACTAAAGTTGAAAGTATTGTCCACATCATCACAATTCACAGTATTTAAAGTAAGCCAAGCTTTTCCCCTTAGATTTCAAACTACATTGTCTCGGCAGAGAATGATAAAATCTCGTCAGGAATAAAATGATCATGTGTCTATTTTTATTCAGTGCATGAGTAGATGCTGTCTCCACATCCCTCAGCTGCTCACGTGCCTGGCCCTGAGCTGCATCGCCATGATCACCCAAGACAGGTTGTCACAGGGAAAAAAGCACTCCCAGCCATGACAGAATTTCTGTATAGATGCTGTGGCTGGTGACATTTCCAGTTGTCTGCTCAGTGCCCTGGCTTCCCAGGTGGCACCATGCACAGATGCATGGACCAGGGTGGACCCTGCAAACCTCGAACAGGAGCTCTGTTTCAACCCAGCAACCACTGGTGTGTTTGCTGACTCAGTCATTGCCTGAGAGCATCTTACAAGCTGGTTGACTGGGACTCTGGACCTCATCAGAAGTGGGAGGGAGTCTAGAGAGCGAGGAAGGCCAGCAAAGTGGGAGAGAGAAGCACAGATGTGACACGTGCATCCTTGTTGGCAGGTGTGACTCACAAGTGTGTGAGCCCGGGGTGTGCTGGGAGGTGGTGTCCCAGCGTGGGCCCTTCTGTGACGGGGGCCTGCTTCTATACTGGAGTAGGAGGTTTGTCTATGTAGACCGTGAGCTAGCAGGTGAGACCTTGAGGCATTCTGATGACCATAGTTATCACTGGCACGACAGGCCATTGAGGAGGGCACCCAGCCCCTACTGCAGGTGGGAAAGGGGCTGCTTCGTTGGGGTGCAGAAGGTTTGGGGAGGGCGTCCAAGTGAAGAAAGAGAGGGGAGCCGCATGCGTCAAACTGCAGAGAAGAAGGACTTAGTTCCTTCAGGAGCTGGAAGGGGACCAGCAGGTCTAGACTTGGAGTGATAGCCACAGAGGCAAGATGAGGCTCAATGGGACGGTGTTTCAATCTAAGCAATGCTTGATTTATCCTGAATAATTAATGATTTTTAAATGGAGCATCTCTGCCAATGAAGATCGAGGTCATGATGTATCAAGCCATGCACTCAAAAATCTTGTGTTTCTTATCTGCATTTTTCTTAAGAAATGTGTCTGAACAAAACAAGTTCAGGAAATCTCCTCCATCATTCTGCCAACCTGCTTTGGTGTTTGAAGCCGATGTGGGTGATTTCCGTGTGTTCAAGGGCTAAACAACCAAGAAATGAATGATTTCTTCGTGAAATGTGTGTTTCTGGATCAATTTCATTAAGTGTCCAGAGAGCCCTACCTGTTCCTTCCTGAGCGGCACAGACCCTCTGGGATGGTCACTCTGGGGTAAATTGTACAGAAGTCCTTCCTTATCCGCGGTTTCACTTTCCACAGTTTTAGTTACCTGCAGTCAACTGCGATCCAAAAAGATGAAATGGAAAATTCCAGAAATAAACACTTCAGAAGTTTCAAGTCATGCACCAGTCTGAAGCCTTGAGGCCTCCCACTCTGCCCTGCCTGGACGTGACTCATTCTTTGTGGAGAGCCTCCATGCTGTGACAGCTCCCCGCCTGTTAGCACTCTATAGACGCGTTGGTTACCACACTGTCACAAGGCTTGTGTTCCAGTCACCCTTGTTTTACTTAACAGTGGCCCAAAGCACAAGATCAGTGATGCCGGCGATTCCGATATGCCAAAGAGAAGCCAGCCATAAGGTGCTTCTTTTAGGATGAAGTCCTTGGCACATGCTCTATCCTAGGCATTTACAAATAAGGAAAAACAGGATACATAGGGTTCGGTACTCTCCACGGTCTCGGGCATTCACTGGCGGTCTCGGAACGTGCCCCCCACAGACAGTGGGAGACAACCGTAGGACTTTTTCCTTTCTGATGCTCAGCTATCTTTGCAAGCGTTATGTATGTCAAGCTTGGTTTGCCATTGGTATGCCTGTCAACCTACGATATAGCAGTTGTTCAAGCACTGTTGTCATTGTTCAGATAAAACTAGACACCGTTCCTTTGGTGAGTGTGAAAATGCACACTGGAATGTGAGGACACGGGAACTAGTGAGATTACAGACACTGGAGTTAGGAGTGAGGAGTAAGGGAGGTGTAGTAGGGGACAGTGCCTCTGAAGGATGAAGACAGGATGGGGTGGGCTTGGGCCGAGAAAGCCTTGAAGTGGCAATGCCGAGCTGCTACTGTGACAGAAAAGAGAAGGAAGCAGAGCTGTGCTGGGAGAACCCTGCCCGCAGTGCTGGTCCAAGAGGAACCTCTAGAGCTACGTTTGGTGACTTTACAGCCTGTGAACCTATCACTGTCTTAACAATGGCCCCGACTAATTGTAGAATTTTAAGAGATTCAATAGTCTTAGGAATACCACCTTTACTGATCTTCTCTGGGAGTGGCTGACGTTTTTGTGTCTTATGAGCAAATTTATTTTGTCTGTGTTTGCAAGGGGTTTGGTTTCAGAAGGGGTCCCTACATTCTGGAAGGAAGAAGCCCTTCCATTACTGTTCTCTTCCTGTCACTGCCCCCCACACCAATACCTCCTGTTACAGGTGTGTGGCACAGAGTCTGGTGGTAAGCAGAGAAAAAGGTACTAACAGGAGGTCTGGAAATAACACAGAACTCCTAGGTTTGGGTCATCCTTGCTGCCAGTGCTTTGACAAAGGGTTTGCAGAGTGGAGTGTGTGCCAGAGAGACTTTGCTGTGACTCAGGATTGTATGTCTGACACTACTGAGAACTTGGGACATATTCGGGCAGTTTCGGTAACACTTAGTCCATTTAAGTCGCATTTTGGGTAGAAGGGTGAATTTGTGTCCAGTATAATGCTTATGTGATTTTGGCCTTGAATTACATAGAATTATTATTGGCCATAAGGATATCATACTATACAGATACTATATGTGGTTGTATTCACTTTCCAATTTCATTTCATAGTTCATTGATGTGAGAATGCTTTCATTCAAGGGGAGGTAAAGGAGAGTATTGGAAAAGGCCAGGCCTCTCATCTTTTCTCTCCCTGCCATCCAGTCAGACACCAGACGCTGTTCATTAATTCCTTTGATCTGCGTCTAAGACCAACTGGGGCAACCCAGGCTCTCTAACCTGTAGCTAGAGACCCTTCCTCTGTGTGAACACCTCACCCGACGTGTCTCTCTTTTTGGCATTTCCTATTCTGCGTCTGTGTATTCGTCCGTGTTTTCACCACTACATCACTTCGCTTCTGGTACCTGCTCTCCTGAAGTGGTCCTTTCATGCTCTACTCTGTCTGCAGAGGCAGTGTCATACAGGGACGCACAAGTTGGAGCTTTTGCCCATGTATCTGTCAGGTGTGAGTAGAGCAGAGCCCTAAAGTAGAGGGCACACCAAGAAGGCCCCACGACAGCTGCTCATGTCGCTGTGTGAGCAGGAGTGCTCGTGGCTTTGCCTCACTCCATGAGCTGTCCTTCCCTGTCTCCACGCTTTAGGGCCCTTCAGATGAAGCTCAGTTGCTGACTTTGCAGGGGAAGGCATCTCGAACCTCTCCACCTTCTACGCCAGCGGGGAGTACCAGCCTTTTCCTTAGACACGACATACCCAGAGCCCTTTCTCCTTCCCGTAGATTCTGAGAATAGCAAGATCAATAAAGCACAGTCCATACTTTTCCAGTTGGAGACCTTTTCAATCAGAAAGACAGGCACATAAGCAGATTAATTACAATATGGAAAGCGCACAGACTGGACAGTTGAATACAGTCATTAGGTTGTGTGAGACTGAGAAAATGCCCCCTGGAATTACTCCCTGTCTGGCTGGACCTGGGGGTCCAGAGAAGGGGCATCTAACCCAACCTGGGGATGTGCGATAAGAGGAGAGATGTCCCAGAGGAGAGAAAACCTGAGCTATGTCTTAAAGGAGAGGTTGTAGGCTGGCAGAGAACACACAAAGAGGAGCAAAGTAGAGGCGAAAGAAAGCATTTCACATTCTATGCCGCATCGGTTAATTCTGCACTGATCTGTTTCCCCACTGAATTACAACCATTTGGAAGGCAGGGCGAGGGGTGCTGACTGTAGCGTTGTGGCCAGAGGATATTCTGATCTTTGGATGAGTGAATGGCTTTCTGACTACCTCACCCTTTTTGCCTGCCTGCTTCAGTTACCGATTTCGTGTACACGTTCCTGCCTCCAGGACACTCAGCTCTCTAGAAACTGGGACCAGGCTTCTCTTGTTTAAGCACCTGGTCCTGTCACCACCATCACCTACCTGTGAGCCTGGAATTCAGTGGGTTTTCTTTTTTTCAATGTGTAGACTCTGGGACTAGACTTATTTAAAGGAAAAAAAACAAACAAACCAAAGATCCAATAAGGATAAAAGATTCATTTAGTCCACAAATATTTGAGCTGTCTGTTTTAGGAAACATTTTGCCTCAAAACCTCTCCCCAAAATTCTTTATCATGTAGGCCACATAGTAACAGACAAAAACTCAACTTGTAGACATTAAGCTGGTTGCTTCGTTTCTCTTTGCCCCACTTTTATCATCTCTAAGGTGAATGTGCTCATCATGTGATTATTATATGGATTATTTGGGTTCATGCATACAGAATGCCTAAGCGAGGCTCAACAAAAGAGAGTTGTGAGTTTTATTGTAATTATTTATGACCTCTTAGTGATGTGACAAAGACAACCAATTGATGTAGCATCACTGAATTGCTGGAGGATGCTGAGGATTCATCTGACTCCATCTGTATCTTTTTGGCACTGCTTTTCCTTTTTAATTTTTTTTTTTTTACATTTGGAACTTTCTTCTTTTTCTGAGAATAAATGTGATACCCAAAATGTCAAATCAATGAGAAAGCCAGGAAAAGCCATCACGCTGGAAAAGCCTATTTTGCATCAGTGGGGTTAGGAATAAAGGTGAGTGAGTTGGCTTCCACGTTGACTCCTCTGAATCCGAACATAATTTTGTAGGTTATATTAAGATCGTTGATGGAAGTAAAGAGCCTTAGGTTCATACGACCAGTGGGAATAAGCAGACATAGCAGGCTGATTCACATAGGAAACTGGGCTGATGGTCAAAGCAAATGAATGTGTTTTTCTCTCGTACATGATGTTTGACTTTCGTGCACTTGGCACCTCCACCTCACTGGGAAAGACAAGTAGAAATCCCAGGAGAAGCATCAAGGTGTCCTCATTGTTTGCCTTTCAAAAACAGCAGGAATAGGCAAGCTAGATTTTTGTTTATGAAGAGACTTTGTAGATTAATGTTTCCTTTCCCTTTGATCATATTTACAATAGCCCTCGGAGGGCTTGACTCCCAGTGAAACCTCAGTGTGTTTGAAGAAGTGATACCTCAGTGAGTTTTTAAAGGGTAGGTAGGAATCCAGGAGGAGGAGAATGTCAGGGGTGTGCACTAAAAAGCCTGCCTCTCCTTTTGATCTTTAGGAGGTAGAAAGGGAGAGGGGTGGGGAGAGAAGAAACCAGTCTGATAAGAAACATCACAATATCCTCCTATTCATCCCCAGTCAGAGGTGGGAGGTGTGTGGTATGTGTGAGGATAAAACTGAGGGGTAGTTGGAGGTTTTGTTTTTCCGAACGGCCCAGCATACTTTACTTTCCACGTGGTCTGGGAGATGATTTTTAAGCTACGGGGCCTTTTCGGCCTCAGCCGATCCAGTCCATATAGAAATATCCTTTGAACTGGGTATCTGAACAATAGCTTTGCTTTTTTGTTGTTTTTGGTTTTACGTATTAAATCTATTTCCTTAAAAGCACATGGGTCTTCACATAGTTTGCAGGATGAATTTGAACATATGTTAGGTGTAAGATGGGTTTTAAGGGACAGAAGCCCCATTGGTATTGCTGTACTAATTGGAAACAAGGCTTCAAATTATTATGGCTTGACCTTCACCCACCATGTGGGAGCCAGCTAGGTCATTAAGTACGGTGTTACTGACCTGTGTCTCTGCTCTGCTCACACTCTATTATTCCTGGAACACTATCTTTCTGCTCACAAGCAAATCATACTCTCACTCGTAAGCCTACTTTGAGGCTTCCTTCATGACATCACCCTGATTTGGAGCCCTGCATGAGACTGGCAGTCGTCTTTGTTTGTCCTCTGAATTCCCATATTTCTCGGTCTCTCTCATTTCTGTTTCCTCTACTAAAACTAAGATTATGCCTTAAACTGTGTACTTTTTCCTCCCCATTACCTAGCAAAATGCCTTCTATCTAGGAGGCACTCAATAAATGAGTAGTCTGTGGCCTGTTACTTCCCTTCCCATTTTTCAATCCCTGAAAAAAAGAGAAGCCAGAGAGAATTTGCAGTGATCTGACATCCTTTTGTGTTCATTTCTTGTGACTTACTGGGTAGAATGGATCACAGATGCTGTTTTGCAGAGATGTATTTTGTGCCTAGTGGGGTCCAGAAAAGGCCCCCCAACGTGTCTGCCAAGGCTGGAATAATCACATTTTGCATGTGTACAGCGTATTTATTGTGTGTGTTTGATTAGGAGGAATAATCAACTGAAGTGCTTCCCCAGATGCTAGACTGCTCTGTGCCTGTATTCAGAAGGAGTAAGAAACATCTTTGGAAAGGCTGGGTAGATGTCAGGGTTGAACTCAAAATTCTTTGGGAGGGAGTGTGTGTGTGTATGTGTGTGTGTGCGCACGTGTGCGTGTGCGCGCGTGCATGCCTCATTACAAAGCTCTGTGATGATCGTGACTGCGTTGTTCTCCTGGAAATTTTTCTGGAGGCAGAGAGATAACCAACCACGTTGACATATTTTTCATGTACATAAAAAACAGGAAAAAGATAAAATCAACTTCTGAACACCTATGTTTGCTAGGAATTTTCTGTTATGTCTTATTGACGCAGGAGAAATTTAATATTTCCCTGAGATGGGAGTTGGGATATCATCAGGTTATTAGCTGTGAAAGAACTTAGTTTATGTGAGGAGTCAGTAGGCTAGCCTGTGGGCTAGATCTGGCCTATAAGTAAGGAATGGTTTCTACATTTTTAAGACTTTTGTGTTAAAAGAGAGAGACAGAGAGACAGAGAGACAGAGGTCATATGTGGCCTAAAGCCTAAGATATTCACTGCCTGACTATCTGCAGAAAAAGTCTGCCAACCCTCGATTTATAGAATCGATTTCAATTTTGCAGATGAAGAAACCAAGACCCAGATGGTAGCCTGATTTGCCTAAGTTCACGGAGGCCATCTGTTCTAGTGGCAGAAGAATCAGATTTAGTTTCTGCAGACCTTGCTTCTAATCTCGTCTTTCATTTGACCTGATATACCTTTGTGATTGTATATGAACTTTCCCTTTTGGATCTATCATTCGAGACTTCACAGAGTCATGTCTCAATGTGATTCTAATACTAACTTCCCAGAGGTAGGTGACACTTCACAGGATTAGGATCAGGGCATGATCCTCTATAAGACTACCCTCACTTCAGACACCAGCTGCAAGTTCTGGGGTTCCTAAGCCACCCACACTCTGACCAACTGGCTATAAAATCGGGAGTTTCCATTCCCCTCTTTGGTATTTTTAGGATTTTAAGTATTATTATTATTCTTACTAATAAGCTAGAATAACTCAGAAAACTCAGGAAAGCACTATACTTATGATTATAGTTCTATCATAAAAGATACAAATTGGGACCAGCTAAATGGAGAGACACACAGGATGAAATTTTAGAGGGTCCCACATGTGAAGCTGCTGTGTCCTCAGGACTGTCCCCTGAACTTCAGTGTTCCTAGTTTTTTTTCTTTTTCTTTTAATTTTTTTTTCTGTCTTTGTTGAAATATAATAGACAACTAGTTGCCTGCATTTACATTATACAATTCAATGAGGTTTTTCATACAACACACCAGCCTTAGCTGTACAGCGTATTGATCAGAGATCCACACAACTTGCAAAGTGCTCACCTCACCAAATCTAGCACCCCCCCTACATATTCATTCCAACATTATTCACCATCTTTCCCATGCTATATGCTACATCCCCACATCTACTCTGCAACCATCCACCTGCACCTCTCAGTCCCATTGCCCTCTTTCCCCCCAACCCCCCTCTCATCTGGGATCCCTCAAAATATTGTCTGTATCTATGAGTTTTTTCCCCTTTTGTTGTTGTTGTTGTTGATTTTGTTCTTTAGATTCCACCTGTACGTGAAATCATGTGATATTTGTCTTCTCTATCCAACCCGTTTCATTCAATGCAATACCCTCTAGGTCCATCAAGGCAGTATCTTTTTCCATTCCCCTTCCTTTTAGTCTCTGCATGTCTTTTTATCTGAAGTGAGTCTCTTGTAGGCAGCATATGTAGGGGTCTTGTTTTCTTATCCATTCAGCCACTCTATCGTTTGGTCAGAGCACTTGATTCTTTTCCATCTGAGGTACTTGTTGATAGGAATGTAGTTGTTACCATTCTTTATTCCTGTTTTTGATACATGTTTTTTCTCCTTGAAGAAGTCCCTCCAACATGTCCTGTAATATGGGCTTGGTGGTGATGAATTCCTTTAGCTTATTTTTGTCTGGGAAGCTTTGTCCTTCGACTCTAAATGATCGCTTTGCTGGATAAAGTATTCTTGGTTGTAGATCCTGGGTTTTTATCATGGCAAATATTTTGTGCCAAGCCCTTCTGTCCTGCATAGTTTCTTTTGAGAAATCAGCTGCCAGTCATTTGTGCTCCCTTGTAGGTAACTAAGTGCTTTTCTCTTGCTGCTTTTAAGATTCTATCTTTGTATTTAACCTTTGGTGTTTTCATTATGATGTGTCTTGGTGTGGGCCTCTTTGGGTTTTTGGTTTTGGGGGCTCTCTGAGCATCCTGGGATTTTATGTCCATTTCCTTCACCAGTTTAGGGAAATTTTTCATCGTTCTTTTTTCAAATAGCTGTTCAACATTTTGTTTTCTCTCAAGTACCTCGATGATTCAGATATTTTTACATCTAATAGGATACTTTAGGCTCCTTAAATTATTATTATAGTCTTGGCTTATTTTTTCTTGCCATTCTGATTGAGTGTCCTTGGCTTTCCAATCCTCTATTTAAGTCATTTGATCCTCTTCTTTATTCACTTTGTTTATTCCATTTAATAATCTCATATCAGATAATGTGTTCTTCATTTCTGACTGGTTCCCTTTTATAATTTGCATGTCCATTTTTATGTTTTTTATCTCTTTGTTGAAGTTCTCATTGAATTCATTTCCCCTTCCCATAAGTTCATCGAGCATCTTTATAACCAGTCTTTTGAGCTCCACATCTGTTAGATTGCTTGACTCCGTTATTTCTGGATCTTTATTCTCTTCTGCTTCTTTGTCTTGCCATTTTGGCTGCCTTTTCATGTCTGTTTCTATGTACTAAACAAAGCTTCTAAGTCTCCCGGTCTTATTAGAGTGGCTTTGTGTAGTAGGTGTGTCCAATGGCACAGTCCTGAGAGGGGTTCAGCTGCAGGCCAAGTTTAGCCCTGGCCTGTGCCCCTCCGGAGCCAGCTGTTAAGATTCAGCAAGCAATCCATAGAGGCTGTGCTTATAGTTGCCTCAAAAGGCCACACCAGAATCTGAGGCCAGCTGCCACCTGTGTGGGTCTTGGTGCTGCCCAGCAAGGAGCACCTGACTCACTGAGGATACATCTGGATGTGGCCTGAGTGGAGCCGTGAGTGTGGGAAGGCAGGGTTTCAGGGAATTCTCTGGGTGGAGCAACCTTTGTTATCCAGTTTGATGCCCTCTTGGCTATGGCAGCGCTGTGTCCAGTGCACTGGTAGGGAGGAGGGCTCAACAGGGGATGGCGGATACTGCCAGCACTTCTGTGGGGAGGGGGAAAGGGGCTTGCCAGGACCCTCACTCCAACAACTTGGTGTCAACCTGTAAGTTCCTGCACAGCCGAACTGGCACTGGTGCTCAGAGCAAGCAGGTCCATCACTGTGGAAATCCGCTCAGGGATGCAGCCCCGGTAAGAGGCTTCTGCAGCTGCCACTGCCACTGTCACCGCCACTGCCACTGTCACCACCACTGCCACTGTCATAACCTCTGTCCCACTCAGCTTCTAGGGACTGGACTGGCAGCCTGCGTCCTCACCCTGTCCTACCTTCTGCCGTTGCAGGGTGATTTTTTAGATTTCTCCTTGTTTGTACTTCTTGTTCATCTAGATTCCAGGCAATATTTCCTTGCTGTTTGCTCCTTGTTTTTGTCACAACTTTGATTTGGTCGCCAGAGGGATGAACAGAGCCTGTATCATCTACACCATTTTCTCAGGATGCCGTCATTGGTAGTTTTTATTGGCTTCATCACATAGGCATTGGTCATTGGGTCATTGACCACATGATTGAACCCAGTCTCCAGTCCCCCTCTGTCCCCAGTGTCAGGAGGTCAGTCTGGTATCAACAGGCTGAAACCCCAGCCTTCTGATCACATGGTTAGTTTTCCTGGCATGGTCCACCCATCAAGAACCACCTCATTAGCATAAATTCAGGTGTGGTCCAAGGTGCCCACTGGCAGTGACTGAGACACTCCTGTTACTTGGGAGGGGAGATTCGAAGGCGTTAGAGGCTCAGATGGGAAGCTGGGACAAAGACCAGGCAAATTCTTTAGGGCATGACTGAGTTCCAGGGCTGATCTTTCCATAGCACCCACTGCAGAGGCACTGCCATGGAGCATGCCCCACAACCAGGGCTCAGATGTGGAAAGACGTGAATGTTTCTCTCCAAGAATTTCTGGGAGATAGCAAAAACATCCCCAGGAGAGAGACATGGGCTAGATGGGTTTAGGGCACCTTCTCTGGTGTTTTGGACACTTTTATCTGAGTTAGGGAAAAATGGTGCAGTTCAGAGTGAAGGATTTTGCTTCTATGCTGCTGAAGGCAATGAAATGCTTAGTAAAAATTTGGCTTAAAATTAACTCTCTTTTTGCATTTATTTCTTTATTTGAAGTTCTTAACTCCCTAGAGCCATTTAGTTTATGCTAATATTTACTTACAGATATCATATAAATAGTTATGAAATAATAAATAATATATATTACTATAATAATGTTAGATAGAAATAAGTTTCAAAAATCTATTAGGATTTTTCATTTTCTTTCCCAAACAATCTCCATAGAATTAGTTTATGTCACTTGCTAGTGGGGGGGGGTCTGTCATGGTCTCTGCTTTCTGATCACTGATGTCCACATCCTATCACCATGGATATGTTGCGTGAAGTGAACCAATGAGGAATTTGGGTCATTCGGTAAAACAGAAACACCACTCCAGTGACACCGAGTGAGTGGGAAAGAGATTGACAGGCAAGTTGAGCCACAGCATGGCAGAGGCCCATGGTGGCAGTGCTGGTGGATGGTGGCCGTTACTGAGGCATGTCCCTGTCCTTGTAACTCCCTTTCATGCTTCTATAGGTCAAGGACGCGTCTACCATAACTAGTCTGCATTCCTCGGACCCTTCCCTATTCTTCACCCGTCTTCCTCTTCACAGTCTTCTGGTGGGCATTTTCTGTCATGTACCACTGTTTCTTAAAATTCTCTTCTTTCTTCTAACCTGGCAGAAACTCTGAAGGGAGTTTATTTATTTAGCCATCATCTTCCAGCTACTTCTGGGCTTCGTCTAAACCAATCAGTGCAGATGTCACCATGAAGACATTGCTCTGTCCATCCAACGTTGCTGGGCCTGTGCCAGAAGTGTCTGAAACTTTGGTCACCTTTGGAGTGATCTGTAAGTGAATTGGTGTTCGCCCCTCTTCTTTAACTTGCTCATCTATCTTATAGGGGAAAATAGGTTTTCTGTTAGGATGTCTGGTTATTAATAATTTACAGAATAATTATAAGTGGCTCTTGGAAACCAAAGGCCCAGATACAGCTGGGATGTAGGAGGGGACTGTATCCAGAGTCCAAAAGCTGTTGGGACAGTTTCTGTTGCTCTCCACGTGTTTCTTTCTGCCTCATCTCAAAAGCAAGCCATTCTCTGTGTCCCACGCGGTGGTTGGAAGATGGTCACCCGGAGATCTGAGTGTGTGTGCTAATAAGCCAGTCGCATACAGAGAACATCTCCTCTAGGTTCCACGTCACAGTTTCCAGAGGAGAGGCTTCTAGATGGACCAAGTAACCATACCCGGTACAAAGAGCTGTGATGGATGAAGGGGACTGCACAATTCAGACCAAGTCTTTGGTTCAGTGTCTGAATGAGCATCTTCAGAAGGCATCCACTAAATCGGCCCTTTACTATCTGATTGACACATACTTATAGACTGCCTACTGTGTGCTAGAAATTATTTGGGATGACAGGGATTGAGCCACAGACAAGACAAAGTTCCTGCCCTTGTGACCGTCAGTTGTCTTTTCTGTATTTCCACTTGGCGATAGAAAAACTTTGCACTTGTGCCAACCCTTGTTTCTCTTTATTCTTCCTTTTTATTTCGGTTTCTTTCTCAATAGGCATTTATTGAACTCCCACTATCTGCTGACACTGCTTGTTCATATGGGGGAGTTGTAAGCATAGACTCTCATTTCATGCGGTGGTATTTTTAAAATGCATTAACTCAAAATTCTTCTCATTGGTCTGAATTTGAAGCCTTAGTCATAATGTACTTTGGTATATGTGGAATAGTGTTTTCCTTAGGGAATACATTGGTACCAAATTTGTGTTATTTTGAGAATATTAATGTTTGTCTCCAAAGCAAGGGTGGGTGGGAATGAAGCCACTGAGGTAGAAGAAAGTTATCTGAATCTTAGGGGGAAACTAACTACTTCTACCTAGAATAAAATTCCAGATCTGGCTTTGTCAATGCAGAAAGATGAGTTGGCCTGATACATGAAAGGTACTTGGGAATCATCACTAATTGTTCATATATATATATTTTTTTGCCCTGATATTTATTGTCCAACATTTAAATTCTAGTTTGAAAAAACTGTTGTTTCCATTCTCATTTCTATCAGTCGTGCTTTTTTTTTTTTTTTGCCCCAGTCTAATATTTCTTTTTTTCTGGCCTACGCATTCAATCAAAAAATAGTCTTGCAGAGTTTTTTTTTTTTTTTTGATATAGTTCTCATGTTCATGTTTCCTTTTGTTTGTTTGTTTTCTATTTAATTCATGCTTTTATCATCTTGCTTCTAGATTGTAGAATGAATTTCCTCCCCGATCTCCTTACCTATAAATTCTTCCCTCCTTCTGCTCTCCCGCATACATCACTGCCAGGTGCGGTACTCTCCTGCCGAGAAACCGTCTGTGGCTTCACATGACCTTCAGGATGAAATTCAAGCATCTTCTTCTGGCATTTAGTCTTCCACAGTATGGCCACAGGCTCTTTTTTTTTTTTTTTTCCCTGAGAGTCCTTTCTACTATTTCCCAATTTTGGCCCTTAGTACTATTTCTTGTTTGTTTGTTTGTTTGTTTTTAATTGGCCTCTGATACCGTTTGTCTATTGGGCCTTTGCTTACACTTTGCTGGCCCTTCTCCCAATTGTCCGCCCCTCACTGAATATAAACCACCCCCTTTAAGGCTCTTATGTCTATCCTCAGACTGTTCTGACAAGCTCCCCACCCCACAAGCAGGAGGTTGCTGACCTCTGACCCTCCACATCACCTTCAAACCCACTTAGGCACTTGGTCATAAACTGTGGTACACTGGTTCTACCAGTTCACATTTTTGAGGACAGGAGCCAGATCTTTGTTTTTTGTGGGGCCGGGAACTGATGAATTGTGAGAGGTCCCTCTGTGACAATATGTAGCCTGAGTGGAGAGCACTAAGTGGACAGATGTCACAGTGAGTTACTTTGACTCATACCAGGACGTGGGGTTCGAGCCCTCACTGCCTATCACTGTATCCCGGTGAAGTCAAAGTGACCCTTTATAGGACTTGGGTTAAAATGACTTATTCAACCAGCAAATATAAGTGGCCATTATGTGCCAGGCACTGTTCTGAGTGCCTGGTGTGAGGTCACAGCAGTGAATGAAACACTTCCCTACTGTCCTGGAGCTTCTCGGCCATGGGAAGACAGGCCATAAATAAATAACATCAGGTAATGAGATAAACACTGTGGGGAAAAATGAAGTGGAGTAAGTGAGCAGACAGCAAAAGCAGTATTTTTTTTTTTTTTAATATACTGTAGTTCAAAGATATTTGTTATCTGCCTGAAATCAGCCAGACTTGGGCTAGAAACTCCTGCCCTCTGCTGCCCCTTGTTGATGAGGGGAGGGTGAACAGTGTCCTGTGGAGAGGGGGAGGCTGTGTGTGTGTGTGTGTGTGTGTGTGTGTGTGTGTGGCGAAAAGATGTGAGTGTGGTCCTGTAACCAGGAACAGTCAGGCCACTGAGGACGCACACCTGGCCTAGGACCAAGGACCGGGCTCTGAGCAGTGTTCAGGACAGTCCTTCAGCTTTTAGTAACCAGGGTTACGTGGTCATTGTTCCCCCTCTTATGATCAGGATTACAGCAGGATTCTAAGGACTTTAAAAAGATGACACAGTTCACTAGCCGAAACTTGCAATTTCAAAATGTTTCTCCTGTATCCACGAACATTGTTTGCAGCTGCCAAGTAGATGCTTATTGAGATGAGATGTCAGTGTCTTAAATTATATGCAACATGCGTGTCTCGGATAGGTGAAAGTGTGGCAGATATTAGAGCAAATCAATATTTAAGGGGAAAGGAGAGAAGGCTTCATCTGGAGGGTCCTGATTTCTCCGAGACCCTTTACCTGCCGCGCCCCTCCCCGAAGGTCAGTTCTCCAGGAGGGTCCCTCTCCTGAGGGTGCTGCCTGGGAGTCGGCCGTGCGGTTGGGATCTTCCGTGCGCGGGAGCGTCGTTTTAGAGATGGGTCTGTCACCAGGCTGCACGCCGACACCCCTCGAGGCGGAGGATGTGGGGAGGCTGAGCTCACCGGGAGGGGCGACTCCAGGACCGAAATGAAATCGTGTCTTAAAAGCTGAGCCGGTCACTCGAGCCACCACCCCTCTGGAAGCCCGGGGTGGCCGGGCGCCGCTGGGGCGCAGAGCCGCCGGGGCGGGGGGGGAGGTTGGGGTCCACCCTTCCGGCGAGGTCCGGGGATGTCACCCTCAGAGCGCAGAGCCGCGCGCGCCCCCGCCCCCGTGTCTGCGGGGACCGAACGCAGGCGCACGCGTCCCCTCGGCTGCCGCCTGTCTGTGCGGGCGGGAGCACGGTCGAGCCGGGGTCACGGGGCGCCGGAGCCCGTCCTCGGGCCGGGATGGCGGGGAGCCGGCCGGGTCAGGTGGCCTTGGCCTGTCACCGGAGAGGCTCCCTCTGTGGCCCGGGGGCCGGCCCGCGGGGCGGGGTGGGGCGAGGGGCGGGGCTGAGCAGCTAGGGGGCGGGGCTGGGCGACGAGGGCTGAGGGACGAAGGGCGGGGATAAGGAGCGGGGCTGGGCGGCGGGGGGCGGGCCTGGGCGGCGGGGGCGGGGCTGAGCAGCGAGGGCTGAGGGACAAGGGGCGGCGGGGCAGGGCTGGACGGTGAGGGGGCGGGGCTGAGCAGCGAGGCTGAGTGCGACGAGGGGCGGGGCTGAGGGGCGGGGCTGAGGGGCGGGGCGGCGGGGGCGGGGCGGGCGCAGCCGCTGCGCCGCGGGCCCCGCGGGAGCCGCGCCGCACAGGCGGCCCCGCAGCGCCGAGCATCCCTGCGCGCCGGTCCCCGCCCGCCTGACGTGAGTCCTTTGTGCGGTGCTCTCCGCCCGCGCCTCTCCTCCGCAGGACCCGTCCGTCCTTCCCTGGGCTACAGGAAGGCAGAGGATGCGATGTCCCGGGCCACGTCCATTGCAGACCAGCTGGAGGCGCCAGCCCGCACCATTTACCTCAACCAGCAGCATCTCAACAAATTCCGCGACAACCAGATCAGGTAGGAGGCAGGCGGCCGAGGCCCGCGGCAGGTGGGGAGGTGGGGGGGTGCGGATCCCGGCGGCGCCGCCCCAGCCTCCCCGCGCCCCGGCCCCCGCCTCCCCGGCCCGCAGCCCGCGCGCCCTCCCCGGGCGGCCGTCTGGGCGCGGCCCCCACGGCCTCTCCCCGCACCTCCCCTGCGCGCAGGCCGTCCGTGCGCCCCGGGGAAGTTTTCCTTCCCGGCTGCCTGACGGGGGGGGCGCGTCCCTCCATCCCATGGCCATTCGCCCCTTCGTCCGGCGGTTAAGCCAGGCGCCAGCCCCTTGCGGCGGTTCCCGGGCCATGAGGCGGGGGAGTGCCTCAGGGGGCGTCTCACGGGTCCCCGCACTCGCGTGCGGCTCTGCGCGGTCCAGGACGTTTGTGGAGACGCCGTCGTGTGACGCGACGCTGCCCAGAGGCGGCGGAGGGCTGCATGGGAGCCCTGCGCCCCGCGGGCTCCTGCCCAGGCGCGGGAGCCGCACCGGCTGGGTCAGACCGCGTAACTTCTCGGAGGAGGCATTATCACCTTCAGGTCGGGGAACGGAGACAGAGCTGTTAAATAATGCACCTGTGGTCCTCTCGCTGCGACATGCAGACCTGGAAAGAGAACCGCGCCGGTCCGACCGCGAGGCCCCACCGCTTTCTGCTGTGCGAACCCGCAGCGTTAGGCGCGGGTGTTGTTAGTTCGTTGTCGAATTCCATTAAAATTTCAGGCTGAGACGACCTCATCCCTGGGAGTGACTTCAGGGGATGTGGTAACTGTAAGTGGCTCGGAACACCAAGTTCAGGTGTGGAGCAACTACGTGCCTGACCAGGTTTACACACAGGTTATCCAATTCGTGTTCCCTCTAGAAAGCTCTGGCTGAAACTTTGCTGTTGTTATATGTTAAAGAATCCCATTCTGGCGCTAGCTCTTGTACAGGCTGCCTAGCCTGAGGTCTTCATTTAGAAAGGTTTGGCTGTTGGTCACTATTGCAGTTTGATAGGATTTGGGGTGGAACGGTGCATGTTATGTGGATGTCTATTTATGGTGCAGCTGCTATGGGTAATGGTATGACGATTCCTCAGAAGGTTAAATGTAAGGTTACCATATGATCCAGCAATTCAATCCCTAGGTATATAAACCCAAGAGAAGTGAAAATGTGTCCACGCAAAAAGTGTACACAAATGTTCGCAGCAGCATTATTCACAATAGCCGAGAAGTGCAAACAATCCACATGTCTATCCACTAATGAATGAATCAATGAATAAAATGTGGTAAATCCATAAGATGGAATATTATATGACCATAAAAGGAGTGACACACTGATGCATGCTACAGCTTGGAAGAATCTTGAAAACATGATAAGATAAAGAAGCCATTAACAAAAGCCCTATGTACAGGCATATCCCGGAGATGTGTGGGTTCAGTCCCAGTCTACCACAAAGTGAATGTCGCAATAAAGTACCATGTAGTCTTTTTGCTGGTGGAGGGTCTTGACTTCATTTTGTTATAAAAAAAAACAAAAAAACAAAAAAAAAAAAAAAAAACACCTGTGAAGTGCAGCAAAAAGTACAATAACATGAGTTATGCCTGTATATGATTCCATTTCTATAAAACACCCACAATAGAGGCAAATCTATTGAGACACAGGGTAGTTTAGTGCTTCCTAAGGCTGGGGAAGGGAGAAGAGTTTGGGAAAGGGGGAATGACAGTTAATGTACATGGGGTTTCGTTTTGGGGTATGGTCACACAACTCTTGTGAATATACTTTTTTTTTTTTTTTTTAAGACGAGGCAGCCCTTGGTTGACCTCACAGATTGCAAGGACCTCGTCAGTTTACGATCCCTTATTTTTTTTATTTTTTATGTCTACAGCACCTGGTCTTCCTAGGTGGTCTCCCATCCAGGTACTAACCAGGCCCAACCCTGCTTGGCTTCTGAGATCAGACAGGATCGGGCTTGTTCAGGGTAGCATGGTCATAGACTGTGAATACACTTAAAATCATTTGGAACCTTACACTGCCAGTATAGTTTCATTTCCTCATACTCTCTCATATGTGTTTCTATTGAATGATTTTTTAAAAAATAACATTAAAAAAAAGATTTATACTGTATAAGGATATGAAATTGAAGAGTTACTTTTCTTTTATAACTTTAGGATATTTTCAAGTAGTATTCTTGCTTAATTCCTATTTCTTTAATTTTGCTATCCATTTGTGGGTGCTTAAAACTGTGAGAATGAAATAGGGGTCTTCGTTTTTGCCTATATTCTCTAGTTTCCATGGAAGGTACAGATTTTTAAAAGCCTTGGCAATGGGCCTCACAGCCTGTTTATAATCAAGACTCAAAGCTGACTTTTGAGACTAATCTTTTTATCAATCAGAAAGAGTTCAAGTGGCTACCTGTTTTACCATTTGATTTGTATTTTTGAGCAGCGGGGCGAGGAATAAGTGTGATTGTACAGTGAAGGCTGGCTAGGAATAAAGTTTGTAGGTACAGATTATACTGTTTAAAGCCTCTTGTAAGTGTATAATTGAATTAATTTACATATATTACATATTAAAATTTATAGAATTTGAGTTCAGGGGTTATACTGTTAGTGTTAGTTGCAGAATACACTGAATAGGATCTAAGAAATTAAAATGTGGCCCTCGCTTTTCTATAAAATGACAGCCTTTGAGTATTTACTTCACCCTGACTGTATATATACATGGGAATTACTAATGGTCATGTGACTCGTTAAGGAATTGTTTATAAACTTCTTGGCTTATAGTTTAAGACTATACATTTATTACAACATTTATTACAAAATGCTGAGCCACATTATTTTAGCATTTTCATGTTGCTGAAGTCAGGTTTTATCAAAATATTGATTCCTTAAAATAAGGCTTTTTATCTTGACCATGAATGTTTGCTAAAAGTCGATCAAGCTATTCAAGGGAATATTTTCATAAAAGGAGGTTGATAAAGAATTTTTTAAATATATTTTTTCTTGAGAAAAGGTTAGTGGCTTTGTTTGGAGGCTAGATTGTTTGCTTCTAAACTTGGGTTTTTGAAATGATGGGGCCACATGGGACAGATGAGGTTCATGCTAATCCATGGTTTTATTTGGATGCTGTGCACCTTGGAGGCTGGGCCTCCTAGGAACAGTCTTTCTCACTCATCCTTTCTGGCTTGGAGCTCTGAGGATCGAAGCAGCTGCTCATGAGTTCCTTCATGAGTCACTGGCCTTTTGAATTCAGGAAAGAGATGAAAGTTTGCTAAAGAGAGAGGTGGCTGTTGGGTTTTGAGGGAGGATGCTGAGGGGGTGGTGTGGTCAATTCAGGATAGGGATCGAAGGTGTAGGGTTAACATTTGAACTAGTGTGTCTAAGAAAGAGGTTGGGCCCAGCCAGTAGGAGTGAGAAGTTCACCACTAGAGTTGACCAAGGCCTTGGCACCCTCAGGGGAATGTGTCACCTGGTTACTTCAAGGTCCAAGCAATTCCTGGAGATTATTAGAGTGTTCATGCCATGGGAATGGATCTCTCTCCAAACCTTATTCTTGTTGTTGACATCAAGAATCATATCTGAAGCTGTGGGAGGTTGATGTTTTTCATTACTGAAACCAGTAAATCGGGTCATCAAAGTCATGGAGAAGTGTGACATGGTCTCTCTCTCCTAGGCACTGATTTTCTAGGGCTTTCACTGTGAGGACAATAACCTGTTCATCGTCTACAAATAAGTAGTATTAAATGGAATCTTGCAACGCACCTATGCATATCTACGATTGTGTGTATGTCAACCTAACAGATCCCCTTTTCCCCCAAAGTATACAATAGTATCTTCTTTTAAATATTTTTAGCAGCTTTATTAAAGCATTCACCCATCTGAAGTATACAGTTCCCTGTTTTTTAGTATATTCACAGAGTTAGATGGCCATTGCCACAATTTTAGAATATTTCATTGCTTCCAGAAGAAGCCTTATGCCTTTCAGTTATCCTCCCTCCTGCCACGGCCTCCCCCGCACCCCCCCTCAGTCCCAAACAACCACTAATCTGCTTTCTGTCTCTCTAGATTTCCCTGTTTTGGGTATTTCATGCGAATGATATCATTTCCTTTGAAGTGTTTTAAGTTAAATATTAAATGCATGTAAAAAGCTTGCTTTAATTCTGTGTACCTAAATTTTCAAAAATGTTCAAAGTTAAAAAAGTTTTTTTTTTTCTTCCAGAAAATATCTTGAAATAGTTTCCCGATCAAAAGAATGGGCAACATTTATGTAATCTCCATCAGACATATGCAGTCTTTCTATGAGATGCTCAGCAGGCTGTTTGAAACTGTGACTTTCAAGGCTGAAAGGCATCTTTTTTCTGTGTTTGATATCAGGTCTTCAAAGCAGGTTAAGAATGTTTAGGTATTTCATTTCCAATGAGTCATTTGTTTCAGCTGGGAGTTTTACCTAGCAAAACATCTTCATTAAAGCATTGATTTGAGTTTGGTCAAGCTATCCAGTCTCTTCAGGTTGGGTTGTCTTATCAAAGAAAAGTTGCTTTATGTGAGTCTTTTGTTGGTTTTGCCAAAATAAGTTTAAAATAGAATTTTGTCTTTGCAGAAAGGGAGTTGAGTACTGTGTGGCCAGTTTTACAGTATCTTCGTTTTGTAAGATCCGAATATCTGAGAGGGTATTTTTGTCTTAGTGAATGAAGAGAACCAAATCATCCCCAAAAACTACGGCCATGCCACCCTGAACATGCGTGATCCCATCTGATCTCGGAAGCTGAGCAGGGTTGGGCCTGGTTTGTACTTCGATGGGGGACCACCTAGGAAGAGCAGGTGTTGTAGGCGTTAAAAAAAAAAAAGTTTGTGTGTGAATGCTAGTGACAGATGATACGTACAGGATGAGATCTGATAGCATATCAGAGTGCTGTGAGGGTGAATGATTCCTCTCTAAGGGTTTAAAGCTGCAGAATTTAGGTGGGATTCGGTCTTAACACTTGGGCTGCTTACAACTTAACGAAGAAATAATACCAAGACCGTAGCAACAGTCATAACTTCGTTTTGATTCACGTAAAGATCAGTGTATTAAAAACCAAGGTCTACGTATCCCATTTGAACAGCTGTCCTTGTCAAAACTGGCAAAGGTAAAGTGTATAAAAATCATTATCAAGAGTAATTGATTATGTCGAAAGCATTCCATGTACCGACCTTAAAACAGCCTCAAGATTTTCTTCCATTTTTATTTATCTATTTATTTATATATCATAGTGAAATCGTATGTATTTAAGGTGTACGACATGACGATTTGATATACGTGTACATAGTGAAATACTACAGTCAAGCTAATTAACATATAATCTCCTCACATTCAGTCTTTTAAAATCAGAGGCAGATGTACGTGGTTTCTCTCCAAACCATGCACTCTTGTCACCCTGTATTTTTTTGAATACGAATCTCACAGCATATTAAGAGTCCTTAGTTAATACACACCAGCAGCAATTAATGCCACTGAAGGTTCTAGTAATTAGTACTTTTTATCAGGTTTATACCCCTGGACAAGGCTTTGGAGGCACTCTGCCGATAAAAATATTCAAATTGGGGGAACTTTGGCACTGTGTGATTCAGGTTACCATTACGTACACAAGCTTTATGGAAATGTACTTTTAGAAACGAAACCATGTCAGCCTGGGGCCTGTTTTATATTTGATATTTCTAAGGAAACAGCCAGTGTCTAGAACAGACTCACATGGCCATTTCTTTATCAAGTTGACCTTTGTATGGGTGGATGTGGAGCGTATTTTGAATTGACTGAAGAAACCTCGGTCCATTCTCATTTATGAAAATAGGTAAAGGTGTTTGGTTTGTGAGTGCTAGTCAGTAACTTATTGCCCCTGTACCCTGTTCCCAAATTCTACTAATTCTTATTGTCATTTGGGCACTTTTGACTTTTAGAGATAAAAAGAATTAAGCCTTGGGATTTGTGAAAAACAAAGTTAAAATTTAACCAGAATTGGAGGAAACTAAGAAGCTGTGACAGTTAAACACAGTGGCAGTTCTGAATCAGATCTTAGAACAGGAAAAGTACGTTGGTTGAGAATGGGTGAACTTTGAATATATTCTGTAGTGGGGGTAGTGCTGTGCCAACGACGTTTAATCAGTTTTCATCATTGAACTATGGCAGTGTAGGATATCAACACTGTGGGTAGACCGGGCGAAGGGTCTATGACAACTCTGAACGTTTTTATAACTCATCTGTAAGTATCAACTCACCTCAAAATAAAAATGTTTTAAAAGTTAGCCAGAAGTATCTGGGAGGGTAGGAACTAGATGCTAATCTTGTTTGTCTTTCTGTTGGGTGCCTTAGGAAATGTTTGGGTCCTTTATTGATGGTCAAAGGAGACTGGACCAGCATTGTCACATGTTCACTGTGCTAGGCGGATGGGAGAACACCCACTTCTTGGAATCCAGTGACATTCCCCGAGATGGCAGCATGGAGAGTTTTGTTTGCTTAATGTCTGATCCAACTGCATGAAAGTTGAAAAAGTAGGCAGCACTGTGGACTGCAGAAAGTTCTGGGGTCAGAGCTTCGTCATGTGAGCGTTTGCATAGTTATCTAAAAGTGGCATCGAAGTGTGTATTCTACTACTTATGGCTGAGCCCCTCAACGGACAGCAAAGGCTTACTCAGAAATGCTAATCAATATCCCTTTCAGGAGGGACAATGCTTAGAGGGAACAAAAGGAGAGGCTAGCTATTGTCAGGGTGAGGGGATGTTCTGCAAAGAAATTTCCCGAAACCATGAGATTGAGTTTGATGGTTTCAGTGCTGATCTGTCCCTTTCTCTGGAATGAAAGCCAGCTCTTCACACTTAAATGACAGGCTCTGAGCTACGCTTACAATTTTATATTAGATATGGTTAACAAGGGATCTGGTCTGAGTTTGAGATGTCGTTGGTCATTCTGAGGGATTGTTCTGTATATCGTCAGTGTCTGTTACAGGTGCCACTCCAAAGCCTCTGGGAGCGTGGTCAGCTGGTTTCAGCTTTCAGGCCTGCCTGAGAAGAGATGGCAGCTTGACAGTGGGCCTAACTCTGTCACACAAGTTCTGTACCTGCGTCACTGGTCTCCAAACTTTTTCGATCACGTATCCCACCAGTAAGACTTTTTACTAAGAACCTTTAATATTTATTCTTAAATATCCGTATGTATGCATCACTATCACTAGTTATTATCAAGACCCAACGTGTATTTGCCATGATTCTCCATTAAGAATCATAGATGTAAATCCATATTGCCAATACTTGTCTGGATTTTTTGGAAAAAAAATATATATTTGCTGACTTACCAGAGGTCATTAAATTATCCTAATGTTTAACTGAGGAAACTGGTATCAAAGAACTCTTTTTAGGAATAGCAGTGCCATTTCTGCATTTTTCATTTGCTTGTCATTTGCTTATCGTTTTCAATTTGTGGTTTGTTTTATTGGACGATTCTGAAGCCACTTGTTTTTTGGGGGCAGAGTTGGTTTAGTTGGATTTGGATAAATTAATTTATGAATCCACCTAGCTGGAAACAGAAACTGAAATATGCAGCAGTAAGCAGCAAGAACACACTGAGTGTGTGTTGGGGTACAACTGTTTCTCCCCGTTTTCGTCAGCTCAGGCCCCCATAAAGGAGTACCATAGCCTGGGGGTATGAGTGGGGCTTAAATAACAGAAATTTATTTTCTCACACAGGGTGCCAGTGTGGTCAGGTTCTGGTGAGGCCCCTCTTCCTGGCTTTTGGACAGCTGCCATCTCGCTTCATCCTCATGTGGTGATGAGAACTCAAGGTCTCTGGTGTCCCTTCTTATAAGGGCACCAACTCATCCCAGGGTGGGGCACTCTTGTGACCTTATCTCACCTTAGACACCTCCAAATACCATCATGCTGAAGGTTAGGGGGGTTTTCAAGAGACATAATTCAGTCCATAGCACACCCTCACCCCCCTATTAGAGGGTGCCCCCCTCTAGCCATGTTAACAGGACCACGTGGAGGAACCAGCGCCAACCCACTCAGTAAATGTTATTAAAGATTTATTTTTTTGGAGGCGTATTTTTATATAAGCTCTGATAACGCCTTCTCACATTCCACTTGGGAGCCACCTGCTTCCTTGGAGAAAACCTATTTGATCTGATCCGGTCCAGCTGTGACTCTGGCCTCAGCAGCACCGAGACGGATCGCATTAAGGAGACTGAAGCGCAGTTGCCACCGCTGCGTTTGGTGGACACTGGGAAGGCACTTCAGTCCCCTTCCATGGGGAGTACAGAATTGGGGCTGGGTGGTTAGTCAAGGCTTTGCAGACCCCGGAGGATTGGCTGGTAGGTGAGCCTGGGCTGGGCTGGAAGGTGAGTGGAGGTCAGCCTGAAAGAGGAGGCGCGGTCACGTGGGGAGGCCTCGAGGCATGGGGCGCACATGCGTGGAGGTGCATGGTGTACATCTCTCTGGAAGTGATGTGGTAGGCGACAGGGATGATGGTTGACGTGCTGTGAGAGGCCAGGCTCCTGGAGGTGGGTTAGCTGTAACAGGAAAACTTTTAAAAGGGCAGCAACAACGTCATATTTGTGTTTGAGAGCCTTCTGGATGTGGCATGTGTGATTGTCCACGTGCTCTGCGCTTACAAGTGGCATTAGGCTGTGGTCATGGTCCGACAGAGGTGTCCAGCCTTGGCATTATAGGAGAAGAAGAGGTCACGTGATAGGTGAGGGGTAGAGGAATAGGTAAGTGTGGTTTCAGGGTTCCAGTTTGGGGGACAGGGAAGGTGGTGACACTGTGGCTCGTATTCCTGAGGATTTTTAAATAACTATTTTGAACAGTGGGTTGGGGCAAGGTCATTGACTTCAAAATAGTGCAGACCCTCTTTCTCCTCCGTATTAGACAGCCCCAGGGGATCAGAGGTCCACAGGTAACCTCTGTTGGCTGTGTCAGGAAGAGAGGTAGCCGTCTTTTTGTCTCTCTCAGCAAGGCAGTCCTACTGGAGCGACACTCCAGCTTTTGATAGCTCCTTCCCTACCTCTAGATATTTTCGAATCCAAGATGCTCAACTTAGTGAACAGGAACTGTGACAATGTCACACCTTGTAGGGTGGTAAGAAGTAGGTGAGAATCTGCGTATAACCCAGGGTGCAGCATTAGCTGTACTGTGTCCAGAGTGTCCCGTGATCTAGGCTGGTTACTACTCATATTGTTGTTTTGTGCCACTCGTGCTGCTTACTATCCAGTTATTTGATAACCAAAACATTCAGTTGATGAGCTGGGGGAAAAAGGAAAGTGTACTTGAATGTAAGGGACACAGACTCCCTGGAGAGTAAATATGCAGGCTTACAGAACAACAAGGTAAATTTGGGGCGTTAAGGGCTTTTGTATATATTCTTCTAGGCCGCAGCTTCTACAAGCAAGCACGCTGCACTGAGAGCATCAGACAGAACTAAGAGGTGTTCGAGTGTGTGTGTTTAATGTTAAATTGAGAAATTGGCCTCCCCTTTGGGGTACTGAGAGAATGAAGTCAGGTGTAAATTCACATCAAAGTCACCATGACTTCCACTTACAACCAGATGCCAACTGAGATTCTTCACCATAGGATAAAGCCTTAAACTTGGTCCAAACAAAGAACCAGAACGTTACTGAAGTGTGAACATGGAGTCTGTACCTTCCTCTCCCTCCTCTTTCTCCCGCCTCCCTCCTTCCTTGTTTTTGGCTGTCAGCTCTTCAGCTGTTTGGGCTCTACTTTAGTTCCTTCCAAGAAATCTGGCACTGTGCATAGTATTTAATTTGAATAATCGTAGACTCATTTATATAAAGGACTATTCTTCAAATTACCCAATCAAAACTATTATTCCTTTATTTCTATTCTAGCAAAGCGTGGACGTTTTGAAAGTCCTATTGTCTAGCATATGAAATGTGTTACCCCGCTCTGATAATTTAAAAATAGAGCTCTTTATTTTAAAACTGTAAGTCTGTAGTGTCATAATTACTTCCCCAGTATTCCGTCTTTGTTAAAACTGCCTCAAATTAATTTTTAATGTTACCTTTACCAATTAGAGTTTTAATCATTCTAGTGTTAATACACCAGAGTAAATTGAATTATTTCATGGAATTACTCAGAAAAGTGCAGACAGAAACCTTAATTTCTCTCCATATTACTGTTTTGCCTGCTGCTGTCACAAGTTTCTTTGCCTCTCATATTTCAGTAAAGTTTTGTTCATTATACACACTTAGACATTTCAGGAGAAGTAATTTTAAGTACTGGAAAGAGTGTGTGTTTGTGTGTGTGTGTGCTACAATTATTCTCCAAATGGAGGTCTTGACATGGGTTCCATATTTATAATCCAAACATTGTGGCTATTATAAAGTTGGGGGACTCTAAGGCAAAAAACAATATAATGAGAGATCCTTACTGATGACCTTTACCAGTCTCCTTCCACCATTTGGTACAAATGGGTACAAAACTCTTACTTAATGTTTATAATTCATTTGACAAACACTTGGAACATCTGCCTCTATTTGGACCTTAGTAATTCACCTTGTAAGCCATTCTAGTTCAGCGCCAGCTGATATGGAAACCTCTTTCTTTACACTCACATGTCCTGTGATTGCTATGCATTAAAAGTGCAGTAGATCCATAAGTACCAGTAAATATTTTTAGTGACCGTAACAAAATACTAATTTTAATGTCACATTTCAGTCAGTCTTCATGAACTGTCATGTGTTTGATAGTGTAACAGTCACAGACTCATTTATGGAGAAAAGTTTTTCAGTCTCGTCTCAGGGAAGATATGTGGTCTCCCCATGAGCCTGGTTTTCTATGATATCCTTGCAAAAGAGGGAGTTTTCTTATTTAGTGAAGTTAATTGATGACTGTTTTAATTTACATTGCCCCTATACTCAACAAAAATTAAAGTGAGGGTTGGAGGAGGTTTTTATATTTTTGCCCTTGAAACTGTACCCCTAAAACTACAAAACTACATGGTAATGTGTATGAATTTTCAGGAAATGTTGAGAAAGCTGGAGACTGTCAGTCAGCTGAATGAAAACATTTTCATGAGTTTCTCTTTGAAATTTTGAGACCACGTATTTGTAGTTTTGTGGTCTGTTTGCTAGTAGTTTATTTGGGTGGGGCTCATGGATGTAGCACAGTGGCCCAGCATTTTTTTTTTAATCACGTGTCATACATTTAACTAGACAAGAAGCTATTTTTAATACAATGCTGGCATTCACTATAAAATAAGTGTTTTATAGAAACCAACCCATTAATTAAGGATTTTGGAATACCGATTGCTTTATAAGACATTTAACTGACTAATTTTAAATCATAATGCTTTTTTTATATAAATAGCTTGAAAATATTGGTATAACGTTCTTCATAGCTAAATATATTTTCTCATAGTAATTGAAGATAGATTGATTATGAATCATGTCTTTTTTGAACTGTTGTGCTAAGGAACCTCATAAATTTTGATATTTTGAGATAATACCATGAGCAGAAAGGAGTACAATAAGAATGTCTAGCCTTTGAAAGAAATTCATGACTTTTTCAAAAAACATTGAGTGTTTTAAAAATTAGAGCAGCATTAAATAGGTCCATATCCATTCATGGAAAATGAATGGAGCTGTGGCTGAATCTTGCAGGTATGCTAGAATGTGCTAGTGTCTTCTAAGATGTGTTCTCTGCTTTGTAAGACTGTAAAGAGAACCTCTGACTAAAACGTGAATTGTCTCTAAACTTCTTTTTTTTAAAACTTTTTGCCAAGGTGTACACACCCCATAAAATTATCAGATGCATTTTTGTGGTATCTGCAAAATGATGTCAAATGCTGAGATTCACTTTGGCTCTCAATTTTCTTTGCCCTCCACAGGGCCGTAATGTGCCTCTCATGTCCCATTGTGTGTAATGATAAGCTGGTCCAGACGGGGCTCTGGTTTTTGTTTGAAACTAGTGCTCCAGATGATTTTGTTGAAGGGGCTCCTCATTTATTGTCACCCCAATCTTAGTGTGTATGTGACAAGATTGTCGGTCGTGAGGATTAAATTAATGAGTCTACATAAAGTACATTAAACAGTGCCTGGCTGAGGGTTTTCTACATTTCGATGTCACTGTCGTTTGCATGTTGGACTGAGTTTGGCAATTACTTTCCCACCAAACGTGGTACATATCACTCGAGTTAAAAAAAACAAACGGGTTTTGAATTACTTTCTTAGAGATCAGAAGGGAACGTGAAGAGAGGGCAGGATGAATAACTTTAAGAACAAACTACCTTTTCCTTTTACAGCATCCTGATCTTAAAGATTAATTTCAGCATTTGCCTGAGGTTACCATGGAGAAATTTAAATTAAGTATTTATTGGAAAAACAGTAATGGAAAAACAATCTTTATTTTGTTTGTTTTTAATAGTTGGAGGGGGAAGGCAATTAGGTAAAGTGAAAGGGCCAAAGGCAAACCATCTGTACAAGTCTTGGCTCTACCTGCGACCAGCTGAATGTGCTTTTCCAGTCATTTCTTGGAGCCTGCATTTCTGCATCTGTCCTTTGGGAAGCATCCTTCCCTGGAAGGCTTTGCGATGCCAAATGAGGCTGCAAGAGAGGAAGTGTCTAGAGCGTAATGCTCCGTGGAGATTATGTGTCCCGTTTTCATAACAGGTCAGAGAGGCTGATCGCTCTTTTTCTGTTCTATTTTTTCTTTTTAATTGTGGTAAGTACACATACATAAAATTTTGTGTCTCAGCCATTTTTCTGTGTGTGGTTCGGTGGTACCGAGCGAGGACTTTTACATTGGTGTGCCACCAAGCTCCAGAGCTCCAAAGTGAGACTTAATATTTATGAAGCACCTCCCCATGCCCCAATCATCCCAGTAGCTGGCTGCCAGCAGTCTGCTTTCTGTCTCTGTGAATCTGACTATTATACTAGGAACTTCAAATAATAGTCTTACTGCTTTTTGAAAGAGTAAATCTCCATCATTATGGGTAGTTTCGGTATTCTATCAAGTTGTTGGTTTTTATGGTGTTCTTTTAAATCTTTGCTTTGTCTTAACATCTCACTGTGTACCGTGGCAAGCCCCATTTTTTAAAAAATTGGTATACAAATTTAAAGCAAGTTCAAATGACTTTTTCCTCCCCATTTGTACAGTGTGCAAACTTACCACACTCATTTTCCCCGATGATCTTGAGAAAGCGTTGGGCTATTCCAGGACTAGCAGTGGGGTTGGAAGGGGAGGAGGATTAGAGGGCTGAGGGAGAAGCTCTGTGGGACTGGCATGAGGTTCAGACCAGATCTGCTTTGTCAAGTAGATGGTGTCTACCCGTTCAGGCTCTAATCTCTCCAGACCTGCAGTGTGACGCCCTGCCTCTGTGCCCACTTCCCTTCCAAGTGGCTTCATTCCAAAACACCAAAGGCACTCTCATTCTATCCGAGGCTTACCATCCCATCCCCCTACTTCCTTTTCCTTGTGTTCTAGTTGCAGTGAGTTACTCGCTGGTAACTTTGATCACAGTACTTTCCCTAGGTGTTCTCTTTTGCCCTCCTAAAGCTTTACCTCTTGGTGAGCTCTGCCTTTTAAGGCTCAGGTCTCATATCTCTTAAGAAGCGTCTCCTTCCTTGTCCTGCCTCCCCACACTTTGCAGGTTGAGCCATCCCCTCTTTGCACCAGAGTTGCACAGACTTTTCTGTTGTGGAGCTTAGCACGTTGCATCACATCTATTTTTATGGCTCTGACTCTCCAGCTCTGCTGTATCATCCTTGATGGCAAAGTCTGTCTGTTTTATCTTGCATTTTTCCCAGCACAGTTCCTAGTCAATCGGAAGCATAAGATCTTTGCTGAATGACTTTGCTCTAGTGGTGAAGGTCAGAATTATACAGAAAATACAAATTGGCTTAACACGTTGTTTTGAGATTTCCTTCACACTTAATTGCTTATTGAACAAAGTAGAAACCTCAAAGCAGTTACTTACACCTCTGAAGTTGATGTATTGGTGGTTGGATGTTGTGCTATTATAAAGTACTCTTGAAAGGGGGTCGCTGAGTGAAATGCTTTTAATGTCAATTCTTCAGGAATAGCAGATTGATATCTGCCCTCAAATGCAGGTGTCTTTGGAATTAATGTGATTGCTGGCATCCATGCTCATTTTTATCAGTGGAAGTTTAAATTTTGTTTATTCGACAAATTTATTTTTGGAGCATGGGGCACACTAGTCATTATGCTTGCTGATGAGGATGGGATGGGGCAAAAACGAGAGCTCCGCGTTTGCGATTCTGTTCATCTCTTTACTCTTTTTTTCTCATCTTTTCCCATATTTCTCTTTAGCTTTTTGAGTACATTTGCGTAAAGAAGATGACTTCAAGGACACATGCGTTATCCATTACTGTGGATAAGTTAGTTGCCCCTTTATTCCCCTCTGCTTTTTGGCACAGGTCCTCAGCCTTTTAAAAGAGGAGTCATAACAGAAAAAGATTCAGAGCAGCCTTCCGATATGTTATTTCTGGGCCACAGGTAGGTTGTGCTGTCCCTTACAACTTTCATTTCCATGGCCCTTTCCTTTTAGGTTTGCCTTGTGGTACAAACCCCACATAGGCCCAAGAGCTAAGGTCCCTACACCCAGACTATCTCTTTTAAAGAGAAGTGAGAAGTGAGAAGTGAGGCGTGGATGAAGCTGAGCTACTCCCAGCTGGTGTTCACATTGTGCAGATGGGACACCAAGAAGAAAATGTAAGATCACTCGCCCAAGTTCCACCATCCAGGGAGGACCAAGGAGCATGCTGCCCGAGATGTGAATGAAAAAACCAACTAAAAGTCAGTCCACTTTTTATTATCCCTGTGCACCAGCAATTGTAAACAACATCAGTTAGTGATAAGAATACTCTTCCCTGGCATTCCTCAGCATAATGAAGGTCATCTATGACAAATCCACAGCTAACGTCTTATTCAGCAGTGAGAAGCTAAAAGCTTTTTCTCTGACCAGAAACACCACTTTTATTTAACATAGTTTTAGAAGTCCCAGCCACAGCAATCAGATAAGAAAAAGAAATAAAAGTCATCCCAATTGCAAAGGAAGAATAAAATTGTCACTATCCTAAAGATTCCACCAAAAGACTAATAAATAAATTTGATAAAGTCGCAGGATATAAAATTAATATTTAGAAATCTGTTGTGTTTCTATACACAAATACCAAGCTATTAGAAAGAGAAATTAGGAAAACAATCCATTTACAATTGTATCAAAAAGAATAAAATACCTAGGAATAAGTTTAACCAGGGAAGTAAAAGACCTGTACTCTGAAAACTATAAGATGTTAATGAAAGAAATTGAAGAAGACACATAAATGGAAGGACACACCATTCTCATGGATTGGAAGAATTAATATCATCAAAATGTTCATACTACCCAAAGTAATCTATAGAGTCAGTATAATCCCTATCAGAATACCAATGACATTTTTCACAGAACTAGAACATGTAATTCTAAAATCTATATGGAACCACGAAAGACCTCGAACAGCCAAAACAATCTTGAGAAAGAAGAACAAAGTTGGAGGTATCATGCTCCATGATCTCAAATTATACTAAAAAGCTATAGTAAACAAAACAGTATGGTACTAAAACAAAATGGACCCATGGATCAATGGAACAACAATAGAGAGGCCAGAAATAAACCCCCACTTACTGTGGTTAATTAACCTATGAAAAAGGAGGCAAGAACATACAATGGCATTGGTTTTGGGAAATGTCAGTGATGTTGAGAAACTGGGTAGACACATGCAAAAAAAAGAAACTAGACCAATTTCTCATACTGCATACAGAAATAAACTCGACATGGATTAAAGACTTAAATGTAAGACCTAAAACTATAAAAATCCTGGAAGACAACATAGGCAGTAAACACTTTGTCACTTGTCTTAGCAATATTTTTTTGGACATACCTACTTGGGTAAAGGCAACAAAAGGAAAAGCAAAAAAGCTTTTCAGAGTGAAGGAAACCATCAACAAGATGAAAAGGCTACCTGTGGGTGGGAAAAGATGTTTGAAATGACATTTCAAATTATTGAACAATTGTGGGGTTTTTTGCCACTATGATAAAAATGATTATTATTGGTATAATTAGATAAAATTTAATGAAACCAGTGTTTGCTGTCAATTTTCTGGTAAATTTCATGTATGTTTTTATTTCATGATTGTTACTGAAAGTAATTTTGTAAAATAGAGAAGGGGAATGATTGTTAATATTACAGAAACAATTTCCCCTTGGTGTCAGACACACGGGGTGAGTGTGTTATCCCCTACCTGTGGCCAGTGGCTGAGCCGAGCCCGACTTGGGATTCCTGGCTCTCACGCTATGTCCCTAACCACTGACTGCAACCTGTTCTGTGCCCATGTAGATATATTTAGTGGTAGCACCTCGTCTTCCAGGCCTCAGTTTCTTCCTGTGCAAAATGAGGGGTTTTAAAGAGATTTTTCAAGGTCACTTCCAGCCCTGAATTTCCATGGTTGGTGGGACACTGAGCCCACAGGCCAGCCCTGGTGAGACAGTGTTTCAGGCCACCTGTTGGCCAGTTAGTGCCGAGACCCTGGCTCCTACACAGCCTGTCCCTGAGGGGGATGGGACCCGGCTTCTCTTGCCCATTGGCAAAAGTGGGAGGCGATCCACGTTATGGTCATCTGTTGGGTCGCTTTGGTTCCTGTGACTAGGAATGAGGGACTTACCTGCACAGGTCAGGAAGGTGTATGCTCTGCAGGTGCCAAAGTCCATTTGCTCAGATTCTTGAATTGCATCTTTCAAATCTATGTTCTTAGCCTACGTAATTAGTCTGATCATCGCATTGATCTCCTGTTACAAATTTTTTGGTCAATTTGCTTGTGGTTTTTGTTTTACGTGTTTTTGTGCTGTCGTTTAATCCATGGGATGTAACCGCACTGGTGGCGACATAGCTATATAGGTGTCCCCTGCATTTTGAACATTCCCCTCACGCCACTTCACTGTGTTCGCTAACCAAGACATCCAAAGAGGATTTTTGCTTTTATGTAAAAAGGTGAGAAGCGATCATAGCTTTGGGTGTCTTTTCAAAGCCAGCCTTTACTGAAGGCAGAGAGGACCGGGCAGAGTCGCCCTGCTGAGCTCCTTTGGGGACCATGCTCAGCATCAGCATCAGCATCAGGTGCTGGAGCTCAGAGCCCCGTGAGCATCTCTGCTGTATCCCCATTTATTCCGTGTTCCATTCTCATGAAGTACCGTACCCTAAAGTAACTGCTTCGTCACTTTGCACCGTTTCCACTTTGAAAGTTTTCATAGGAATGCTATACTTTCTGATAGCAGGGTGGGGGGGGGATTAGAATGAGATGGGAGTGTGTGGGAGGCCTGTAATTAGCATTTTGGCTTTATGCTTATTAGTTTCTTTGGTCTTCAACTTGATTTTGATGTTAATATTACAGCTTTTGCTTTCTTTTTGTTTATGTTTGTGTTGTATGACTTTGCTCATAAATTTTTAATTTTTTTTCCGAGTTAAACAACAGAATCCCCAACAGAGATCCTTTTTCCGTTCAGTAGGGATGCTTGACCTCTTTGTCTTCATAACTCTTTGATATTGTGTTCATTTTATGTATCTCAGTTTTGTTTCTTTGCTCTTTTCTCGGCTCCTGGGGGGCAGAGCCATTAGTTTTGACCCCGTTGATGTTGCAGAGCTTGTGGGATAGGCAGGCAGGTGTGTCCAGACTTTAAATATATTCTCCAGAGAGGGATTGTGGTAGGGGTTAATACTGGAGGTGCACTTGGTGACCAAGCGCTTACTAGTATAATTGAGCCACGGGAGTGAAAATGATGGTTCAGGATGTTGAATAGAGGCCAAGGGCAGAACCTCAGGCAGATCTGCATCTAACGACCCATCCACAAAGGCGAAGGAGCTGTCCAAGGTGAAGGTGATCACCAGAAAGGGAGGTCTGCAGAAGATGAGGATGGCTCTTCAGAAGGGAAGTGGCAGGTAGTGTCAGATGTGGTTCCGCGGTGACAGTTTTGCTGAGCGGTTTTGGTCAACAAGGGTGTCAGAGCCAAGGAGCGGTAGGAGGACGGCAGTGCTGTCTCCCTGAGCAAAACTGACAATGAAGGGAGGCGAAGAGAGGCTGATAAAAGGGGGAGAAAGGTTAATGTAAGATTTTATTTAAAAATATATAGTGGTAAAAAGAGTTCTGAGCTTTTCTGTAGGCTGAAGGGTGAGCAGTGGAGCAGGAACCCAGACAGGTGAAGATACTGGGCGGGGCTCATGGTCGGGGCTCATGGATGGTACCAGGTCCTGGAGGAGATTCCTGAGCTCAGGTGCAGCGTGAGGAAGAACCTAGATGAGGCCACTGATGTGGGTCAAGTCTAGACAAAAGCTTCAGTTGAGCCCATGACATGGGGAGGGGCACAGCCTCAAGGTGCAGGGGTGAGGGAGGGTTGAGAGGCTGTGGAGAGGGATGGGTTGGGACAATGGCCAGTGTGGTGACTGGTAGAGGGAGCTTACAGGGTCCGTGGGGCAGGGCACCTAGGTGATGTCGGAAGACACACGTGGGTTACTTTACGTCCAGGAAACCACTTGTTTTTGCTTTGTTAAATAATGTACTTCAGTTCTGTAATTCTTTGGTAAAAGTCCAAATGAAATGAAAAGAGTAGTCTGGACCTGTCCATAGTAGATAAATCTCCATGTGGGGGCTTTGTGTGTGCTGGGGAGTGACCTTTCTGAAGCTGCAAAGGGCTCTTGCTGCCAATATTGAAACATTCATAAATATCTTATTAGGTTTCCTGGGAGCAAAACCATGTCGCAAAGGGTACGAGAGCTTGTTTGGCAGAGATGAATTATAGGAAGGATTATGCAACAAGAAGAGAGACTCCGAGGAACGTAGCTTGTTTTTGTTTTGTTTTGTTTTGTTTTGTTTTATGGGGCAGGGATCCTTGGTCTCTGCTGGTTTTCAAAAGAGCTTTACTGTTCTGATATTTACAGGACCTGCATCTGGGTTTAAAAAACTGAAAACATAAGGATAAAAACAGATCTGAAGTTTCTGACATTTTTATAGTTGTTTTCAGGCACAGTTAATTCTACCTATTTTTTCTTTCAGGTACTTGCTGTTTGATTCTTAGCCCGTGAGCAAGTGTGACACTGTAATGGTTTCTTTTGTCCCGGTGATGTTAGCGGACTCCCACAGACCTGTAGGTTCAGCCTTTAAAAGCCACCATGTTCTTCCCAGTCCCTCATGTCTCTTTGCTCACTGATGTTCCTTGGATCCGTGTCTTCTTTCTTGTCACAGCCTTCATCTCCCATCTGCATTTAAATGTTCCCCTTGGTTAACTGCCTGAGGTAGGCAATTCTCAGATTTCTTTTTGTCTGCCACCCCCACCTTTGGTATTTTTCCTCAGGACTTTGACAGAACAGGGTCTGGCCAACAAAATAAGAATGGGACGGTGAGACTGTTCTAGTCACAGTCCCCTTTCTGCCCGTGAGGGTGGAGTCATCTGACTTTACTCACCTTTACTTGTTCAAGAAAGGCCACCATATGTCATTATCTCAGAAATAGCCAGAGTTTAAGATGTCAACAGGGATGTCAGTTGGCTTTACGTAGCAGTGGTACTGGCTTTTGGAAGGGTGTGGAAGGCTGTGCTACCCGCTGTGGGGCCCTGAGTTTGTGTGTGGAGAGCTGGAAGCAGAGATGGAGTAAGGGGGACCCTCCCCTCCTCTGTTGCCACCCTATCTGTTTTTATTTCTCAGAAATACTTCTTGCTTCCCGTAGTCAAGTTCTGATATGGTTTCATGTCGTCTATACCTCAATCTGGGCCTCTTGGTCTGAATGTGTTTTGCCTCCCTGCCTGGATTTGAACCCTGTGAACACAGAAGGCGGGATTCTCGTGCATTTCCACATGGGCAGTAACGACTGAGCAGTTTAGCCACCAGAACTGATTGCTCCCAACAGCAGATGGTCCCTGGGGGTCATTTGAGATTCACCTGGTTGTATTGTTTGATTTCTTTGGAAATTGCTATCTTATGGAGGCAGTGAGAATGTGGACTTTTTTTTTTTTTTTATTAACTAAGACATTAAGTTTTATTGTAAAAGGCCAATTCTACCATTAATGCTGTTATATAATGAAAACTAATAGTTGTTGAAGAGGAGACTGGTTGGGCACAAAAGGAGCGTCTGAAGAATCTTGGAGAATGAGCCCCGTTGCGTGTAAGTCGTGTGGTGATTGACCTGTTTCCTTGGACCTGCCAATCCTTTGCCATCTCCATGTTAGACTGGATAGTTTTTCTATTGCTTGTGGCTTGTTTTGAAGCCCTGCATGAAATCTACACTAAAGGGGAGAAAATATTTTTTACTTTCACAGTAGTTAGCTCCTGACAGTCACCGTTTTTATTTAAGGAAATCTGAAAACAGTAAAAGGTAACTTAAACTAAATGGGCCTCAACTTCCTCCCTAGAGAAAAGGGGGAAGCTGGTACCTCCTGTGAAGGGATTTTTGAAGACTAAATAAATTATACAGATAAGCAAACACACACATGAATATGCCTGGAGTGGAGATCCCCCAGCACTTCTGGTTTTCAGTCATTGTCGCCTTTCTGATGATCAATAAGATGGATGGGGCAGGGCTTGGCAGTTGTCAGAGAGATATGTTTCTGTCTTTAAAATAAATGAGATGTGGGGTTTTAAAAACCCTGTTGCCTTCGGGGAACAGTTTCTTCTCTTAGTCTCTGGTAGAGTTGACCTTGCATGCAAGTCATGCCCCAGATTAGTGGATTTCTGGCTTCTGTAGTAAAATACTTAATGGTTTTGTTAGACTGTCAAGAAGAAACAGTAAATCTCAGTTTCCTAATCTGCCTGCATGAGGGTGAAATCTTTTTGTAAGGGACTGGTGCTTCCTTAACCCTTTGGTCGTTTGAGGACCAACAAAAAAATGGCAATCTGGGAACCAGGAAGTGGGCTCTCAAAAGCACTGAATCTGGGGGCACATTGATCTTGAATGTCCCAGCCTCCAAAACTGAGAAATAAATGTCTGCTGTTTAAAGCCACCCAGCCTATATTTTTGTTGCAGGAGCCCGAATGGACCAAGATAATAACACTGAGCTGAGTCTATGACATTTAAGGAAGTCTTGGCAAAGGCTAGTATTACGGTACAGAAAAATCTCAAAGGAGTGTATGTGGGTCTTAATGTGGCTTACCAAGGTGCAGCTTTACGACCCTGTTGTAGTAGATGGAGTTCCTGGTTCCACACCTGTGCTCATGTAATGTTTCAGAATATGAAAGCAGGAGGGTGGTTATTGAGAGGCCAGGCCAGAAGCACCGGGGTCTCACCTGAAGCCTGCTGTCTTAGTTATGAGGACCTGTCCTGGGAGTGATGGCCTCCAGGAATTGCCATCACTTTCAGGTGCTACCACAGCCCTTCACAGCCATGTGCTGTCTCTCCACAGGGTTGGGGCTGGGTAGCCAGAACCTTCCAGACACCAGAATCCCACGGCTCACCGAGGTGCACGTGTCAGGGTGAGGAAGACTAAATGATTTCCTCACACATCCTTCCTTTTAAAGACATCGAAGTTTCAAAAATGAGCTCTTTGATCTTGTATTACTTTGCACTGTGGTAAGAATACGTGAGATTCTCATTTTCCTGAACTTGAAAAGAAGACACAGCATGGTGAACTAGATGCCCCCCAAGTCATTGTGAATTTCTAGGGAAAATGTCCAAGCTCCTGTTCACCCCAGAGAGTCTGAGTGAACTTGCTTGTGTTATGACAGGCCTTTTCTGGAGATGCACCTGAAATATTCAGGTGTCGCATCACAGGATGTGCATGTGAGCTTTATCTCCTTAAAAACTGCCTTTAAAAAACAAACAAACAAAACAAACAAACAATTCCTTTAAATTTGCAAAAGGGACTTAAACAGCTTACTTAAATTTAAAAAATGTATTAATATTACACTGTGGGCATAGAGCATTTCCATTAAGATTGTTTATGTGGAGTGCTCAGACAGTTCTAGAGAAATGAACTCGAGTGGAATACAGAGATTGTGAGAATCATAGCATGATAATTTGAGGCCTGATAAAAAATATTGAATTAAAACTTTTATGTACATTTTTATTCTTTTGGGGCATATCAATATATTTCATATGCATTTTTATTTGTATGCTTTATGTATTTGCTCAGATCTGAACATTTAGACCTTAGTGTCTACTTACTTCAATCTTCAATCACGCTTCCCTAGATGCAGGAGACATGCATGTCACACAGGGCCACACGGGGAAGCACCAGTGTCAGAGAAGAGGCTGAGGGAGTGAGGAGAACAGGTGGTTTCCACTGAAAATGCAAGGGTAAGCAGGTTTAGGATTGGAGATGTTGAATAATTTCAGTAGTCTCTGGGGTCCAGGGGCTACCCCTGTGTCCCCGGTATCTGGCCTTGGCATGATAAGAGGGTTGGCTCGATGTGCGAGGGGTCTTTAAGGGATGTTGTGGAATGGCAAGAGGTAAGTCTGGCAGTCCCTCTGTGGTTAGCGACGCCCCAGATGCTGTAGCATCGAGAATACAGAAAATATAGTGAAACTGTGCAGTGTTTGTCTTTCTCAGTCCGACTTTCTTCACTTAGCGTAGTACCCTCCAGGTCCATTCACATTGTTGCAAATGATACTGCATTGATGTCAGTATTTATTTCCTGTTGCTGAGTAATATTCCATTGTATAGATGTATCACATCTTTTTATCCATTCATCTATCAGTAGACACTTGCGTGGCTTCCATATCTTGGCGATTGTAAATAATGCTGCAGTGAACATCAGGGTGCAGATTCAAATAGCGCCTGATTTCACTTGTATGTGGAATTGAAAAAAAATCAAAACAAATAAACAAAACAAAAACAGACTCATAGAAACAAGGAACAAACTGACGGTTGCCAGAGGGGAGGAGGGTGGAGGACGGGTGAAGGGGAATAATGATAGTGTGATAACATCACAGGGTGACAGATGGTTACTAGACTTAGACATCATCGGAGAGATAAATGTTGAATGACTATGTCATGCATCTGAGATGAGTATAATATTGTATGAAAGCTATATTTTAATGAAAAAAATCTGGAAAAAAGAATACAGAAAATAAGAAGAGGTGATAGAGGACAAGTTAACCTTTTAAGCTGCCAGTAGTACTGGTTGAGGTCCTGTTGGTGACATACCCAAATGGTCTAGCCCTCTAGGGAGCTGAATAAACAGGGGAATGGTCTTGCCAGCTGTAAGGTTCGGGAGGGGAGTCAGCATGGTGGTGAGGAGCGAGCTGTGAGACAGCATTCACAGGGGAGCTTTCTTTTCCAGTTTTCAGAGTTGTGCTGAGGTGGAAATTGATTTTGGGGTAAGATACCCAGCCCTGATTCTACTGATGGACATCTGGGGCTGACTCCGTAAAACTAAGCATGGATTTTCACACGGGGCCAGGGCACGTCCTCATTTGCTCAGTAGAAATAACTTCCTCTTGGAGGTGGTGAGATGTTGGGAAAATAATTGAAAACAACTGGGTATTTTCTCACTGTGGATCTTACAGAATTTGAATATTTGCTACCCACTCGATGATGACAAGGATGGTGATACAGTAAATTGTGAAGAAAAAAGTCATTGGGTTAAAAAGCAAAAACAAAAACAAATATGACACAAGGATGTAGTCCAAATACTGAAAGTGATCACCACGGAGCTCTGGGCCCGTTGCCAGTCAGTACCCAGCAAATACTGCCTTGAAGATGTGTGGGTGTGTGCGCGCTGGGTGCCATCTCACAGCCCATGGCCACAGGAGGTGTACGGGTCTTAAAAAGTCTTCTCAGAAAGGATATTGAGGCCATCTCTTGCTCATGCTTGTTGAAACATTTAAGAGGCGCCATGAAATATGGTTCTATACTTGAGCTTAAAGACACGTGACTCTGTAGTGCCCATTAGGTTGCACACTGGAAAGGTGTCTGATGGGGTTTGGGGCTGGGGTGGGGGTTTATGTCATTTCCTGCTACCTCATTCCAATGGAATGGCGTTCAGTGGGGTTTTTGCATCTCTAACCACCTCCCGCAAGGTCCCAGTCAGGTTTGGGGCTGATCTCTGTGGGCATTCAGCATTGTGCATATAAAAGGGGTGAGATTTGATGTCACATTGGTAGGATTTTTCAAGGATATGTGTTTTCTTTTGCAAAGCTACAACTGAATGGTACTCTATTCTTGTAAAATTCTTCTTCATCTGACATCTATTCCATATGTGTTTTTTTTGGAAGTTGTAGTTATAGGGGATTATTTATTTAGAGCACATTTCTTTTTATTTTTCTGCCCTTATTTTTATTTATTTATTTATTTTTAAGTATTTGATGTTCACACTGAATCTCTTTGAGATGTGATGAGAAAGGCCAGGTGTACTGATCTGTGGTTCCCAGGTTGGTAAGCGCATGTCCACAAACAGACTATTGTTCTCCTGGGCCAGCGGGCTCTAGACCATCGATGCTGGCCTGTGTTCTCAGAATCCTGCTTTCAGTGAGGATTGATGGTTATTGTTCAATTGTGGAGGAACTCACCTGTACTCCATCGCCCCTTGGGCAGGGTACTGTCCTGCTGGTCGTCACCAAGACCCGCGTGTGTGCGGGCTTTGGGATGGCTGGACTGAAGGGGTTTGAGATGGTCTGCTTTGCCCTCTGGTCTCAAACTGGCAGATGATAAAATTTTTATTTTCTTTAGGTTTGTTAGCCAGGATTTTCACATCACTGGAGGTGGCGAGCATCCTCTACCTCCCCACCTCTGACCTTTTCGCCTCCCAGTTTCTTTTTCAAAACCATATAAACCCTCTTGATTTATTTTCACCATGTTTACCTTCTTGGTGTCCATACTGTATCCTTGATGTCTGGTGTTAGTTATAAAGCCTAGATAATACCATTTTGTATTTGTGTAACTGGTTATGCACATGGAAGACACTTTCACACTCAATTGCAATTTTACATTAATCTCAAAGACTTCTTAAAAAACAACCCCGATATAAATACCTCAGTTTTTTAGTTGATTCCCAACTTGTATTTGCTGTCAGCATATCTGACCTAGAGACGCTTTATCTCCAATGTAACTTTCCTAATTTTTAGCTCCCGTGATCTGGTGAACTTAATTTATGATGAATCTGTCTGTCCATTTATTTTCCTTTGAAGACTGTTGTCAGCTGGTTCCATTGTTGTGGCTCTACATGTCTTAATATTATTATTTTTATACATGTATTTTGTAATCTAATATAACAATATTAAAATATTATTTAATGCTATTGTTATGTAACAATATTATGTACTGATATTTCTTAAATTAGGTGTTCTTTCTTCCCCTAGACTTATAAATGAGCCATAATTTTCTAAGACCTGTGGCTCAGAAGGGGAAAAAATGGTCATCACTTATGAGTATAAAAGTGGAATGGTCCACTGGCTTCTACAAGCTGGAGTGGGGATCAGAAATAGCCTTCCACCCTCCCACAGGGCCTTTTTCTCTTCTACTATTACTGTTCAAAGGAAACTCCATCTAACAAATGCTTGGTGGCCGCTCAGTGCAGAAGTCAATCACTTTTTAGCTTTGTCTAAACTCTTTGTATTTACATAGATAAAACCTGAGTATGATGGCCAGAGCCTTGGCTGTTCTCATCACTGGAAGTTGGTTATTTTCAGTTCAGTGCTCATCTGAGGGGAGCAGGCAGATATTTTCACCTCTGATTTCCCTGTATGGTTGCTGTAATAGGCATGAGATTTTTGTCATGCACTGAACACAAACCACTAATATTTGTGTGTGTGTGTGTGTGTGTGTGTGTGTGTGTGTGTGTGTGTGTGTGTTTTTAAATCTCATTGATGTATAAGACACTCTCAGTCCAACTTGGAACCTCAATCCATGCCGACTCCCTAGTCAGCCATGGATTGGGGACATGTGCCACCTTGGCCAATCTACCGTGTATAAAACCAGGAAGCCCATGAAATGTATCAGGCATTTGCTTATCTCAGGAAAAGGCATTAAGACAAATACTACCCACCAATTTTGTTGCTGCTGTGCCAGTTAAAAATGCCCAGACCTAAGAATGGTGGTGAGATGCAGTTCTGGGCAGTCAGCCGGGAGCTGAGGGCACTTGGGGGCAGATTTTCCCAGTAGTTTCCCTTCCTCCCGTGTGAACACAGCCGTGAATCTGAAGGGGAGACGCTGCTGTGTGACAGTAACGTGACACATTGACGTTTGTGGAGCTGCTGCATTGGCACTGGATTGCCAACCTCTGGGATTCCCATTCTGAGAGGAAAACAGCCTCCCAGTGGCTCAGGTGACTTTAGATGAGTTTTTGTTATAAGAAGCAGAATCTGTTTCTGATTAAGAACCCTTTTTTTTTTTTTAAATTCTATCTAAAGTATCTGCTAATTTTCCAAGTATTCACATGCATCCATGTTGCCTTTCAATTTTTTCTTCAGTCATCCATCCATTCCCACTGGCTTTCAATAAAAAAAGATTTTCTTATGAATGACATATAGTGTGCTTTTTATTTGAAAATGTACAAGGTTGAGAATTTGGCCAATATATTGTATAATTATTGTGGATAGACCTTAGATTAATGACTTGTTGCTTTAATATATTACCACAGTTGTATGGCTGTTTTGCCACTAGCTCATAATAATAGCCAATCCCCCAATTATGTTCTATTTATCAAAGCATTACTACCAACTAGAATTATTAATCACAATGTAGAAACTTCTAGAAAAATCGCGGGTGTCTCTTTCTAAAATGATGACTTAAACAGTTCAAGGAACCAATTCCTCATCCGAGAATTTGTGCTTTATCACAAATCACATGTGTGTATGATGGGAAACAAATCTTGAGAGACCCTTAGGATGGAACCACGTTCTGTATTATTTCAGCAAGTGATCATGTCCAAATCTGCAATAACCACTTTTTTTTAAAACAGATATGGAAACTAATGTTCTCCTTTTAGCATTACTTTTTATTTGTGGTCTTAAGTTTTCCACTGAGAACTTGGGTTCATGTTAGAAAATTATTGAGGAACTTGACCTTCACCTTGCCCACACCTGCTGGCTGCATCAGTGAGGTTTGCTCTGCAGAAAACGCAGCTGTGATGACTGGCCAGCAGGGGCACTGTGTGGGGTGCTCCCTGACTTCAAGGCTGGTGGAGGTGGTTCAGAGAATAAATATTTGATGTGGCCAAGGTAGCCCTCACCTTGTCAGACAAGGTGTGCCTCATCCAATCAGACGAGTGAAAAGGCTGAGTGGGAGTGGACTCCTCCTGCCTGGTGGCCTTGGAGCTGGGCCATAGTCTTCTCCTGCCTTGGGGCTGGAACTGCACCATGGCTCTCCTGTGTCTCCATCTCGCTGACTGTGGATTTGGGACTTGTCAGACTGTATAATTGTGTGAGCCCATTTATACTAAATCTCATTCTCTCTCTGCGAATACATCCTGTTGGTTCTGTTTCTATAGAGAAACTGGCTAATGCAATGATCCTGTGTTTGGAACTGAATTACTCTCTGAAAAATAGATTGCCCTGTCTTCCCAGAAAACAGTTTCTGGGGTTTTTTTTGTTTTTGTTTTTTTTTTGCATTTGTCACTTTGGAAACTTTTATTTGATAGTGCAGCATTAGGAGCAGCTTGACAATCCAGCTTGTTTTATACTTTATTTTTATTTATTTATATTTATATTTTTAATTGAAGAAATGATTTAAATTTTTTCCTCCTGTCTACTTCCCCCTTCTCCACTCTCCCCTACCCTCTGGTAACCACTAGTCCCGTGTCCATGCGTCTCTGTTTGTCTGTCCTGTTCATTTGTTGCTTTTAGGTTTATATCCCACATATAAGTGATACCATGTGATTTTCAACTTTTTCTGTCTGGCTTATTTCGCTTAGTATGATTATTTCAAGGTCCATCCATGTTGTTGCAAATGACAGTATTTCATCTCTTCTTATGGCTGGGTAATAGTCCATTGTATATATGTACCGCAGTTTCTTTAGCCAGTCATCTATCGTAGGACACTTTGGTCGCTTCCATGTCCTGGCCACTGTGAATAATGCTGCTATGAACATCGGTGTGGAAATATCTTTTCAGATATGGGTTTTCAAGTTTGTGGGGTAAATACCCAGTAGAGGGATTATTGGATCATATGGTAGATCAATTCTGAGGAAACTCCATACTGTTTTCCATAGTGGCTGTACCAACTTGCAGTCCCACCAGCAGTGTATGAGGGTTCCTTTTTCTCCGTATCCTCTCCAACATTTGTTATTACTTGTGCTGTTAATAATAGCTGTTCTAACAGGTGCAAGATAGTATCATTATGTGGTTTTGGTTTGCATTTCCCTAATAGCTAATGATGTTGAGCATCTTTTTATATATTTCTTGGCCATTTGTATGTTCTCTAGGGAGAAGTGTCTGTTTGGGTCCTCTGCCCATTTTTGGAGTGGGTCATTTGTGGTTTGTTGTTGTTGTTGTTGTTGTTATTGGGGCATATGAGTTCTTTGTATGTTTTGGATATTAGGCCCTTATCGGAGGTGTTGCTTGCAAATATATTTTCCTGTTCGGATGGTTGTCTCTCTACCTTGCTGACAGTTCCTTTTGCTGAGCAGAAGCTTTTTAGTTTGATGTAGTCCCACTCGTTTATTTTAACTTTTATTTCCCTTGCCTTTCAGGTCAAATTCTTTAAGTCCAAGGTCCTTGAGTTTAGTTCCTATGTTTTCTTATGTGCATTTTATCGTTTTAGGTCTTATATTCAGGTCCTTAATCCATTTTGAGTTAATTTTGGTGTGTGGTGATAGACAACAGTCTGGTTTCATTCTTTGCAGGTGGCTTTCCAGTTTTCCTGGCACCATTTATTGAAGAACATTTCCTTTCTCTATGGTATGTTTTTGGCTTTTTTTGTAGAAAATTATTTGCCCATATAAATATGGGTTTCCTTCTGGGCTCTTGATTCTGTTCCACTGGTCTGTGTGTCTCTTTTACTGCCAATACCATGCCATTTTGATTACTGTCACTTTGTAGTATAATTTGGAGTCAGACAGGGTGATGCCTCCAGCCTTTCTTTTTTCTCAGGTTGGCTTTGATGATTCGGGGTCTTTGGTGCCTCCATGCAAATCTGATAATTTTTTGTTCTCTTTCTTTAAACAATGCCGATCGGATTTTGACGGGATTGCATTAAATCTGTATAATGCTTTAGGTAATAAGGTCATTTTTACTATGTTGATTCTTCCAATCCAAGAACACGAATATCTTCTTCAATTTCTTTTAATAGGGTCTTATAGTTTTCATTATGCAGGTTCTTCACATGGGAAAACAGTTCTTAAAGTAGGACCCATTCTTCCTGCCAGGACCCTTCTTCAGGCTGCAGTCCCTTCCTCTCTTGCTGCAGCTCATACTCAGAGGCATCTTAGTGACATATAGACAACTTCCTTGCCAAAAGCAAAAAGGCATCTATTTTAGGGGATATAATCTCCTTTGGCTGATGAGTCCATTCCTAGTTTTTAAAAAATATGGCTGTATATTTTTACATTTCTCTCTACTTTTTAAGTGGTGCCTGAGTAGGCAGAGGTGATAAATGTGTCCATTCTACAATTGGGAGTCAGAAGCTAGGTACCCATTAGATCCTTTATTGTTGTTAAAATCTCAGCCATCAAGACTCTCTTCTTCATGTCTCTGTGTTAAATTTCAAGATAAATATGAGGGTGTATTCACTTTATGAAAATTTGAGCTGCCCACTTAGTTCATCACACAAACTGGAAAGTGCACAAAACCTAACAGAAAAATCCCAATTAAAATGAAATATTCAAATGTAGAATCTGGCAATTATGTGAGAAATTCACAAAAATAAAAATGACGTAGCTCGCCCTGGGTTTTCCATATCTTATAAATTCCTTAAAGTCTTTGCAGGAAAAATGACTGACAGTCTTGCTTTATATTCAGACCTACGTGAAATGTCTGTGCACTCTACACCTGTGAACTCTGGGTACCCTTCACTTCACCTCCTTTCCATCTTCCCCCTTTGTTTGCTTTTTTGCAGCATCCCATGTAGATCTCACTCATTGTCGTAGTTCCTAGACTCTGCCTGCTCAGGGAGTGACCTTTTGGATTACGTATGATGACCTCCCTTTGCCTCGGGACTAAGAGCAGAGGCTTGGAGAGTGTGAGCAGGATGCATTTAGTCCCTTCTCTTTTGGTACTCGATTTCAGAGTCCTTGTTTGACTTGTGGCATGTCAGCACCAAGGACAGCCTCAAACCTTCCCCTTCGATAGGGTTCATTTTCTGGATTCGTAAAGGGTCTCTCGAATTCGAGTGAAGGGCCAGCAGTATTGTAATTAAATGCAATAAGCTTCGAACTGTTTGGAGGCAGTTGTGGAATTCAGCCTGAATTGTGATTCCTTTTGTACTGGTTTGCCTTGAGGCAAGATATTTTCATAACAAATATTTGTTCTTTTTTTTTTTATCAAAGATAGAGAATCTCATTGAAAATAATCTTGAGTTTTGTAGTACAAAATTGAATAAGAGCCTCACAACTCATTTTCATTTGATTTTATCATAAAGTTTCACACACTTTCTTGTAAAATAATTGAATAAGATCTCTTTTTCAGTGCTGCCACGTGTAAAGATATTAGCCATAAGCACCCAACGTCTTGCATTTGAAACTGCTTATCTAAGAGTTATACACAGTGAAAGATTTGCCTGGCAGTATGCTTTGTCCTCAAAATGCTATCTTCTCTCTGTTAATTTTTTCTCAGCCCACATTCCTATGTGAAGTAAACTGCTTTGTGTCCAGAGCTCATTGAGTAAAAAAGAAATTAGAAATATAATGGTAATAGGACACACTATTTAATATGAATTATAGGGAGTCTCTAATTTATAAATTTATGTTACAGGTATATTTATAAGTTGATTGATTAAAACCTAACCCATTTTGCTCATTGGATGTGCATTTTAAACAGGTTGAAAAAGCCTATGTGAGCCATAAGAAGGTTCTACAAAGAATTAGAGCCCTAATAAGACCCAGCCTGAGTCCAATTAGTGGGCTACAGCTATGAGATAAGGCGGTATCCAACCCTCTTTTCCCAGCTGTAGACTAAGAAATTGGAAAAGTGTTGAAAATAAAAAATGTCAGTGTGAGCTTATTACCTTTTATCTGTAACTGGTGAAATTTTAGTAGTTTAGTAAAGTGAACTGAACATTTTTAGTGAGGTGGTCATATTTTAATGTTGACAGGCCCTGTTTGTCAGCAGGAATTTTTGTATGTGAATGGGGGGCAGGATGATTGGCAAAGCAGCAGGCATTGATGCTGGATGGGGAGGACCCTAGGCTTTGCTGTCCACTGGCGCATCCTCGTGGGTGACTCCCAGGGGTGCAGTGATGTGTGTGGGACATCATGGTCAACGGAGTAGCAGAGGGCCCACTGGGAGAGGCCTTTGCATTCAGTGGGCTCCCTCACTCTTCTTTTTTTCTAAGTTTAATGCATTCTTCAGGGATAAATGAATTAAACTGCTTACGAAGACACGAACAACCTTCTTAAGACATTGTGTTGCCTTCTTGTCTTCTACCTCCAATAATCCAGAGCTCCCTGCTGAGTGAATATTTTGAGAGGGGAAAGGTGAATGGCATCTTATGGGGACCTGCGTAGAAGGAAGGTTTCTAGACGATCACGGAGACTGGCTCAGCTCACACCGTCAGCTCCTTCTGGAGAGGTCTACAAGGTCCCCCCGCTCTTTCAGGCAATGTTGAACACTCACTGTACAGTGGGAATACCCAAGGAATGCATTTCTCCCTGCGACTCAGGAGAATAAGAACAGCGATGACTGCTTTTGGCTGTCTGTATCCCTCAACGTGGATTTACCGCCCACATTTGAAAGACGAGTGTGAAGCTGGTTTCGTTTCTGGGATTCTGGTGCCTTGTTTTAAGAAGAAGTCACACTTCAAGCAGCCATGTCATTTTAGATTTGCCTTTTGAAAACAGCTGTCAGCTTTGATTTTTCTCACAGTTGGAAAATCGGACTCAGACATCATCTCTGGGCACTTGCTTTGTGCTTCATTGTGCAGATCAGATTTCTGTAGTGCTTTGTGATTTGTGACAGGCAGGTAGCCCCAGACATGCCTTTTTGTCAGGTCCTAATTTTGAAGGGTTGCTCCCCACACTAGCCAGATATCAAGAGTTAAAAAGAGGAGCGTGTCCACCACACACATAACCAAGTTCTACCCTTCCTGAGTCAGGTTCCCCAGGGGATGAGTTTGCACATTGCTGTTGCTGTCAGATCTTGTCTTCTCCTTGGAATCTTCTAGATGCTCCCCATCTCCTGAAGACAAAAAGGGCAGTGTGGGAACATGAGCTCAAACACCCAGGTTGGCCCCTGTGGTCTCTCTTCATTCTTCCTCCAGGTGGCCCCACCCACACCGGCCTCACCCACACCAACCCCGCCCCACCCCACTGGCCCCGCCCACACTGGCAGCTCACTGCTTCTCTGCAGGAGCCACAGGAACTCTTGCCCCTAGCATTTCTGCATTTGTGTATCTCTCTCTCTGCAAATCTATTCTTTTTCTGTGCATCCACGTGGCATGTCCCTACTTCTTCACCTCTTTTAGGGCTTAGCTCACAGGAGTCACTGTCACCTTGGGGAACAAATCCTTCTGCTGGCAAGCACCCTCTTTCATTTATTTCACCCTACAGATGTTCTTATCCCTGGCACTGTGAATGGTATGTGTCTCCCACCCTTCTTGTATCTCGTAGTGTTCATCCAGATCGACTTCAAATGGGAGATTCGAACAAGTCTACCTCTTCAAGGATGGCTGCCACTAAAGTGTGGTCCTTGGAACAGCGTCAGCCTCACTTGGGGACTCGTTAGAAGCACAGAATGTCAGGCCCACTCCAGACCTACTCAATCAGAATGTGCAGGCAGCAGTCAGTTTACATCAACTCAGCTGGGCCATGGTGCCCAGATGTTTGCTCAAATGTTATTTTAGGTGTTTCTGTGCAGGTGTTTTTTGGATGAGATTAAGATTGAACTTGGTGGACTCTGAGTAAAGCAGATTGCCTTCCTTCTTGTAGGTGGGCCTTACCACATCAGTTGAAGGCCTGAGAAACAAAATCTAACCTATGTAGGCAGGAAGGGATTCTGCCAGCAGGTGGCCTTCCGACTTGAGTGACATCATCAGATCCTCCCTGGGTCTCCAGCCTGCCTGCCCACCCTGCGGATTTTGGATGTGCCAAGGCTGCACCATCTCATGAGCCAATTCCTCCCTCTCTGGGTATATACACTCCTGCTGGTTCTGTTTCTCCAGAGGACCCTGATGGATACATTCGAACAGGATCCCTAGGAGAAGCGCTACCCTAAATAAACTCTTCTGGTAGAATTGTTTTGATGGGTGCTGCCTTCAGCTGTTTGTAGTTTTATGCATTTAGTTATGTAACAGGACACAAGTGTTGTATATTATGGTAATTATTTTAATGCTATTCAGTAGCCATCTCCTGAATTATTGATTATGCTGATTCTATTTTAGGATGAAATGTCCTAGACTAATTTTTCTAGTTTCCATAGGGTAGAAGTAGGGTAGAAGAGAGAGAAGTTCCCTCTCCCACCCCACCTGGCATACATGGGGTCTCTTTCTCCCTCAGACCTTTATCTTTGTGGCCTTCAGACACGTTGGGCCCCCTTAAGCACACATGATATTTCACTCAAGTTCGCACACAGATGGGGGCAAGTTTGCCAACTGTGTTTGTGTATGTCTGTTTTATACAGATGGAGTCTTTGGTTCAACTGCTGTAGTCAAGCTGCCTTCCAAGATGCTCTCTAAAGGCTGATCTTCGAGTGTGTGCATTTTCACGTTTTCTTTATGGTTGGCGTTGGCCACTCTGATCTGTTTTCAGTGCTCAGTGCTGTCATGGAGGAATGCGTGATGTCCGATTTCCCTTTGTCTTCTATGCTGCGGTTAGGGAAACTTGGTTCTGTGAGCTGCAATGCACACAAGTTCGATGTGTTTTCCTAGTCTTTAATGAATTTAATCAGCTAGTTTATTCTGTCTGGCAGAATTTTACAGAGACATCTCATTATCTCACAGGGCTACATAAATGAGTGGGGACTCTCTGTAAGTGAATTTCTAGCTGATTCAGTGATATTTCTTCGAGTGTCGTCCTCTTCTAAGTTTTGATTATTTTATAAGTGGCTTTCCTATAATTTCTCATGTGTATGTTTAATACCTTAGAAAAAAGAAGGCTGAAACTTTAAGAACAACTCTGATCATTGTGTATTGTAAAACACCAGGCTCTTGTGCCATGGGGACAATTTCCTCTGAGGCAGTGACAGTAAATGGTACATGGGACAATTTCCTGCTTTCCTGAGTGACCTCAGGCCACTCTATCTTTTGTCGTCAGCTTTGTCTTCTATTTTGTCATTCCGGGATTGCTTGCTGTCAGGTCTTAGAGCAGTACGCGTGCCTCAAGTGTTCTGTCTCCTGAGCTCTTTGAGTTTGGTGCTTTTAATTGGATGTGTGTTTGAAAGCTGCTAGATAATCTCGTTAGAATATATTTTAATTAAGACTGGACTCAGAGGCATGCCTTCAAAAGATGAGCCAGGTGTCAGTCAAGTACTCTCCTGCATGTGCCTTTGAGCAGCCGAAGGAGGCGAGGTTCATTTGAACCCTTTAGGTTCTCAGTTTATGCCTTTGGATTATTTCATTGTGTCCTTATTATCTGCTACGGACTGTGTGCTGACAACATTTGAAGATGAAGTAAACATTCTTACAGTTCCCAGAATGTTTTCTGGTGATATATAAGTGAGTATATCCTAAAGCAAAGCAGAGACTACAGGGTAGTGCGAACACCATACTGTGGGTGTGGAAGAACAAGAGTCTTCGTGGATTTGACCAAACTTGACGGGAGATAGGAGGGAGGATGGGAGGGTAAGTGCAAAGTGTAGTTTAGTTATGGAGAGGACATCCCAGGAGGAAGCAAACTGTGAGTGAAGGTGGCTAAATAAGAGGTATGTGGGAGGAATGGAGTTTATGCAGCTGTGGCCGGTGTGAAACGTGTGGTGAGCATCCAGACGGCAGTGACATGCTACTGTTCCCCAGGGAGGTTTGGTAGTTGACTTTCCACATTGAATCGGTGGCGTTGCAGTCAGATTCTGCAATGCAGAACTGGGTCACAAACCCTGGAATCATAATTCTGCCTTGCTCGCTGCCTGACTGGTGCTTCTGACGCTTTTATTTCAGTGTTCCTGCCTCACTGTGATGGGGATGTGGACCGCTTCCTGTTTTGTGGGCCTCGAAACATACCTTCCTTTAAGGAGCATTCTTCATATGCTTACTGTGTTTGTAGCAACGTAACTCCTAGAATTTCCCTGTGTACACTGTGTGAAAACGAAGAAAACACATATATAATCAAAATTTAAAGATGATCACATTAGATTTTCTTTTGGGTGCCTGCTTTTACAACATGAAGCTTTGTCCAAGAGGCACAATGCAGTGATTTAGTTGACCTGAGTTTTGAACTATTTTGTTTTTAAAAATCACTTGTAAAATATTCGAAACCGTGTTTTCTCCCCTTTTGGAATTCACGTCTCTAACTGACAGCAGCGTTTTTCTTTGTGTTTGCAGCACGGCCAAGTACAGCGTGCTGACTTTTCTACCTCGATTCTTGTATGAGCAGATTAGAAGAGCTGCTAACGCCTTTTTCCTCTTCATTGCCTTATTACAGGTAATATTTCTTAAAATGTTATATAAAATTCATAACCTTAATTACATGCGAAATGAGATTTTGCTGAAAGGTCACTTAACAGAAAAAGTGTCATAATAATACTTGCAAGTAATTCGCTGCCTTCATCCAGGCAGCGTTTGCATGAATAAACACGATCTTTGCATAAAGGCAGACTGCTTTGGGTACGCCTTAAAGAAAATAGCAAATAATAAAAGGGGCATCGAAAATAGTGTGCGGGTCATACTTTTAACCCTTTTGCTGTTCTACACATAGAAATGTTGGATAAAAATTTAAAAAATATGTTATAGTTTTTAAAATGAGGCTTTTGGGGTGACAGAAATGGAACAAAACTGCAAAATAGTTGGGGTGAGTGCCATATACATATATATTTTTTGTCGAGAGGGTTTTAATTAATCAACTTCTGTCTTTTGGTCTCTTGTCTTGCAGCAAATTCCAGATGTATCTCCAACAGGAAGATATACCACCCTGGTGCCATTGATCATTATTTTAACAATTGCAGGCATCAAAGAGATTGTAGAAGATTTCGTAAGTTTTTGCTCTAGATAGTAAAAACGTTGTGTTGACTGTAACCCATAACTAACTTATTTGTTTCTTTGGGATTTTTGTTTACCACAGGCCATTGGTCTGTAGCTTAAGTAGTTCTCAAGGTCCATGAGGGTGTTTTGGGGAGGAACGAGGCCATGCAGTGTATTTCATGTTTGTGTGATGACTCAAAAGTGGTTCACACTATGTTTTCAATATGAGTTCTCTGGACCCCATTTGATGTTATCCCTGATGCTCCTTTCATCCTCCTTCAGAGCTGGCTAATTTGGGTGGCAAACGAAGGACCATTTTGCTGTCTAGCATAGCAGCATTGTGCTGGCTGTGCCTGGGTTGGTTTTACGAGAATCTTCTCCCTCCTCACAATTAACTCAGTGTATCTCCAAGTTCATTGGCTACAGCCATATCTGTACCCTCTCCTTTTGTCTCTCCCTCCTATTTTCTAGCTGGCTCTGTGCTTTCTCTCCCCCTCGCCCGTCCCCTCTTTCCCTCCCCAGCTTCCACTGGCAGTCTCTAGCACATCGTCATACATATTTCTGGGAATAGGTAAACGAATAAATGTAACACAAATCAAAGCAAAAGTACTTTGCCCTGGAAGTTCTTCATCAAGAAAACAAATTCGCTTGTTGTTGTTGGTTCACCGTACTGAATCATTCTTTCATTCTGATCTAAAACAATAGAGTGAGACGTTTTATACTTCAAGGTGCTTGTTCACTGTTAGAAGCAAAATGCAATCCAGAGTAGCCAGCACCTCCATTCACTGCATTGGTCTACTAAATTCTAGCGAGTGATGCTGGATGCCAAACCATGGAAATGAATCTTAGAGCATTTCCGTGGTCAGCAGTTGCTTTCTTTGCCCCATTTTCTCCTCATTGTGTTGTTTACAGTTTCAATTTAGAACTTTTGAATCTAAGATTTTTTTTTTTCTTTCTATGATAGAAGCGACATAAGGCAGACCATGCAGTTAACAAAAAGAAAACGATAGGTAAGATACCAGGCTGATCACTTTTTCCTCTGGAAAACCTAAGAATAAGACCCACACTGAAGGAATTTTAAATAAGTAGTCAATGGTATTCAGCTAATTGGGGGAAATGACCTATAAACACTTTAAAGAAAGAGCAAAATGACCAACAGTGCAACAACATGTGTGTCCTGGCAATTATGATTTGAATGGGATTTGTGTATTTTAGAATTTTAGAAAAGGTGGTAATTCCCAGGAGCTGACATATTTTATATCAAAAAAAGTTCAGACATTCATATCCTTGGTTTATAATTGCTCTCTACATCTCTCTATCTACTTTTCATTGTACTGACTTCTAGAAGATTAGCTCTGTGTTGTTGTGGTGTTTTTCTGTTTGTTTGTTTTTTTTTTTGTAAATGTTGTAAAAGTAGGGTGATTTTTTTTCTTCTGGGCTAAATGTGAATAAATTTAACACTATACACATTTATGTTTGCACATATACACTAATGTATATGAGGTACATAGGTACACAGATTGGGGCTCCATTTGGGGGAGTGGGGGTATCGTACCTTTCTGTCTAAGGTTGTAGTGTGTTGAGATTACTAAGTGGAATTTTAAAAGGAGCCTTGTGGATTTCAGAAAGCTGCTTCTATTTTGATTATCACCAGTGTTAACCAATATGTATTTTTTTTTCTTTTTCAGTGTTAAGAAACGGTATATGGCAAACCATTATGTGGAAAGAGGTAAAAACTAATTTTAAAGATATGCCAGAAAGTATTGATTTGGAGATTTGTAATTAATTGCTAGTATTGATTAAAGTTTGTGTTAAGACATAGGTCATCTCTGTTTAATATAAGTTTTACATTGAGGAGTTTCCAACAAGGTTTACTTAGAACTGATAATACACGTTTACTCTATTTCTTGCATCTTCTAGAAGGTGCCCACCATGTCAGTTGAGAGCTGCGAAACTCATTGTCCCTGATGGATGTTTCTGAAGTCTCCAAGCGTTTTTTAGTTCTTAAGTCCATTTCAAGAAACATTTTTCCCGGTCTTCTGTTCTCTTAAACTAAATTTAATTTTTAACAGATTTTTTTTTTTAAACTTTGGAGATTCTCTCTTCTCACATGTTTGGTGGAAAGAACTTTGGGTTTATGATTACTGTTTTACGTGAAGTGGTGGGGTGGGGGTTTGCAAACCATCACGTTTTGATTCTGAGGCAGGGGTGGTTGAGCATGACCACCGCTTGTCACTCCTAGCTTTATGACAGCAAGAAAGGTTTGCCTCCAGGTCTGCCCCTGCAGGTAGGAGGTCTGCAGGGTTTGAGAACAGTATGGATTTTTACAATGAATAGAAAATGTAGAAGAAATATGCTGTGCCCTCTGGGTTTCCCGTATGTGATGAAACTAGCTTTTTAAATGAGCCTGTTTTAGCTGGACCTCCTCCATGGTCACAAAATGCTTTTGGGGGCGCCAATCTCATTACTCCAGGATTCAAAGCTGATTAGCATGATTTCCAAAGAAAGTTACTTGTCAGAAGGGTGACTTATAATAATGTTTCTCTTGCTGAATGTTAAGTGAGTGACGTTTTACAATGCCCCTGTGATCTTTGAATCTGCAAGATGCCTGTGCCTTGGTGACTGCAGCCTTCATCTCCTTTTCTGTGTCGTTCTTACTTTGTTGTAGACGCCCCTTTACAGTGTTTTGGGGTAGTTCCTCCACCTCGGTAGCACCCCAGAAGGCCCAAACCACAAGCATTGACTGATGTCACTCTAGGGTAGTTTTTGGTCAAAATTATGGGCTTCACAGGGAAGAAGTGCCACCGATGCTATGGGAATGCAAAGGTTCCCATGGACTTAGAAGTGGCTTGTTTCTCCAAGATTCCTAGTGCCATCCCATCCCTATCCCCAGGAAGGCACTACCACTGTCTGCAGTAGAGGATGATGTGGATTTGGGATATTGACCTACTCGAAACAGCAGGAAATGACAGTGACGATCCCAGAATTCTGGGCCCAGGAGTTGACAGAGTTGGTAGCCTCGCAGACTCCTAAAGCTCAGTGCTGTTCCCCACACACAGTTAGAGGGAAAAACAAAAACAGAAACAAACCCCAAACCCCCAACCAAACACCTGTTATCCACTTTGCCACATGCATTTTTATTGCAATTAAAAATGCATCTCGTTCGCATATTTGAATGGTGCTCTCATCTAGGACATCATGAAGCACCACCCTGACCTTGAGGCATTCCCTCCAGTGGCTGTTGGACTTCACTGGCACCTCGGCCACCTGGAGGGCTGGCGCAGTGCGGAGAGTTAGGTGGGCCCCACTTTCAGATGTTGGTCGCTCCAGGTGGGGCCCCTAGAATTTGCATTCTTAACGAGTTTCCAAGTGAGGCTGAAGCTGATGGTCAGGGGACCTCACTCTGGAACTGCTGATGTGGTGACAGTGACAGGCACCTAGCTAGTATGCAGTGCAGGTACTGAACTCCATGTGCGGGCACACTCCAGACGCTCTGGGGACACTTGAGGGCTTCCCTCATGAGATGCTCCGGTGCTCTCTTGAAGGATGAACAGAAAATAATGAGTTGAAAACAGAGGGAATTGGATGGAACTGCTGTGTTTGCAGGGACATCAGCAGAACTGCTCAAAATACGGATGAGGATATGGGAGAGGACAGGTGACGCGAGGGCAGCAGTAGCAGGTGCCAGAGATGGCAGGCAAGGTGGAACTGGCCATCTTTAAACTTCCCAAAGCAATAACCCCCAATCCAGACCACTGAAGTTCAAGCAAGCCACCCAGGCTGTCGTGGAATCGTTGGTAGATTCTGAGAGGGAGCTTTGGGGTGGATGTTGGCGGCTTTGGTTGACCTTGAGAAGACTTCTGGGCTCTTCTTCAAAACTGAAAGACTTGAGGAATCCTCTGAGGCTGGAGTGGTCTCTTTCTACCTTCAGAATTCTTGCTCTATGTAGCTTCACACACTCAAGGGACAACCAGGCTTAAGAAAACCAAATAGAAAACCATTTTTGAACAAAATTCCAGGTAGTTTCTCATGTACACGAACCTTCTTGTTACTTTGTTACTGGGATATAAATGTTTCCTTATTTCTGTAATAAAGATGGGAGAAGGCCATAATTTCTCTTGTTCTCCCACTTCTAATTTTTTTGCTTTTGGAAACATGACTAATTTTTTTTTTAACTAATTGCTGTTTCTGATTTTTAAATGTAATTAAACTTTGTATAAAATATTTTTGCACTTAAAAACATTTTTAATTTTTATCAGTATTTCTTGCTTTTGTACTGTTGGTTAAAATAGCTCTGCAGCATTCATTCTTTGATTTCTCTGTATTATGGAATATACTTTTATCAAATGCCATCCTTTTGCCTTAAAATTGGATACAACTTCAGATGTACAGTTGTTCTGGAATATAATTTCTACCATTCTTCCCTGTGTTGAGCCCAGTTCTCCAGACTTCCCCATATGCTTCGATAAGCAATTCACAGCACTAGTGGGACATTTTTCACTTAACCCTCCTTTTTCTTATAGAAAATTAAATATAGAACCCTGCCAGGCCATTCTCCCAGCTTTCAAGATCCAGTAGTTTTTCACATGCATTATGTTGCATGAAAGTCTTGATTTCTAGGGCAATGGTAGCATGGGTTAGAATAAGAAACAGAAGGCATCATGAGTCTTGAAATTGTTAGTGTACCACAAGTGCCCTCAGAGAATTCTGCCACCCTTGACTTTCACACTCATAGTGCCCATTCCCTTATACGTGTGCTGAGAGAGGCAGGCGAAATGTGCCTGATTCATGCCAGGTACTTGCATATACTTCCTTAAGCATCCACCCCACATGGTCCGTGGTTGTGTCTTCCTATTTTCGAAGTGAGGACATAGGAGCTTAGAGAGGTGAAGGGCTTGTCAAGAGCCCAGATTTTGTGTGTCTGTAAAGCTCGGATCTGAGCCTGGGCCTGTCGGACTCTGTCCAGCCTGGTCTGGGATGTTATTTAAAGGATTTATAGACCCTTGACCATGGTGGTCAAATTTTGCACCTTGGGTTCTGTTCCAGTGGAGTTCCAGGCTTGAGGTCTCTGTCCAATGGAGCCTGTCTGCCAAGGTGGTCTCTGACTTTGACTGTGATTCTTTTCCTAGCAATTTCTTGAGGTTATACAGATCTTCTCTGTTTTATGTGATATATTTCCAGGGGACCTTTCTGAAGGACTGTTCATGGGTGAATTTAGTATTGCCTTTTAATCAGACCACTGGTCAGACTGCTCAGTTTTGAATCTTGGTTTTAACACACACACTGGCTATGTGATCTTGATCAAGTTAAGTCGAGCCTCAGTTTTCCCATTTGTAAAACAAAGAAAATTTACTTGTGTTCCCTCCATTGATCCTCACCGTAACCCCATGAACTATATCATTATATAGACGAGAAAGCCGAGGCACACAGAGCTTACACAACTTGCTCACTGTTACACACAGCTCATGAGGAAAATGTACCACCAGGGGATTTGAACCCAGGGCTGTGCATTTAACCCCTCTATCCGACTGTGTACGGCTGTGGAATTGTCCCACAGTCAAAGCTGTGGAATTTGTAAGTGGATTAAAAATTGTAATAAAACAAGATCTTGAGAGTTCTGACTCCTCTTTTGTGCCCTCCCCCCCTTTTTTTCTTTTTCATTCAGCATCACTGCAAAGAGGTGACAGTATCATTTATCTGTACCAAAAGATTCTCCTTTTTGTATTTGTCCAGGAAAATAACTTGGGTTTGTCTGTCTTAAATTTCATGGCATAGTTATATAGTAATTTTTAATCAACTATTTAAGCACGTTTATCGTTTTTTGTGCTGTCTTTTCTTTCATGCATCTATGTCCTTGTCCCTCGGTTTTCTAGGTGACAGTGGGAGACATCGTGAAGGTTGTCAATGGCCAGTACCTTCCAGCAGATATGGTCCTGCTCTCCTCCAGGTCAGGCGTGAGGCACTGGGCATGTTTTTTTTAAACGTTAAGAATAAACTATTAAATGGTTTCTGCCAAATCTCTAGCTGCCCTTTCTCTTCTACTCTGACTCGCCGGCCTTCTCTCCGTCCTGTTCTTCCATTACCTGTCACCTGCCCTCTTCCTGCCTTAATCCTGAATTTTCTTTCTCCCATTCATTCCTTTGTACTTTCCGTGAACTCTTTACATTTGGCGATTCATTTTACTCTCATGGCTATTGGGGGCTGTTCTCGCTTGTAGGGACATGCTCAAGGGCAGCGAAGTGATCCCTTCCCTCAGAACCCATTGCCTCCCTTTACTAGTGACGTTTTGCTCTCTTTTATGCCAGGTATTATTGCCATGTTGTTTAGGCAGTTTTGTGCCAGAAAGGTATCATCGCTAAGTGGCATAAATAATGGACACGCTGTCCTTGACTTTTGATACACAAGGCCATACATCAGAGAAGGAATGTCAAAATTAGAATGAGAGTAGACTTGTGCTCTTGAGTTCAAGGTTAAACAACGTGATGCTAACACTAAGCTTCCTGTGTTCCTGTTGGGAAGCATAGATGCTCACACCATTGGCGTTTTCTTTGATGGCAGGCAATGTTTCCTTTATTGGACTTGATCACACTTGATCACACTGTCCTGTTCTCCATTCCTGGCTGGGAGTCTGGGGGCCAGCTGATTTGTGGATGGGACCTTACTGATTCGGGTGTTTTTTTTCTCTCTCTCCGTAGTGAACCTCAGGCAATGTGCTATGTCGAAACAGCTAATCTAGATGGAGAAACAAACCTTAAGCTACGTCAGGTAAAGTTACCATTTTTGACTTGTGTTATGATGGAGGCCCACATTTCAACTCTGTCATCCCCATGTGTACCAGTTAGTGATTTTTCTAGAGGGAAAAAAAATGTTCTGCCATAAAAGATCATGCCTTAATCCTCATGGCTTCTAGGGGAAGAACATGCCATTTATTATGAAGGGAACACCTTGAGAGTGATGGCAGAGTGAAAAAAGAGGGCTTCGTCCAAGCCTATTAATTCTAGAATGAAAAATCTTTTTAACACAATAGACATTTGACACTTGACCCTTAAATTTTATGCTGCATAAAGTTGATTTTGATAATTCTGTCCACTTATCTTTCTTTTTCACCTTGGATATTTGATTTGGATTTATTTTTTCCTGTTAAGCATTCCTGGGTGCTAGACATCATTCTGTATGAAAGGGATACTTTGTTCTATGTTTATGACCAGTGCCGGAGTATAGCTAAAATATGAGTTTGAGTCGGAAAATTGTTATCAAACATGATGTGTCCAGCACAGTGGTGGAATCTGAGCTTTCAGCTTCCTCGAACTCTTTGGAAAGTGGGGATTAGGTTGCTGTCTGTGCAAAAGTTGCCTCCACAATGCAGGGCCGGCAGTTTGATCTCTTAGCCTCCTGGATGACTCCTCGCATCCTTCAGGTTGACAGCCTACACCTGAAAGGCTATTTTCAGTTTCCCGTCTTGGTTTATCGTTTTAGGGTCTGAGTAACACCGCCGACATGCAAACGAGGAAGGTGTTGATGAAGTTATCTGGAACTATCGAATGCGAAGGACCGAACCGCCACCTTTATGACTTCTCTGGAAACCTAAACTTAGATGGGAAAAGGTGCCGCTTACCCTCTTCTTAGTGTGTGTGGGTTTTATTTTATTTTATTTTATTTTATTTTATTTTATTTTATTTATTTTATTTTATTTTTCTAATGGGACTAAGAATTACTAGAGCTTTGGAAAATATCAGTTTGTTTCCTAGTTTCATAATACTTCAAAAACAGTGAGATTTCTTCATGTTTAGCTTAGATAGCAGACTGAGCTTTTCCTGAGACAAAATTTCGGTCAGTTTTAACCTTCCCTTCAATTTAAGGAAAGAATAGATTTTTGTGTGTGTTTGTGTAGAGAAAAAACTGCCAGAGGGCCTTGAAAAAGGTTCACAGTCCTGGCCTGTTCTTTCTGTGTGTATTATCTACCAGGGAGGAGAGATGGTTTTGGCTGCATAAAAATTGTCCAGAAAAGCAGAAGAGAGGTGTCTGAGGTGTATAAAAGCTAATATGTTTATTAGAGTATTATTATTATTATTATTATTATTATTATTATTATTATTATTATTTTTGCTAACATTCTTTTAAGCAGCATTCAATTCTAGAAAGTTGGAAAGGAACAATAATTATTCTTTTTTTTTGGAATATTCTGCACCCTGTTGTCTATACTCTGTTGTCTTTGTCCTCTTGGCATTGTTTTATTGTTGGAGAATCACTCCTTGTTGTTATGTTGGGATGCAGTTTGTACCCTGGGCCCAACTTTAGTCTACATGCTTCTTACCAGTGCTTCCTGCCTTTATATTTTGAACAGACCCAAAGGGAAGGACCTGATCATAGGAACCTACCCCCAAATAACCATGATGACACCCGTGACTGCTTCTTGGTTTCTAGTGGGTGTGCAGAGCCGTTCCGTAGGCTCCTGTTTTGAATTTTTACATTTTTACTCAGCTTTTTTATCCAACTATTAAGTCATCCTTGACAAATTTGATATGACAGCTTTATTGCTTCATTCCCAGCTCCCCCTCTCCCCATTACCAAAGACTATAAAATAAACTGGGTTTCCCAACTGAGTAAATTTATGGTTATTTTAGCAATTTTCTTTTTGAGTATTTAGCTTCTTAACAGAGTTACGAGAGACAAATATCCCTCTGTCCTTTTATAGGAAAAACAGTTTTTTTTCCTGTAGTGATCAATAGATAAGAAAAACCTGTTTTGTGCTTTTTTTTTTTTTGGTGGTCTAAGCCAGTGGTAACCTTTATTGTCTCCCATTTTTTCAGTGTAATAGTTCAAATGTGACTAAAGGAAACATTTGACTTGTTGTGGGTTTATGTTTAAGGGGGAGGCTCATGCTCATTTGTCAGACTATCATTAAATATAAATATTGTTTCTTATTTTTAGCTCGATTCCCCTTGGGCCTGACCAGATCTTATTAAGAGGTACACAGCTTAGAAATACTCAGTGGGTCTTTGGCATAGTTGTTTATACTGGACACGACACCAAACTAATGCAGGTAAAACATTTCTATGCTGAAAAACAATGCTGATTCTAGTCTTTTTTTTTTCCTTACTGTTTTTATTGCGTAGAGTAGAAATGCAGACGTTGCATGTAGGGAACTCAAATTTGTCTATGAACCTAAAATTATTTTGTTTCTTTAGGTAGTTTCTCCTGGAATTCTGTCTTTGTATCAGATATGTGTTACCTCTTACTTTAAATATCAATGGTCTTTGATTCCCAAATTTTCAGGGGACAGTCAGTCTGATTTATTTTATCTTTAGGACACAAGCAGGAACTTTCTTTCTTCCTTTCTTCTTTATTTCTCCTTCCTTCCTCCCTCCCTCCCTCCCTCCCTTCCTCCTTCCTTCCTTCCTTCCTTCCTTCCTTCCTTCCTTCCTTCCTTCCTTCTTCTCTTGCCACTTCCACTCCTCACTGCATTAATCAGGGTTTTACAGTAAATTGTTTTATTTAACTGAATTCCAGACAATGTAAAAGCAGAAATTTTTAACAATGTTTATTCATTCGCCAAAAAAATTAAGTTAAAATGATTTTGCTCTTTCTCCTTGTTAATGTTTTTTTAAATTATTAGTTACAAATTTGTGACTGACACCTATATTATGACATATTTTGCCAGATAACTTTCAAATTCTGCAGAAATCAGTGTCCCTGTGTGTCATTTCTTATAGTTCTCTGGAATCACTTGGCATCTTATTTTACTAATGGTTGCTATTAATGAGAACTGGCTTTTTTGGCTTGTCTTCTCTTTGTATAATTTTGAAATTACATATTTAACTATACTTCCTAATTTAAAAATGTTTAGTGACCCCTGTGCACCAAATCTTGTGCCCGGCTGTATGGAGACAATAGTAAAAGGCCTGATTTTATGCTCTGGGAGCCCCACAGACTGTGGAGTAATAAGGACAAGGTCCCTATTATGACAAGGTGTTTGGGTGCATACAGAAGAGTCAACCGAGCCAGGTTTAGGCTATTAACTGACTTGCCACTAGGAATGATGCTAAGAAGCACATTTTAGATGTGGGCTAGGAGAAGGGAGGCTATTATGCTGATCCACTCTTCAAAGTCAAATGATGTAGGAGGAGAGGGTTAAAAACCTATCAGGACAGGTGCGGTGATAGACCTCAATTTCCACACCAGCTGAGTCATGTAATGGAGACAGAGGAGGGAGGTGGGGAGGATTAGAAGGGTCAGGAGACTCATTGAAGGTGAAGAAGATTGTTGGAGTTGCCAAGTGACAGCTTCTCAGTGTGTAGGATGCTTGTCTTTGGGTTTCTGGGGTGCAGAGACATGGAAGCAGGAAGCTGAAGTTTGAGCCATTGGAAGCTCTTTGATGTTGAGCATTAAAGGTCTGAGAGACTAAGGCGTTCAATGAGGTTGCTGCAGTGATTTTGAAGATTGGCTAATGGCAAGGCTGGGCTAGAGACAGGTAACATAGCCCAACTGCCCAAGCCTTTGGGGAACGAGGGGAATGCCTGACAGGTCGTACTTGCCGAGGAAAGAGTCAGAAGGTAGTATAGCCACACGGCATGAGTTTTACAAGTGGGTTTTTAAAACCTGGCCTTGGAGGAATAAAGCATTGAAAGTATTACTGGGGCCCACATACGCACTTGGTAGTATCGTCTTCAGATTCTGAGGGATGCGAGTCTCTTCTGGAGCAACTTCTCCTTGAGGCAGCTTCAGGAAGGAGCATCCTCACTGGGCAAGGCACAAGGTAGGGGAGCAGCTTTCCAAGGAGTGCGAGGACAGAGGCCTTGGTCCCAGAGTGGTAGGGCCCCTGCTGTGCTAGAACGGTTCCAGAGGGAGTGCATGTGGAAGGGGACCCATGACAGCTAAAAAACCTGAGTAGTTGGCAAATGTTGAGAGGCGGGTCTTGGACGGATGAAGATCACTCAACGTATCTGAGATGTGCCTGGTCCGTCCTCCCATGAGGTCCTCGTCCATTCACAGCCCCGGAGGAGAAAGCTTTAAGTTTGTCGGTTTTGAGCATCCTGTATGCAAAGACTTTATCTTGATGAGTATGTGAGCGCTCTGCTACCTGGTATGTGCTGTCCTCCTTCCCAAGCCCAGGGCCCTGCCCACTGTCTGACACTTCTGGAGCTCTGCCAAGCACTGATCACTTCTGTTTTTTATGAAGTGATGCAGAGATCACAAAGAGCTAGCTCAGCTTTGGGCAGGACCCCAGGACTAGTTTTCAGATTGTGTATTTCAAACTTAATCACTCTCCACGATTTCCTGGGGCACTGGTTGTCTTCTTGGGGTGTGACCCTGCATCTCTAGATCATACTTTGATCATACGGCTTTGTGGCTGAGGTCCGAAAGATAACTAAGTTGCATTTAAAACGATCCCATCATCCTTTAGTGAGCAAGGCATACACTAAGTCACCTCACAGAGTTGGCATCCAGGAGTGTGACGGGCACTTCTCCTTGCACCTGGATGTGACTGAGCTCTTTGCAAAGGTCATTACACGTTGACTCTTAGAGTACAGAATAATGGGTGGCTCCAGAAACATCCGTGCTAGACTCGCTGTGCCTTTGGGGCTGAAACGACAAGTCCAAAAAATGAGCTTTCAAAAGGAATATGACATAACACACAGAGCCAGAAGCCATCCTGTTTGTGAAATAATGTTTTTCATCCAAACTTGTGCAACTTGACCACAGAAAGGAAACACAATCTCCTTAGTTTTCTTTGTTTTTCAAACTCTCAGCTCAGTGCCTCCTACTCTTCACCGTTCCCTCACTTCAGGGTCAGTGTAGTTGCATGTGGAAGTATTTCACTGTCTATTCTTTCTGCTAGTTGATTTAATGGGAAAGAGAGAGAATATCACAATAATTACAGCGAATACTTAGTGTCCATGCCCCCTTCCAAGTGTGAACTCATTTATCCCCCACAATGGCTCTGTGAGGAAGATACTGTCATTTCCATGCCCTGGACGAGGACACTGAGGCCTAGAGAGTCTGAGTAAGTTACCAAAGGTTCACGGCCAGTAAGAGAGAGAGCACTGGGATTCACACCTTGGCAGTCTGGCTCCTGTGTCCATTTGCCTAACTAGTATTCCACTGACGGCTTTCTGAAGAGGAAACGAAGTGTGTAAAGTTCAGGGCAGATATGAGCTTTTACAAAATCTGACATTTTGGCCTCTTTCTATGAAGAACTCCATTACTTAGAAGTCGCAGGGCTTCCTGAGAATTTAATAGAACTTACAGTGCTGATCAGAACTGACCGTTACAAGCTCATCATTGTCGAGATGAAATGGTCAACGGATGGGCATGAAGGGGCAGGGCCGAAGCCCCAAGCTTTGGGCTCACCTCCCAAGAGCCTATTGTCTCCATGGCAACGCACACCATTAGGCCTAACACAGCGTGGAGTGGGTCTGCTACAGTTCCGACGGAAGTCTGATATCAAGGGGTCTGCCATCAGCGTCCCTTTCTGTAGGACACTCGAGGGGGCTCTCGAGGAGAACCCGTGCCTTGCCTCTCCAAGCCCTCCAGAGGCTGCCCAGATCCTGGCTCACGACTCCCATCCCCCATCTTCAGAGGCAGCTGTGTGCATCTCTTTGGCCATCCGTCTGTTGTCACAGCAGTCATTCCCATCACCCCATGACTGTAACTGGGGAGGGATCTCCTTTTTCTACTCTTAAGGACTCGTGTGATTAAATTGGGTCTATTTGGATAATCAAGGTAATCTCTCCAAGTCAAGGTCCTTATTTTAATCACACCCACAAAGTCCCTTTCACCATGTAAAGGAACATATTTACAGGGCCCAGGGATTAGGGTAGGGCCATCACTGGGGGCAGGGGACCCTGTTCCACCCACCAGTACTGTCTTCAGAAAATTTTTAATGAAATGACTGTCTAGTGCAAACAGTTCTGTTGGCTTTGCCACTGCAGAGAAGATAGTGTCCTCAGTGTTCTGCCTGGTGTACAGTGGTGGTCCTTGAATCTGGCTTTAATGAGTCTTTCTGAACTCGCTTCCAAATGCTGGCCTCTGTTTGAGCAGGACTGGCTTCCTCAGCGACAGTGGCAGACACAGCCATGTACCTGCCACTGGTTAGGCTGCCTCTCTGCTTCTGTTTGCCTTCCTGTTTGCATCTGGTTTGTGGTTCAGGAGTCCGTTCAGGTTTCAGTGGCTACCCGAGCATCCCCGATTCTTCCTGCTTGTATTATGTCCAGTTTTGCAAATGAATTTTTTGCAATTTATTTTGCTATTTGTTTTGACACATATTAATGTTCCAGTTTGCATGATTGATGTGTGTTTGTGTATGTCTCTCTTTTTTTCTTCCTCAATTAAATTGGAAGCTGTTGTAGGGAAAATTAGTACTTCCAGAATCTCTTTGTATTTATTAATTGATGAGCTATGTTACTACTTTGAAATCTCTCTCTAGTAGATTTTTATGATATAGAATCTTTAAGTTTCTTTTAAATTAGCAACATTCTGATATCTTTTAAATTAGATTTAAATAGTTTAGACTATGTTTTGTTCTAAGAGAGTGAAAGTAGCTAATTTTATGCTAAAACATAATCATAAGTACAGGTTGACTCATATAGAGTTGAACTGTGTTCTTTAAAATGGTAGAGCATTTCTTCTGTCATCTTTATTTAAAACTAGCTGTACAGGAGTGTAGTACACTTTTTAATGTCATTGGTTATTTGGAAAAAAAATATATGTAGTCTTTTATTTGTTGAGTTTAGGTAATTTACCTCCTTTTCTCCCCACTCCTTGCCCCCAAGTCTGTTCTGTGACCCTCACTGATTGTAAATGTCTTTGCACAGAATTCCACCAAAGCACCTCTCAAGAGGTCAAACGTTGAGAAAGTGACAAACGTGCAGATCCTGGTGCTGTTTGGCATCCTCTTGGTCATGGCCTTGGTGAGCTCAGCGGGGGCCCTGTACTGGAACCAGTCTCAAGGTGGAAAGAACTGGTACATCAATAGGATAGGTAAGTGCTGGAGTAGGCTGCTTGCGCACGTGGGATGAAACATTTTTGAAAAATCCCTCCAAGCACTCCTTATGTGTGTGGTGGCCATCCTTGTCCGTCTGTTAGCTACTCTGTACAATGCCAGCCTTTCAAGGAGAAGTGAAAGATTAGAAGTCGTGATGAAACAAAGATGGAGATATTTGGGGATTGTTTTTTATTCATTTAAATGACTATTTTTAAATTATGCTTTTTGAGTCATTTTTTTAGCGGTTGTTCTAGGGATTATGATATGTGTCTTAATTTATGAGCAGCTACTTCAGATTAATACTAATTTAATTCCAGTATAATACAGAGATTTTACTCTAACATTAATTCATTTCCTCCCTGGCTTTAGGCTACTGTTGTCATATATATTCTCTATCTATGTTATCAACCAAGCAAGTGTTGTAATTGTTGATTCATATAATCTTGTGTCTTTGAAAGAAGCAAAAAGGAAAAAGAAATATAGTTGTAGAGTTGTTTTACATCAGCCTCCTTCCTTATTTACCATTCACACTTCTCTTTATTTTTCTTGTGGATTTGAGTTACCAGCTTATGTCATTTCTTTCCTTCATGTAGCTTCACTCTCTCCTCACTCCTTTGTGCTCTCAGACCTAGTACAACTGTATTTAAGTCTGACAGTGTAATTTTATAATTTTTTTCTTTGCCATTTTTTAAAATTCAAAAGAAAGGATAAAAAATACGTAATTATGTTGTCTTTTGTGAGTACCTGTATATGTGTACCTCTGCTTCTGCCCTTCATTTCTTTATGTGGATTTAGTTATTGTCTGGTGTCCCTTTAATTTTGGAGAATTTACTTTAGTATTTCTTCAGTATAAGGCAGATTAGTTAACAAGTTTTCTCAGTTTTTATCTTGAGGTGTTTTAATTTCTCCTGTGTTTTCGAAGGATCATTTTGCTGATGCACAATTCTTGTAGAATTCTTGGTTGAGTCTTTTCCTTTCAGCACTTTGAATATGCCATCCCACTGCCATCTGGCTTTTATTGTACTGACAAGAAGTAAGCTGTTAATCTTACTGAGTTGTTTTTTTTTTTTCCTTATATGTGAGTCATTTTTCTATTGCTGCTTTTAAACTTGTCTTTGGCTTTCAGGAATTTTGAGTTTATTCTGTTTGGAGTTTGCTAAGATTTTTTAATATGTATTTTAGTACTTTTTAAAATTAAATGTGGCAAGTTTTCATCTATTATTTATTTAAATATTGTTTCTGCCCCATTCTCCCTCCCTTCTCCTTCTGGTACCTCCGTTATGTATATGTTGGTCCACTTGCTATGTCCTGACAGGTCTCTGAGGCTGTTAATTTTTCTTTATACCTTTTATTTCTGTTCTTTAGATTGAATAATCCATTTTGATCTATATTCAAGTTTGTCTGTTTTCTCTTCTGCCGGTTCAAATCTACTGTTGAGCTCCACTAGTGATTTTTTTTTTCATTTTGAATATTATACTTTTCAATTTCAGAATTTCCATACTTAGTCCTTTCTTTGTAAACTTCTCTTCATCAGTATTCTCTAAATGATCAATCATTGTCATCATCCTTTTAAAACATTTTTTAAAAGGTTTTTAGTTCTTTGAATATATGCGGAGGGCTGTTTAGTGCTTTGAAGTCTGTTGGATCCATCATTTGGGCCATCCCCCTCAAAGGCAGGTTCTATTGCTTGTTTCTTCCCTGTTTTTTTTTCTATCTTTTTTCATATGTCTCTTGTTTTCTTGATGAAAAATGGGCATTTTAACTAACATATCGCATGCTGATTTCTTCTTTCTCCTGGGGCTTGTTGTTGCTGTTTTTCGTTTATTCATTTAGTGACTTGCCTGGGCTCATCCTGTGGAGTCTGTTTCTCCCTGCAGTGTACAGCCTCTGATGTTACTGCTCAGTTATGGTTTCATGATTTTACCTTTTAATTATTTTAAAGTGTATAGTTTAAGGTATGTAGTTATTTTTAGTACCCTTCAGTCTTGAATGATGTAGGGTTCAGGGTCACTAACCCCTGCCCCCCACACACAGTCAGATATCCACGTGTAACTTTTGACTTCTCAAAAACTTAGTTGTCCCTCAGTGTCCATAGGGGATTGGTTCTAAAACCCCCTCTCCCCAACCTCTGCCATAGATACCAAAATCCATGGATGCTTCAGTCCCCTATATAAAATGGTATAGACTGATGCATAAAGTCAGCCCTCTGCATTTGCAGTACAGGTGTTTATTGGAAAAAAAATCTGCATGTAAGTGGATCCACATGGTTCAAACCGTGTTGTTCAAAGGTCAGCTGTACATTCACAGAACTGGGCAGTCCTCACCCCCACTAAGTTCGCAACATTTTTATCACCTCAGAAAGACACCATACCCTCATGAATACTCAGTCTTCTCCTCATTTTTGTTTGTAAGCCTGAATTCCTTACAAGGGGTCAGCATAGCTTAGTGGTCAGGCAGTGATTAGTCAGAGGTTGTGCTTCAAACCCTCCTGTTTGATCTGTGTGTGGTTTGGGGCATGCCTTCAGTGTTTGGGGAATTTTTAAAATCTGCCCCACATTCAGTCAGGGACTAGTAAGTAGCTCATAAGTACACTCTTTGGTTCCTCTTTAGCACATGCAGCTTGGCACTTGGACATGAACTTCTGGACCACCAGGGTTGAGTGTGAAACCTCTTAGCAAGGTTTATTTGGCCATCTCTTTCCACGGGTCTTCCTGTGTATTTTCTGGCCAATCTGCTGTTTTTTTTTTTTTTTTTGTCCCTGTTAGTATTGTGAGATATTTGTCTTCCTTGATTGTTAGCCATTGGGAACTCTATTATTTTTGACAGTGCCTTGGGCGTCGCTTTTTTCATGCTCTGCTTCAAATAACGTCAGCTGTCTCAGGCTATTCCTGTCCTTACAACCTGCCCCACTCTGCCTGAGCAGCCTGCCCAGCCTGGGAGTTTTATGCAACATGGAGCTGGGGCTGGGGGAGATGAGAAGGGCTAGTCCTCATGGCTTGCCCCAGCCACCCACTCAGAACAGAGCTTAAGCAGCATGGATATCAGAGGAAGGAGCAGGAGAATTCCTTCTGGGTTAAAGGCCAAATGCTTCCACTCACTAAGATTGAGTAGATTTTCTTGAATGCATGCTTTAAAATTTTTTATATACTCTATGATTAGTTTCCAAGCACTTTAAATGCTCATTTTTGACAATTTTGTCCAGTTTTATTGCTTCTTTTCTTTTGGAAGGGGAGTGGGGAGAAGATTTACGAATCTGCTTATACAACAATTCCAGAAAATAAATAAAATTTAATAACAAAGCTTTTTGAAGAATAAATTTGAATTTTAAATATTTTCTTGGGGTTATTGCTATTCTTCACTTTCAGTACATTTTAGTTTAATTGATCAAAATGTATTTTTTTCCTTTTCTGATCATCTCATGTAGAAAACTCACACACTTTGAATGGCCAAGAAAACTTATTGCCACTCCACAAATGAGGGGGATGTGACTGGGACGTCAGTTGTAGCTTGGATCAAAATCTCTTGATTTTGGTTCTTAAATTTTGGGTTTGGACCATGTTCTGTGTCTGTGTGAAGACCAATAGTTCGCATACACACGCAGTTTGTCCCAAAATGTCATCATCGATGCCGCTCTGGTATATGGGCTTTGTGGAAACTGCTGTTTAAATTGTTCAGATAATGTCCAACTCTAGTCCGGGCTGCCTGGTTTACAGTGGAAGAATGGTGTTTTTGTCCCACTTGGAACGCTTTCTGCCTTATCCTGATGGTAAAGTCTGGGTAGCTCCGGCAAAAGGGACTCCCCCATCTCACACTGCCCGTGCCCCTACATTGGCTAGGGGAATCAGTCACACACAGTGGCTCCACTGCAGCACTCAGACTCGGTGTAGCTCCCTGTCCTGGTCCCCGTGTCTGCCCTGTTGCTGTGCCACTGGCGTGGTGACTGCCTGTTCCATCATTCCTCTTCTGCCAGCCCCATGGGCAGTAAGCAGAGCTCCAAGGCCGAGAGCCGACTCAATGATCCAAACTCCTCAGTGACCCCTTCTCCAACTAAGCACAGAGCCAAGATGGATGATATTGTGGTTGTAGCTCAGGGTTCCCAGTCCCCACGGAATGTTAGCAACAATCCTGGTGTCATCAAGTTGCAAGAGAGTGCAACCTTCCAACCACTTTTGAAAGGGCTGCTGAGTGGCCAGACATCCCCGACAGATACCATACTGGAGAAACTGGATTCTCAGCAGGTGTTGCAGCTCTGCCTCCGATATTAGGATCGCCTTCCTCAGCATACAGAGAATGTTGCTTTTCATCAGAATGCTTTGGTTAAATGAATCAAAGAGATGGATTGTATCAGTAGAAACACTCTTTAGCTTCATGCAAGAATGCCAGAAAAGATGCACCAAATACGCGGAGCAGGTCCAGAAAGTCAATGAAATGTCCTCCATCCTCTGCCACATACAGGTGGGCATAGACCAGACTGTGCCCCTGATGGAGAGGCCTGACAGCACGCTGCCGGAGGGCGAGAGGCTGGAGCCCTTTGGCATGAAGCTGGATCAGGACCTCAAGCTGTAGAGCTGCTTCTCCCCTCCTGTGGGGACAGAGCTTGAGACCACCCATATCCTGAGGACATTTGAAACTAAAGTCGTGTGATGTGACTGGGGCTTGAAGCTGATTGGAGGGAATGTGAAGCCATCCAGCTGGCCTGAAAAATGAAAAATCTGACTTTGCCCTACCCTACCCCTTTCCTTGATGCTTTTCCCCTTTTCATAATGAATCAAATTCATTCTCAGTGATAACTGAAGTTGGAACAGTTGAATTACTAGAAATTCTTTACAGAGCTCTGCATTGGGAATTCTTTTTATTTTTAGCATGTATATTATCTAGTCTAGCTTCTGGAGTAAAAATATGGCGAGAGGGGGAGGAATATTTTAAGAAGCCCTGTGTCTTTGACGTCTTCGCGAAATTTTACTCAATAGGCTCTCTGCCTTATGGATTGTACACATAAAGAACTCATTTAATCAAAAAAAAAAAAAAAAAACACTTAGCGTTGTCACTCTCAGAGCTTGGACTTGAGTTCAAAGCTTTTTCCTTTTGATGCTCAAAGGACTGGCAACTCTTTTCCCTCTCCTGGTCCTTCCTCCTCTCTGGTCTGACCCTGACACTGCTTTAGATTCCATCCCTTAGGGATCTCGTTCTATTAAGACGTTCCTTCTCTTATCTTCCTGGGCTTTTCACCTGTCTCCCTCTCCTCACCTGTTACCCCTGTTCACACTCTCCCCGTCCCCATTTTACCAATTCTTTGGAGTGATAGTTAGTACTCATACCTTAATGAGGTTGTAGATGTTCCTTATGATCCAATTCCCATTCTCTTTTCTGCATCCTTCTTGTTACTTGTCTTTTCTGTCCTCTAAATTTGACTGAAGCTTCTTTTCTTCCAGATGGTCTTCAGTTGGCCATGCTTTCTATTAAAAAACAAAACAAAACAACAACTCCTGCCCTGCTTTGTGCAATGCCCCTGAACTCCTCTTTGATAGCTGTGCCCTGTTTTGTGGTCACATCGGGGGGCATGCTTGCTGCTGCCTAATTCCCTCCCCACAGCCTCCCAGTAGAAGCCAGCTCTTCATGGGAAGGGATTGTGTGTTACTAGCCTTTGTATTCACAATCGTTGCCACGTGCCAATAGACTTTTTTTTTTTGTGGACATCTTTTAGAAAAACTCTAAAAATAATAAAGGAAACTTAACAGAGACCAACAAACTACAGATTTTTCGGTTTTCTCCCACAGACACAAACTCAGATAATTTCGGGTACAACTTGCTGACGTTCATCATCCTGTATAACAACCTGATTCCCATCAGTTTGCTGGTTACTCTTGAGGTTGTGAAATACACTCAAGCCCTTTTCATAAACTGGGTAAGTATCACGGTGGAGTTTAAAGGTCATGCTGCTGGAGACATGTCCACCAGGTTCTCTAATGCTCTCTCAGAGCCTTAGTCATTTAATCGCGCTCCCAGAAGAGGGAGAATATAGTTCATTTCTGATTCGGTCATGGGAGGTAAAGGGCCAGAGAACCAGCCAGGGGTGTCTGGTAAGCATGTCCCTGAGCCAGTGACAGTGACGCGTTACCTAACATCTCAGCTTCCTGGTCTTTGTCATGTGGACGACGATCGTACTTGTTTAAGATTTTCTTGTGAGAATTAAGTGAGAAATGGAGGCAGAATGCTTCACAGATGCTTGTCTTCTGGTGAATGGGGGAAAAATGGCTGCAGGTGCCAATCACACTTTTGAAGTCGAATTAGTGCTGAGGAAAAGTCTCTTAGGTGTCACGGTTTATTAGGTGTCACGGTTCATGGTGACAGTACACTTGGATTCCACTGTAAGCGTGGAAGGGGAATTTTCAGGGAACTGCCATTGTCATAGACACTTGACTTGGGCATCTGTGTTTGTGGACTGGGTGCTGTCACGGACATTTTTACTTGATCTTCCTAACAATTCCGTGAATGAGGTATTAGCTGAGTTCAGAAGTATGAGTTAGGTCATGAAATGATCCTCCTTAAACCAAATCTTCTCCATATTAAATACCACGTTTTCTCCCTGTATCACAGTATTTTTTCTATACTAATTGCCATTGTCATTTCACCCTAAAATTAAAACTTAGCATTTGTATTATCTGTTTTTAATCTAAATGAAAGATTAAGGTGTATGTTTTCTGAAGTGCCCCCTCTTTTCCCTCTCAGGACACGGATATGTATTATCTTGGAAATGACACTCCTGCAATGGCCAGGACGTCAAACCTGAATGAAGAGCTTGGTCAGGTGAGAGCTTCCGTGAGGACTGTGGTAACCGTGACATGAGCATGAATAGATCTTATCTCCTGCAAAACTTAAAACAATGGTTAAGATACTCAGATAGTGTACAACCCTACAAAACATTCGGGGGAAATAATATGAAGGACATGTGTCTGTCAGATCTCTTACATGTTCCAGATTTTGTTTCTGAAATATTCCAGAGAACCATCCACCATCACCCCCAAACCCTAATTGCCTTTACTGAGTTGTGCTTTGCATTGTTTTTGTCTTATGTTGAAATTATTGCAACGAATAACCTCTTTTGAATGCATTGTAATTAAAGATTATAATTTCATTTCATGCATCTTATTTAAACCTCCCAACTACCCTATGAAGTGGGTGCTATGTATGTATATCAGACTAAATTCACCTCTTCTTTGAACGCTTTTCCAGTTTTCCAACAAAAGTTAATTTATCTCTTTTCTCTGTCCCCATAGCAGTCTCTCCATATATAAATCCAGGAAAATAAGAGACATGATAGTGATGCATTGTCTGTTTACCTCTTGAGATTTTGAGCCCATTCGAGGGGGGTGGAGATGCCCAAGATGAGGTCTTTGGCTGTTCTGCATGCACAGTTGTCAGTATATCATTGTTCTTAGGTGCCAGTGACCTGGACCTGAAACCCCAAAGGATTTAAAATGCTTAAAAACCACCCAAGAAGAAATCACTCATCCTTGTTGGGCATATGGGGAAAGTGTGCATGGGGAAGTAGTTTTGAACTGGGAGTTAAGATTCAATAGGCAGAGTGATACCAAATCTTGACAGTTCCTTATCGTAAAATTTTCATTTTTTAATATTTTTATTTAATCTTTTAATTGTTAAAAAAGGCAGAAAGAAACAGTGCTTATTAGAAGGCCTATTCTACTGAATTTTTATACCTTTAGACTTACTGCACATATAACTATATAAAACTTATTTATAGTTAAAGTATTAGTTACCCCCAGTGTACTGATTTTATATTTCTGTATAGTATTTGACTTTTTTAGGACTGATAATCATCTTTTTTGAGAAAGATCCTTCTTTACTTAAAGACCTGTTGAGTGCTTTAAAAATAATTTGCAGTGTATTTGCTCGTATTGTATTACTAGGAAAAAAGCACGGAGTAAACAGTTCATGTTATTTATTAGCCCGTCTTCTCTGAAGCAGTAAAACATAGCTCCCCTTTGGGACCCCTGGAATACATCTAGCATCTGGCCCCTTTTTAGAAAACCACTGAAAAACTGGAATTTTACTGGAGATGATTCTCTTAACCGTACCCTGTCACTGCTCTGTGACATAATTTCCCAGAATGTCACACACGGAATGATGTTACAAGTCTCCTGGCCAAACCCGTTATTTCACAGCCGTGGAAACTGAAGCCAAGAAGGATGAGGTGACTTTTCTAGAGCCCACATTCCTGGAGCCCAGAGCCTGAAACAAACTGTCTCCTCCGAGTTTCTTTCCCCCTCTTTCTGTATCACGTTATCCACCTGCGAGAGCAGAATCCACACAGCAGACCTGCCTATGGGGATCATCTCTTCTGCACACTCTTAATCACGTCAGAATGGTTGGCCTGTTGCCTTTGTCCAGAAATTTCTCTTTTTACCTTTGTGGATGGAATGCTTACTGTATTCCATCTCTAAAATGCTGTCTCTTGGAAAGTTATTTAATCTGTGGTGGTTCATGCTGCCTTCATGTGGCCTTCATTTGTGATGGTGATCGAGAAGCTTGGTGTTTGTTCTGTGCCATTTCAGGACATGCCTTCTGAATCCAGCTAGGGGACAGAGGGTGAAAAATATTTCCAAGTTGCCAAAGTCTGAGCTTGTTGCCCTGACAGGTTAGACATTAGAACAATACTGTGGAGATCACAGGAACACCTGAAGAGTGACGTGTGTCTTCGAGATGCTTTGTGGCACGACTGAGTGCTTAAGCTTATCATCTTTACACAGTGTCTCCTGGGCTGTTACTCAGGCTTCCTTGTGCATTTCCACACAATTGGACTCTTGAATTGGTTCCTGAAAAAGGTTTTCGAGTGGTCTAAACATTAAATATATTAATTTTATAATAATACTTAATTATAATTATTAATACAAGATATGTAAATATAAAATATATTTGGCTTGATTGATGGAAATTTATTTAACTTTTAAAATTTGTTCAGATTTTGAAAAGCATAGAAGGAAACATGTCACTTATTGGTCTTTGCATCTTATTACATTTTGGGCATGTGTTTCTTCTGTTTTTTGATTTAGGTAAAATACCTATTTTCTGACAAAACTGGAACTCTTACATGCAATATCATGAACTTCAAGAAGTGCAGCGTTGCTGGAGTAACCTACGGGTGAGTATGTTTATCCATTATTGAAAATTTGATTTGCGATCTTCCAATGAAATAATTAATTTTTAGCTCCTTAATCGAATACTTTCTGATATACTTAAAGGATATTCATAAGGGATTTAGATATGCAATGACTGTTGGATGTTTTTAAAATTTAACGGGTCCCCACTTTGAACAGTTAAAATATGGTTTATTTCTGTGAATATTAACCTACTGGGAAATCTCAGGAAATCTATAAATTTATGTTTCTAATAAAATAATTACAAATATTTTACTCATGTTTTGATCTGAATGCCTGTTCTTTTCTGTTTATTGAGGGATAATTGACACGTAACATTATATCAGCTTCACGTACACAGCACAATGATTCAATGCCTGTATATATTGTCAAATGATCATCACAATAAGCCCAGTTAATATCTGTCACCATACGTAGTTACAAAACTTATTTGTTCATTTTTTCTCATGATGGAACTTTTAAGATTCACTCTCTTAGCAACTTTCAAATATGCAATACTGTGTTATTAACTATAGTTACATGCTGGACGTTATATCATCATACTTATTTATTGTATAATTGGAAATTTGTATCTTTCAACCTCTTAACCCAATTTGCTCACCACTCCCTGCCTCTGGCAACCAGCAATCTATTCTCTGCATCTATGAGCTTATGAAGTGATATCTCATTGTGGTTTTGATTTGGATTTTCTTTTTCTGATAATTAGTGATGTTGAGCATCTTTTCATGTACCTTTTATCATCAGCATATGTCTTCTTTGAAACTATATCAGATGTTCTGCCCATTTTTTTAATGGGATTTTTTTTTTTTTTTTTTTGCTATTGAGTTTTATGAGTTCCTTATATATTTTGGAGATTAACCCCTTATCAGATATATGATTTACAAACATTTTCTCCCATTTAGTAGCCTGCCTTTTCATTTTGTTGATTATTTTCTGCCATGCCTGAGCTTTTTATTTTGGTGTAGCCCACATTTATTTAATTTTGCTTTTGTTGCTTTTGCTTTTGTCAGATCTAAAAATCATCACCAAGACTGATACAAGAAGCTTCCATCTACATTTTCTTCTAGGAGTTTTATGGTTTCACGTCTTACATTCAAGTCATTACCTATTTTGGGTTTTTTTTATGTGCTGTAAGATAGGGGTTCAGTTTCATTCTTTCACATCTTGCTGTCTGTATGGTTTTCCCAACACCATTTGTGGAAGAGAATGTCCTTTCCTCATTGTATATATTCTTGGTTTCTTTGTCATAAACTAACTGATCATGTATGCATGGATTTATTTCTGGGTTCTCTATTCAGTTCCATCGATCCATGTCTCTGTTTTTTTGCCAATAACATACTGTTTTGATTTCTACAACTTTGTAATATAGTTTGAAATCAGACAGCGTGGTGCTGCTAGCTTTGTTCTTCTTTCCCAATATTACTTTAGCAATTTAGTTCATGCACATTAGGATTGTTCTATTTCTGAGAAAAATGCCATTGGAATTTTGATAGGAATTGCATTGAATCCGTAGATTGCTTCAGGTCGTATGGATGTTTTAACAATATAAATTCTTCCTATCTGTAAGCATGGACTATTTTTCAATTTACTTGTGTATTCTTCAGTTTTCTTCATTAATGTCTTACGGTTTTCAGTGTACAGTTCTTTCATCTCCATGGTAAAATGTATTTCGAGGTATTTTATTCCTGTTGATTCAATTGTAAACCTGACATTTTCTTAATATCTCTTTCTGATAGTTCATTATTAGTGTATGGAAATATTGCAGATTTTTGTATTTGATTTTGTATTCTGCAACTTTACTGAATCTGGTTATTAGTTCTAATAGTTTTGGAGTCTTTAGGGTGTTCGGTATGTAATGTCATCTACAAATAGTGACGGTTTTACTTCTTTGTTTCTGACTTGGATGCCTTTTGTTTATTTTTCTTGCCTAATTGCTCTGGATAGGACTTTCAGTACTATATTGAAAAAAAGTGATGAGAACGGGCATCTTTTCTTGTTCCTGATCTTAGAAGAAAAGCTTTCTGCTTTTCACCATCAAGTATGATGTTAGCTGAGGGTTTATCATGTACGGCCTTCATTATGTTGAGATATGTTCCCTGTATACTCACTTTCTTGAGAGTTTTTATCATAAATGGATGTTGAATTTTGTCAGATGCTTTTTCTTCAGTTATTGAGATGATCGTGTGATTTTTATCCTTCATTTTGTTAATGTGACATGTCCCATTGGTTGATTTGCAGATGTTGAACCATTCTTGCATCCCTGGAATAAATTTTACTTGATCATGGTATTATTGTATTATTGTATTATTTTAATGTATTATTGAATTTGATTTGTGAATATTTTATTTGTGAATTTGATTTGTGAATATTTTATTGAGAATTTTTGTTGAGGACCTGTGTTCGTCAAGGATATTGGCCTGTAATTTTCTTTCTTGTGGTGTCCTTGTCTGGTTTGTGTAATGCTGGCTGCATCAAATGAGTTTGGAAGTATTCTCCTACTTTTGGAAGAGTTTGAGGAGGATTGGAGTTAAATTTTCTTTGAAAGTTTGGGAGAATTCACCAGTGAAGCTGTATGGGCCTGGACTTTTGCTTGTTTGGAGGTTTTTTGATTACTGATTTAATCTCTACTAGTAATGGGTCTGTCCAGGTTACCTGTTTCTTAATGATTCAATCTTGGTTGTGTTTCTAGGAATGTGTCCCTTTCTTCTAGGTTGTCTAATTTGTTGGTGCAGAATTGTTCACAGTAGTCCCATATGATCCTTTGTGTATGTCTGGCATCAGTGGTAATGTCTTCTCTTTCATTTCTGATTTCGGGTCCTTTCTCTTCTCTTTTTTTCTTGGTAAGTCTAGCTAAAAGTTTGTCAATTTTGTCTTTTCAGAGACCTGGCTCTGACATTTTCATTGATCTTTTTCTAAGATCAGTTGTACCGATCTTTTCTATTCTTTTTAGTCTCTCTTATTTATTTCCACTGTGATCTTTATTCCCTTCCTTCTACCAACTTTGGGCTTTATTTATTCTTCTTTTTCTAGTTCTTTGGTGTGTACAGTTAGGTTATTTGAGATTTTTCTTGTCTTTTAATGTGTAGGCATTTCTCACTGTGGTGTCTCTCTCAGAACTACTTTTGCTGTATTCTATAAATTTTGGTTTGTTGTATTTTCATTTTCTTTTGCCTCACAGTATTTTTCTATTTTGACTTCTTTTTTGAGCTGTTGTTTAAGTAATGTATTGTTTAATCTCCACATATTTGTGAATTTTCCAGTGTTCTTCTTGTAATTGATTTCTAGGTTTGTATAATTGTGTTCAGAAAATATGCTTGATAGAATTTCAGTCTTCTTAAATTTATTAAGACTTGCTTGTGGGTTATTGTGTGATCTATTCTGGAGAATGTTCCATGTGTGAATGCCTGCCTTTTGATCACCATTTTGTGATCACTCTGTTTTCTTGTCTTTGTCAGTCATTTCCCAGAATTGGCAAGAGAGCCATCCTCCGATGATTTCTGGTAAGTAGGTTCTAGCACTTCTTGACACTTTAGTGGGAAAGACTGCAAAATGATTTTATATTGTCACTTCTCACCTGAGCATTTTATAAATAAAAGTTGCATATATGTCACTTCAAGAGAGGAAACTGCATAAAATTGAAACACGAATATGATCTTTTAAGGCCAGTGAGTCTATAGGGCTTTAACAAAAAAATAGTGAGCTGTTGGTTCAATATTTCCCAATTCTTAGCATGACGTCTTCAAAGTTGTGACATACATGTTGTATAGCATGTATGTGAACATAGGCGTACAATTCTTTCACGTAGGTATGTAAACGTGGGAATGCTGGGTCATGTTACTCTGTGTTTAACTTTCTGAGGAACCAGCCACCTATTTTTCATAGCAGCTCTACCACTTTCCATTCCTGCCAGTAATGCACAATTTTTCCACATCCTCAAGCCATTTGTTATTAATTTTTAAAAATATAATGGCCATCTCAGTGAGTATAAAGTAGTATCTTGTTGTGGTTCTGATTTACATTTTTCTTAGGACTAGTGGTGCTGTCTGCTTATGTTTTAAGATTTATACACAAACAAAATGGATTAGTAGGGCTGTGTGTGTAGGGGGGACAGGGCGCTTGGTGTCTGGCATGCTTCTCTATGTGGCAGTCAGCCAGGGCCGACCATTTTATTAGAGGATCTCCAGATGGCAGTGTCTATGGATCTTGCCTGTGAGCTGATCAGTCATCTTCTCACAAGAAGAACACTTCCATTTTCTGCCAAGGGCTGTAAATCTGGCTGCAGTTGTTATGGGACCTGAGGGGAGGCAGAGGGTTGGTGATCGTATTTTCAGTGTATATAAGATTTCACTTAAAACACCCATCTTGGGAGGATGCCCTGTGCTGCTCACTGTGTGCCTGGTGTCCCTGGGTCCAGGGCTACTGTGTTTTATCCTCTTAAGAGGACAAATCTTCTACTTTTTTTCCTGGGTGTAGAAGGTTCAGTCACCTGGCTCTGTGGGATGGGGTGGGCTCTTGCAGGCTGACCCTTTCCTCAGATGCGCTTGGGACCCGTCCTGTTTTCCACCCTCCCCTTATCTCATGAGTACCTCCTGCTGCTGTGTCTTAGTTTTCACAAGGTCCCACTGGGGCAACAGCTTGCATTTTGGCACTTTCCTTTACAAGCTACTGGTATCTGTTTTCTCTGCTGCCCTAAACTCTAGTATCTACTCAGAGTTCAGACTGACAGCTACTGTGCTATCGCCTCTTCTTCAGGTGTTGTTCTGAAGAAAGGCTTTCAAGAAGGAGTGAAGATACATGAATATACTTAACCCTTCACATTTTCTTCAGGGCAATTGCACACAGCCATAATATTAAGTTTCCTTTTTCATCATCCCTTCCTTCCTTCTCTCTCCTACGCCTGAGCCTTGGCCATAAATGATCGCATAGCTACAATGCAGTAGTTCCTCTATTTTACCTGCTTTGAGCAGGTTTTCTAGGAAGATTTTCCTCATAGAAGTTACACAGAGACCAACTAAAATGAGCAAGTCACAGTGTTGATCTCTGCTTCTGTTTCTTCTCCTTGTCCTTGTGACTATGTTGTTATTTACAATAACCTATAAAATATTTTATAGTGAGGTTAAAGATTTCCTGTCTTAAGGTTTAAAATAATATGTAGTATTCCAGGTGTTTAAAAGTTTAATATAAATCTATAGGTTTTTTGGATGTGGTTCTTCTTGAAGACAGATTCTTACTAGATTAGAGTTATCTTAAAGAAAATTTTGAACTAAATAAATATTTTCTGTTCTCTCTTACAGCCGGATGTCTTGTCCTCCTAGCGATTCATGTGACTTTGATGATCCCAGGCTCTTGAAGAACATAGAGAATCATCACGTAAGGCTACCATTTGCTTCTAGGACATTAAATAGTGTATGGTGCACTTTTATCTATGTTTGTGGGTAGAAACTTGAAAGTTGCAATTTTGGAGGCTGGGAGAGAGATGTCGTCTCACTTTTGCGGTGTTAGCACCTTAGGGAAGTGATCTTAAAGAAATGGTTTGTGGTTAACACTTTCCATAAGTTAATATAAAGCTGAATTATATATGTGGTGAAGTTATGAAGTAGCACAGCGAGATTAAGACAACTCCTGCCATATGATTCTCATTTTAACATTTCAGGTTTCTCTTGCTTTGTACGTAAGATTTCTGCAGTACTGTTTCTTCAGAGTTGTGAATCTAAGAGGTCATGTATTATGAAAAGTAATTCCAAATCCTTTGATTAGGATAATATAAGAAAAAAAAGTGAGATATAATAACATGTAACGTTTATAGTATCCTACTATGTGTCAAACATTTGATGTGCCTTTCCTTTCGCATTTGTGTCAGTCATCCCAGAAAGGTTATTGCATGGAAAGATTGACGTTAACCCAGCAAACAAACGTAAAAATGAGACTTGTATCTTAAGTCTGTTCGGTTCTTAGCTATTGTAACAAACCAGGATTAACTGCTAAATTGCATAAATCCATTTTTTAAAGAGCATCCTCTGAAAAATACCAACTTAGAAAAGTATTCGATGATCAAGCATTTCACCACCACTTTAGTTTATATAAACTAGATGTAATATTATTAATTTTTTTTCTAAAAAGCATTTTAGTTTTAAAATTAGGTAAACTTGAGCAAAATTAAAACTTTTTTTTTAGTAAATTAGATCTCTCCCAAATGTTGTTAAGCGATAGATATGTTTAAAATTTTCTCTGAGTTTTCAGCAAGGCAGTTTCCTTTTCTCTATTACTGTTAGCATCTGTTAGTTAATGGTAAAACCTTCCCAGCAGTGGTTCTCAAAAGTGAGTGTGAGTGGCACCCACATCTGCAGTCTGGGGTGCTGGCATTCCACTTCCCTCCCAGTGATGCTGACGAAGTGGTCACAGACCACGCTGAGGCCGTCAAGATCACAGACATCGATGTGGTCCTTTCCTGGATTTTGACCTTAGAGGTAGATTTGGCCACTAGGCTAGAGGTTCTCGAAGCAGAAGAATGGTTTCTCTGGAGGAGCATAGTTTTGATCGAGGATGTCAGAGAAACAGGTACACTGTGGAGACTTGCTTTCTGGTTTTCTTGAGTTGTATGTAAGTTGAAGGTAGTCACGAAGGGGGTTGACCAAATGTGTCCATTCAAGCTGGGATGGTGAATGGGAAAGGAGAACGTGGAAGGATGACAGAGGGGCTTAGGAAAGTGACCTTAGAAAAGTTTCAGAGAGTTTTTTTTTTTCCTGGCATAGATCAACAGGTGAAAGCGCAGCAGAGGAAGTGAGATGAGCATGGTAGAGTATTGGCAGCAAACTACTGGATCCCTGTTTAAATGAGAGACTCTTTTATTCATTCATGTAGCAATCAGTTTAAGGGCCTAGTTTATATCAAAAACTCTGCTAGGTCCTGGGGGGAAGAGGTGAATAAAAAAAACACACAATAGATTTCTATTAATTAGGGAAGAAGACACGTAAAATCATTAAGAGCCATCGCACACTTTTGCACCATAGGACTAGGCATGACGTGACTCCCTGGAAAAGCGGTTTTGTTTTGTGTAGACAGGAGTCTGATCTCTCTGCTGAGTGTTACAGTGGCCAGAATTGTTGAGATGTGAGCATTGTGGCTGCTCGCACTGAATGGTGTTTTCACGGGCCTATGCGTGGGCTGGCATAGAGACCCATCGGCCCTGGGCAAATCGTCATTGGAAGAAGAGAGGCTTCTGAGTCCCCTACCCTGGCTGCTCCAGGGTTTGGACACTTGAGATGCTTAGCTCAGTTCATTCGTGTACATGTACAGATGTCATCTCCGAGGCTGAACCCACATCTGTACGAGTTGCGTGTCAGAGGGGTTTTTGTCCATCGATGGATCACATCCTCTCCAGCCTGTCCTCTCCTGACATCTTAGTGGAGACCAGGCCTGGATGAGGATTCCCTGATGAGCATCTCCTGTCCTGTGATTGGTGGCGTGCTTTTTCAAATGAAACTTACTATGAGAGAAGTTAGTGAACTCCTTTTTCCTTCCTTACTCTCCTCCTCACCTTCGCCTCTCCCGAGCCAAATCCCCCTTTGTAGTGAAAAAGTCCATGAGAGAAGGGGCAGACGCAGCCCTGATGAAAAGGGAGTGAAAAAGAACGAAAAGGAAGCCCTAACATAGGGAGATTATTGTAAGCATCGATGAAAACACGAGGACTTTTTAAAAGGTATTTTAATAATCTGGATTCTCACCATTCATTAAATGCTTAATGAGACCATAGGTTAAGAATTTATTTTCCAGTTTTTAGTGAAAGCGTACTTGCCCTATCTTGAGCGTTTTGTTGTTGTTGTTGTTGTTGTTGTTGTTGTTGTTCTAGAAAGCTTTCCTGGATCCTTAAAGCCTTCTGAGGTCTGCTTCATCTTGGTTACTACATTGATTAAGCCCTTTGATGTTTAGCATCTAGTTCAACTAGAAATAATAAAGGCTGTGGGTGCCAATATTTTTCTTTGAGAAGGTGTGGGATTGGATTAAATGTACTCAGTGGATGTTTTTAAGCATTTTAAATACAGAACCTGTTAGATCACTTGGTTATTTTGCCAAAATATAGTCGAAGAGAGGGAAGAAGCATTTTAGGATTTTAGCCTATAGATATCCCACATTCTTATCTAAATTGTCTTGGGACTATTAACTAAATTAAAGCATTGGAACTGGGAAAACCTTTACCTTACAGTCCCAAGGGAGTACTCACATCTGCTACAGAATTTCTGTTTTTCCTGGGACATCAATGCTGATTTTCTGGGTCCTTTGGAACTGTGTTTTACTTTGTGTGGGCTGAACAGCAAGATGAGAATCAACTATGGAAAATTTCAAGGAATAATTCATGTGGTCCCATAACTATATTGCTAATCAGTGACTTCTTATTTGTGGGATAATTTCCCAAAGATTTGCCAAGAAAGAACAAATTTTCTTTTGATTCATTATGCCCAGGACTTTTGAGCTTGAGTCTTCAAGAAGAAATTGTTTGTATATGTATATTGTTTATATACTTTGCAGATGATAATTGGAATGCAGGACAATTTTCTGCTATTTTTTACATACATCAAGTAAATTGAAAATACTCATTTTTAATATATAAAGCATTTTGTGCTCATCAAAATCTGTTAACTGAAAGGCAAATATTGAATGATTCAGCTTATACGACCTACCTAGAATAGATAGAGCAGAATAGAGGTGACTAGCGGTTAGGGGCAAGGGAGAATGGGGAGTTACTCTTTGATGGGTACAGTGTTTTGGGGGAAGATGAAAAAGATTTGAGTATAGATTGTGGCGATAGGTACACAGCATTGTAAATATATTTAATGCTACTGAATTGTACACTCACAGATGGCTAAAATGGTAAATATCATACATATATTTTTTATAATTTTTAATGTCTAAAATGGTATATACACATAAATGTACATGTATATGTGCACGTGCAAGCACATGTATGTGTGTGTGTCTAAACAGTCAGTTCTTGGAAGTTATAAAATGTTTTTCTTCTTGGAAATTACAGAAAAATGTTTGTTTTCAAATAGGGAACACTTGTCTAAATATATTAAAAACATCTGTACCTTATAGAGCTAGTAAGAGGTCAGTTATAGTTGGGCATTAAATTATTTTATAAAATTCAGTATTTTTACTTATATATTGACAGTAAATTTTTATAAAATATGATGGAAAGACAATTATATTCATAATATGAAAAGCAATAAAGGACTAGGACAGTGCCTCACATATAGTAGGCATGCAGATATTTTTCGAATGAATAAAAATTATTAATATTAATAAATTAATAACCAGTTAATGAATAAAAATATGTCAGGACTCACATTTAGAAGACTTTAATAAATAGAAATGCATACTGTATTCTTAGATGGAGCTACAGTATTAAAACCTCACTTTCCCACTAATTATAAATATAGTCTAATCCCAATGCAAAAGTGTAAGCATTTTGTGTGTGGGGGTAGGGGAGGATGAAGAAATGTATTAAATGCATGCCCAGGATTCCCGTTTTGTTTTGTAGACAGGGTGGAGGGTGAGGGGTGCTCTGGCATGCAGGTTTTAGGATCCCGTAAGGTTGGGGAGCAGAAGACGACTTGATCCTAGTTCTGACACGTGCCAGCACTGTTGTCACAGATGAATTAACTCGGTGTCCCGTTTGTAGCCCACAGCCGCTTGTATACAAGAGTTCCTCACCCTTCTGGCTGTGTGCCACACCGTCGTTCCTGAGAAGGATGGCGACAACATCATCTACCAGGCCTCCTCCCCAGGTGAGGCCCCTTGGCCGGACATCCCTGGCTGTCCTCTTCTCTGGAGTCTGGGGTGTTTGCTGTCACTTGTGAGAGATGCAGTGGTGCAGCCTGCCCCACAAAGACCCCCCCGTTTGCCTCTAGTCTCACGTAGCTACCGATCTGTGACTGCAAGTATTAAAATTATAGAAAACTGGGTCCTCCTGACTCCTGGGACACTGTCAGTGAGAGGAGGCCTGGCCCATTCTGCATTTCCTTGCAGAAGGTGTTACATTAGAGCCATCCGGGGACAGTGGCGTTGACTTCCTTGTTTACCCCCAAACCCTCATGCATCTTCCACCCACTGCAAAGCTGTGTCTTGGAGCCTTTACCCACTCCTGGTGCTCTGTGGAGCCCACAGTGTGGATAAAACACCTCCTAGCTCAGAGAGGAGGCTGTGTCAGAAAGTCATGCGAATATCGCTTAAGATGATTAGAGAACTTGACCCTGACCGAGAAGAGTTGGTATGTGATCACTCTCATCCCCATGGATTAGTTTTGGGCCTGTGCCTTCTCCTCTTAACCAGTCTGCTTCCATCATGTCCCGGGTGGGGGCTGGGGGGGAGGAACAGTGAGCTGAGTGCCTTCTGTGCCCGAGTCCTTCCTGCAAGGACAGTCCCCCTCAGCTAGAGCAGAGTTGCTTCATTTGAAGAAGACTCGCTAAGCCGAATCCTGTCATTGCCACTGGTTAGTCAATGTTTCGTCAACTCTCGATTGACAGATGAAGCCGCTTTGGTGAAAGGAGCTAAGAAGCTGGGCTTCGTGTTCACGGCCAGGACGCCCTACTCCGTCATCATAGAAGCTGTGAGTGACACGCCCGGGCATCTCTCGGCCTTGTAGACCATGTTTTCAAAGGCGATAGATTTGGAATAGTGTGTCTATTGTCAGTATGGTGGCTAAATGCCTATTTTGTCTTCAGTGAGAAACTGGAGCTGTTGAAAACCTGAGGATGCGATGTGATTACATTAGTTCATTCACGTTGTCTTTGCATCACGGTCATTTTTCTCTCTTAACGACACCTCCCCGCGAGTTGGCACAGGGACGTGGCACTGTTTGCAGCTAAGAGCTTCCAGGGTGTTCTCTTTGTTCCCTAAGGGCCCCCTCACTCTGAGGACACGGCCTGCAGTTCTGTCTCCACAGCCCCAGTGATGTTGCTAGTGGGGCCTTTGGTCCATCAGCTTCCATCTCCTTGGCTGGGAGAGAAAGGAGTTAGCACTTAGGGTCTTTTTAATATATACATGAGTTTTTCTTTTCCCTGGAGTCAGGAGTGTATTTGTTTTACGATTTTTCCCCCTTAGTTTTCCTCTTACAAGGCCGAGGGAGAAATTTGGTGATGGGAAAACATTTAATTCAAGAATAAGATCAAAGAAAGACGCTTGAGATGGGCAGTAGAGGAAATTGCTGGTCGGGACTGGCAAGGCACTGGTGTTTTCTGAGATGACCAGGGAGGGGGGCTGTGTTTTCCTGCAGTCTGGGTCGATGGGGAGGTGCTCGTGGCCTTCTCTCTCCTCTCCATTTCTCGCCCCTCAGTTTGGGGAGGACTCGCAGATGATTGCGGGTTTTTTCTTTACTCATCCTTATATCCCCACTCCTCTTGAATGCATTAGAAATTCACTTGTAGCTTATATCATAACCTGAAGACATTCCTGACCTGGTGGTAGTCCGTTTTTCCTTTACTTACATGCAAAACCTATAAAATATCATACCTTATCTAAAGTTCCCATTTCTTGGCATTTTCAGTTTTGGTGGGGTTTTATTTGTTTGTTTGTTTTTGTTTTTGTTTTTAGTGGAATACAGAGATCACCTCAACTTTTATTCTTCTTCAATCAGCAGAGGGAACTCAGGAGTCAGTCAGAGAGGAACAGAGTCCTGACTGACTATAGCATTTCCTCCACAGAAGCTGTTCCTAAGTGAAGTCTTCCTCCTTTTCAGTTGAAGGAGACTTTTATTTTAACCTCCACGTGGGATGTTTGACTGTATGGGCCTGCTGTCTTCCACACAGCAGCGATGGGGATTGGGAGGGCGTGTGGCCGGTGAGGGAGACGACAAGGGGACAGTGGCTGTCTCTGCTTTGCTCACAGTGCCGGGTAAATAGGGGGAGGCTAGGGAGCCAATCGGCCTCGTCATTGTGGTGTTAGACGCCGGTGAAAAGTGGGCCGGCCCCACGATGCCATTTTATTAGACGATTAAGGCCACATTTGGAGGAGTTACAAAGGACTCATTAATTATGACTCAAAAATAACGATATTTTTCAAAATACTGCTCAACCTTTTATACTGGGGTAGCATCAAACCACAAATTCTTGAGTTGGGGACCAGCTGTTTACAGGACGTGGCCTGCCACATAATCATCTTCACAGCTGAGTCGATGGGCTGCCCGTGGGAGCAGTCAACATGACAATGGTGCAAGGGTCAGCTCCTGGTAGTCACAGCACTGGTGCCGAGGTCCGGGGTGACACAGTGGGCACTGGGAGGTGACAGAGCAGGGAGGGCTGAGGAGAAAGGAAACCTGGGGGTGGCAGAAAGAGAATGAAAGCCCTTACAGGCTGGATTAAGTGGGTCGTTAGTTGTGTTTTAGGATGCAGAGAGACAGGGCAGGGAGTGTGGATGGGACAGTAATGATTATTCAGTGTTGTTGTGTGCTAGTCGCACACTTGGTAATTTGCACGTTGCTTCTGTCAAACCCAGGGGACAGGTGCTATCACCGGTCCTGAGAAAGCTCCACACGTAGTGGCAGAATCTGTATTTGAACTCTAAAGCCCAGATTCTTTCCACTGTGACATATTGGGGAAATAGAGACAAGAGTTAATTAAAAAGTTTGCAAATGCCACACACGTGATCTGGAATATTCTGGGAAAAAAAATGAGAGCGTTGAGGTTCTAACTTTGAGGAATCTGAACAAAAGGACGTTTCATTAATTGCCCTAAAATCTGATGGCAGATTCGTAATTCCTTTTCTTCAAATCCCAAATTCCAGAAGGTGAGAATTTCAAGTGTTTTGCTAAACTTGGGGCATAGAGAAGTGACAGGAGGCTGTCTATGTGGTCTTCACGGATCACATTCAGTGTGAACAGTCACGTTTTGCCTTAGAAATTTGATGCGTTCTGTTACAGAGCATCGCCCTGGGGACGTTATGGTGTACGCGTCTGCTTCTGAAAAATGCATGACGTTCTGAATGCGGAAGTGTAGGCGACCCCAAGCTTTCAGAGGGACTCGTGTAGCTGGCACCTTTTGTTTTCATGTCTTGAAAGTGGTGGAGCTGTTATGACCCCCAAACTAACTGGAGAAAAATGTGAAGCTTCACCAGACGGGGGAGCTCTGACCCCACCAAACTGACTCGTAGGAACCAAGTGGTTGAAAGGCCTTTAGACCCCAAGAATGAGGGTGAGGTAGAGGGGGAAAGGTGTGGCCGTGGGGAGGTGTATGATGGGGAGACAGTTGCTTTGAGATCTGAATACTTCGCATCTCAGCTAAGAGCCTGATTTTCTTTCTCTAGATGGGACAGGAACAGACCTTTGGACTCCTTAATGTCCTGGAATTTTCTAGGTACGTTTCTCTTTCACGTGCTTCAAATTGTATGTGTAACAGTGTCATCAGAGTGTTTGCTTGATGGTGTGATTAAATATAGTATTAAATATAGTAAATATATCTCCACAAGCCCACTTCTCCCTGGCATTTATGGTTTTCATTAAAGAAATAGAAATAGGTAAAATAAAAAAAAATTTTTTTTCCCACATGAAATGCTGTGCTCCCACATCCCTCATTTTCTTTAGATTTCCCTAACCAGGTGTTCTCTATCAGGAGCCACAGACACGTCTGCAGTGTTTCGGGTTTCTTATTTCCATTGGTTCTTCCCACATCCATCCAGGCACTCCCTGCAGGGTCTGAGAAACTGACAAATGAGGTTAGATAAGATCAGATCATCCCATTAGAGGCCTGGTCTGAGGAGGCTGGTTCTCCTGTACGTATTTGAACTTGGTCTTCCCCAGTGTAGTTTATTTAATATAAGACCTGGGAATAATTGTTAGATTGTTTGTTTCCCTAGATGCTTCATAGTTGGTCATAAACAATACCTTAATGTCTTGTTTTTTTTCCTCCTCCTTAACACGGAACTGTCTATACTAGAGCAAGGTTCTGCTGCCATCTCGAAAGCATCTTTTCCTATTCTTAAAAGTAGGTGGGGTTTTCAGTAACTTTTGTTAAATGACCCCCACATTGTTTGCTCTGTTCGCTTTATAAGCTATTTGAAAAAGATCAGTTTTTTCACCCTCTTGTAGGAAATGCTTTCCTGCTCTAGTCTTTAGTGTTGGGACGGCAAACTTGAACTTTGGTGGGTCAGGAGGCCTTGGGGCTGAGTGTCCAAGAGGAGAGAGAGATGGTTGATAATAGTTCTTGTGGGGAGCAGAGGACAGGGTCTCGGTGTGGGGAGGTGAGGGACATAGCAAACACCTCTCTAGACGTTTCGTGCCCCAGATTTTGTTGATAGGGAAACCGTGTGCTGTTGTGTAGCTGCATTAATGGGGAACAGCAGTTATTGGAAGAAAGAGGAGGAGAGAAGGGAGTTGGATAAAAACAGGTGAATGTGGATGGAGATGTGAGGATGTATTTTAAAAAAATTCTCATGGGAGAGTAAGAGGGAACAAAAAAGTCATTCATGGTTACAGTTGTGGTTCTTTTTTAGTTGACTCATCTTTTTCCAGATGCCACTTAGTCACTCCTTTGAAGTAGTTGGTGTCAACCCTGCTTTATACAGACACAGAAATGTGGGGTGAATAACTTCGCTCAAAGGGTAGCTGAGAGAGAATTCCAATCCAGGTCAGAGACAGCACTGTGGGTTAGGATGCGGGAATGAACACGAGGCTGGAGAGGAAATGTCCCCTAGTCTTTGGAACCGGCGGTCCACTGGAAATGACCTCCCCGGGGGGTCTGAGACCCACTGCAGCTGGACACGTTGCGGGGGGCGGAGGGAAGAGATTTTGCAACAGAAGGAAGGAAGAGAGGAGAGTGGTCAGTCTTCTGGTGAGTTCAAGGCTTGGTGCTGCAGGAGGGGCGGGTGAAGGCCCAGATGAGGCTGCAGAGGGGGTGGGATCAGCAGGGAGAGGAATCTGGAGGCCGTGGGGAGCCATGGAAGGTCCCCTGAGTGTGGGCGGGTCCCAACGGAAGGTGACTAAGGCAGCGTCCGTGCTGGACTAGCGAGAGGAGTGCTAACTGCTCCTTGTCACTTGGCTTTGGCTGTTCTGCGGGTTGCCCATTTCTTTCCTCCCTGGCAAGAAGACGACTCAACATGGTGTTAAGTGGGTTCATAGCGAAGCTTCCACTTTGCTACTTACTTGGCAGATTCCGTCTTGTTTTTGAGCTGCTCAGTGAAGAAAAGTTCTTGCACAGAGCATCGTCAGAAGGGAGTTAGATGCTCATAGTAGGAGTTTAAGTTCTCTGTTCCTGTCTCTTCTATAAATAGCTATACCAGTGTGTTTCTGTGGCAGGGAAAGGAATAGGTGTGTGTACTTGATACATAAATAAAAAGAGTGGGAGATGTACAACTAAACTTTGAGGGGAAAGTAGGGAAAAACGGAACCTTCTCACTTTGGGGCCTGCCAGATCACCTTCCAATTTCTTTGCTGTTTAATCAAAGGATGCAGGTCCAATAAAACAGACCAGTGACAACTTCCCTTTTTTTCACTCTTATAGCAACAGAAAGAGGATGTCCGTGATTGTCCGAACACCCGCGGGGCAGCTCCGGCTCTACTGCAAAGGGGCCGTAAGTACTGGTGGGGAGCCGGGCCCAGCGGACGCTGCTGCCTGTCCCACCTGCTGTCCCTGTCATTCCCTGTCCCTGGCAGTTTGCCCGAGGTTGGACAGCTCCTTCAGGTTTGCAGCCAAGTTGATATAGCAGTAAAGGCCCCGCTGAAGGTCATGATGGCTCAAGCCAGGGTGGCAGAGACAGTTGGTGGAAAGCTTGCTTTTAGTCAATGGTTGGTTTCAGAAATAGAAGCTTGCTGTGTCATGGGGAATCCTTGGAGTGTGAGTTCTGGTTCCAGTTTCACCACCACTGAGTGGTGGAGACTTTAGGAAGATAAAGTAAATGGTTTTGACCTGTGACAATCTTCTTTTGAGTATGCTGAAGGATAGATATAGGTATTTATCTATCAGTCTATATAGAGAGCTCTATCTATCTCTCTGAGTACTTAAAGCAGCTGTTCTCCTCAATTTTTATGATTTATGATTTTACTCATCAGAGGGCTATGCGACAGGCGTGAGGGTCATGTCCATTTGTGGCCACATTTTTACTGCCCCCTTTGGTCCTGGGGCCAGCTTTTTGTTCTTTCTGCCTCCCAGGAATCAAATCTAAACATATTATCTTTAAGAAAAGATGTTATTGCTAATAAGCCTAACTTACAAAACTATATCCTATTAAATTGTGGCTTTATGTGTTGAAGGAAAGAATTATTAAGCTCATTTAATGAGACCATGTCAGAAAGATGAAGGTCTATACTAGGATTAATGATCGGTTGAAAATTGTACTAATTTTTATCAATTGTGGGAAGAAGCATGGCCTTATTTGAGTTATACTGTGATGAGAGCTTTTAAAAACTGAGTGGTGCATGTGAATTCTAAATGCATTCTATCTGGACCCATTAAAGAATTCTGCGTTTATGGTGACAATGGAAATCAGGGTCACCTAGGTTATATCCTCACGTGATACGCTTTTTAAACTTTTTATTTGTTTATTTGCCATTGTGTCCTAAGTACCAGAGCAAGTACAAAAGGCTGTGACTGTAAACGGTGTGAATACGAGAAGGTTGCAGTAGGAATTATGGGATTTAATGTTCTTCAGCCTGAACCCCCACCCCTAGCCCCAACCAAGCTAGATTTCTATTAAGAAAAATGCAGTGTCCTAAAACTGTACCGTTTATAGCATATTTGGTGGATCACTGGTGGCATCCGGTCCCCCAGCCCTGCTTGTCAGTCATGGCAGTCTGCCACCTGGTGATGAGTTGTCACACCCACCTGGGTTCAGTGCCTGGGGGCGGTCGAACCTGCCCGAGTCAAGATTTTTGACCGTGGCAGGAAGCAAGAGTGTACTCGAACAATATAGGATGTGTGGTCCACCCTCCCCACTTCTGCAAAAAGACATTATAAACTGTGGTCTGAGCTTTGCAGTTTTGGGTGAAGCCAGCGCCACTGGGCTCCCTGGCTCTCCTGACGCCTGTGGTCCTCCCCGACACGCTTTTATTTTGATGCTTCCGCGCCCAGTTTGCTTTCCAAGATCATCACTGATGCCAGCCGAGAGCTCGGCTTGCATGCCCACTCGAGCCTTCTCATGCCTGAAATGTGGACAGCACCGACATGAAGCTGCATTGGCACTGCTAACCTGAAACTCTGCTCAGGGACGTGCCAGTCACCAGGTTTCCCTATTTTACAGGACAATGTCATTTTCGAGAGACTTTCAAAAGATTCCAAATACATGGAGGAAACGTTATGCCATCTGGAATATTTTGCCACAGAAGGTGAGTTGCAATTTGGAGATATTATTTTTAACCATTGACGTCATAGTTTCGAGGGCCCATGGCCAGAGCTTGGGTCCTAGGTCACGTTCTGAATAGACACGTCACGTTTGTGCTCACCTGGCCTGGTAGGAGTGTGGTCTTCCAGTGCCAGCCCCTGTCCCCAGCCGTCACATTCTGTGCCGGTGGCAGTGACGAGATGCATGGCACAGTCCAGTGCAGTGACCTGCATGTGACTGTTAACTCTCCCTGCAGAGCAGAGGGGGTAGGCGGGCCAGGTCCCAGTATGTAGGATCAGCTCACAGTTACGGCCTTCTTCTTGGAGAGGCCATGTTGTTATTTTCCCATCTCTCTCTTGTTATCTTATGGCACTGGTTTACCCTAGTGTCGTGGGAATGGCACAGAGGAAGCTAACAACTTAAAGAAATAAGTCACTGAGCTTGGAGAGGAAGATGAGGAAGGCAGTTCTCTGAAAGGCTTTAAAGGACGTGGATGAAAGTCGGCACTTGCTTAAGTGCCGACTGCTACTTTCCTGTCACATGCTCCTGTCTCTCTCTCTCTCTCTCTCTCTCTCTCTCTCTCACACACACACACACACACACACACACACTCAGACATGGCTGCTTGAGAGTCTGATCTTTCACGTGGTAGCACATTGGGCTTCTCTTGCCATCCTGAAACGTGCTTCCTGCCACCTCTGCCTGCTGACACCTGCTGCTGTCTGTCTGCACCTGGACTGGGCACCACTCCCGGGCCCCTCTGCCAAGGAAGTCCCCTCTCATGGCTCCTCCTGTCTGGAGTTCCAGAAGAGGCAGCTTATGTTAAAAGACAGTAGAGATGTTTTTAAATTCCCTTGTTAGATGTGTGAAAGTTGAACTAGAGCAACCTAAAAGGTGATGGTTCCTTTAGATTTTTGAACATATGATGGAACCGCATGGTGTGGCGTGGCTGGGTCACTCTGCGGCTCTTTTGCAGGCCTGAGGACTCTCTGCGTGGCCTATGCTGACCTCTCAGAGAAGGATTATGAGGAGTGGCTGGAAGTCTATCGAGAAGCCAGCACCATATTGAAAGACAGAGCTCAGCGGCTGGAGGCCTGTTATGAGATCATCGAGAAGGTACTGCTGTCTGGGGAGAGGCGTAAGCGCCCATCAATCAATGTCTCAGAGCAGGAATCCTTCCCCTGTAAAGTGATGCTCTTTTCTCGTGAGCTTTTGCTTTTAATCATTTCTTTCTTTGCTTTAAGAGACCCTTCGTTTTCATGGGATATCTGAGATCCAGCCACCCTCAGCTAAACGTTAATGATATCTTAAAATGTTTTAGGTCAAAAACAGCATCAGTGACTTTCTTGTTTTGCCTTAGAATAGGCTTAAAAAGGTTAGCTCATTCTGTTGAGTTACAGGAGCAATCAGAATTCGTGAGCTGGCTGGATATACTTAGTGTTATACACACTGAGAACTTCACACTTACTTAATCTAATAATTTTTAAGCTTTGCCATTGCTACTCCACATTACCTGCTTTGATTTTTTTTGTTGTTGTTTTCCATTTACCTAAAGACATTGGCTTTCTATATATTGGATTCCCCCTGTTACAGAACAAAATTCAGCCTCGTAAATTTGAAGATCTAATTGGCTTCCCTATGCGGTTTGTGAGTGGGCCAGCACCCCATCCAGCAACCTGAATGGGGCTCTCAGGTGTTGTATGGAAGGTTTTTAAAGGCAGAAGGGTGTGGCTGGGGAATTATTAGCCAAAGGAAAGAAAAGGTTCCTTTTAGTCCAGGTCATCTTCTTTTCTGGGGAAGGGAACAGCAGGGGGTCTTATCAAGCAGATAGCCTCATTCATATTGATCAGAAAATTCCAGACTGATTGGTTTCAGGTTCTGCTCCTGTGAGAGGCTGAAACTGCAATGTAGGGTAGTTATTAAGTTTTGGTTTGGTGACGTGACTTAGCAAAAGCCACTCCATTTTGGCCTGTTTCTTTTGTTAACAGCTCAAATCTGGGAGCCGGGTTTCGCCTTTTTCCCTGTCCTGTCAGCGACCATTGGTCCATCCAGTTTTCATTTTCTCATACCTCTGAAGTCATCACTTGATTGCTTTTTTTCATTCCTTTATGTATGTGTGTGTGTGTTTATTTCCACTTTGCTTCTTTATACTCAGCTTTTGAGTTTTATATTCATTTGTTTATCATTTTAATGGAATTTGGGTAAGAGCAGAACTGAATTCAAGTGTTTCTGTGCCCTGCTTTATTGGAAATATCTAAAGTTACTTTTAGAATCAGAAAAGAGGTTGAATAGGTGACATGCACAGGTGTATGTGGTGGCTTTCCTCACCAGTTGATCCATACTCAAGTGAAGTCAGCTTGTCAGCCCTGAATCAGTCCTTCTTGTGCAAACTATAACATAATACTTGATCACTTGTGGAGTGAAAGGGATGGGCTAAGGCACTATCAATACCCTTAGGAAAACCCGCCCGAGTGCTTGGCTGCCAGTGACTTCTGTCCTAACGGGCCTGTGGACCAGAAATAAATGATGAGTACTGGGTTGCTCATGTGGATGGAGAGGTTCTCGCACTGCAAGTGGTTCTGGAACACCACTCATCTAGGTGTCATTAATTTTCTGCAAACAAAGGTTTAATGAGGAGGAAATAGGTAGTTGTCTCAGAACCCTGTGACTGCCTTTTTTTCTTTTGTCAGGGTTTCGTCATAAATGCTGCTCCTACGTACATACCAAACTTTAATTAATTGGAGGTATTTTTCAATCTAGAATTTATTGTTACTTGGAGCCACGGCCATAGAAGACCGCCTTCAAGCAGGTGTTCCGGAAACCATAGCAACTCTGCTGAAGGCAGAAATTAAAATATGGGTGTTGACAGGCGACAAGCAAGAAACTGCAATTAATATAGGTAATTAATTTTAAAATAGTTTCCTAGTGCTGTTTTTTGTGTCATTCTTAAAGTGTCTTCTCAAAGTGCCTAAGGGGTCCCTAACTGCATTGAAGATTATATTTTAGAGAACTCTTTATTCTAAGGCCAAGAAAATTGTACCAAAATCAAATGAAGATGCTCCCATGGGCATTATCTGCCTGTTATAAAACAAACTATTGCATCTTCCTGAAAAGTATTCTACACAGTTATATGGATTATAGAATTCAAGAGTTGACAACTTGGATTTTCTTATTGATTTCTTCACAAAATTTTAGTCTAAGAGACTAAGCATGTTTTCACTAAGTTTAAATATGTACTGTAATTTTACATAATTATAACCATTTTCATGATTTTACCAGTTGATGGGTTTTTCTAAGTTCTATATTTTTCACTTCCCCACCTGGGTCAGCAACTTCTTTGCTTGCTAAGCATCGCGCAGAAATCGAAATTGAAGACAGAGAATTTAAGTCCAAGAAACTTTATTTGTGGTAAAGAGGTATACTTTAAATTTGAAAAGGAGTTGAGACTAATCTTTTTTATTAAAAAAATCTAATTTTGATTATTTGATTTATTTTAAAAATCATCTGGTATTTCTGTCACCATCATTGTTTAATAAACCCTGGCATATGTGATAGAATTAATATATGAGGACAACATGACTTGTATTTATGGAAATAGATTCTTTGTCACAACTCGCTTCAGGAAGAAACATACTAGAACATCTGAATTTCAGTGACTGTCGTCTCGTTCAGAGTGGATTCCCTAGAACATTATCGGCTAAATCCAGTGGTGCTTTTTCTTGAACCTTCTCTTTTGAATCAGCTCTGACTCTCTTAAAGGGTAACTATGACCATAGATAATACCTACCATCTAGAGTGAAGTTCATTTTTTTTTAAATGGACAAAAGCCATTTAATCATTTCTTGTCAAGGCGGTAACTATCAAATGCAGTTTGTGCTCCCAACCAACTGAAACTAAAGTCACAAGAGAGTGACATGTGATTTGATTCATGAGTGGTCTCTGAAGCATCAGGTATAGACCATTGATCGATTTGTGCAAGTTGTCTCACAAAAGCATGATTTTGGAAAACAGCGTGGTGATGTTTCTGTGCAGAGCCATCACTGCTACTAAAAATTATAAACCTGGACCTACAGCCCTTTAGTGATGCTGGCCACATCTTTATAATGAAGGATAATACCTTTGCTGTTGGCACAATGTCTCTTTCTGTGTACATCGGCCCTTCGGGATTATTTCCCATATAATTTGGCCTAAAACACCTTCTCTCGATCATATAGGGCACATAGAGTTGATTGCTGCCCTGAAGAGCTTAACATTTAGGGGTGTGTTTTCTGATCTCCTATAGCAATACTGAAAGAAGCAGGTAAATGCGCAAGTTAAAATCGAACTGTAGTGATAAGCTTTCTTAATGTTCGAGTGTTTCTGCTGGACAAATGGCCTTGGCCCCAGAGTTAACTTCCATGAACATTTCTCATGTTCGCCCCGAGAAGCGAGCATGAGAAGGGACTGCCATCTCCTGCTGCCCTAGCCGTGTCACCCTGCCCTCTGGAGCACACGTGTCCCTTTTTCTGCTTGTTCCTTATGTTACACCTGAGCTTATCAGGGTCTAATTAAGTTGGGGATAAACACAACTAAAAGCAAAGGGCTGAAAATCAACCCAGAAAACACCAGTGGGCTCTTATTCCCAAAGGAAAACTTTTTACTTGCACCCATTGGTTGTCCCAAGCCTTAGGAGACAATCAATACCTGTCCAGTTTTTACAGATAACAGCCATATAATTTTGTGCTGTTTTTTAAAGTAGGTATAACAGCATTTGTAGTTTTCGTTTCAGAGCACTCACATTCATTAGCTATGTTAAAATTGATCTTTTTAAAATTTTATTTTTAATTTTTTAATTATAGTTGACAATCAGTATTATAAAATTGGTCTTTTTTAGCCAATGCTCCTCAAGACCACTGGAAGATGATCCCTCCTACTTATAAACTGATGACTTTACCAAGGTCTCAGATTTATCCTGGAGCTTTTCTGTGCTTATATTTGTGCTCGTTTGTCAATAGAATTCAAACATCTCTTTGGTGTTGCTAAGTATGCTATCAACAGCTAGGAAACTGATGTTCTTTGAAGAAACTATGCCTGAATTCTTTTTCACTTTGCATTCAGAACTCAAGTTTGTAACCCTGGGTGATAACGAGAGATTAAATGTCATTTTCTGACTTAAAACATCTGTTGAGCCTACAGAATGTGTAGACGTCCAGACATTTTATCAGACTTGCTCATGTCAGACCACGGGTGACAGCCATAAGCGGCACGAGACCCTGTTCCAGGTGCATTGTGGATTTTAAGCCCATGTTCTAGCTACATAGTCCTCATCCCCTCAGTGAGAAGAACCACATTGATCTCTCTCCCATTGTACTAACTGGATATTCTGTACACTGTAGTGCACTCCATGTGTGTTTTGGGGTGCCCAGGAGATAGTTGGGAAGAAGGTCCAGTGTCCAGAGGTTCTACTTCTGGATGAAATAAAGAAAGAGAACAAATTAAGATTCTCTGTGAGCACCAAGGACTGTGCTAAGACTGTTTTTGGACACTGTCTTTAGTCTTTACATGTGAACAGTCTCAAAGGGGAAATTCAGGGTTTACAAAGGTCACGCTCTGTTAGTGACCAGCCTGGTGCTAGGTCTCAGGACTCATTTTAAATGGAGTCACACAGGTTTCACAAAATCCACTCCCTGAAATCTGAGTTGGCAGACCGGGAGAGAAAGGTTTCCTATTTCATCCATTGTAAGATGCACATTGTTGTTATATTTTAACCTCTCGGAAGTTGGGATGCCTTACAATTGTTGACTCTTCCAGTTTCAATTGGCAGCATGTCCTTCGTGGCACATATGGTAAGAGCTGTGGTGTACTTGGGCTGTTGCCTCTCTTCAGTATTTGATCTATATTAAATAATTATATTAAATTTCATAGTTAGAAAATTTATTTTTGAAGTGTAACTTGTAGTTCATGCCTTGATAATAAATATGCTGAGCCAAATTACAATCCAGGATATTTGTCTCTTGTGACTATTATGGTCGTAGATAATTATTTTGCTTGTAGGTTTCAGGTAATTTAGAACCAGGGTGAGGCCAGACTCTTGCTATGCTGTGCTTGCATTTATGAAAACTAGCTGTGTTTTAAGGAGTCGGTCATTTTCATTTTTTAGGTTTAAAATTTGGCATCAGCCAGGCTAAAGTGAAACCTCAGGTGTAGCCTTCGTGACTTGTGTGGCCGTCATTTCCTTGTTACCACTGGATAAAACATCTACTAAATAGTTGGATGCTAGATGCGAAGTTTTCTGAATCTGTAATTTGTTTCTAATGAATGTAGGATGAGTGAGAACAAAATCCTGGTGGGTGTTCCATTTTAAAGTTATTAAGATGGAAATAGCTTTCATTGTAATCCATTTGGGCCTCTCCCATTTTGCTCCCCCATCATGTGACACTCTTAAACCACTTCAATAGTCTTAGAAGTTTAATTTTTTAAAGAGTTTTAAATAAGTTTTATTTATTTATTTATTTATTTATTTTTTTAGGCAAGGCAACCCTTGGTTGACCTCACAGATTGCAAGGACCTTGTCAGCTTACAATCCCTTATTTATTTTTATTTTTATTTTTATTTTTAACACCTACAGCACCTGGTCTTCTAGGTGGTCTCCCATCCAAGTACTAACCAGGCCCGACCTTGCTTAGCTTCCGAGATCAGACATCAGGCTTATTCAGGGTGGCATGGCTGTAGACATCAAGTAAGTTTTAAATATGGTATTTGCCCCTCCTATTATTGTCTATAGATTGCTTTGCTTACTAAAAGGAAGACAAGTCCCCATTCTCAGGTGAAGCTGGGGCAGTGTTTGGTGGCATTCATACTTTTCGTGTTGTTTTCCCAGAAAAGTCAGATACATTATTTCTTTGATAATGTGCAGCCAGCATTGTCACCTGATGCTCTGCTATCAGCTTGGAGGAGCTATGTTCTCTAATAGGGAGGCAAGTTAATTATGAGTGAAGCAGATGAGGAAGCACTAATTAATTATGCAATAGAGATCTTAAGCATGACTGCTATAATTGGTAGTTACTCAATAAATGTTAGCTATATACTGTGCTAAGTTCCTTATGTAAGGTTTATAATTGATGCCTTCGAGTAGGCATTATCCTTTTTTCAGAGATGAAACTGTGGCACAGATATGTCAAGCCGCTTAGCCTAGGTCACAGAGGTGTGAGTGTGCTGAAAATCTGAGCAAGTGACTGCCACACTTGACGTTCACTTCCCAGGAGGAAAAATATCTGAGCTGAAAAGACCTGGGAAGACTTGACAGATAAATAGGCTTAAAACTTGAGGCTTCAAGAGTTTATTTATGTAGGAATAAAAAAAAGAGACTGAATGGGTCAGGAGGGCCCGGTTTGGGGGAAGGTCATGAGGCGAAGCATAGTGTGTCTTGCATGTGATGGAGTGTGCCTAAGACGGGCCGAAGGATCTGGAAGGAAGGTGCCCTGGCGTGACCAACCCTGGCAGAGTCCTCAGCCTTTGGGCTCGGGATGACGAAGTGGTCTGCCCTGAGCCTCTTTGACCCCATCATGAATAGGGCCAGGGTCCCATCTTTCATCACTCATTTCTGCTGTTGGGCATGTGCTTCCTACACACACACTCAGATGCCGATTGACTGCTTTCCCCGTGAAAATATTTAGAACGAGCAGCACACTTAATGAGGGCTTGGAAGCCTGTTGAATCCCAATGATGTGTAGCTTCATTTACCTGATCCTAGGATGCATGGTTAGGAAGGATAAATGTTCCCTAACCCTGCCAAAACCATGGCCAAGGAAAAGTGGATCTGGATATATATCTTTGATAATATGAGCTCACCGCAGACAAGGAGACCAAGAGATTGGGTTTAGTGATATTTTTTAGGATGAATCGTTATCTTATTTATTGTTTTAGAATCCAGTCTAACTCTCAGTACTATAGACTCTACCGTTTTGATTTCTTGGGACGTTGATCATGCTCAGGTCATCGAAAGACTGAACACCTTTGTAGTCTGCCATTAGTTTCAACTGTAGTAAAAAGCGAAATCCCCAAGGTTGTCGTCTCAGTCATTTTACGGCTGTCTTGTTAGACCACAAGATTAAAGAACTAGATGTCAATTTACAAGTGCGGACTGACGGTTCGTACCTGGCGCTTCTCCAAGAGTTGATCTCATTTTATCCAAAAACATTAGAAATCAAGCACACTAAACGTGGATTGACATCATTTGATGTGCTCCGTTAGCTAAGTCACAGTTAACCCTGTTAAACTTCCATGGTCTGTCTACTGCAAGTGTTCTGTGTGATCATTCTCTAAGCAAAATCTCACTCCATTTCACAAATGATAAGAAAAACAGCAACCTGGTCCTTCTCAGAAAGCTTTCCCTTTGTATATTTAAATTCATGCAGGTGTCATGGTTTTATTTATTGCCCTCTCCCCCCAATGGCTAGAAAAGTACTTAACGTCTTTCCATATCTTTTTGCAGCTTCAGTTGTCAAGCAGCATTTCGCTTAAATTGAAAAATATAAAATAGAGCAGCAAGCTAGGGCTTAAAAATTACAGCTCGCTTCTGCAGCTGTTGTTTAAATCAAAAACTACCAGCAAATCCTTTTGCATCAGCTTTTCTAAATTTGTAACAGTCTCTATGGCATGAAGTTGCCTGAAGTCTCTGGGGATAAAGAAAGAGCGAGCCTAACATGGAAGTGATTAAAATGGCAATATCTCCTTTTGTGAATGAAAATAAAATATAGGTCTCCCTTCTGGACCTAGCCTGAGAATTTATGTGAAGGAGGAATACATTTGTAAAGTTTTAATGGGAGACAAAGAGTTCAATTATTTTAGTCCTACCATGTAGAACTTTTAATGGCATTCTGGGAAATTCTCATTTTTACTCATCCCTATTGTTAAAATACAGACATGACCAAGTTTGAAAAAGCACAGAAAATTGTGTCATGTCCCACCCCATGCCTTTTTGTTTTGTTTTAGAAGTTTAATAGATATTTGCCTATGTGGTATTGTGATTTTAAATCATTCAGTTTGTTTTAGTTTTTAAAATAACATGTGGTGGTTTTAACAAGCGAAATAACTTCATTCCCTTGAGATAACCATTGTTAACAGCCTGGACTATGTCTTTACGGTGTTGCTTTAAAAAAAATAACATTTGGATTAAAAGCTATAATTTTGTGCTTTTAAAATAAAATTTGTCTTCTGAGCCGATTTGCCAAATATTCCTCTCGAATGACAATTAGTGAAGGATATACTTTGTACATTTCAAAATAAACAAATAAAAATATCTGTTCCTCCTCCTCAAAAAACAGAAACAGAACAAAACAAAACAAAAAACAAGGTTTTTTTTAATCTTAATTTTTGTCTGTCTGGAATTTTATGTGTGCCTTTCAGTAGAGTTTTCCCAAGATTTAAAGGAGACCTGCTGAGGGGAACTGAGCACATGAACACGACAGTCCTGTGCCTGTCTCCGTTTCTAGTTACAGTAGCATCTGTGGGGATGGATATTTCCGTTGTGTTGTCTGCAGGCTTCTCCTCATTTTAGAAACAGCACTGGTTAAGGCCCGTCTTTGAGACTGTCACATATGTCCTTGTTCCAAGATTGAAATTCTGTGTACCGATGATTTGTTTTATGCGTCTGGAATCAGTGACCCATTATCTTAAGGTGCTGAGAATAAACAGTCAGGGCCAGTTTACAGGTGGAAGGAATCTTGTCTTTCCTCAGTGAGATGAATTGAGATGGGGGTTGGTAAAAAGCACACGATGCCACCTCTCTCTTGAGGGACTCTGAAAAGGTGGAGGGTAATTTTAAAGACTAGAGATCTGACAGATACCTGTTTTGGGGGGTTGCTGGAGCCACCTCCTCCCCAGAGTGTGTGGGTTTGAGGGGGAGGAGTCGGTAGATGCTCTCATCTTGGTCTGTGGTGTCACTGAGTGTCCCCAGCTGTCTCAGAGTGAATTGCAAAGCCTGAGTAAGAAAAAGCTTCTAGGAAAATATGTGGAAAAGATTATCTTGCACCCTATAGAGATAACTTTATTTAAAAAGTGGATGAAAATTGTAGATAAGAATTGGTGTTAGAAGACTTTTGTTCCAAAACAAACTTAAAAAAAAAAACAAACCAGGTTTAATTCTTGAAATGGAGATTACTTTGAACTTTTGGTATGAAAAGTGAATCCTTCGATGGAGAATAGTATTCCTTTGAAATCAGTTGTGAGAATCACCTACTTTTTCAAAAAGCAAATGAAGGATCTTGATACGATGATAGGCATGGTTCTGTAAATTTAGGAACACCATTAGATTTTGTCTTTCTGAAGTGTTTGCTGTTATTTTAGATAACCCAAGGCTTATCCTAATATTACACAAGGTTGACAAGGATAAAAAAAATCCACAGAAAATTGACAAGTATTTATTTTAGCCATTAGTTACGAAGACCTCCCCAAGCAGTTCTCTTAAAGCTGTCTGCAAGAATCAAAATCAATCTAAACTTACTTTTCCTACTCTTCACTCTTGCCCAGTTCTTCTCTATGAACCAGGATCTTTAAAGTGATGATAAAGAAGATATGAGAAGGGAGGCTGAACTTGAACAACCATTGAAAAAAGATGCATTCAATGATGGAATGGTCAATTTATGTGTGTTGTCTCTTCTCTTAGGATATTCCTGCCGATTGGTATCACAAAATATGGCCCTGATCCTACTGAAGGAGGCTTCTTTGGATGTAAGTAGTTTTTCAAAAGTTGCATTTGATATAATTATGTTATACTCTTTATTCACTTGTTTCTACTATACCTGCTAATCGAGTTTTTTTTTAACTAAATAGAAAACTACTGTGTGTTTCTGTTTTTATTTATAACAAATATCATCAAGTCTTATCTTAATCTTCAAAATAATAAGCTTAGAACATTGCTGCCTGATAATACTTTATTTTACTCTCCTAGAATTGTGAATTTACAATAGGATAGTTTTTAATCTGGTTTAGCTTCCTACTGTGATTTATGTTAAGTGGTGATGGTTAATTTTAGTGCTGGTTACTAAAGAGACTTGTAGGGTCTTGTTCCTAGTACAAACTTGAAATTAAAGATGATATTCAAGTGTCAGGAGTTGTTTAAATTTATACAGTAATAGGATACATATGTACTTAATTTCCTAATGCCACCAACTCATAGAGAATTGGATGGCATGGTTCTCTGAGCATTTTAGACATCTACCCACCCCATCATGGCCAAAAGTCACTGATGAGACCAGGAGTGGGAGTTGATTTGAGAGTAACCTATGACCTGGGAAGTGGTTTGATATGAAGATATGAGCTAAACAATGAGATTCATTTGTCAGGCCTTTTAACAAGGGCTTGTAGCTGATGGGCACCCACAGCCACACTTCCCGTTAGCCAATGACAGGGCTAGTTATCATTTTAAATGGAGGAGATACAGCACAGGGACTTCTATACTTGCAAATTGGCAAGGCCCGTGGATCCTGTGCAGGCCGGGCACTCTCTCCCTCTTCCAGACGCCCCTTCTCTTGTCAGTCTCCAAGTCCCTAAATAGTTACTTGTTTTGGGATCTAGAGAGAAAAATGATACTTCTGTGAGGCCTTATTTCTAGAACATGTATTTTCTGTTTCTGAATCACGAGTAGTAGGAATCACTCCTTGTATCTTTAAGGAAAACATGAGCAAAATCCGATAGGTTGGATTAGGTCATAGGGTACAAATTGTTTGGCCAACTAGCACATGTGGCTGCTATTGACCATAATAATAACCCTTTGACATATGTGGCAGCTGCCGCCAGAGTCTGCAGCCAGGATCTGGGCAGGGGGTGGTGGTGCGTGTGTAATTTAAGCAATAACGCAGAGATTAAATATGTAATTGAAAATGATTTTGCAGAATAAAACTGAAGTCTGGTGTATTTTGAACAGGAAATTATTGCAGACATATAAATAGCTTACTGTACAGTTTAATTATAGTCTTAGTAGTAGACAAGACTCAATGGAGAAATCTCCACACGGAGATTCAAGAAGGACAAAGTCCCACTGCCTTTGTATGAAAATCACAAAAGCTATAATGCCAGACTGAAAGTAAAAACAGATCTATTTCCTTCAAGTTAATTTTTTGGACTATAATTATGCAGAGAGTTATTACTTCATGGCCATATACAATTTCTTTATCACCGTCTAATATATTAACTTGATGCTCTTTTCCTTGTTATTTGTGTAGCACTGAAAGAAGTTAAATTTAGTTTTAGAGGTTGATTATTTTAACATCTTAATTTATTTAAGTTATGGGATTTTCTATTTCATCGAATCCGTGAGTTAAAATCAGTTTTTGTTATATCAGTTTCCTTCATTGAGAAATGACAGGATAGTTTGTGAGTAGGAAATGATTTGAAGTGTTTGGCTTCTGCAAACTGGCTTATTTGACAAAAAACTCTTAAATTAGGTCCAGAGATGAGAACTTAGATACTCGACTTGCTGACCCAGTTCTCGCTTGGTGTAATCTCAACTTTGCTGTTTATCATGGTCTTATTTCTGAATTTCTCAAATTTATTAATTTTTGTTAGAATTCATCGTGAAATTTGCTAAGTTATTTATATTTTTATTTTCCCATGGTTTTCTTCATTACTGTAGAATTGGAAAAATCAGCATTGTCCTGGGGAGAATATTTTAAGAAACATGCTCCCCTTCTTCATTGTTCTCTATGAGCTTTCCCTCATCAATCAATCTTAATATCTACATTGAAAATACACACAATAAATAAGAACTATTAGAAATAGGGAAAGAAAGGAGAAGGCTTCTTACTGTTTTGCAAGATGGCAATTGGTGATGTGACACATGTAATAGACCAAACCTTTTCTATTTAATCTACCAACCCCTGCTGCCTCATGATGCATTGCTTTTGTATTAGCTTACTTAGAGGCTCCATGTTTTATATTATGACTTTAAACAATGAAGAAATTGATTATTGGTCTATACGTTATGTGCAGGTTCCAGCATACAGTCACGTTACACTGAGGCAAGCAGTGTTAGAATCTGTGGCCAGGTGTGCACACTATAAAGGGCCAAATGGGCATGGGTGGACATTTAGGTGGCACTTTGAAATTTCTTAGTATATTCAAGAACTTAAGATGTTGATGGCATAAATCCCTATGCTTTCTGATTTGACTCTCGTGGTACCTGAGTTTTACTCACATTGCTCCACCACTTGTAGGACTTCAGCGACTTTTTTGATGACAGGCAGGTTGAGGGTGACTTACTCCAGTAACTGGCCCAGGCGCAGTGCTGGGCTGTGTGATGGGAAATCACGTGAGCTGACCTCTGAGCAGTCAGGAGCTGAGGAATAGTGTGGGGGCAACATGCGAGAGAAAAAAGTGGAAAAGCTACTGGCATAGATGGTTCTTCCTGCAGAGTCTTAAAGAGCTGAATGCTATCGGGAAAGATTTATTGTCATGCGCGGGAGAGGATGCTGGATGGGGTATCCGGAAGCGGAGGAAGCATGCGGCAGCCCCATGTGAATAGAATGTTGGCAGGGTTTGGGTTTTCACTTAGTGAGAACCCTGGTGTGGGATACTTGAAAACAATCTTATTAGGACATTAGCTCATTTTAAGCTCTAGAGCAGCGGTCCGCAATCTTTTTGGTACCAGGGACCAGCGCTTCTATGAGAATCTAATGCCCGATGATCTGAAGCAGAGCTGAGGCGGTGATGCTGGCACTGGGGAACGGCTGCAAATACAGGTGAAGCTTCACTCACTCACGCACTGCTCACCTCCTGCTGTGTGGCCTGGTTTCTAACAGGCCATGGACTGGTACTGGATGGTGGCCTGGGGGTTGGGGACCCCTACTCTAGAGCAATGAAGAATTACATTAATGGCAGTAAAAATGAATTAACAAAGGAGACCATGTTCTTTGTTAGAAATGATAGGATTAAGGTTCTATTAATAGTTAAAATGTCCTTTTTTTGTAAGGTCTCTACGTGGGACAGGGTGAGTTGCAAAACACTGGTAGAAAGGAGATATGAGTAGTAGTTGGTATGCCCTGAGATTTTTCTAGAACACATGGACTAGCATACTGCTATACTAAATTTAACTTGCATTTTTATTAGGTTCTTCAGTGATGAGAAGGAGTTTGCTTAGTATTGAAATGGAAAGAACTCTCAATTCTCTAAAAGGTGACAATGTAACTAAAAACTTGAACTTGAGTTTTTGTTTTCCAGTACTGGTGGACCAGGTTACCCTAACAAAGCCTACTGAAAATAAGTAGACTGTTGAATAAAATATTTTTAAAAAATATTTTTAAGAGCACTGAAGAGAAGACAAGTGTGGGATTCTCAGGTAAAGCCACAGGGAGAACAGAAACCCAGGAACCAAGGGAATCACTGGGGCAGTGATGCCATTTTGTGCTGGGGCATTAGCTGGAGACCTTAAAGAGCCACAGTGTCAGGGTGAGACTGAACCAGAAGTAAAGCAAGCTTTCGATGGGCTTAAAGCCTGGCTTCTCCTCTCCTGTATGGTCCAGCAGTAAATTCAGAAGCATCTCTCAAAAGCAAATTCAGATGTTCTTCATAGGAAGACACTTTGAGTGCAAATAATGAGTTCACTGATGCAAATAATAAAACACAGGAGAAAAGATCTCTCGGGCTATTAGTACAAAAAAGACACCAGAAATAAGCTACAAAGATTGAAGATACGGGAATAACCAGGTGTAAGATATGAAAGAACCATGCTGACTGTGATTTAAAAAATAGACAGTAAGCCTAAGGATATCTGTGGAGAATGATAAACTATAAAATGCAATGTAACACATGTAAGAAATGGCTAAATAGAAATTGTGGAAATGAAAAATATAATAACTGGAAAATAGAACAACTGGAAATTAAGTATAATAACTGGAAAAATGTAACAACTACAACATTTCTGAAAATGAGAAATTCCAAGAAAGGGTTGAACAGTATATTAGATAATTCTAGAATTTTAGAAGGAATTTGTGAAGCAAAAGATAGGTAAGAAGAAATTATTTAGAACAGAGGTCAACAAACTCTTTTTCTATAAAGGGCCAGATAGCAAATATTATAGGTTCTGTGGGTCTTATGTGGCCTTTGTGGCATATTCTTTGTTTTTATCTATCTATCTATCTATCTATCATCTATCTATCTATCTATCTATCTATCTATCTATCTATCTATCATCATCATCTATCTATCTATCTATCATCCATCCATCCATCCATCCATCCATCCATCATCTATCTATCTATCTATCTATCTATCTATCTATCTATCTATCTATCTATCTATCTATCTTTTTATCTATCTATCTATCTATCATCTATCTATATCTATTTAAAACCTTTAAAAATGTAAAAAGAAAAATTCTTAGATTACAGGCCATACAGAAAACAGGTCATGGGATGGATTCAGCCTATGGGCCACAGTTTCTTGACTTTAGTCTAGAATATAGTGTAGAGAGGAATAAAGAGAGAAAATCTAGGAGAGAGGCTGAGGCATACAGAATAGACTGAGGATGGTTACCATGTGTATCATCATGTCCTAGAAGGACAGAAGAGAAAAAATAGGAGAAGAAACCTAAGGAAATAATAGCTAGGAATTTTCCAGAAATGCTAAAAAGTCACTGTTCCATAGATCCAAAGGGTCCAATAAGCCCTAAATAGAATCAGTAAAACACCGTCACCAAGATACATTCCTGGCAAACTCAGAACACCCAACACAAAGAGGTTTTGAGAGCAGAAATGGGAGTAGGGGTGAGGTGATTACTTTCTCAGGAGAGATGGGGCACTTCTCACTAGCAACAGAACACGGCAGAATGGAATCTTCAAGGTTGGAGGAAAATACCCACCAATCCAGAGTTTTACAGGCAGGAAGAAATTTCAGGGGTAAGTTTGGAGACTACATCAGACCAAAGCTGCTGCATAGCAGAGGAAACCATTGACAAAAAGGTAACGGCAAATAAGGAATGGAGGAAAATATTTGCAAATCATGTATCTGAAAAGGGGCAAAATCTAAAATATGTAATGATCTCATAAAGCTTAATAGCAAAAAAACAGACAGTCTGATTTAAAAATGGGCAGGGAATCTGAATAGACATTTTCCTAAAGGAGACACACAAATGGCCAGTGGATGAATATGTGAAAAGATGCTCAGCATCACTAATCGTCAGGGAAATGCAAATCAAACCGCAATGAGATATCACCTCACATCTGTCAGAATGGCTGTTGTCAAAAAGACAAGAAATAATAAGTGCTGGCGAGGACGTGGAGAAAGGGAACTCTTGTGCACTGTTGGTGAGATTGGAAATTGGTGCAGCTTCTATGGAAAATAGTATGTAAATTCTTCCAAAAATTAAAACTAGAACTGCCATATGACCCAGCAGTTCCACTTCTGGGTATCTATCTGAAGGCAATGAAATCACTATCTTCAAAAGCTATCTGCACCTCCAGGTTCATTGTGGCATTATTTACAACAGCCAAGACATGGAAACAACCTAAGTGTGTATCATCAGAAACATGGGTAAAGAAAATGTGACATTCACACACACACACACACGCACACATGCACAGCACATGCACACACTGAAATATCATTCAGACATAAAAAAAGAACAAAATCTTACCATTTACAACAACGTGGATAGAGTTTGAGGACATTATGCGAAGTGAAATAAGTCAAACAGAGAAAGACAAACACTGCATAATCTAGCATATGTGGAATCTAAAAAATGAAAATTCGACTCAGAGACAGAGAACGGATTGGTGGTTTTGAGAAGGGGGTTGGGAGGAATGGTTGAAGGGGGTCAAAGGTATGAAATCCCAGTTCTAAAGTAAGGCCTAGGGTATACTGTGCAGTGTGGTAACCACACATAGAATACTGTATTGTGTATTTGAAAGTTGCTAAGAGTTCTCCCCACAAGGGGAAAATATGTATAACTATGCATGGTGATGGATGTTAATTAGACTTATTGTGCTGATCATTTTGCAGTATATACAGATATTGAATCACTATGTTGTGTATCTGAAACTGATATAATGTTATATAAGGAAAAGAATGAGTTTAAAATCAAAATGCACACAGAAACAAAATCTGAGAGTGAGCTACCAACTGACCCTTTCTACAGGAAATGTTAAAATGCATTAAAAAATGCATTTTATACAGAAAGAAAATGATCTTAGGTGGAAGATCTGTGTTGTACCAAGGACTAAAAAGTAAAGAAAATGTTAAATGTATGATAAAACCTAAATTAATGTTGAATGCATTTGACAATATTGAAGGGGGATCAAATATCCATTTGAAATATAATACATCTATAGCCTATAAGTTGAGAAGAGTGAAAAACATGTTATGTGTTGAAAATCCTCATATTGTTTGGAAATAGTTTTCAAGCACAGTTTTGCAGTTGATATAAACCTTACATTAAGACTAAAAACTCTTTATTCCCTTTTTAATAGAATAATGGAACAAAATGTCAGAAATAGGCACTCTGAATCACATTGCTTGATTCCTATCATAAAGGGGAAAAATGGAAATCAATGAGCCAATGGTGACATTCAACGTTTTTTTTTTTTTCCTTGAGTAAATTGTGTGAAATCATAAAGGAAAAAGAAATGTAAGCTAATTTGAAAAACCTCAAGAAACCTGTGATCATTAGGATGGGAAGTTACTTTGAGGGAGGTTAAATTGAGATTGAGCAATGTCCCTGTGGATGGAAATAAAGGATTATCAACGCCACTGTTTGGCATTGTTGGGTCACCTCCTGTGCTGTTGGAATTGTTGGTCTAAGCATCCTCCCCACTAGGCTTAGTATTCCCAGGGCAGTCATCTTATCTGAGATATTTCTGTGTCCATCCTCTTCTCCAAGGCACAAGAAGGTACCTTGAGATGTGTCGAGAAGTAACTAGAGAAGATGTGCTTAATATAACTCTTTTTGTGCATTAATAAGTATAAAATCTACTTAAGTTTGTTAAATGTCAGATTTCTTATTCTGTGAGCTGCTTTGGTGGAAGGATGACAATTTAACCATGAGAAGTGGCCTATTTTTGACTGAGTATGTTTACTTTTTGGTTTATATTTTGCTCAACCTTTTCTGCTACATGTGCTTTCTCACCATTGTCTTGGGTTTTGAAGAGGTAAATGTACTTATTCTGAAGTATTATCTCAGACCAATAATGCTTGTAAATGTTGACCTTGGAAATTCTCAAGGTTCTTTTCAGAGCTGAGAAATCAGGTCCTTTCTCTTAAGTACAATTTTCCTGGGTTTTATTTAATGTGTTCTTATTTTTTATTAAAACATAATTCACACACAATAAATTCACCATAATGCATTATTATTCCTGTATGGTAAGACGTATGAGTAATAGAGTTTTATATTTGTTTAAAAGTTTTGAGAAAATTAAAGAGGAACCCTTTTTTCTCAAAAGAACCTTGGAAATTTTGTTTTTAACTGCACACATATGGCAAATACTCAATTCAGTTCATGGGGAAAATATATATATTTTGTATGCCCCTTTCTATAGAAACTTCGTCAGGTCATTTCTAATTTTTAGTTTTTATTGGCATGAACAAAATGATAACGAGTAAATGATCTAAGATATTTATTCAAATAAAAGACTGAATTCTGCAAAAAATGGACACATTCTATAATCTGAGTTCTTTCCAACCAGAAGTGTTAATTACCGAGATTTTCTTTTTTCTTTTTATTTTTTCCAGATCAGAAAACTATCATACCTTTCTAGAGTGAGCCCATTTCTCTTCATTTTAGCTAATGTTGATGTTTACTAAGTCCAGTCCTGATGTATAAGGAAGTCACCCAGAAAACTTCAGGGTTAGGGGAAGTTTGTGACGGTGGTTTCCCCTTATAGGAACTCAGAGATCTGGTTTCTATTGAAGGATTGAAGGTGGTTGTCAAAATTACAAATCGTAGGAAACAAATTTGCACTGAGTCTGGAGCAAATTTACCCCAAAGTTTGATCCTTTAAAATTCTGAATTTTGGCCCTGAATTTTGTCCTGATTCCATCACACCTTGACTGTGTGCTGTTTTTATAAATCAAGACTTAACTTCAGGGAATTTATTTATATGACAAGTGGGAGAGGTGTAAGTAGGAGCTACGCAGATTTTTGGCAACTGACAAGTTTAGTTTCCTATGGAGAAGGAAAAAGAAATGGGAATTATCAGAATGAGATGAGTGACAATGCGGTGGGTGACTCTGAGCAGAGACAAGGAGAAAGGACAACACGAGAAAGTGGGGGTGTCAAGATTTAAAGTTATTAGATTTTGAACCCTAGAAAAGTAAATGAATCTTGACCTCCTCTCATGGCTTCTCCCTCCCATACCTTGGCAAAAGGTAAAATAATCGGAAGCAAACGTGTTATAGGACTTATTGTATGGTCATTTGCAGATCAAAGTCATCATATTAGTTTAAGAAAAAAATTGATTTGCGAAATTTGCTTATTTAAAAATTAATGTGTTAAGTTCATTAGAAATCTTCTAAATTAAGTATCTTTAATATTTTATTATTAATTATAAGCAAATGAATTTTAAAGAATATATTTTAAGATGTACCCTCCAAAAAAGATTAAAATTGAACAAAAAAGCTATGACCATGATTTTTTTTTAAAAAAAGTTCTTCTCAATGTCAACTCAGAAATGATGAAAAATTGTTTTTTCTTCCTTAGTATTTTTTTCCCCAAGGAAGGATTTGAAGAGGTAACTAGAAAAATCCTATAAATTCACTGAATTTATATTTTGCTATATAGTAGTTTTTTAAATTAGTCTCATTTTCTGACTTTATTATTATGACCAATTTCTCTTTGTTTTGTCTATCACCTTCATGGACTTTTGGATAATGGAGGTTTTTACCTTGATGGAACTAAAAATGCACTAACCTTTCACCTGTTGTAGAAGGCCTCCCAAAGGTGGCCCTTGGATCTATCTTCCCTTGCTACAACTCAGTTGTCCCTATTCATCCAGCACTCGATACACTGAAAAAATGAATTTCTCACCGTGTGAGTTCTATTTCTTGATTCATTCCTAAAACCCCAGCTCTAATCCTGCTCTTCTGAAATGTCATTTCTTACTGACTTATCTCGACTTTTCCTCCACCCTTGAAACCGGATTCAGATCTCCACATACTTATCTTCTGGATTTTATTCCATCTTATGTTCATGGTACAGTGGAGTGCTTGCCTTATTCTCCTTCCTGGGTGATAAGCTCGTTCGTCTAGACATTATGTTGTGATGTTAGAGAGCTTTAAACTACTTTGCCTGTAGGTGGTGCTTAACACACTCACTGAGTCCAAAGCCCTAAGACGCATGTTTTCTCATGGAAACGGTCTTACTTTTTCATTTGTATATTTCTTTCCTACTTGACTAGTTGACATGCCCCTTGCTTTTCCTCCGCTGGTCTGTATCAGCCCCGGATATATAGCATTTATGGCTCTGGAAGAGGCAATCCGTTAAGTGAAGGGGTTAGAGTTCCTTTGTCACCTTTTTATAGCTTGTGGTTTATGAATACAGAAGAGGAAAAGGAGAGAAGTTTGGAGGAAATTAAATTACAGAGCCCGCCTCAGGCCGATTGAGTCATAACCATAATTCTCTATTTTTTGTAACTGTAGGCGAGTGCTCTACCTTTTAAAATTTCATCTCAATTTAATTTATATTTTGCTAAGTTGTTAAGAGACCCAGTTAACTTTAACAAGACACTTAATGTTAGTCTTTCTGTGTATTTTTAATGGCACCCATGCTGTGGAGCATTGCATAAAGTTTGAACAATGGCCTTCCCAAGCACAAATTGCAGTATTTCCCCAAATTATATGTACTGAAGGCAGTCGAGGCATGTCTGCAATCTTGTGTTTATCACACTGGTGATTTGCTACTAATAGCTGGGTAAGTTTAAGTTGTGTGAATTACACTTGCCCAGAGGTGGTCTCGTCTGTGTGAGCTGCTTTTCAGAAAAATAGTCCATTTACCCAAATAAAGCAATTAGTACAATTTTCCTGATGACCACCCCTCTAAGTTTTTCACTTCTGTTTCAGCTCCTGTAAGTTTTATAGCAATATCATTTTTTTAAAAAATTCATTCCATCTGTAGTAATATATTAGCTGTTGCATGCAGGAATCAGCTGAGAGCTATAAGAGTTTTGCATTTGAGTCATCTCGAAATACACGAAAAGGTCATGGTTTTCTTTAATGGTGTAAGGAAAATTTCACAGCAACAAGTGGATTGTGCATGATTAATTGTATATAGGCATGTTTGAGGGAGAAAGAACTTTAAGCAGGCAGGGGTGAGCAATGAAAAAAAATGCGCATTTAGTGGTAGAAGCAAAGAGACATTGGTTGTGGATCCACAGGTGGTCCTTGCTTTAGCAGCCAGAGAATTGAAGGCACCGTTCATCACGAGGGACACATACGTTGGAGTCTGGTAATTGAGAGACATGAGAAGTGTTATTTAATAAGAGAAAAACCTTTTTCTTTATCAGATCTCTTTTGGAGAAAGAACAAACGCAGTCTTTGAAAACATTAAGTGTTTAGAAAAGGGTGTTTAAATGGAATAGAGCAACTGTGACTTAAAAATATATGGCTCTTTACATCCAGGGTGAAGTAATTGTCTGAAATTACACTTGGTCCTGTAGCGATTGAACTCCAGCTGCTAATTGAGCCTTCAGGTTTAAAAATACACAGGCCTCGGCAATTCAAAGATTATTAAATTACACCTTCTTGTGGGAACCAGCATTAGTGCGTTGGAGCAGTGAGTAGGAAGGTCTGGGGACGTGAGGGTGACGGGTGTCTCCTTACAGCTTTTGTCACGGCGAGGAGCCCTCATGGGTCGCTGCCATTCTGCAGAAGGGAGATTTTCCCAACACTTCATTCCACAGGATGTTGAAAAGAGCACAGGTATCTTGCATTGCTTGACTGTTGTTTTGAGTTTTGTGTCGATCTTCGAATAACTAGAAATAAATAAAAGTTATTTACGAACCAAGAGTCACGCATGGGTACACAACTCTGTTATTTTTGTTTAACTCTTACAATAGCCTATGGTGTGACTGCCTGTGTCTCCATTTCACACATTGATATATTGGGCTCAGAAGGGACTGATCAAAGGCCACAGAACTACGTAGAGTTGCTGAGAGTGGCTGTCTTGGCTCCATTTTTTTTTTTTTAACTATTTTAGCTGTTCTGATGTTTTAGATGTTTTATAACCAAAATCGAATCTGAAGTGACTGATTTGCAGGTCTGGGGTCCAGGGATGAAGACTCTGATGCACATTAAACATGAGGTTTTATTTTTTTGGTTCAACCTGCAGGGCGGTAAGTGCACTTTTAGGCACTAGGGATAAGTGGTTAAAAAGGACATAGAAGGTCTCATAAGTGGATCTGACAGTTTAGTCTAGGGGGATGGACAGCAAAACAAATGAATCAACAAGATAGCTTAAGTGCCTTGAAGGACAACAAGCAGCAGGCTGGGGCATTAAGGAGTGGCTTGCAGGGTAAAGGAGGGCACCTTTCGATAGGTTGGTCAAGAGAGCCCTCTGTGAGGAGGTGACCTTTGGCCCAAGGCCCAGTAATGATGACATGAGGTCAGGGGAGGAGCTCAGGGGGCAGAGGAAATGGCAAATTTGAAGCCCCCCAGGTAGTTCACTGGTGGGACGCAGAGGTCACAGCAGGGCAGAGGCCAGAGAGCGAGACATGCAGACAAGGTCGAGAAGCAGGTGGGCAGAAGAGCAGGTCACACATGGCCTGAAGATCCTGGAAGGAGGCAGAACTAGGCTGGGTGCACTGTGACCCCATAGAAGAGTGTTCACTGTGGGGGGATGCATTACACCCCTCAGCCAGGCTGAATGTCCTGACCTCAGTGTCCTGATGTCCATCCTGTCCTGTGACATTCAGACACCACCGTGGTTGCTGATGCCACTGAAGCCATCAAGTTCTCTGAGCCAGGATGTGAGCGTACGTGTGACAAGGAAATTCTGACTTTCGAGTGAACTGAGTGTGTGGCCTGGGCTGAGCGGATTATCTGTCAGATGCTGCTTGGTGAACTTGGACTCAGGATTGCAGGGCACTTCGTTCTTTAATTTCGTGTTTAATGGAAGCAGGTGCCATGCTGTGTCTCCCTGATAGACTCCTGCAGAGCCTTGTTGGACCCTCCTAGGCACCCTCCCCTTTGCTGATGTAGATGCCCACACTGTTGGCCTCTTTGGGGTCTTTTGTTTTGCACCAACCATTTTCTGATCCACAGTTTTTTTTTTCTTTAATGTTAATTCCTTCAAGTAAATTACAGTCAAGTCCCACTAGCCTGGGAGCCATTCTTTCTCTGTAAGATAATGTCACGTGACTTTGCTTTGACCCGTTATGTCAGTTAACTATACTGGATCTTCTAGAGTGTCTCCCCAACCTCCTGCTCACCACCAGAAGGCTCTTGCTGTAGTCTCCCCACCTTCGTTCATCCTAACCCCTGCTTCTGAATCCCCTTCCTTCTTTCTTACTTGACCTGGAGCATCGCTGCCCATATGAGACTGCTTGGGCCACTGTAACGAGGGACTGCAAACCGGGGGGCTTAAACGTTGGAAATTTATTGTCTCACTGGACTGGGGGCTGGAAGTCCAAGATCAAAACATTAGCAGGGTTGGTTCCTCCTGATGGCCGTGGGGGCCTTCCTCCTAGCTTCTTCCTTGGCTTGTGGATGGCCGCTTTCTCCCTGCACTTTCGCAGTGTTTTCCCTCCATATGTGTCTGCATCCATATTTCCTGTTCCTTGATGGACACAAGTCATGTTGAGTTAGCGCCTCCTCTCTATCAGCTCTGCAGAGACTCCAGGGGGCCAAATAAGGCCACATTCTAAGGCACTGGGAATCCGGACTCCAACCAATTCCTTACTGTGGGACTTGATTCAACCCTAAAGCCTCCAGTGCCTCATTTTTAATCACATGATTACCTATTCTAATCATGCCTGGCCGCGGTTCTCTCTTCTGGAGGACAGTGTGGTCTTGCTGTGGCCTGTTGATCGTCATCCCTGTCACTCTTCTGCCACATTCATCTTCTGGCTTGTCTGTACTGTCTCTGGCTCCTTGTCTTCTTGAGGACAGGGACCAAGACCAGCTTTGTGGCCTATCCCTGGGCCCTTCGAAAGTGTTCAAAAGGTCACCAAGTAGACAGGTCAGCTATGCAGCATTGTGGCCTCCAGTGTAGGTGTAATTTGACTCAGCAAACCTATTTGTTAGAGTAGCTAATCATGTAATTGAAAAGAGTAGACGTTTAAAAATTTTTTTAATTCAGATTAGTTAAAACTCTATAATGAAGGTATAAGTTACATCAAGTCTTTTTTTCTTGGTATAAAAGATGAAAATTAAGTGTTTTCCCTGTGAAATGATCACTACAATAAGTCAGCTTAACATCCATCGCTATACCTAGTCACAGAAATCTTTTTCTCACGATGACAACTTTTAGTCCTTACTCTCTCGGTAACTTTCAAATATACAAGACGGTGTCATTAACTATAGTTCCATTGCTATATGTTCTGTCCCTATGGCTTATGTATTTTGTGACTTCAAGTTCATACCTTTTGCCAACCTTCACCCCTTACTTCCTGCCCCGTCTCCCCCTGCCTCTTGTAACCACTGATCTCTTCTCTTTTTCTATGAGCTGTTGTTTTTTTTTTAATTTTCAGATTCCACATATAAGTTAGATTTGCAGTGTTTATCTTTCTCTGTCTGACTTATTTCATTTAGTGTAATGTCCTCAAGGTCCATTCCTGTGAGTGGTAAGTTTTTATTCTTTTTTATGGCTGAATATTTCTCTCTCTCTGTGTGTGTGTGTGTGTGTGTGTGTGTGTGTGTGTGTGTGTGTGTGTGTGTGTGTGACATTTTCTTTACCCATGTATCTGGTGATGGACACTTAGGTTGTGTCCAAGTCTTAGGTGCTATAAATAATGCTGCAGTGAACATGGAGTACATATATCTTTTCAAGATGTTGATTTTGTTTTCTTCAGATAGACACCCAGAAGTGGAACTCCTGGCTCATGAGCACTTTTAGTTTTGGTTTTTTGAGATCTTCCACACCACTGTCCATAGTGGCTATACCAGTTTCCAATCCCTGACAGTGTATGAGGTCCCCTTTTCTCCACATCCTAGCCAGCACTTGTTATTTCTTGTCTTTCTGCCAGGTGTGAGGTGATGTCTCATTGTGGTTTTGATTTGCATTTCCCTGATGATTAGTGATGCTGAGCGCCTTTTCATGTACCTGTTGGCCATTTGTGTGTCTCCTTTAGGAAAATGTCTATTCAGACCCTCTGCCCACATTTTAAATTAGATTTCTTTTTTTCTTTTTATTTCTTTTTCTTTTTTCTTCTTTTTTTTTTGCCATTGAGCTGTATGAGTTCTTTATATGTATCATATATTTTGGATATTAACCCCTTTTTCAGATATGTGATTTCCAAATATTTTCTTTTATTCAGCAGACTGCCTTTTCGTTTGATTATTTCCTTTGCTGTGTAGAAGTGTTTTAGTTCGTGTCATCCGTTTATTATATTTGCTTTTATAGCCTTCACTTTTGGTGCATAAATAGTGTGAAGGAGATAGCATGACTAGTGAGCGGGGCCCATCAGTGCCCTCTCTCATCCTTTCTCTTTCTTTTCTTGATGGTCACTACCCCCCAATCTTTCCTCTGTTCTGTCTCTGTTTAGCCCTGTGTGGCTTCTACTTTCCAGTACAAAATTCCTGACCTCAAAGAAAGAAATGCTGGTTTAACACGTGGTGTGAATTGGCCTGCTCTCTCTGACAACTTTATATTAATATTTTTACTATTTTGATATTTGAGAGAGAACTTAAGATGTGGGGGAAACAGATAATATAATATTGAGATTCATATGGCAGCCACAGTTTAATTTTATGGCCAAATCAATGACTTTAGAAATGGTGACATATTTATAGTACTGAAATCTTTGTGTTGGCAATTTCTTTCTAAGAAAGCTATTCTTATTATTCTATTATAGACCTACACACCACCCTCATGCTGTTAAGGACATTTTTTTCCCCTGAGTGTGGGGACTGGGTGGGAATATCAGGCCTAGGGTTTTGTGGTACTTGTTTCACAGTTTTATTTCTAAGTGAATTGAGACCATATGGTCACATAAACCCAAAGCTCGGTGGTTCAGAGATTTAATTGTGTGGCCTTGAAATATTTCTAGTTTTGCCTGAAATCAGTGGGAAATGATGTGTTCTTAGAAAATTTATAAGTCACACAGACCCATTGACCAAAAACCCTACTTCAGGTACTGTCATCTGTCCAAGAGAGGTGGCAGCTCACCCCAGAGATGATTAATCAGTTGAGACTCAGCCTTTCCCTTCATCCCATGACAACATTTATTTGGCATGACACTTACTTCACAGTGTCAGTTTCCCCTGCCAATACACCCCAGCCCTAATCCTGATTTTACATGCATCAGCATTCACCCCCTCACTGATGAAACTTGGCTTCAGGCTAATGATTTTAAGTGACGGAGCTGGGGTTTGTTCGATGCAAGTAGCTGCTGCTTATGCACTGTTACAGATAGGAAGATCTTTTGAGTATTTCCTAGAGGGAATGGTTCTGCCCGCAGTCTTGAGACAGCCCATGCATTGATACATGTAAAATATACTTCTTAATACTACGTGTTGATGATAATCAGATAAATGGAGTGTTGACTGCTAACTTGAGCAATTGGATTGGCTAATGCACAGGATGTTTATTCTCAGTTAACACTCTGGACATACCAAGGCAACTGCCTCATCTATTGAAAAAAATTCCTGAATTTTATTCCTCAGCCTTCATTTTCATTTATGAAAGCAGCGAGGGCTTCTGGGACTGACTGGGCGTGTGTCCTGAGGGTTGAGGCTGGTCGAAAGGCCTCTGGCTGTGCCCGGGGCTATGGGCTTCACCTGTGCCAGGTGCCTCATCGGCACAGCTTAATAACAGCATTTGCATCTCGAGCTGTTGACTGTGGGTTTTTTTTCTGAGACTCTGAGAGCTCAGCATGATTGGCTTTTCAGTTTCTGACCCAGCACGTGAATAGTTTCCTCAGATAATTGTTACACAAGAGGAAATCATACTTGTGCTTTTTGTATGGGGAAAAATTAGTCTTCAGGACTAAAAACAATGCTGTGCACTAGGACATCCTGCAGTAGTGGAAGTGCTTGCTTGTGCTGTGCAATATGGCAGCACCTTGTCACGTGTAGCTGGTGCAGCTGAGGAACTGAATTTTCAATTTAATTTAATTTAAATTTAAATGTAGCTAGCAACATGTGGCTGTCAGCTACCAAACTGGACATTATGATATCGATTTAGAATTTTTTTTAAAGACTGAAAATAGTTCTACCAGATGGTTCAGGACAAATTTAATGTTCTAATTCAGAATAAAACTTTATTTTTCGGTGCTAAGATGCGTTGAAAAGAGGCTATGTTTTTGAAGTGATCCAAACTTTATATTCATGCCACGGCGTCTTGTCAAGTACTGATTTATGATTTCATTGACTCTTAAAATGCATGCTGCTTATATGTGAAAAGGAGTGAGTTGGTGGACTCCCGCTTTATTCATGAGGTCAAGAGGACAAATGTCATACCTGTACCAAGCACTATGCTTTCTCAGTGGATGCTAATTATCTCTAGTTACCCATGGAACATTATCACAGTATTTATAAAGGATATTTTTTAAATGGTGCTGCCGTCAACAAGGGTATTGTTAGGGAGAAAAATTTTCTCCCCCACCCTTCTAGGTTCTTATATTAATAATCAAATTAACATAATAACACAGATTCACAGGAGAAGAAAACAAATTTAATTACTCATGTACAGGTGCTCCATAAGAATATGAGGGCCCAAGGGCAGTCAGGCAGTTGAGGGCTTATATGCTATCTTGAGCTAAGAAGAAATGGGGTAGGGGTCTGGGATTTCAAAGGGGAGGAAGACAAGGCACAGGGAGATAGGAAGAATGAACGTTTGGTAAATGAATGTTTGTCATGCCAAGCAGAGACAAAGAGACGCAGAGAAGACTTTGATCCCTAGGCCTTCCTGAGCTCGCCCACCATACCCACCCCATGTTCTTTGTCATGTTTTCTTGGTGATAAGGATGTCTCATTACCTTCTGGCTCAGGGTGGGTACCTCTCACAGGGGGAGATTTATATCCTGTGTTCCGGGAGACGAAGGAGGGTCACAGTGTCTTGTTTGTACTGGCTGATACTGAAGTGACTTTAATTAGGCATGATTGATATGCAAACGTGGCATGTTTTGGTGTTGCATATTTTGCTTCCTGGTAGTGTCATACCTCCACTTCTTCCGGCTTTACATATTATTCACAACTCACCAGATTTCTGCCCTAAAACTACTGCCCTTCGACTCAACTGTCTCTTACCTGGTTTGCTGCTGTGGGCCACGCACAAGATTTTGGCAGCAGAGCGGCTCATCGGGCAGGATGGAGGTCGATGAAAGGTGGGTGGTCCAGGGGGCGGCTTCTCTAACTTCACTTAGATGCAGAGGGAGAGCAGGAGTCTGTGTCCATGTAATGAGACGCCTTTATTAATTTCCCAACTCAACTGCGAAGCTGCTCTAATCCAAGGTGGGGCTCTCTCACCCCTCTGAGGTTTCCATTGCTTTCCCACTGGGGAGGTTCTGAAAGTCACTCTGGGAGCCACACGACGTCATTGCTGGTGGTTGGGTTCTGCTTTTACGCCTGAGCGATAAACTGTTTATGATGCAGCCTTTTAAGTCAAAGCACCAAGTTGTGGGAGTATGTTGAGTATCGACAAATGCTTGACTGGAGAAAAAATATACCAGAGAGGGCGACTGAAAGATCACCTCCGCGTCTTTTTAGAAATCTCATCTGTGGGCATCAAACTTAATTTCTTACTAAGCCCTCTCAATACCAGCAATGCGATAACGATGACGACAATAACGAAGACGATGTAGTGGCCACTCAACGTCAGTCTGTCTGAGGGAAGGTTCAGATCTGTTGAATGTAATATAACTACAACTAAATCTAATCTAATATAATATAATCTGAATCTAATCTAATATAATCAAGATTGGAGCGAAATAAAGAGTACCTTGCAATTATTTTTTGTTGTTAATGGAAAAACCGCCTGGATATTAAAAGCAATGGGAGGCGGGGGGGAATGAACTTTAATGATGCACCTAAAAATCTGCCACAAACTTTGCCGGAAAATGTAAGAATTTAAAGTAGATGAACTCAGTCAAGCCTGACACAGATGCGAGCTGTCTCTCCTCCTACTTACGGTTGTTTTAGGAGACAGCATTTCAGAATGAGTTGTCAGAAATGCCACCAGCTTCTCTCGGGGGACTGTCACTGCAGTTGGGAGCCATGTTCCTGATGGAGTAGGCATCGGATAAATTGGACCCATGAATATTAATGATTTCTTAAAAGTAAGCACATGGTGACTCCAAATCACCAGCCCTCCGGAATGGTGACTCTGCGTGTAAATGGCAGTAAGTGCTGTCCCGGTGTGGCACTTGCCAGTCCCTTAAAGCCATCACCCAGAAGTAACGTTCTAAGACGTTGCAAACTCAGCCTAAAACTAAACTAGTCAAAATCCAAAATGGAACGAACAATTGTTTGCCTTAGGGCTCATAAAATATGACCCAAATGACCTCGAAAGACTCTCCTAGGAAATTTCCCTTTAAATCCTCCCAGACAGCAGAGTGACATCAAAAATAAGTTCGTGTGTCTTGGTTCGTGTTTGCTAAGTCCTCATATGATGATTGTTTTTTTTTCGGTGGAAAACATTTGAAAGAAGACCTATACCAAGCATTTCTTCCAGTTGCCTCCTGTGACTGTATGGAAGTTGATTTATGGTTGGAATTTTCTTTCCTTCAGCCTCCCAGAGGGAGGAAGGACTCCGAGGATGAACCTCTTCGCCACTCACTACTGTGGTCACCGGTTGGTTTGGAAGCCCTAATAAGGACAGACAGGCCATCAGTGAGCACTTTTTTTTTTTTTTTAGAGAAGCTACAAAATATCTCCTAAAATTTCTCTGAGGAATGTTCCTTCTCATTTAAAAAAGTATAGGGCCAAAAATGAATCTGCATTCATCTGTGTGCATCTCCGTGTCCCTGGCATGTGTCAGCTCATACCCTGTCCAAATAGGACTCTGTGGACACAAACGGGAATGTGGAACAGGGACATGCTGAAATCGGGGAGGGGGAGGCCTGACAGAATGCACGGAAGAGAAGGCACATGGGGCATATCTGAAAGGCAGTTGCTGCAATTTGGGGGAGACTCTGCTAACTCTTTGTACTGCAGCTGTGCATAGATTTTCCACGTGAAAGGACAATGTGGCTGAGAGAGTTATGAGGGGGCCACATCCCAAATCTCCCATTCGGAGAGTCTCAAATCACATGACCAGGGTAAAGTCTCAGAGATGTCTCCAACCAAGAAATCCACTCACATCAGTGTAATCCAGAGTCTTCCTAAACGTGGTTGAGCTTTGGAGAGGGAAAAAAGAAGTGGCTGGCCTCTGATCCTCCAGGGACTCACAGCTTATTGGGGGGACAGAAACACAAACTATCTTGATAGTAAGATAATCGTTTTACGTAGAGCTTTTGCAGAGTGATTTAAACAGGGAGGAATCGCTCCCTAATGTTCTGTGGGGATTCGATGACACTTGACATCCAGATTTGCATGAGTGGAGGGTGCACAAGGAAGACTGGGTGAGGGCAGGGGACACGGCGGTGTCAGGATCGTAGAGTGATGGAGGTCTAGGGGTAAAGCCCTGGGGACTGTCAGGAAAGATGTAGAAGATGGAATTGACAGGGTGCGGGGAATGCATTTGGAGGCTAGGGAAGGGGTATCCTAGAATTCTGGAAGCTTTGTCTTGAGCAAGTTAATGCTCTCCCTGAGGGTCTGGCTTTTACTAAAATGTAAACTGTGGTGTTTCCACCTGGACCCTTGCTGGTGCAGAGCAGACATCGAGAAATGAGTCGACTGACTTCTGTTTTATAACATGCATTCCTCATGCTACATGCTATTAATGTCGACTCTAAGTCCACATGAATGATGGGTGTCAGTGCTTCAGGACACGTGTGTGAATGTCACACGAGTCCCACGGCGAGTACTGTTCTCTGTACCACCTGATCGCAGCCGAGGTCTGTAAATTCTTACTTCTAGGTGTTGCTATCTTGAATGTACCCAACGTTCTTAGTTTTCCAGAAGTTTTCATTATTTTTTAAATATATATAATAGACACAACATAGATACGACATGCTATGAGACATGAGTAGCCACGAACCCCACACCTGCTATGGGGGCTCTTCCTGAATCCACCTGTGGTGCAGTCACCTCCGACCCTGGTCTCCTCCTTCCCTCACTTCCACCCATCCCGGACTTCGTGTTTGTTATTTTCTGGTTAAAACAAAAAAACAAAACACACACACACACACACACACACACACAAAACAAAAAAACAGCTTTACCCACATACCGACGTCTTCCTAATGCATATGTTTCAGTTTTGCTTGTTTCTGAGCTTCCAAAAATAAATCACATGGGATCTTCTAGGTTTTGCTCATTTCCCCTCAACATCGTGCTGAAAAATATATCCACATTTTAAGGCAGGTGCGGTTCCTGGCTGTGCAGTGTGACGTCGTGGGATGATGTGTCAACCTCTCTCCAGTGATAGATATTTGACTGCTTTCAGTTTTTGTTGCTAGGAAGAGTGTTTTCCTGATCAGCCTTGTGTGTGGCCCCTGCTGTGTAGAGGTTTCTCTAAGGCCTGTACCTGGGCCTGGAATTGCTGAGTCTCCCTGTTTGCCAACTGCTTTTCAGGGCAGTGGTAGCAATTTAGACATTTTTCGGCAGCATAAGAGTTTCTGTTGCTCCATCCTCTCTCCAGCCCTTAATATTGTAAGACTTCCTAATTTTTACCTATCTGCATTTGGGTATCTCCTTTCCTAAGCACTTTTTCATGTCCTTTGCTGGTTATTCTATTGGGTTGTTTGTAATTTTCTTACTGATACATAAAAGTTCTTTTGTCAACTCTGAATATTAAAATTTTTATTAATTTGTATGTATGGCAGATATCTTCTCCCAGTTTGTGGTTTGTTTGTTCAGTCTCTCTGTGGTTTCTTTTGATGAAGGAGAGTTTGTAATTTTAACGCAGATTTATCAGTTTCTTTTCTTTTTTTTTTTTTAATGGCTTGGGTTTTCTAGTTCTTCAGAAACCCTTTCCTTGCGATCATAAAGGTAATTTTTCATATCATTTTAGAAATTATTTTTGGTGGTTTTGTCATATCGAAATGATTTTCTTCTTTGTTTGCACAGGATGTGAAGTTGCAGTCTGTTTTTGTATTTTGTTTTATGGGCATAAGCAATTGTACCAATGCCATTAATTGAATGACTATCTGTCTTTCCCCTGATGATCGTCAGTGCCCATATGTGTGGGTCTGATCTCGACATTCTTGTCTTTTTCATTTGTAAGTTTGTTTATCTCTCCACCAGTTGCACGTGGTCCCTATTGTCACAGCCTCACAGCAAGTCTTGAGGCCCTCTGTGGCACGTCCCCCTTACCTCTGCTTCAGGAAAGACTTGTCTCTTCTAGAAATACTCTCTTGAGATTTTGTGTATAATTGCATTTAATCTGTAGTTCATTTTCTGAAGAAATGATAGCTTTATGATATTAAGTCAAATAATCAATGACATGATCTATTTAGTGATTCCTTAATGTCTTTCCATTAAAAAAATGATAATTTCTTATTTAAGGTCTCCCGTATATTTTAGACTTATTTCTAGATATTTTATATTTTTTCTATGCAGTGATACATAATAACTTTTTAAAAAATTTTTATTTTCTACCTATACATTGCTAACATTTCTAAATAAAATTCATTTTTGTAGATTAATTTGTGATCTAAGAACCTTGCTAAACTTTATTGTTATTCTTATATGTAGATTCTTTTGGAATTTTAATGTAAATAATGATACAACCTTTGAATGACAGTTTTGACACTTTTTTCTAGCCCAAATGGTTAATTTCTTTTCTCGACTTACTCTTGCTGATGAGGCCCTTGGCACACAGACGTGTCATGGAGCTACTTTTGCTTTTTTCTGATCTGAATTCCCCTTCTCGTGATTTACTTTTAAGAGTGCTGCTTACTGTAAATTTTCTGTAGACACCGTCTATCATGTGAACATGAATGGATGCTGAATTGCATCAAATACTTTTTTCTATATCCATTGAGATATGATTTTTTTAATTAAAAAAATTTGAACTTTATTTACAAATTTTCTATCATTAAACCAATCTGGCCTTTCTGGAGATATCCAATTTGGTCATGCTGATTAATTTTATTTCTTCAATATTGACTTCTGTTTGTAAATATTTATTTCAAATTTTACATCTATATCTGAGTGTAATTTGTCTGTAATTTTTGTTTTTCTGCATTGTCCTTATTGGGTTATGATCTCAGTTATGGAACTCAAAATAATGAGTGAGGGACGTGTTCCCTGTTTCTCTCTTCTCTGACTTTGTATAAAGCTGGAACTATTTCTTCCTTAAATGTTTGGTAGAATTCACCTGGACTTTTTTGTGGATAGATTTCAAGTACTGAGTCAACTTGCTAAGTAAATTTGCTAAGGTTACTGAGGTTTCTCTTCCTTTGGAAGTTAAGTTATTAAGCTATGACCTTTTTCCTGGGGATTCCTTTATGTCGTTTGATTTTCAAATTTATTGGCGTAATGTTGTCATAGCTATGATCTTCTTAACCTTATGACTGTAGCATCTCATTTTCATTCAATTTATTGTCGATTTATTTCAGATCCTGTTCGTTAGAGCAATACTGCTAGAGGAGTTTTTTAGACTTTTCAGAGAACAAACATTTGACTTTATTGGCCACTTTGGGGGTTTAATTGTACATATCTCTTTCCCTCTTAAGTATTTTTTTTATTATACCTTATAAGTTGTGTCTTTATACATGGAAGATATTCATCATCCAACTGACATCATGGTTGTAAATGATTTTCTCTAATTTTTATTTTAGTTATTTTTTTTATAATTTATTTCATTATTTTTAAACTTTTCCATCTTCTATTTAGAAATTTAAAGTTTAAAATTTCTAACTTAATTTCATTTGTATTTCTAATGCTAATAAAACTCTGTCTCTATAATTTTATTCTGACCTGTGATATGAAATTTGACTGTAAACAATGATTCAGAATTCCAGCTTCATGTTCAGATCACCTGAAGCTCTTTTTAGAAAGACCTCTACCCAATTTTCTTTATTGATCCTAAATTTGGGGACAGGATGGGGTGATGAGATGTTTGTTTCTTTAAAATACCATAGTTCTTGATATACAACCAGGGTCAGGAATCACTAATTTAAATGTATTTTGCAAATAGCTACCTGACTGTTCCAGTGATATTTATGGAGGAATCTTTTCCTTCATCGCTGATTCAAGATTCCTGTCTTGCTTGTGAACTCCAGGGTGTGCTAGAGACTGTCATGGGGCTCACCGGTTCCGTTGGCAGCCCGTTCTAATACCAGCATCTCAGACTTAATGATGACAGCTTTATAACATGTCTGATTGTCAATTAAGACTGATCATCCATCCTCCTTACTCTTATTTTAAAAAATATATCTCATCTTTCTACTCAAAATAGATGTAGTATATTGTTTGCCATTTAAATATGTCCTTCAAAACAAGGTCTGTTATACATTATAACTTTTTCATGTAATGTTCTTAAGATTATTTCTTTGTGTGTATTTCACTGTTATGTAATTTTCTTTTTTTTCTTTGAGTTAAGAGGGGGTGGGGAATGGCATTTCCTTGATTTTCTCATTAGCTGCTATTGGTGCGTGGGAAAGTCATCAATTCTCTTTCAGTAGAGTTTTTAAAGCATACACTACGTTTGGGCTCCGTTGAAGTTCTTTCACTTCCTAGGTTGTGTCACTTGTCCTTTTTAATGGTTCCACTGTTCCTTTTATGAGGAATGCTCTCTATCACTTCCTCTACAATCCTTCCTAATAATTCCCTAAACTTTAGATTTCAGCTGAATTGTCACTTCCACTAAGATGTTTTCTTTGATCCTTTAACTAGGTTATATCTTTCTACTCTATATGGCATAACAACCCATCTTCTATTCTAATGTTTTTTTTTCTTTGTAATTTACTCATCTAATATTATTCTTACCTGCTAGATTATAAGCTCCTTGAGGACCAGGAAGATTTGGGGTTTTTTTTGCTGCCATCTCCTCAATATGAAGTGCAAGGTACACAGTGGACACTCAATAAATTGGTTAAATTAATACGTGGATTTGTGTTTTAGCAGCATCACCTTGGCAATGTGGAGACTGTGGTGGAATAGGAATGAGAAGGCAGAGAAGCAGTGTTTCAGACAGGAGAGGAAGAAAGGTAGCCTTGGAAGAGAGAATAAGGAGTAGACTTAGAGTGAAGAGGTGCAATGGTGGAACTCAGGTGCTGACCAGATGCTGATGAGAGAGAGAGAGCAGGGTGAATGGGAGAAAGGTGGGGGACAAGGTGGTGACCTCTGCTTTCTGCCCTAAATGCCAGTGAAGGCAAGGTGTGAAGGAGTGCACTTTAGGAAGCATTGTTCACCTTGAAATCCAACACACTTTTCAGGTGCAGATGGAGAGCAAGTCCATTAAGCTCATTCACACTCTCTCGTGGACTACTTTAAAGGATGCTGGCAGAGTACTGGAAATAGTTGCTGCGATGTTAACGGAACCACTGCAACGAGTGTCCCTAGGCCATCCTTTGGCCTTACAAGGTCAAATATTCCGTCTAATGTGTGGTTTGCTCTTGGGCAGGCAGAGGAAACTTGTAAATGGGCAAACTCTTTTCTGTCCTTAGTTTGCGCCCTGGGGCTGTAGGCATAGGAGGTCGTCTCCCTCCAGCTTGCCTTTTTTGTATTCTTTGTCATTGCGACCGCATTTTAAATCTTTCTCCAAGTGGAGTTGTGCAGGTGGTTCATGAAATATTCATCAGTGATGTATGTTTTGATGATGCTGTGATCCTGAGAAGTTTTCAGCAGATGTAGGCTCTGTTTAGGGGCACCACATTGTGTTCAGGAGAAGCCTCCAAAATTGGCACCAGTTTGGGGTTACGTTAATTGAAGGATGCCGATGGGTAGAAGAAGGCCGGGATGAACTTCCCAGCAAACATAGGTGTTTCACAGGTGGCGTCTAATAGGCATACTTTGACATCCTGTGTTGATGAACTAGGCATTGTCCTTGATGGATGGTCTTAATTTTCTTGCTTCCATGGTAAAGTTTCTAACATCATTCAGAATATTATTATAGTTGCAGTTGAATGCCATTGGGGAGGTGACCTGGAGATGGTGGGACACAGTGATATTCTGCAGTTATTAAGTGAAATGCTCCCCCAGTTGCGAGTACCCTTCACGGAGAGGCAGGGCACACGTGGAGAGAGAGGAAGTTGTCACATTCTTCTAACTGGGAACAGATCCCTTAGATTTCTTAGAGTTGACACTAAGCATGAGCAGGCTGCTTCTCAAGTTCATGGCCCCCCAAAAATCACTAAAGGAAATAAGATACTCCCAGATCTTGCAACATAATTATTTGACTATCCATTATCTGTAGTTTAAACGAAACAAATCATAGCTAAACTTTATCATAGTGAATGTGGTACGTACGCTGCATAATTTATGTTTTGTTTTAGAAATTTTTGTGTACAAATGGGCAGAGTGAATTGGGAGTGCCAGCCATTTTGCCAGCTAGTCAGATGTCAGTGTTTTGGTCACTTGATTTCAACATGTGATGACAAACGGGGTTTCATCCCAAATACAGCAACACTTATTTCTAAGAGTCTTTCAACAGATGAGATAGAAAATGGAAGGCAGGAGACCACAAATGGAGTCAGTGCCTGGGGTGAAACCCTTACTCTATCCTGCATATCCTGCGACCCAATTACTTAAACGCTCTGTGCTTCAGTTTCCTTATTTGTAAGATGGGTGACAGTGGTAGTCCGGGAAAGTTGCAGTGACTAAATAGGTTCATGCATGGAGGAGCAAAGAGAGTAGTATCTGACAAAGCATGAACACTCAAGTGTTGGCTTACCTTTTCATGAAGTCGTTCCTACAATGTAGCTTTCACTTATGACCAGAATGCTAACCTAAATTAAGCGATTCTTAGTGAATTGCACTTGTATTTACATTTGGATTGTTTTTTTCATTAAAAGTCCCACTGGATTCAGATCACTGAAATTCAGAATCTGCTATTAAAGTGTATTTTATTCATGACTTCAGGATATAAAGTGTCTGAGGAAGTTGATAAACAGCTCACTTAGAGGAGCTGCTCTTGATTTTTAATCCCAGAAAGCCGCAGAAGATGAATTGATGGTCAGGAAACTGAAATGTGAACACAATAAGAGAAAATGTTTATTTCACTCATATGTGGGATATAAAATGAAAAGCAGCAGACAAACTAACAAAACTAAAAGCGCACTCATAGGTACAGACAGCAGAGCTGTGGCTTCTGGGGGAAGAGGATGGGGGAGGGAGAAGCAGGTGAAGGGGGTCAAACACACGGTCATAGGAGAAACCAGACTTCGGGTGGTGAGCACACAGATGTCAAATTATAATCCTGTACCCCTGAAATTATATAATGTCATTTTAACCCGTGTTACCCCAATACATTTATTTGTTTTTCTTTTTTAATTTAGGTATAGTTGGTATACAGTGTCATATTAGTTTCAGGTGTGTGATACAATGACTCAACGTCTACATGCCTTACAAAATGATCACCCCACTTAGTAACCGTTTGTTGCCATACACGCTGATCACAATATTATTGTCCTATAAATTTAATTTTTTTAAAAAGGGGAGGAAATGTTTGTGTCTTCCAGTGGCCTCATCCGGGTGTGTGTGGGGTGTGAGCACGACTCAGCCCTCACTGTGGTTGGGTTTCATGGACAGGCTCTATTCTCTCCTCCTGGAAGCAGACTTTGTGCCTCAGTTCCCTCCCCGCCCCCTCCCCCCCGCCATGTAAAGTGGGAGTTACACTCTCAGGTGCCGACAGGGTGAGGCGGATAACGGACGTGACGGGAGCAGGCCAGGTGGGTACTGTCACCGAAGGCATGGCATCTTCTTTTCAAGGAACAGCTACGTTGGGTTCTTTTGTTCTTTCTCATGCAATCAATAGTGTCGTCTTCGAAGGAATTTCAGATTCGTGGCTTGGAGTCTTGAATTCAAGGAAGCCTTGCAGGGGTGCTAACAGAAGCATCTGAGTGTGGGGGGCTACTTGGCAGCCAGCCCGCTGGTGTGGCTGTGCAGATTGTCTCCTGAGTAAGACTTGGTGGAACTACAGAACGATCACTTGAACAGACAGTTGAGATTTTCTAAATCATATTATTTGAAAAAATATAAGAATTTACAAGTTTACCATCGAGGCAGATGTACCTCTAGAAGAACCTGGGTCCAAACCACAAAAACGACTAGATGTCCTTCTTTCCTGGCTAAGACAAGTGGCTGCTGCCTCTTTACTCGCTAAAGATTTAGTTTTACTTTGCTCTTCTTGTAATTTTTTAGAAAAATTACAAGATGCCCAATCACCAATCTGCCCGCTTTCTGACAGCTCCCAAGCCAGAGCAAAACCATGTTTCTGTGAACCTTTCTCAAAATCACCTCATGGAACCCAAATCGATAACAAGCCTCTCTGACAGCTCTCAGAGCCACCCCCAGGGTCCCCGCAGCCTGTTGGTTCATGATTGCGATGAGCCAGGAGACCCAACATGGCCCTACTACAGGCTGTCCTGGTCACCTGCAGATGAAGGCCATTGATACGTATGTCAGAGTCTAAGATATTATTATGTAGTTATTTACTTTTGCTTCCTGTGCATTCAAGGCAGATGGACATATAATGGGAGGAAAGTTTATGAAGAAAGGTTAAGGGTGAAAATGTACTGAGTGATTCATTTTAATAAAAGCCATTTCACAAATGGTCCCCCTCTCAGGGTTGTATAGGTATGTCACGTCGGTGTCTGGGAAAGTGTGTCAGCCTCTCCGGCAGATTTGCAGACACAGGGTGGTGACTCACGTTGCAGAGAGGATTAGGTGACCCTTTGAAAACCTAGTTAGAAAAAGTTCTTTCCAAAAGTTATAGATTATGCTGATAGTGAACTTAGCAGGTTTCAGCCTGCTGTCCAGGTCTGGAATTTTAGACAAGTTTGGATCAACAAGCATTTCGCGGTCAAATTTCATTTAATTAGCATTTGCTGCCAAGTCATGGTTGGGAGGCCAACTTCCACGCCAGGCTGCCTACCTGAGCTGTGGGACCTGGCCAGGAGGCCTGCCCTGGCTAAGGGTGTCTCTGCACCACTGCACATACTGTGCTTTGCTGCTCACACGTGAAGGCCAAGCATGTAAGGGACAGAAGCCAGGAATCCAGTTTGGGAGGCTGGAGAAAGTATTTTTAGTCCTTTATTGGGACCATTTTTTAAAAAAATGTAAGTCGATTTTGATTTTTTCCAGGTCACTTTTCTAGGAAACATGCAAGGTGCTCCTCTCTCAGGCACTGTTGTCTTCCTTTGTGAGGCAAACGTGCAGCTTTTCCTTGCCAGCTTCATTATGTCATTGAATTAATAATGTTGTAAAGAGTAAATCAGAAGTCAATTTGGCAGCTGTGCCTTCAGGGAAATTTTTGAAAGAGTGACCTTCCATTTTTAATAAGCATGTTATTACATTTAGAATTAAATTACTGCGAGCCAAGCTACCCTCCTGAATCTGCTATTGGCCATTTTTCTCCCTTTTATATTTAATGAACTATAGCTAGTTGGAGCCAGTTGTTTGCAACAGTATGCGCTCAGAAAAGAACTCAAAATCTTTTACTGTCAGGCCCTTTATTTTAGCGGCGTTTAACTTCTCTGTGTTTTTAAAGTTTTCTGCCAAATATCCACTTCTTTTCTTACTTAAAGTGGAACGCTTGGCCAGAAAATACAGTAGCATATTCTATAACAATAGATCTGGGGGGAGGGTTTAACTCATCAAATATCAGTAAACAACCTAAAATGACAGACACTCAGAGGGCAGTTGAAAAATTACTGGCTAGCAAGTTGGATCTATTTAAATATCAAATACTCCTCCTGACTAAGACATAAGAACTTTTTGTGAATCATATTGGCAAAGAGAAATGGTGATTTGGAGCTAAAAATTTAGATTCCATATGATAAACCTAAAATAAACAAAGAAAAAAGGTGCTCCAGGATAACTAAAGATGACAAAATATCAAACTGTAGAAAACATAGTAGAAAATAAAAAGTTCCTATGCTCAAGTATGAAGTAATAAACCAAGTCATAAATCTAGAAATATTCCTTATTATAATGAGGCCTCCTTGAAAGCAGGACCTGTCAGGTAATCTTCTAGTTTCTGGCACTAACACACCAACCTAGTAAAAAAAGCCCACACACTTGCTAACGAAGGTTGATGGAGGCTGCGGGTGAACATGCCATTGTGTGTCCTGGCCTGTGTGGATGTGTGAGGGAAAGTACAAAAACAATTTTTTGAAATGTGTTAGGGTGATTACATTGTGGATACTTTTTAAGAAAAATTCCATTAGCATATTTTTAGCAAATTAAGGAAACTGTAAACTTAGACTATGTGATTATATATGTGTGTGTTTTCTTTAGCTACATAAAGTCTTTGACCCAGTGGTAGATATATTACTTTGTTATGATGCTCTTGTAATGGTAGATACGATTTGTTGAGTGCTTACCACATGCTGGGCCCTTTAAACAATTGTCATTTCTCCTAGCAATGGCACGAAATGTATTGCATTTTCGAATACATGTTAACGACACATCTGTAACGGTAGCTAGTTTGTGTACGTGTGTACATGCAGGTGTGAGAGAGCTGGAGAGAGTTAACTTCATACATGCGTATGGTATTTTGGTTCCTCCACTGAAATGTGAATTCCTTGAAGTTTAAGTATATTACGATACACAGGTTCTCTAACCTAGAAGCATTACCTGGCCCACCTGTCAGATACTGACTAGGAGTATTGCCTGTTCTACTCTTCCATGTCCGAAAAAAATCTGCTGCTACATAGGGCTACCCCCACCTGGCGCAGCTGAAAAGCATGTGTGGCATTAAAGACCAAAATTGCTTTTCTACTTGGACCTTTATAGATTCAGGTGATATTCATTCATCCATATTGTTTATTGGCATCTTGACTGATCTCTTGGCCCTGATTAGGACAGAAACACAATATTTATCATCTATACTATACTTTTATGGATTATTGAGTGGAGCCTAAGATTCATCTCTTTTTCTCTCATTTTTTTTTTTTTATCTCACATACTAAATAAACTGAAAATTGCTTTAAGAAAAGAGCGGGAAAAGGTCAGGAATTTATTCAGGATCAAGTCAATATTCACAGCTCTGGAGAGACCATCTTTCCTTCCATCCCTTGCGTAAAGCAAAATTTAAAAGATGCAAACTCCGATATTGGAATCACGAACAGGAGGCCTGCCCACAGTGCCCATTACTGACATCCAGTGGGCATTAAAATTTCATTCAAATTCATTCTTTGGAAGTGATGGGTAAGTTTGTTGTTCGGATAAAGATATTTTAAGAAATAAGGCGTCACATTTTCAAGGGAGAAGAAAGGAGCAGACGCTAATTGAAGCTTTCATGTGAGGCTGTGGTTTACACATGTGAAATCATTCGTGGGATGTGTGCTGAGAAGCACTGAGAACAATGAGGACTGTGTACTTTGAGCATCTTTGTTTTCCTGAGGCAAGGCAGGGTAGTGATTCACAAGGATTCTGAGGTCAGACGTCTGAATTTGAATCCCAGTTCTATTACTTCGCAGCTGTGACCTGGGGCAAATTACTTAAACTCCCTTTGCCTAGCTTTTCTCAACTGTAAAATGGTGTTAACACTTACACCTACCTCATAAGAGGGGTGAAGTGAGTTAAAATAGGCACATTCCTTAAAAGCAAATTGTAAGCACCGTGTATGCCGGCTATCATTACCTGATGTGACTCATGGGCAGAGGTTCAAAGGACACAAAGGAAGCTCACAGCTTCAGTGATGACATTATTTTGGAGGCTGCATCCGTGGCAAAGTTTGGTAGGCACCCAAGATGTTTTAGAAGGAAAGAATTTGTAGGGTTACCATGAGGTTGATTTAATCCTAAATGTTGACTGCCTCTCTATGGGCTTCCGGTTCCCTGAAGTTCTCTAGTTTTACCCATTAAATACTCTTTTATTTATTTTTTCTTAATTTCATTGAATAAGAGAGAGGTCCTGCTAATTTTTAGATTCCTTGATATCAAAATAAGACTGTTCATGAAATGTTCTACGTGACTGACAAAAACCCAGCAGAAAATTAACAGTAAGCCACTGTCCTCTGAAACAGTTATTTTGGGAAGCATGCATTCACAATCACCAGCCCGAAGTGAATTAGCAATCAGTCCCATCTGGAAAAAAAAAAAAAAGAGCCCTCGATAACAAACAAATAAATCTTACACATCAGGGTACTTACGTGTGATCCTCTCGAGGCTGTAAATGTCCCTTAAAACTCTGAGCAGGTGGACCTAAGACAGTGCACTTGAAAAACTTAATGGAACCTGTGTCTGTGCAGAAGGGATCTCCTGCTTATGGTAATATTTGCATGCAACATCCTTTTATAATTCACGAGAATATCCTTATGTAAAGATAGTAGCTCCTTTCCAAGTACCCTGTCAGTGAATAGATTGTGACAGCCCAAATGCAAAGGAAAAGGAATCATCCAGAACTTAAATAGCAGGAAGGGGGTGAGGAGGTGGACATTTAACTACCTTGCCTGTGCTAGGTGCTGGGTAACATTAGGCGACCATCCCAGGAGACATGCGCAGGTGTCCAGATAGGATGTGGTGAACTTTTATCACTTAGGAGTTCATAAATGGTGGGAGAGGTGTTCTTCGGGTCACCTCTGCAGTTGAAATCGAGCAGGTAGTGTAGGGGGGTGTCTCCATGTAACCTCATTACCTGTTGTAACACTCAAATGGCCTCGTAAGCTGCCACCTTTTCTCCTTCACTGGAGATGAACCGGGCTACTGGCTTTTATCCCTTGAGCTCCAGAGTTACATCTGACATTCTCTATTTCTAAGGTCACATATCAGATTCCTTTTCCGGACTAGAATCCTTTTTGTTCTAGATCCATTATTTGGTGATAAAAAGAGATAGGCAATAGGACAGCTGTTACATACAGAACTGATACCAATTTCGCCTCTATTGTAGCCATTTGCTGAACCAAAGACATTATGGGGGGGGGACTCCTTAGTAGGAATCTTCATTAACCATTGGTGGCCTAAAAGCACTGTCAAGCCTGAAACTTTGAAGAGTTAATGTAGAGAAATGAGGAGGTAGAATTCTGAAGTTTAATTAGAAACCGTAGAATTTAGAAGATAACTGATTAAAATAGCAATTTACTTTCTTGCTGAGTGAAATGCCTTAAATATTGATTAAGGCTTAGGAGAGAGTATGAAATTAGATAGAATGGTAGTGATATTTGAGATTTTTATTCTTGCCTTTCCCGCTCCTACCTCTGCTGGTGTGGACAGTGGGCCACGTGACCCTGCCCTCTCCTCTCAGCCAGTCGGCCTGGCCCATGCATGTCACTGACAGGAGGTGTCCGTCTCGGGGCCTGTAGATGTACTGCTGTGGCCTGACTCAAAGACGACCTCTCCCAACAAGGGTGCCCTGAGATGCAGACTTTCATCAAAAGAAGAGTTAGTTCTGAGGCTCTAATTGACAGCACGGTAGCTATAGTTAATAATATGGTTTCGTATACTCGAAAGTTGCTTAAGTATTCTCACCACACACACACACACACACACACACACACACACACTTAACTGTGTGAGATGAGGGCTGTGTCAACTGTTTTGATCTTGGCGATCATTCCACAGTGTATATGTATATCAGCTTATCGTGTCGTATACTTTAAATGGACACAGTTATACTTGTCCATTATTCCTCAATAAAGTTAGGGGGATGGGGAGAATGCCCCAGAAACTATTCAAGACAGAGTGAGCAGCTGCCGGGGGCAGTGCCCGCTGGAGCTGGAAGAGCAAAGGAAGTTTGGATCGGTTTGGCTGAGATGGTCACATGAAGCCCAGACTGGGTAGGGAGAGGGACGCACTGGGCAGGAAGATACAGGACAACCAGAGAGGACCAGAGATACCACCAGAGATGCGTGACAGCTTTGTCCACTCACCTATTGCCATCACCAGTTTCTGGCTTCCCGGGGCTTGGCTTTCATTTTCTCCTGCCTAGAAGTCATGATAGATGTTTCAGCTTTTTTTGTGAGTATTTAGAATACGTCGATCAGGATGCTGTATGATTTTTATCAGCTGCAGAGATGCTTTTGCACACTTTGGTACCCTGCTATGTGACTTCTGTTCTGGTCTTAGTGACATGTGGGACATGTGACATGTGGACAAGGCTGTGGGGCTACAGGGAACCAACACTAACATGTGTTTGCACGGTTTGTATCTGTGCCAGGTAAGGGCTTAATCAAAACCAGCCCAGCCCTACTGTCATCCAGTCTTGAATTCTGGAAATCATGGATTTTAAAGCTGATCCGATTACCATGTTGGCTAGGATCTTTAATCCAGAGCTAGTTTTTTTAAGCCTTATATATTCATAAAATGTGGGGTGGAAATTTAAATATTAAGACTGATGTTTCTCGCCTTAGCTTTTCATTGGCCAATGGGAAGGACATCAAAGGATCTCAGATCAAACTTATAAAATGTTTCCCCCGACCCAGGCTGGTTTACCTTCATGTTTTCATGTGAGGAAATCATACGATCTAGGTTTTAAACTTCTTGGAAGCTCTCCCTTAGAACATCGTAATTGTCAAATCTTCAAAAGATTCATTTTTAAATTAATGCCTTCAGGTTAAACTTTGTTATCTAAAATATTGGGGTTTGTTTCAATAATTATTTGAATTTTTGGCAGAAAAGTAGGTACTTTTGGTATTTTCCCTGCTTTATTGTTGTATATGTTAAACTCGGAGCCTTTTGATGACACCAGGTTACAATACGACTGACGCACATGCATTTAAACTTTGCTTTCAGGGAGATTCGGGCAAAAGGGTCAGACTTTGAGATGAATCGGCAATGAGATTAAGATTTTCTGGGTAGAGGTAAGGCTGAGGTGATCCTAAAACTAATTCTGGTATCTCTTTCTTTAGGGGACGCTTTTGTTCATTCCGTTTGTATGAGAAATAAGCTTTGGTTATTTTCTTTTCACTACTAGTGGAATGAAAATAAAAGTAGGGGTAATTTCTTTTTTTTTTTCCGCAGCTTTGTTGTTGTTGTTGTTGTTGTTGTTGTTAAGGTGAAATTCACATAACAAAATTAACCGTTTTAAAGTGAACAATTTAGTGCACTTAGTACATTTATAATGTGATGTAACTACTACTTCCATCTAGTTCCAAAATATTTTTACCACCTGAAAATAAAATCCTGTGCTCTTGAAGCAGTGACTCCTCATTTTCCTCTCCTTGCACCCCAGCCCCTGGCAAATCTCAATCTACTTTCTGTATTTATAGGTTTACTCATTCTGGTTATTTCATATACATGGCATTATATGGTATGTGATCTTTTATGTCTGACTTCTTTCACTCAGCATCCAATGCAGCCTTGTTTTGTGTTTGACTTTTTTCCTAGTGTATTTTTTGATTGCCACCTTGCTATGGTCTGAATGACTGTGTTCCCCCAACCCCACCCCAGCCCTAACTCATATATTGAACTTCTGTTCCCCAATGTGATGATATTAGGAGGTGGGGCCTTTGAGAGATCGATGCTTAGGTCACAAGAGTGGAGCCCTTGTGAGGGATCAAGGCCTTCATCAAAGAGGCCCCACAGTGTCCACTGTCCCTACTGACATATGAGGACACAATGAGAAGTCTGCAACCCAAGATGGCCCTCGCCAACCATGCTGGCATCTTGATCTTGACTTCCAGCCTCTAGAACTATGAGAAACAAATTTCTGTTGTTTATAATCCCCTCAGTCAATGGTACTTTGTTACAGTAGCCTGAACAGTCTTAAGACACTCCCGATTTCCTTTTCTGTATATAATTTTTTATTAATGGTTACTATGGGATTGCAGTTAACATCGTGCATTTATAACAATCTCATTTGAATTGATATCAATTTAGCTTCAGTGACACATCAAAGCTCTGCTCCTATCCAGCTCTGCACCCCCTTTGTATTGTTATTGTCACAGATTTCATCTTTAGATGTCATGTGCCCCTTCAACATAGATGTATAATTATTGCTTTATTAATTTGTATTTTACAAAAGAAGAGTTGCAAGCCAAAAATACAGTAATCCTGGACTTTATATTTACCTGTGCAGGCCCCTTGACTGGAGCTCTTTATTTCCTTGTGTAACTGGCTTCAGGTAACTGTCTAGTGGCTTTTCATGTCAACCTGAAGCAGTTCTCTCTAGTACTTCTCCTAGGGCAAGTCTGTTGATAAATTCATATTTTGTTTATCTGGGAGTATCTTCATTTTCCCTTCTTTTTTAAATGGTAGTTTTGCTAAATATAGGATTCTTGATTGTCAGGTAGGTTTTTTGTTTGTTTGTTTTGTTTTGTTTTTCCTTTTAGTGCTTTAAATATTTCATCCAACTGCCCTCTGGGATTCATGGTTTCCAGTGTAAAATTGGCAGTTAATTTTATTGAAGATCCCTTATCCATGATGATTTACTTCTATCTTGCCATTTTCAAGATTCTCTTTGTTTTGTCTTTTGACGATTTGATTATAATGTGTGTTAGTGTAGATATCTTTGAGTTTATCCTACTTAGAGTTTTTTGAGCTTTATGGATATGTAGATTTATGTCTTTTATCAAATTTGGGATTTTTTGGCCATTATTTCTTCAAATATTCTTTCTGCCCCTTTATTCCTCTCTTTTCCCCTCAAGATGGTGTCCTACAAGTCTTTCTGGCTCTGTTTATTTTTATTCATTCTTTTTTATTTCTGCTCCTCTATCTGTATAATTTCAATTGTTCTATCATTAGTATTGCTGACACTTTTTCCTGCTTGTTCATATCTGCTGTTAAACCCCTCCAGTGGATTTTTAATTTTAGCTATTATACTTTTCAGCCTCAAGCTTTTCCATTTGCTTCTTTTTATATGATTTCTTCTTCTTGATATTCTTCGTTGTATCATACATTACTTCTTTGCCTGTGTATCCTTTAGCTCCTTGAGCATATTGTCTGTTGTTTTAAAATCTTACTTAAAAGTCCAATGTTTGAGCCCCCTCAGGGATGATTTCTTTCAATTAATTTTTTTTCCTGTGAATGGGACATACTTTGTTTCTTCTTATGCTTTGTAATTGTTTTTTTGTTGTTGTTGAAAACTGTTTTGTTTGTTTTTTAAATATTATAACATGATAACTCTGGAAATCATTCTCCCCCAACCAAGACTTGTCACTATTGATGGATGAGGGCTGCCATTTGTTCAGTGACTTTTCCAATCTATTTTTTGCAAAGCCTACATTTTTTGTCACGTGTCATTACTGAAAGGCTCTGTTCAGTTGATATGCAGTTACCGAAGTTTCTGTTTCATTTTCTCAGTGGTCCTACAGTGATCTGAAAGTGATTTCCTTAAATGTTTGAATCAAAAGAGAGAAGAAACACTGTTCCCATCTTTGCAGCTTAGCCATGGACTGGGGCGCTGCTTTAATGTGAAGGTCACTACAGTTCTGCTTTAGCCTTGACCCTGCTTGTTCAGAGTCAATGGAAGCACCTAGGGTCCTCTCAGGTCTTTTCTGGCATGCATCAGTCTGCAGTCTAGCTTTTGCAGTATATGCAGTGGCCATTCTGCATCCTATCCCTTCAAGAAATACCCTCCTTAGCTTCTTGCTTCCCAGGCTTTGGGGACTGTCTACTGCTGGCCCCGTCTGCTGTCCTTGGCCCCAGGCAGGCATGGGTAGTGTCAGTCTTTAAATTATCCAACAGATGCCACCACTACCTGGAAACCCACTCCAGTCTGCGGGAGCAGAGGCTAAACAGAGGTCATACCAACACCAGCGCCCCAGGGAACTGCCAGCCAGGTCAAAATGCACAAGAGCGATATTTTAAGAATAAGGCCCACATTAGCTCCTTGGCACCAGGAAGCTGCGCTAGCAACGCAGGCCACCTCTTAGCTGCAGTGGGGTGCTGGGCAATGGGGAATAGCAGGCCATGGTGCTTTCCTACTGAACTTTGTTTTTGTTAAGCACTCCCTTCGTTGATCGTAGGTTTTATTAAAATCCCCAAGTTCCAAAATGTTGATTGCACCAGTATTTGACAGCTTAATCATTGCTTTAGAGCAACAGTTTCTTGGAACACCCTCCCTATTCCAGCGTTTTCTGTCACTCGGTAATTACTTTCTGTTTTGGTCCTTGTTTTTATTAAGACTTTATTTTTTTTTTAGAGCAGTTTGCAGTTTGCAACAAAGTTGAGGGAGAAGGTACAGAGATTTCTCATACATCCCCTCCCTCTGCATGTGCATAGATCCCCCATTATCACCAGCCCCCCACCAGAGTGGTACATTTTTTTACATTGATGGACCCACAGTGGCACATCACCTAAAGCCCATAATTTACATTAGGACTCATGCTCAGTAGTGTGCGTTCAGTGGGTTTGGACAAATGTACAGTGACACATGTCCCCCATTACAGCATCACACAGAACGATTTTCCTTCCCTAAAATTTCTCTGTGCTCCTCCTGTTCATCCCTCCAGCCCCCAGCTTTAAACCTCTGGGAAACAGTGGCTTTTTCATTTTCTCCATGGTTTCACCCTTCGCAGAGGTCGTAAGGTTGGAATTGTACCATCAGCAGCCTTTTTAGATCCGCTTCTTCAACTTAGTGACATGCATTTAGGGTTCCTCCGTGTCTTTTCATGGCTGATAACTCATTTTTTATCACTAATATTTCACTGTCTGAACGCACCATGGTTTATTGATCCATTCACCTACTGAAGGACAGCTTGGTCGCTTCTAAGTTTTGGCCATTATGATTAAAGCCACTATGAACATCCATGTGCGGGTTTTTGTGAGGAGACGTTTTTGGCTCCTTTGGAACATCAAGGAGCATGACTGCTGGAGCATATTTAAGAGTACGTTTAGTTTTGTGAGAAACTGTCAAACTGTCTTCCACAGTGGCCGCACCTTTTGTGTTCCCGCCAGCAGTGACCGAGCGTCCCTGCGGCCCCACATCCTCGCCAGCATTTGGTGTCATCAGGGTTCTGGATTTGGGGCAGTCCAATTGGTCTGGGTAACGACTTTTTGAAGGAAGATATGTTCACCATATCCAAATCTGACTAGTGATGTTTTTATTGAAACATGCAGTTCTTTGAGCAGACTGTCAGCTGAGGGATGTCTTCTCACCTGGGAGTCATTCAATCAGCTGCTCTGTCTAGCAGCCTCCTGCCCCAGGGTCAAGTCCCTCACAGCCATGAGGGTGGGGTCAGTAGCAAAGTGATCTCTATCCCTTCCTTCGTGCTGCTGGCTGCTTAGCTGACTCCCTCCGGCTGCCACCTGCACTGTCACCGTGGCATCATGCCCCTTGCCTTTCGGTCTCCACTCTGCAGCTCAGGGTTCCTGCCTCTCTGATGCTTTCAAAGCGCTTCCTTTGATCTGTTGACTTTAAAAAGCATTTCAAGAATTTCAATAGGCAGCCTCCCCCTTGATGACTCGCATCCATGATACTGCCGCCGTCCGGCCTGGTTCTCTTCGCCCGCCACTCCCTGCCGTGCTGTGACTCCCTTTTGTAGCTTCTTTCACTCCAGTTTCCCCTTCCCTCACCTTCTTCTCATCCTGTGTCTGTCATCAGCCTCTCCCTCGCAATCCAGCCCCGTTGTCAATTCTTCCAGTCATGGGAAATTAGGAAGGTTTCATCAAGGTTAAAATCTACTTTATTTATTTTTATGTTTTTGAAATTTCTTGTTACTTAACTTTACTACTGTTTAGCTCTTCATACTTTACTGTCTTATAATTATTTTTGTACACATCCTATCTCTTTTCTTAGCCTTTAAGATATATGAAGACAGCATAATTGACTCATTTTCCATTCTCTGAATTTCTTGGCATAGTGCCCTCCTGTCTGAAATGTTTACTGATGTTTGTCAAATAATTGAGTATTTAGGTTTATCTACCTAAAGCAAAAATGACTCTCAGCAGAATGTTTTATCATTTTTCAGCTATTGAACCAATATAGCCAACATGGGTGCAATTTTAAATTTATACACATTTGCCAAGCCTCCTCCAGAGGAGAGGGTATAGTTTTGTGCATTAGGGGACCTCATAGACCATAGCATCCACCTTGATGTGTACCAGCTTGGAGTTAGTATCTGCTTGTCTGTCTCTCACCTCTTTCTTTGCCTGTCCTTTTATGCTTTTGTCTTATGTGAAGATGTTCACTTTTTCCTGGAGGGGTAATACAAGATGCCCAAGGATATTCTGATTCCATCCTAGCTTGTCTTTACAAGACACCCTGGAGAAGGTTTCTTAGGTTTTTCTTTTTGTCAGACTGTAGCATCATAGTTTTTTTCTAAAGTATTAGATGCCTTCTCGTAGCATCACCTCAATGTGTTGCTATGGCAGCAGAGTCTTTCCACTTCTCTTTGGGGTTGAAATTGAGCATAGGAAGATATTCTTTCTAATACAGTTGCTAAGGGAAGTTAAATCCCAAACTAAAAGGAATTTATTTTTAAAATATATGCCTTCTTTTTAAAAAATTAGGGACTAAATTTTCCTCACTTCCAAACTTCAAATTATGGCTCCTATTTATTTTGTTTTCTGAATTCCTTAAGTCAGTAATGTTTCTGCTGCTGCATCTACTAGTTTTAGTTCTTATTGAGTGAAGATGCATTGGACCCCAGCACAGAGTCAAGGCCTGTACCAGTGGGTCCCAGTTCTGCCTTTTTGAACTTATATGTTCAGTCTAATTTCCCTTGTGTATGATAGCTATTAAAACATTTCAAGACTGTAAACATGCTTATTTAAGACTGGAAGAGCCTGGTCACAGAAGGAAGAAGGAGACAATTACAGGGTGGGAGGCTTGAGTGGTTTGGGAGACTCTGGGGACATGAATAATATAAGGCATTGTTGGACAGATGAAAAGAGCAGGATAAAGACAGAAGTCTTTGTGCATCTGGTAGTTCTTATGGTCAGTGTTCCCTAAAGTAATCTTCCCCGCTTCCTTCTTCAGAATGAAAATATGAATAGCATTTTAGATTGAAAAAATCATAGAATTCCCATGTCAGGGCCATTTTTCCATTCAACCCCTGTGTCTTTTCCACCAGAAGAGACGAGGAGAGAGAGGGGGAAAAGGACAGGGATGGGGTGTCTTCCTGTTTGCCTCCAGTCATTCCCAAGACTTTCAAATTGAACTCTTGGCAAAGTACTGTAGAAATTACTGCCAGCGAACACTGATGGCTTTCTATAAATTTTCATAGGATTCTGTTTGATAGTTCTTGTTCAGCTTCACAGAGATTCTGGATGGGTTGCAGGATTACCCATGATGCAGCAAATGAGACCAATTGCTGTGGCTATAAAGCAGTGACTGATTTCTGCATACCGCACAGGAAATTAAGCCTCATTACTCTAATCCTGTCATGGATAATACCACTGTAATTATAGGAATAGAAGTAAAAAAAAAAATATACTTCAATAAATGTGATGTTGAAAGTCGTGCAACCTTACTTACTAATTTACCTTAATTTCGTGATATTTTACAAATTGGCATTTATTACTTTCTGTCTGCCCTGCTTTGTTTCTCTAGGAAGTTCATTCTTTTACCCTCGACACAAATTTAACCATAATTTTCCACCCCCACCAAAACAGCAACTGGTGAGTAGGAAAAACACTTTAGGCTGATATAGGATAAGTCACAGAAATGGAGTTTAAAAAAGAAAACAAGAAAGAAAAATGGCTTCTGAACTAATATATATGTGTGTGTGTGTGTGTGTGTGTGTGTGTGTGTGTGTGTGTGTGTGTGTATCCCTTTAACTCAAAAGGTGTATTTATTTATTTGCTTGTGTGATCTTAGTTATACTTGGCTCCATATAGAAACAGGAGAAAAACAAAACCAAAATTGATCTTAGGGAGAAAAAGTGAAAGATGGTACAGAAAATTTGCTGAAAATTATATATTCCATGTGCTGCTTTGCCATCATTAAGCTTATACTTTAAGCACACTTTTTTTTTTTCCCAGTTCGGCAGCAGAAACTCAGGAGCTTGGTTGCATTTATGAAATCCCATTTGGCCTTGGCTCCACCCTGGCCATAACCTGCTGTCAGAATGAGTCTTAGGAATGGTGTTAAAATGCCTATGGTGTTGCTGTCTTAAGTGAAAACCTAGCCATCCAAGGATCTCTGCTCCCTGCCCAAAGTAATGTTTCTGGAGTCAGAGAAGCCACCCAACCGCTGTCAATTTTTAGGTTAGCACAAGTAGATTTATCCTGTTCATGACGTCTTCCCAGGGTTTCTATCGAGGGTTCAGATGTGTCCCCTGAAAAAACTTTATCTGTTCTGTGAGGACCTACATACTGCTCCCTGTCCCTCCCCACTTTGGCCACGTGTAGGATGTCGTACGCAAATTAGGTGTTTTCATAAATTATACCTCCTCCAATAATAATATATGGTTCCATTTTAGTCATTTGAAGGCCCCCAAATCGAGTCATTAGGTCTCAAATTGGTTGAAGCAAATTGGTTTGTAAACGTCTCTGATGCCCACTGGCCCATGGTCTTCAGCATGGGCAGGTTAGGAGGGGTTTCCCACCAGGGTTGCCCTCTCTGAGAAGGTGGCATATTTGTTCCTTTGCCATCCCAGCAACAGATTTGAGTTTCTTACTCCTTTGTTTAAAAGAGTATAAAATTCCCATCGGACTTGGACAGCAAAATGAGATCAAAACTTCAAGAGAAAGAGTGTCCTTGGGCACATTCACCCCACACCTAGGTCCTCTCAATAGTACCTTTCTTCCCATTTCTTGGCCATCATAAAGGTGAAACTTGAATGATTTTTCAAATTTATGGTGTGACTATAACCACTAAGAGAGCAGAGGTGAAGGAGAGATGAAGGAGCTTGTAGGTTTAAATGGTGCCTAACTCATTCCCACTCACCTCTGGTGAGCTGCTTAGGAGCCACATCATATTCCTCTGGGGCCACTGCTCCACAGTTGTCAGCCGTTAAAAGCGTCAGGATGTCTACCATTCTTCCTTTCCAGGGCCAGCCTCTTCCTGTTCACACGTTTATGCCATTGAAATCAAGCCCGATCAGTAGGTGAGCTGTAGGATGGGACAGATGAAGTCCTATCCGGCCAGCGCGGCTTGCTACCTTGGAACATGTTGCCAGGTGTTTGCAGACGCTGGTGACTCTGTGAGAGTTATTTTATCAAGAGAGTTTTATTTTATCAAGTAGTTTTTCATTTGAATATTGTGTGACATGCAATGACACGACCTTTTTCTGTTAATATCTTGTATGCTTTTGATAGAACGTACACAAATTTTAGAAGATGTAGCCATGCACCGACTTTGTTCTGATGAGTACGTTTCAGAGCGTGAAGGTGTTTGGAAGAATATCGTCAGCCCTCTCCTGGGCTCTGCTGGGTTCGTGGGTGGGATAAGCTCGCATACCGGACCCAGGCCTGAGTGCTCCCAGTGGAATGATGCCGAGGGCTCAAAACAGAGCATCTTAAATGGAAATCCCCCAGTTGGCACTTTCGCCCTTCGATTTATATTATACAAATCAAATTCGTATATTCAAGTTCTTGATTTATATGTTTATCTGTTCGTTTATTTATTGGGGAGACTCAGTTGTACCTTGGAGGTTAAGAATTTTGATGGGTAGACAGTGGTTATATAAGCAGATGATCTGGTGATACAGGGGTCAGTGGCCTGAGATTTCAAATTAAGGAATATTCTAACTCAAGAGCTTAAGCACAGGTATCTTAAAGTTAAGGTATCCGGAGAAGGAGGAGCTAGACGGTTCTTCCCCCGTTGGGCTTAGCTGTTTCTACCTTTGCTGTTCTCAGTTTCTCTTCTTTGCCAGAGCTTACTGGATTGAGAAGTTCCAGGTCTCTGTGTGAGGTGGAGGATAGTGGAGAAATATGCAAGTCACTACACAACCATGTTCAGAAGCTCGAGATGTAATCTGGTTCAGAGGCCACACGTGAACTGTACCTGAGGGTATTCTAATCATTTCCCTGGCAACACAGTTTGTTTTCTGTGAGCACGTCATAATACCCTGTTGTCTCCACCGAGCCTCACCGTGCTCCATCGGAAATGTAGTGTTTTATTTGGGCCAAAAGTTTGTATTTTGCCAAATTGGAAAGGAAAAAACCAGTAGCATCTTACGTGATTTATTCTATATTTTGTTCATTCTTTCTAGAAAATTATTTTTGTATTTGACATGATGAAACCATGAACTTATTAGTGGGGGATTAAAATCTGTTATTGGGAGAGTTATTCAATAGGAAACTCAATATGACAAGTTAAGACTCCCAAACAAAAGGTATCTTGTCTTCTGTAGTCTTGTTTTTTTTTTTTTATTATTGGATTTGGGAAACCTCCAACTCCTTTTTCTGTTGCCATTGTTATTATTTCCTAGTATCTTGTTGATAGGGCAGTCATCTCCTTTTTCTTCTTTCTGGGAAAAGAGAAATCTGCCCAGACTGCTTCTGGGGGCTCCTAGCTAGCTATCTCTGCTGCACTGCCTTCCCCACCCCCCCACCCCCCAGCACACTATCTGCTGTCCTACTAGATCAGACTTATCTTTTTAAAAATTTGTCCATCATAGCATCAACTTAGTATAAGCCTGCTTCCCACTGCGGTTGCCACTAGCCACAATGACAACTTAAATTAAGTTAAATAACATTAAAATGTTAGTTCCTTAGTTGTACCAGCCACATTTCAACCGCTCACTAGCCACATGTGCATGGTGTAGAACATTTTTATAACCCAGAAGATTCTACCAGGCAATGCTTGCCTAATACGCATTGTAGTTTCCTGTTTTCTTAAGACTTTAAATGTAAACTCCATCTCCTGGCTTCTAAGCCTCTCAAAATCTCATTGTCTGTACAAGTAGAATATAATTTATTAGAAGGTGGTCAGAAATGTTCGTGTTCTATGGCTTGAGAGAGACTTGGCAGAAGAAGAAAAACCTTTCTTTCTTTCTCTCTTTATTTTATTTTATTATTATTATTTCGAAGAATGAAAGAATGAATGGTGCTCCAATAGCAAAAGGTAGTCTACGATCCTGGGACAAGTTGTGAATGTGAAGGTCAGTTTGGGAAGGGTGTAAGAACTTGGACTTGGTGAAGTGTAACATGAATAGAGAACAACAGGAGAGACCCTCTGTTAGGATTTTATCTAGGCAATGGTCTTCAGTCTATGTTTGAATTCGACCGTCTTTAATCTCCCGTGTCTTCAAAAAGAGAGCCTGAAAGAGTTGGCTTGATAATCGCACAGAAGGTGGGTACGGAGGCTGTTAGTGGATGATGTATACTTCGGAAGGAAGGGAGGCGATGATGGGAGAACGAGAGGTCCAAAGATTCTGGAAGGAACACTGTGCTGGCCTGGTGCAGATCGGAGAGGAAGAGATAGAAAGGCAGAGGAAATATTACAGAGGGGTATAAGGTAAGTGTGTCTTTAGAGAGAGTCTAGATTTTCGTGCGAGCCGTAATGCAGGATGTTAAGAAGTCGAAGACGAATGGGAGATGGCTCACGAGAGCTCAGGTTCCGTGGGAAGCAGTGGATGGAGCAGGAGGGGTACACACCATTTGTGGTGGCAGGAACTTGGCCTTCAGCTCTGTGTCCCTAGCACCTGCACAGCTCTTGATGATTAACAGATTGTTATCCAACATTTGTCGCCTGGAAGAGGAAGGCCAAGCCCACCAAACTGTGAAGTCATGGGGTTTGACACTGAACAGGTTTCCATGGTTACGGTGGTCCTTTCAGCAGTGAATGAAGGACGAAGGAGGTCGAGGAGAAAGGAGGACGTGTCCGCGACTGGGCTGGCAGCAGGCGGAGAATGTGGCCAAGAGGACCAGGATTTTAGGGAGTAAAGAAGCCCCACTGTGGGGCTGCTGAGTTTATACAGCTACCTAGACCCAAGATGCTAAAGTGAATGATGCTGGTGCAGTCCTGGTGCTTCCTGCCACCCCCATTCTTCTCTGAGAGCAGCTCTTGTGGCTGGGGTTCCTTCGAGTGGGGAGAGCAGGATGGGGGAAGCGAGCAGAGGGGAAGGACACTGTTGCTCCTCTGGAGGACATCTCCCCCGGGGTGGATGGATTCAGAGCACGATTCATGCAGAGACCCGGGGTTAGAAGCGTTCTTTGGGAAGACACGTTGGCAGCGGGGTGCCTGCAGAGCTCTGCATTTGCAAACACACCTGGCGTCAACCAGTGGCTCTGCCATGACTTGATCTGTGACTTTGGGCACGTCACTTAACTTCTCAGGCCATTCCTTCTTCATAAAGCGAGGAGAATATTTCTTCTCTACCAGTCACCACAGGCTGATGCGGGGATGAAAAGTGACTCGTGTGAAAGCACTTTATAAACTATAACATGCTATAAAAATCCACGTTATTCGTAAGTCGGAATGCAGTGGGCAGGTTTGAGGGAAGGTAGCGTGGTGGAGATGGCATTCCAGAAATCACAATGAGTTAACAAGGACAGGGATCAAGGCTATGGAGATGGGAAAAAGGTAGACGAAGGATGGAAAGTTTTCTAATAAGAATTTAAAGATTACATGTGGAAGCCAAGGAAGACATACAGGGAAGGCAGTGGGATGGACGAGAAGGAAGGGGTGAGAAGGATGCCAGGATTCTGATTGTGAGTGACTGAGAGCAGGGTGGTAGCATTAACCGAGGGGAATGAAATTAACTAAAGGAAATCAAAGGGATGGCCTTTGTCTTGGACTTACTGGATTCCGGGAGCTACTGGAATGAAATCCAGTTGTTAGCTCAAAGGAAGAGCTGAGGCTGGGGTTGGGCCCCGACCACCAGCAGCAGGTGCAGATTTCAGAGTGATGCTGTCACCCAGGCAGAAGTATGGCATTAGAAGGAAGCCAGGGACCATCTCAGGGGAGACGGTACAAGTTAACTTCCTTTGGTGTTAGGTCTCCTTTGACGCACTTGTGGCTTTTTCATTTGCCTGAATCATGACACTTGTCACACTTAACGCTGTACATTTACTTGTTTGTATCCCTGAGACATTCTTAATTCTAGAAGGGAGGGATTTTATTAATCTCATGTACCATCAAATCTTGAACGTAAGTTAAATGCTTCATAGCACACAGTAAGTATTTGCAAATATTCTTTGAATGAATGAATGCCAGAAACTAAGGTGGTCATCATGAAGAAAGATCTGGAGAGGCCTGGGGCAAGGCCACTGACTTGGGCTCATTCAAGGTCAAACGGTATTAAATGAGAGCAGTCAATATTGTTACCGTCTTTTTTCTTTGATGTTCTATAGAATGGGAATGTGTGTTGAGAACAGAGATCGCTCATCGTGGATTAGAAAAGTAGAAACAATAGAAGTTCAAGGGGATTAGAACAGTGTCCGTATCCATGATGTCCAGGGTAGTCGGAGAGGTCGGGCAAGCTGAGAAAGACCCAAGAGTGAGTCATCAGTGGCTTGGGAAATAACACACATTTTGAAAACAAGGCAGGTGGTGTTGAAGGGTTGGCAGAAACTGAGTGAGAGGCAAGGAAAGGGAAATGCTATAGGTCCTTGAGTATGACTGTGCTAATTGCGTGTCTTTTATGGATCCGATTGTATCCCCCAAAAAAGATATGTTGGAGTCCTCAATTCCAGGGCCTTAGGATGTGATCCCATGTGTAAATGGGGTCATCGCAGGTGTAATTAATTGAGATGAGGCCTGCTGGGCTTGGGTGGCCCCTGTGTGATGACTGGTATCCTTAAAGAAGAGAAGAGACCCATATGCAGGGACAGTGCAGTGGCAGAGGCTGACGTCAGCCGCAGCTGCTAGCCACGGAATTTCTAGAAACCCACCAGTGGGCCTAGGAAGTCCTCTTCCCTACAGGGGCGGAGAGAACATGGCCCTAGCTGTCAGAACTGTGCCATTTGAAGCCGCCCTGTGTGTGGTTAGTGCTGGCAGCCCCGAGAAACCGAGAAGGGCTGGAGGGAGGTGAAAAGGAAAGTCAAGACCAAGGGAAGAGTCGCGGACGCTGAAGGTTCAGAGAGCAGCGTGGGGAACTGCCGAGCACTGGGGTCTCTCAACCTCAGAAGAGTTCTGTGGCCTCTGTCACCAACAACTTACATCCTCACCAGCTCTTGCCATCTCTGTCTCTTTGAAAGTTAAGTGAGGGGCTTCGGGCATCATCGTTCAGGCACCATCTGCACTCACGGCCTTTTCCATCTCAGCCGTCTCGGCCTCTTAGTTTCCTGCATTTCAAAATGAATTTGGGATTAGCACTCGTGTTTTAAAGGTTTTTCCCATGTGGCATGAGAACGAAGTGTCTGCATACCCCTGCCTTGGTGTTAACTCGACTATTTCGACGCTCGTAATTCCTCCAGGGATTGATGGGTATGATTTTGGGCAACAGCACAGCGGTGTGTGTTTCTTCGGTCCTGACTGCTGTGGGGCTCAGGGCAGTGGCCCTCTTGTTCAGTCTGCAGCAGAGCCAGCAGGGAGCCACCAGTACAGTTTCGAGGGCAGTGAGAGGACTGACAGTTGGCTCCTAGTGGAAAGAGAGACTCTGTGCCAACGTGAACTTGTGGACAGGTTCGTTTCTCCTTCTTAGAGGCGAGTATTTCACCCTTTTTCTTTTCTCCTCCCTCCTACCCCTTATCAAAACAAACGACGCCTCAGAATAACACATTGGCCGAGGATGTGTGAAAACAGAGATCTAAGATGTCAAAAAAAGAAACCTCAGTGGTCTGTGTCGTTCTCACGTACATGCCTTTTAAAATCCACAGGAACAGGGGAAATCTTTGGACAGACTGCTCGGGCTGTGGTCTGGTTCGCCCTCTCACTGATGGGCGGGGGTCTCTCCTGGACATTTGAATGTGATCCAGGCCACAGAGGACGCTGTGGTCCTTCGTGGTACCATCATGCGTATCGGCGTCGGTGTGTAACTCGGCGTGTGTAACTACAGCTGAAAGAAAGCTAAGTGTGGGGAAAAAAATCTGATTGCTGTTCTTTGTAATTTAGACTTTGTTAAGTAAGAAACGCCGTGTAGCTTTCGTGATGATAATGGAAGGCGGATGAAGGGTTGGCATCCGTCGGCCACACTCCATTTGCAAAGTCTTTCTTCTCGACCTTCCACCATTGCTTCTGGGTTCCTGTGGATGCTTCTTCCACGCTCCCCCCAAGCACCTCATTGTTCTGAGAGATAATAATCAGGGATAAAGTCTTTTCCCATAATGTGGCTTGGGGACCCCCGTCCCCTTGCAGACAGGGAGACTGGAGCGGCCTGGCACGCTCCCCGGCTGTTGTTTTCCTTAGTTCTACTGCTGCTTTAATTGGCCACAGTTCTCTTCATCTGTCACGAAAACTCTTAAAACTCACACGAGAGCAGATTTCCCCACCTTCGTGATTGCGGGTCATTTTCCCTCCACGGGGCACATGGCTGATGATTAGGCCCACGACTCACTTTCTTCAGAAAGCAGTCGTTTGGTGACTTTCTGCAGGCCGGCCGATTGAGTTACACCCTGAGGAATGGCGAACCCGGCCCTCAGCTGCAGGGTGTCCTTCCCGAAAGTTCTTGCCCTGCGAGGACTGCTCTGAGGAGTCACATGAGCGTATTGGGTTACAGCAGCATTAAAGCTCTCCCCCTGCAGTAGACGGGTAAGTTACTTATGGAATATGAGGTGTCCTCACGCAGGGCCTGGGGCTCAGAGCTGGCCCGTCGTGCAGGCCAGGTCCCTTCTGGCTGGTTTCGCATGTCTTTATGACTTTCTTTTATACTTAATAGTCTTGCCTTGGATTTTAAAGCAGAAATGCTTAAAGCGACCAGAGAGAGAGAGAGAGGGTCTGGGGTCATTTGCCATCAAAGGTCGTGAGCTCTAATAAGGAAAATCATCAAACAAAAAGAGTCGATGTGAAATCAATCTCCAAACATCATATTTGATGGGACATAAAGAGGGCAAAGGATCATAAGCAGAAAATGACTTGCTGACGTTGCAGTTCGAGGTGATTTTAGGAGCAGTGGGTGGGGAGGGAACAGGTTAGTGGGGAGGCTCTGTGTGCACACGCATGAGCCTGTGACGTCCAGGATGAGGCTGCGGCTGAGGACATAGGTGGCAGCTTTCTCATCCGTCTCTGTGTCAGCCCTCCCTCTCTGCGGGCTGCGGTTGGTTCTTTCAGTTCTAAGTCTTCCAGACACAAGCTTTCCAGAAAGCTTGATTTGGTAGAAGAGTAATGTACCTCTGCCAGATTTAGCGTGTGTGTGTGTGTGTGCGCACGTGTGTGTGTGCACACGTGTGTGTTCGTACACTGCTTCAGCCTACAGACATGCATTTTATTCTTGAAATTAAAGCTCCAAAATGATCCCTCATGGGTATGAGTCCTCATCTCCACTGAGATACCCGATGTCATTGCTTTCCCCGCCCAGCAAAGGTGTGGTGTGTCATTACAAACGGTGGCTCCTGTGACAGCATGTTGGAGTGCTCGTTGTTCACGGTTTGTGAGAAATGCTACATGAATCATCAATTCCTTTTTCCTATCGAGTCTCCGATCAGGCTGGATGATTGTGGCAGATTGATGGTCAGTGGGCCAAGTTTAGCTCCCTGTGGTGTTTTGTTTGAATAAGTATTATGCACACTGGTAGGTCGGGACAGACACGTCCCAGTTGGCCACAGACCCTGCTACCCCTTAATGTCACAGTTGTACTTTTTATTACCCTCTTGGAGCCCTGAGGTCATTTATGTACTGGATACCCCAAAACAGATTTTCAAATTCTTTCCCAAACAGAAGCAAACAGCCAGCAAGGCAGACTTCTGTCCATTTGGATTTGTCCTTCCGACTGCCGTCCAACATGGTATGAAATGAAAAAGCCAAACACTCAAAATTCTTGAGAGGAAACAAAATGATTAAGGAGCAGAGTAAGGACACATACACTGCCGAGCTAGCCCCCATATCTGTGCCATCAGTGATGGAGGTGAGCCCAGTGGGGTTCACGTTCACCAAGGGAACACTCCTGGTATTGACGGGTTCGTGTTTACCCTTCTCAGATCTCGCTGGAAACATTTCTGCCCCTGGGTTTCCTTGAATTCCTCAAATGTTGCTAAATTAACACTCAGAAAGGCCTGGAACGTTGCCTCCATTTTGCAGGCCCCTCTCATTTGTTTCATGGAAAGTGTGGACCGTGAGACGAGCCAAAGCTGGAGCCGGGATGGCTCCACTTCGTGGTCATGGGTCTGCTTCTGCAGGGACCGTATCGAGTTCGTCTACTGTTGTGAATGAAAATAATCAGTTGGTGAAAGCCCAGAATTAGAAACTTCTCAGTATATTTATTTCTGTGTCTCAAGGATTCTGATTTAAAGCAGACTTTATTCCAAGTAACGTGAACAGTAGGCTGTTCAGGAGTCTCTGATGAATCAATGTTTTCTTCCCTTCTCTCCAAGAAAATCTATTTAGAGCAAAGGTCAAATCTGTGCCGCATTTAGAGCCTATTAAACCCGAGTCTGGAGAACAGAGCCTCTTCTCTTTTTCATCCTCTACATAGTTTCGAGCACCAGGGACACCCTGGTCTTCTGCAGATCATCGTTTCCCACATATTTCTGGTGTTTGCAATTTTACTTGTGTTCTGGAGGGTAGCGTGTAAGCTGTGGCACACACACACCCGGTGATGCCGAGTGACTTACACCTTTAAAAATGGTCTTGGAGGAGTTCATTGGGCTTTCACTATGCTTGGAAGGATATCGTAGTGTGCCTCCTCTAAATTAACAGGCTCAGAAATTGAGCTCAGGTCCATCCGTCCTCCTCGTCCCCCAACTTCCTCGCCCCTCTGGCCTCTCCTGTCTCCATGAAGGTCATCAGCTGTGGTTCAAGCTAACAGCCCTCACGCCAGCCCCAAACCCTGCACGTTCTGCTCCTGACAAGCCTTCAACCCTGTCACTCGCTCAGTGCAGGCCTCCTGGTATGTGTGGCTGTCGGCTGTGTCTGACCTTGTCTGCTTCTCCCCGTTAGCCTTTTCTGAGCCATCCTTTTGTTCAGTACAGATGTGAATATATTCTGTGGGTCAGGCTCTGCCCTGAGCCTGAAGAGACAACAGTGACAGAGTCAGCCCCAAACTCCCTGGCCCCTGGGGGCTCACATCCTAGTGGGGAGGGCAGACAGTGAGCAAAATGCAGAAGTAAATGATGTAGAAGGTTGAACTGTGATAAGTGCCCCGAGGGAAATAGAGCAGGAAAAGGAAATAAGGAGTGCATGTGTGTGTGTGTGGGGGGGGATAAATATGGCCACTCAGAAGGAGAAGGTGACCCCATGATGAGGGGGTGAGCCACTGGAGGTCTGGGAGAGGCCTAGGAGGGGGGCAGGATGGTGTGGTGTGTTGAAGAGACACCGAGATGTCAGTGGGCGCCGTGGCATGGCCGAGTCAGGAGGGTGCTGGGCCCTACCAGTCATGGGAAGGGCCTTGGCTCCTCCTGGGGCCCCAACGGAAGCCTTGCCAGACCCAGCAGAGGGACGGGCTCTGACTTCGTGTTACCGGCTCTGTCATGGTGAGGATAACTGAGCAGGCGGTGAGCGGGAGGCGCATGGTGACATGCGGCCAGGTTCTGGATGCATTTCGAAGGCACAAGTGGTGTTGTTTGCCGATGGATCGATTATGTGGGGTGTGCAAAGTGGGAATGAGTGACCCTGACATTTTCGGCTTGAGCTGCAAGGGCAGCATCGTCGGGAGCTGGCAGGAAAGAGCGTGTTCACTGCTGAGTCCCCGCTGTTGGTGGCCCGTCACGACTGAACGCAGGGACCAGCAGGCTTGAGAAGGGGGGACCGGAGTTCAGTGTGGACGTGCTGCGTCCGAGATGTCTCCTTGGACGCTCAGGCAGACGTACAAAGCGTGATTGTTGGATGCGTATATGGCTCTGGAATTGTCTATTACAGACTGAAGGTAGTAAACCAGCCGAGGTCCCCGAGATCCACGTAGAAGGGTCCTTGGGCTGAGCCTGGAATCGTTTTCTTATAGGAAATTTGCTTTCTTAACCGAGGACCTTCCCCGCTTGCCCCAGCCTTGCTTTCCCAAGCATCTCTATGTGGCAGGCAGGCAGGGACAGGTGTCAAGCTGCAGTTCCTTTGCAGCGTTGCCTGCTGTGCTGGAATGTTCTTTGTCCAGCCCTAACATCCGCTGAGGTTTTCGTCTTAAATTTTCTGCTGTTATTTCTCTTTAAAGGTGGGCAATTATACACCCATCTCTATTGGTTCTGTTCGTTTTCTCCTGCGTCTCACCCCTCTCTTGCAGTTCTCCGTGATAGCACTTGCCCAGTTTTGTTTTTTATTTCTGAGTCTCTGCCAGGAGCCTCCTGAAGACAGCGGGGGTGGGGCTTATCTGTCTTTACAGTCTCCAGGACTTTGAAGATCACCTGCTCGTTACAGCATAGAGTTTGCTGAATTGAGTTCAACTTATTAAGGTTTATAAAGGTGGTTTCTGTTACGGATATTATATTTGTGACATGTTTATATAGAATTTTGTGTAACATATAGTGTATTTACAGTATATGAATAAATGTTTTACATATTTTCTATATTCATGTATTATATATCATGCATATGTATTTTTTTTCTTCTCAGAATAACTTTTCTCCTCTTAACCATTTTAGTCTAAGGCTTGGGAGCCCAAAAGTATGTATGTGAAGAAGGAAGTTCTCACAGGCTCATTAGGAGTTACTAACTCTATCCAATACGCCATCTTATTCAACATTTTAAATAGTGAAGCTGACACTTTATTTTTCCCTATGGAAATGCTAGCCATCTGGAAAAGTGAGAGAGTGTGCGTGTATGTGTGTGTGTGTGTCTGTGTGTGTGTGTGTGTGTGTGTGTGTTAGATTAAAGGTTAAATTTCTGCAGAAAGCAATTTAAGAAGCTTCAGGAAACCCTTGTCCCTCTGGATACCTTTTGGGTTTTAAATCTGGGAATGTGTAGGTTCTCTCAAAATTACTAGCTGAGTTTTAGGGGCTGAACTTTCATCAGCTGGATGGAGAAAAGTGTCTGGCCCCACAGCTGTCCCAGAAACAGCCACGACGACCCTGCAGGGCAGCCGGGTGGGGCCCTCGCGGGAGCCCTTCTCAGTACTGACTGTGTCCCATCAGGAATGAAAGGACTAGAGTCTGCCAAGTTGCCAGGGCCAGGGACACGGTGGGGATGCTTCAGGGGGACCTGTGTCCCCACTCCAGGAAGCCCTGGCCGATACCAGCTGCCTGGATGTGCCAGGCACAAGGTGACCTTAGGCTGTTGTGTGCCATTGTCTGTGTTACACTCTTTGTCTCCAGGCCTCCCCACCCCTAGAACTTATGCACGTAGTAGGTACTTGATGGCCAGGGATGGATTAAAGGATTTTTATTTTTCTTGCTCTGTGTTTCAATGTAAACTTCTGTCTCCATAACCTTGGCTCTTCTCCAGGCTGTGCAGAGAAGAGGATGGTGAAGTGGGCCTCCACCCGCCCTAGGGCCCGCCCTCACCTCCCCTGGGTGGTTATGGGTTCTGTGTGGTTAGGGGAGTCTCCAGCCAGGTGTATGTGACATGCTCCATCATCCTCACTCCATCCTCAATGTGGGGGGTCTGCAGTGGAAGTGAGACTTTTTATCTATTTTTCTTGTTTGTTTGATTTTATTTATTTTTACAGCTTGTATGCCCCTTAGCTTACCAACTGGAGACTGTCATTTGGAAAGTAGTTCCCGTTTTAAGTGTGCGAACATTGTGCCATGTAAACGAGAGGCATTTTCCTAAAATAGCAGAGGATTTGTACTCAGCTGTTCTTTCCTCTTATACATAACTCTCTCTATAACCCTCCCCGCAATCCTCCTGGTTCGAGGAATACTGAAGAGGTCCCACTGGCTGGCTCTTTCTAGAACCAGACCTGCGGTGGCTCAGCTGCATCCTGGGAACCCATGGGCGACATCCAGTCATGCCTGTGCGTCCAGCACACTTGCTGGGCACTAGATGCGAGCCCAAGGCTCCATTTTATCCCCATGGCTACAGTCTGCACTGCCTGTCTACACAGCCTGCAGCTGCTGCATTGCATTTGGGATTTTTTTTTTTTAATATCTGCCTTTACTATTTCTCTTTCAGAAATTTCTTACTGTTTTTGTTGTTTTCACAAGTCTGTGCACGGTCTGGGTACATTGGAATTCCTCTAAGACCCCAGAAGACTTGAGAAATAGTAAATGCAATGGCTGCGTTCATAAAATATTAAAGTTCAAGGTTAGGAAATTAACTAATAATTAAGGTTACTATGCTCATTTTCTTATATGGCAGCTACTAAGATTTGTTTAAAAAGTTAGCATAAGTTTTTTAAGAAACTGGTTTTATTGTATAGCAAATAAGTAGTTCCAGAATTGAAATGACTTTGCCAAAGCTGCCGACGGTATGCGTCCTGTGATGACATAACAGATATTAGCATTTGTCAACATGAAGCAAATGTAGATCTTTAGTTCCCAACTGATATTTTACCTTTTTGTGTGAGATTAATAGACTCTGTTTTCTTTCACTGAAGTTTACCCAACGTATGACTTAATCGCATAGTCTATTAAAAACACTGCAAACTTTGTCTAGAAATTATTTTCTGCAGCAATTTCTCTGTAAGTTTATGAACTTGATCACCATTGTGTTTGGTTTGGGCACTTTATAATTCCTTCAAGGATCAAGGAGACTTTAGAAATAGTGCAGTGGCTGTGTCATTGATATAAGTTAAAAATTTAAATCCCCAAAGATCAGGAAATTAATTAAGCCAACATTGTTATGTTCGTAGTTAAAATATTCCCAACTGATGGGATGAAATTAAATGTGGCAGTGACTCATTATGTCCCCAAAGTATATAGTGACTTTCAGAGATCCAGTCTGGACAAATATGTGATAAGCAACTGTTCTATGGGATTATGGAGAGTCATTTTATACACAGCTGAGTGAGTGTTTACGAATGCTGATTTCACATTCTTCTTGCAGGAGGCTCACAGTTTGAAATCATTTCTTATAGAAAAGGGTTATCTACTTTAAGATGAATCCCAATTCTAAATATTACAAAAAGGATCCATAATGAGGTCCAAATAGCACATGCTTCTTCAAGCATGTAAATTATTTTTGAGATTTTATTCTACCCGGCTATTCAGAAATATATTTGTTTAGCTTGTAAAAGGATTCCTAGTACTAAAATAAAAATCTATTTTTTGAAAGAAAACAAATTAAATACATTAGGTTTGCATTTAATATCCTTTGAGAAATGTGCATATCCTTTGAAAAAGGTGCATATTTTCAGGGAACTTTTTGACCTCAGTGATGTGAGCTTTGTCATAACTGTTGGTCAAATTTTCTTTCAGCAAATAGTGGTGATTGACAGTGTTCAAAGTTCCTAGGCTCTGAAGCCTACGTGAAGAAATAGTCTCTTTCTTGTAAATGATGCTTATTCATCAGCAGCTGCTGCCAGGTTTCTTCCATATACTCCTCTTCCATACCTCCCTTTTGCCTCCGCCTGGAATGCCTGCAGGAGAATGTGAATCTTTTAGAGGTGCGAGATACACAAAGAAAAGGAGAAAATGAAAAAGAGGGTATCCTGGCTGTCCTAAAGAGAAATTCTCGGCCAACCGCTGTCCACAGGTGTTACCCACTACACAGACATGTCCCCAGTGTGCTTCTGGAATCGGTCCACTTCGCTTAGTGGTATGTCTTGAAATCCCAGCAAACAAAGGTTCATTTAATTCACTAAGCATCAAAAGATATTCGACAAACGTTTGGGAAATGCCAGTTAAAACCACTAACACTACATACCCATTAGAAGGGCCAAAATGAAAAAGACTGATGATTTGAGCATTGGCAGGATAAGGAGAAGCGGGATCACTCAGTCAGGATCAGTGAAAATGGGAAATGACACCCCCTCATGGGAAGACAGTCTCATGTCCATAAAGTCAAGCATGCACTTGCACTGTGTGCATCCGTATAGATGGGATGACAGAGTAATTCCAATCTCAGGCATCTACCCACAAGAAATAAACACGTTTGTCCACACAAAGCAAACATTTATAGAATTGTTCACCATATTCTAAAACAAACCAAATGCATAATAATTATGGGTGAATGGATCAGCACGTTGTGGTATGTTCAAGCTTGGAATACTACTTAGAAACAAAAAGAAATGAACTACTGATAAGATCAGTCATGGTGAGGGGATGGAATTGCCTGCAGTACAACAGGAGGGAAGATTGTGGGGTGATGGACGTGGTTTGTATCTTGATTGTGGAAGAGATTCGGTGACTCTACACCTCTGGCAAAACTCATTGAATTGTACACTTCAAATGTCTCAACTTTATGTTAATTTAACCCAACAAAGCTGGTTAACCAGAAACAAAGCAAAACAAGGAAAACTTCTGGAGAAGCTTATTTGCTGGTATGAATTCAGTAAACTGGGGACTCGCTTACTCTGAAAATACAAGAATTTTTTTTTTATATCATAAATTGACATTTCTTGGGAGGTGGAGATAGCCAGTGTAGAGAAATGCCTCATGGGAGTAGAGAAAAAAGGTGACCCAAGGGTACCAGACAGGCCCCTGGGTATTTGTAGGCAAGAGGCCATAGTATCTCTTGAGAATGCTTGCTTAATAATGCCTGTGAGGTCTCATTCGGTCTGCCTTGAAGTTATTAGTATTATAGGAAGTCCTGAGAACATTACACATTTTATGGAGATTTATCTACTAATGTATTTTAAATTTAAAGATCCTCCTAGATGAGAGCAAAGTGACATCCATAGCAGAGAGGTTTCAGCTCTGCGGGCACCAGAAACTGGCTAGTGGAGACCGTTGCAATTATCTTGGTTTCAGCCTTGACTTCCTTTGTCATTCTATCATGGAAATGCTGGATTTGTGCTTTGTCTTAAAGCTTTATGAACTGTCACACCTGTTAAGGTCCATAAGTGTAAAAGTATTGAGAGTACTAATGCTGTCAAAAAAAGAGGTGAGAGATAATCTCGGAAATTAAAATTATAGTAAAGGAAGGAAGGAAGGAAGGAAGGAAGGAAGGAAGGAAGGAAGGAAGGAAGGAAGGAAGGAGGGGAGGGGAAGGGAGGGGAGGGGAGGGGAGGGGAGGGGAGGGGAGGGAAGAAGAGGTGGGAATATGTTGAATGCAGCAGTACCTAGGATGAGATGCTGGACAGTGGGAATACTCTGGAGGATGGAAGAGAGGGAAGGTGAGAAGAGATGCATCAGACAGTTGGCGAGGGGCCAGAAAAACAGACAAATGGAATGAAAACACAACAAAATCCCTGGGAACCATCATCGGAGGGCGTGCATTATCGTTGGATACTCACTAGCCCGAGGATAATTCAGGAGAAGGGAGTCTGCTCTTGAACTTGAAGGTTAAGCGCGATCTGGTTGAATTGCTGCTCATGAAACTTGAACCCTCCTGGTTTTCAGCATCGTCAGCTCTGAGCAGGTCGGAATTTGCAGAACATCAAAGGGAGGGCAGAGGCAGCTGCGGCTGCCATGCCCAGCTCCCGGTGGGGAGCGGGTGACCGGCCGCGGCAGGTTTCGCTGGTGCTGGCCCTCTTCGGTTTTGAGGAGTTTCCTGCGAACTGCGGATGGGTAGAAATGCAACCAGGTTCTAGAACTTTTCATCTTTCCTGGTTTGTTTATTAAATCCAAAAAGTGGTTAGCAAGAGAACCACTTTTCAGACCCCACCTGCCCATGAGCTGAGCAGGCTCCATCCTACAGGCCTCCCATGGCTTCTCCGTCAGCAAGCGATCTCAGGAAACGGATGCCCAGCTCGCAGCATTCAATTGTGTGTATGTGTCTAATCGTGAAGGAAAGTAAAATCATACAACGTATATGAAAAGCTGGAAATACATATTTTGATATTAACACCTTCAAGGCAAGCCATAATTAAGGATTTGGGAATGTTTCGCATCTTGTGGGAACGAACCTCCCAGCCCCAATTCCCTACGCCCCTCATAACAGCTAAGTCCATTGTAACTTTCAGTAATTGGCTTTTTATTAAAATAAGAGACTGCAGTATAAATTTTAGCAACTAAGCTAAATAGGCATTAACAGGCCCTGGGATCCAACCGCAATTTGCAACATCGTTCCTTTGGGAAAATGGATTCTAAGTGCCCAATAACTACCTTACAAATAGACTTTTGAATCATAGTCCATTTGAGAATAAGGAACTGTTTGTGATAGTAATACCTCCAATTGGCTCGCTCGAGAACTGCACAGAGGGACCTATATTCTGACACACGTGTGTGGTGAGCCCGGCTAGTCTGGGTTTGATCAAAGGTTATTGCTGAGTGGGCATTGAAAGCACAGGGATTAAAACCAAAGCAGAGGCCGGAGATGAGGCGTTAGCAGGGTGTGTCTGGGGAGGTTTTAGTAGTGGGAAAGGTTTTCCATCTCAGAGGCAAAGGTGCGATTCTGAGCAGATGAAGCAAAGGGAAACCAAGATGGAAAATAGGTAAGAAGGGAGGTTAGGAGCGGACAAAGCTGAAAGCAGAAAGGCCAGGAGATAAGGAATATGGATCAAAAGCCAGTCATTTTTAAGGAAACTGTAATGCAAAATGCACCAAGAGGCCGGGCAAAAGGCATGCCTCCAAGACCCACAGATGGTCCCTTAACGATATCACGATGCGTGTTTAGAATCATGACTGAGACACGTCAATTCGTTGATGAAATCGGTATATTTATTGAGCACCTGCTAAGGGTTAGCATGATCAGAGGTTGGCAAAGGGAGTTTTTGCCTTCGTCGAATTCAAAGTTTAGTGTAATACCAGCCCCCCGTGAAAATGAGCCAAAGCAGGCTGATGTGGTGGCGGAGGTATCTAGGTTCTGCTCATTAGCAGAATATTAGATTTTCGTTACTTCAGCTTTAATTTTGTGTATCTGCCACCCCGATTGTATTGTACTGTTTACGGGAGTAGGTAACATGTGACACGTCCTCTCGGCATTGCTTCTTTTTTTAGATCACCATGGGAGCATAGTAGGTACCCAATAACTGTATCTTGCTTAGTTGGTTATATAATAGACTTGACTCACGTAACTGCTTCGATGAACCCGTTTTACACACGAGAAAACCACTTGTTAACACACTACTTACCCGTATACAAGAAAATGCCTGGTCAATAGAATATACACGTGGAGAGTCTTGTATGGACGTGTGTAACTGAGCAATGCTTGGTGTCCTCTCTGCAAGTGGCAGGCACGACCTCCGGGCTCCTGCCGTTTGCAGCTCGACACAGCACAGCCAGCGGGTCCTTGTTCTCTCCCACGTGTGGACTCTGCATCAGTGTCCCTTCTGTGCATTACTGTCCTCTCCCGTGGTTCCACACTCGGCATGTACCTGTCCCTGTGGTTATGTGTTCTGAAGAGGCCTACTCAGGGCAGCAGACACAAACGCGTTGGTCTCTTGTTTGTGTGGTGACCGGGTGACCGAGTGCCCTTGTGGACTCGGGCGGCTTAAATGACAGAAAGTTATTCTTCATGGTTTTGAGGGCGGCACATTAGGATCAAGGTGCCGGTGCATTGGGCATCCTGTGAGGACAGGAAGGAGGGATGCTGGTCTCCTGTCTCTCCTTGTAAAGGCTCTAACTGTGTCGTCGGGCCTCCACCTTGGCGACCCAATCCCCTCCCAAAATCACAGCCTCCAAATACCACCACACTGGGCATTAGGGTTTTAACACGCGAGTTTGGGAGGGACACGAACATTTAGTTCATAGTACTTTTCATGGTTCAACTTGAAAATCCTCCAGCTTGGTGTCGCCCATGTTTCCAAGGTCGCCACGGGCTGTGACACAGTGAGAGGCTCCCAGGAAGAGCAACCACGTGTGCCCCTCTGTCTTCACCCGCCTCTGTCAAAACTCAAGCTCCCTTTCGGGTCCTCCCCCTACACGTTTTTTGAGGGGGAAGGGAGAAATTGCATTTGTCTCAAAAACATAGTTTTCTCAGCCACCAAAATTCTGCCATCCCTGTTCCCAGTGCTCAGGCTCATTCTGGTGGCATCGTCCTTGCCCCCAACCAGAGGTTCGCACAGTGACAGGTGGTCAGCTGCCCAAACTTGGGGCCTCCCCACTTCGCCCTGCTGAGGAGGAAGAGCCATCGGTGTCCCTGTGCACACTCCAGAAATGACCCAAGTAGAGAAAGCACCCTTTGTGATATTGCTGTCTCTACAGAGCTCCATGTGTGCTGGGCCCCCTTAAAAAGGCCACAGCCAATGGTCTGTACATCCCTGGTTTTTATTCCTCAGCCTTTCCCTTTGTAAGTCCATGGGGTAGGCTGTGGGGGGAGTAAAGAACACTAGGCTAGCCCAAGCCTCTGCAGCAGCATTAGAATGTCATCCGCAGACCAGATCTGTGTACCCTGACTCCTCCTTCAGGTGAAATATTTCCTTGGAGGGCTTCGTGTCCACCACACATCGACCCGCAGCAGGCACACCCTCCAGAACTGCCCAGACCTGTCTTGAGTGCCCCAGGCTACCAAGCTGGGATTCCCCTGGGTGGGAGGAATTTCTTTTCTCTTCCCAAACTCGGGAGGACAGGCTGTTTGCACGAATTCGGTAAACACAGATGTTTTCATAGATGTTTTGTTGCACATTCAGAACAACTCAACTAATTGTGGAGAAAAAAGTATAGAGTTTCCTTTATTTTTGTTTTTTTATAAAAGTACTTAACTTTTATTCTTAGAGCACTTTTCTGTCCATTTTCTCTTATGACAATGTCAATCATGGCATTTTTTCACTGTCCGAGTAGTGGAACTGTGTATATCCCTCGAGATGGGAATTTCTTAATGAATCAATAGTAACGGAGGAAGAATGGGTTTTATTGAGCATTTACTATGTGCCAAGCTACACCGTTGAGCTCGTTTGTCCATTACAAAAGTGCTGTCGGATTAATATTTTTAGCTCCATTTTACACATGAGAAAATTTCAATTTAAAGAGGTTAAGTAATTTTGCCCAAGGTGACAGAGGTGGTAGGTGGACACTTGGGACCAGAGTCCATGCTGTTGGAACTGGGCTCCAGACCATGACCATGCCTGAAATACAGATTTCTGATAACACTGAGTGTTTCTTTTTGAGTGAAAACTGAGCAGTAAGACAGTAGAACTGCTTCCCACTCGTTGATGATTGCAGAGGTGGGAGGATTCTTGTGCATTCAGATTCTTTGAGACTGTAATTTATGTTATCCCATGATGAACTGCATGTAAATGTAACTTAATAGCCAAAGGATAGTTGTCCAGACAAAATAATTTCAGCAGACTTTTGTGCTTCCCGATTAACTTAAACCAGATTTTTTATTATGAGCCAAAAGTTGCAATCTTATATCTGAACCAGATATTCTAGTCAGAGTCATAAATTCACTGGGAAGATCAGAACAATATATGTATTTTTTAAAATCTTAAAAATGGTTCTATGCTTTGATTCCACCTGATAATAGACACTAAAGCACTTGTGTAGGCTGGTAGTAATTTTTTAAAAAGTATTGACAGTTTAATTTGACTAGATATTCTCTGTGACATGAAAAGATGGGCAGTTTGTTTCTTACGCTGACATAGATGGAAAGAAATGGTTTAATCTTTCATCTGAAGCTCTCGGCAGGGACCTGAGAGTAATCGTTCCGTCTTTTCCATATACCCAAGTATCTTCTAGCTGCTTTTAAGATTACCTTGTGCAGACTAAGAAATCTTGCCATTGAAGTTCCAATGATGTTATTTTTTCCCCCAAAACCACATTTGTTTATTCGGAGTTTCTAGGGGCACCAAGACTAATGTTTACATAGTATAAAAGAGAGAACAAGACAGTCGTAAGGACCTTAGTAACCAAAGTTCCAATGGGGAAGAATCTGGACGCTCCAGATCAGCCACAGACTGCAGCCAGGAGGGATTACCGCAAATATCAAAGGGAGATATTGGACATATAAGAAGACGGACTGAGAGAGCCGTCCAGTAAAGTTTTGTTTTCTTTGTTTTTGTTTTTGTTTTGTCCTTTTTAGGCGAAACCCTTGGTTGGCCTCACAGATTGCCAGGACCTTGTCATCTTACAATCCCTTTATTATTATTATTATTATTATTATTATTATTATTATTATTATTATTATTATTAATACACCTACAGCACCTTGTCTTCCTAGGTGGTCTCCCATCCAGGTACTAACCAGGCCTGACACTGCTTAGCCTCCAAGATCAGATGGGATCGGGCTTGTTCAGGGTGGCACTGGTGAGGCTTTAATGTAGAGCTGTACCAAGTCGGACTCTGCTTGCATATTTTGCATTAGATGGTCATGCCATCACCTCCAGGAACTTACTATTGATTTCCATTTGGGTGTCGATTCATTAAACACGCAACAACGTGACACCCCCCTCCCCCCAACTATCGTTTCAGGCGACGCGGGAAGCCATCACTCAGCACTGCACTGACCTCGGCAACCTGCTGGGCAAGGAGAACGACATGGCTCTCATCATCGACGGCCACACCCTCAAGTACGCGCTGTCCTTCGAGGTCAGGAGGAGCTTCCTGGACCTGGCCCTGTCGTGTAAGGCCGTCATATGCTGCAGGTAGGTGTGCCCTGGCTGGGCACGGTTCGCCTTCTGACCCGTCTGTGTCCTGCGTTTAGAGAGAAGAGGTCAACGCAGGGGAATTCTGGGGGTAAAGTTTCCTAAAAACAGCAAACCAAAAATACAGATTTAGTTGTTCATTTACAGATTTTGTGGAAGGCGGTTAGTGGTGTTATTTTATTTTTTATTTTTTTTTATTTTATTTTTTTTAATTTGGTGTTTGTTTCTCATCTTCTGAGAAGATAGAAGAGCCAGGGCCTCCTGTCATTGTCACACCAGGGGATGATCTGGAAGCTCTCTACCTAGCTGGTGTGGGGAGCTAGACAGGTGCTACTGCCCCTTGATTCTGGGCGACTCTGAGTGCAGGTTCCGTGAGGTTTCGCTGCCTCTGTCTCAAGTGCGGGGTGTTTCTTTACGGTCAACAGGGACTGTCACTTTGGTCCCTGCCATGCCCATTTCTGTGTTACGACCTAACCAGAAGGCTTCGCTGGCTTGTCATGAAATCTGGGGAGCCTCTCAGGGTGGGCATTGTGACTCGAGATCCAGTTCTGAGAGGGCTTTGAAAGTCCGAATTATAAACAATTATGTAGAGGCCCATGTGTCCCCACCCTCAGTGATTCGGTAGACAACCTGAAAGGTGACAGGAGAGCTTCCTGTTCCTGCAGGCACTGCCGATGGCACCTGGGACGGGGTTCAATCTCTGTTAAAGTTGCCGAGTCAATAATCTCATTGTGCCCACTCTTATGTGACATATTTATACCTTTTTTTTTTTACATTTTTTTCTTTGATATTTTCTCGGAAGCCGGTTATCAGAATGCTTGTAACTTCCTCGTTGCTTTAGTCTTTTACAAACTCCTCCTGTGGGTTCATGCAAGGTCCCTTGAGAATAGCCAGTTGTCACGTTGACAAGATGGCTTTGCCGTTTCTGCCTTAGGAGGCCCCAGTGACATCATCAGCCACGCTTCTCCTTCTTTCTGTGACATCCCCATTTGGGGTGCCCAGTAAGTCTGGGCGGGAGCCCGCTGCCCTGACTTCAAGACTGTCGTCTCTCCCGGGTGTCACCAATCTCGCCGTTCCCTGCTCCTGTTGGTTCCAACATGACACCGAAGAGTCTGTTTTCATTTCCCCACAAACACACCTCCCTGCCTGGAACCCTGAACTGTCTGCCTTCACATAACAACAATTCTGTCTTTTCATTCTGCTGTCCTCATTGCCCTTCCTAACTGGGAATGTGCCCCACAAGGCCAAGGACAGCTGACACGGCTGGCCGGTGGGGCGTCCTGGTGGACACAGATATTGCCTCTTGTGACCCTGATTGTAGGGCATTCAAGGCTGCCAGGAGTGGGGACAAATCCAGACATGCTTTAAACAATGAATGAGAACTTCGTTCCTGTTAGGTCAGGACACTCGTGCAGCCGCGAGGCCCCTGGGGGACTGAGGGATGACCAGAGCATCTGGAAGTGAAGCACCACGCTCCTGGCTTTATGGCGACCTCCCTCTCTCTTTCCTTTAAACAACTTTTTGAGATATAATTCCATACCGTGCAGTTTGCTCATTTAAAGGGTATAGTTCAGTGGCTTTTACTGTACCAATAGAGTTTGGTAACCATTACTACAACTGATCTTAGAATATTTCAGTCACCCCCAAAGGAAACTCTCTTATCCATTATTGGTCAGTCCCCATTGTCCTCTACCCTCCAGGCCTCCCACCCTCAACTACTAAACCACTAATCTGCATTTTTGTCTCTATAGATTTGCCTATTCAGGATTTCCTATGGATGTGATCAGATATCTTTTCTAACTGATTTATTTCACTTAGCATAGTGTCTGCAAGTTTCATCCAGATTGTAGGATGTGTCAGTTCTTCATTCCTTTCTATGGCTGCATAATATTCCACTGTGTAGATATACCATATTTTATTTATCCACTTTGATTAACATTCGGATCATTTGTACTTTCTGACTATGCTGAGTAATGCTGCTGTGATGATTTGTATATATATTTCTGTGTAGACGTGGGTTTTCATTTCTCGGGAGTACTTATTTAGAGGAGAAAGTGCTGGGTGGGGTTGTGACTCTGCATTTTACCTCTGAGGAACTGTTCTGCTAGTTTACATCGTGGCCCCAACCTTTTATGTTCCCACCGGGAGTACGTGAGTGTCCCATTTCTCCACCTCTGTGCTGACACTTGTCATTATCTGTCGTTTTGATTGGTTAGCCCAGCAGATGGGAAATGGCATCTCATTGTGGTTTTGCTCTGCGTTTCCCTGATGGTCACTGATGCTGAGCATCTTTCCACGTGCTTATTGGCCATTTGTGTGTCTTCTCTGGAGACGTGTCTGTTGAAGTCATTTGCCCGTGTTCACATTAGATTATTTTTAAATCATTGAATTGTGAGAGTTCTTTTTATACTTGATACAGGTGTCTTATCGGATGTATGATTTGCAAATATTTTCTCCCATTCTGTAGGTTGTGTTTTCACTTTCTTGATGGTATTGTTTGTTTCATAAAAGATTTTAATCCTGAAGTCCAATTCGTCTGTCTTTTGTTTTTTGTATTTTGGTGTCATATCTAACAAGGCCTTTTTTTAAAGCATCTGACACTGTGCTTTCTTGCTTGTATTCCATTTGGGTGGGTCAGGTTAGGGGGCATGCAAATGGCAAGAAAGGTAGAAAGACAGATGAGGTAATTTTTTCTCATAATTCCCCCTTCATGTCTACATTGTGAACTTACTGCATAGACAGTACCTGATTTCTGTGACATCCTCAGCACTAGGGGTTGTTACTCATCCCACGCAGAGCCAGGAATTATGGTGAGAAAGCCACTCTCCCTACCAGCTGCCACATTGGTCAAGGAGGCATCACTCTGACTTGTCGGCAAGCAGAAACATGCAACAGCAGCAGAAACAATAAGGAACAACACGGAAACGTCTGGAAAACTGTAAATCAAATCAAATGTGCTCTGACCCCATGGTTTTTCCAAGGGAAATCAAAACGAGTCCGTTTGGACTCTCAGGGGAGGGCTGAGAATGCCTTCCAGGGTCTCCATGCTGTTTTCTCGCCAGGTGCTGATACGAAAGAAAAACATCTTTTTTCCCCCTTCTTACTTTGGCTGCTTTCAAAGTGCTTTGTGTGTCACATTTTAAGCCTTCCAGGAAGGGGTTCAAACTGGAATTGGCACAGAGAGAGGAAATTTCAAATTAAATACTGTTACTGTCTACAAAATAGAAGCACTAATTGGGAAAAGGAATCTAGGGTAACGGACCACTTACCAGTCCAGGAGACATTTCTTGGCTGATCTTACACTTAAGTTTTTTTTAAAAAGTTAACACATTCTTACAAAAAAAGAAAAAGCACTATACACTTCAGATGTGCTTACCTCTTACTGAGAATTTGAACTTAAGTTAAATTGAATATGTGACTTCAAACATAAAGTTTACCTGAACTCTACTTTTCATTTTTAAAATGTAATGATTCTGAAAGTTACCTTTTTCTCTAATCAGAGAAGATAATTTATTTTTGAAAATAATTTTTCAGTGAGATCACAAAGTACCGTCTCCCATCGGTGTTGATTCAGAGACTGCTGAATGCTGTACAAAAAAGGGTAAATAGTTTTAAACTGAAACATGATTTAGGCAATGAAAAGAGAGAAAATGTAAGGATCTGTTGAATAGTTTGCCAAGATTAGAATGAAATAATTTTGTTAATTATACATTGTTATACTCAAATGTTTTTTCTTATGTAATTAAAATCCTAGAAGGATTGTAAAATTACCGATCAGTCCTCCACTTCAGTCACTGCTCTGTCTGGCAGGGACATTGCCACCTTATTTGATGAGGTGTAAAAGGGGTCCAATAAGATTTTTATCGTGGGCTTGATATTAGCATTATATGTTCCTGGGTATCATGGAGAATAGAGACAAGACAAGACATCATCTTTACCTTTTAAGAGCTAATAGTGAATGAGCGGATTACAGCACTGCCTCTCCTCGGCTTCTTTGCATCTCGTGTGTATGCTTCAACTCCTCAAACCAGGCCCTCAGCGACGCTAGCAGGCCCCAAATCTCTAATAACCCCATCTTTCCACGAGCAGCAGGCTCTCAGTTTCACTCTGGACTCCTTCCCTGCTTTTAGTATCAGTGGCTGCCCCTTAGATGCACTCCTGTTTCTGTTGTTCTTCTCTCTTCTCTTTAGTCATGCATCTCCCTTATGGGCTCTTCTTCTGGTGGCCTTTGAAAGGTTGTTTCCCCAAGTTTTTGCCTCTGGCCCTTTCTCATTCCCACTCCCTATCCTCTCCCTGGTGCCTTCCATCTGTTCTTCTGGTCATGTCTGTCTTCTACACTAGTGATTCTTAACGCCAACTTTATAGTGGATCATCTCGAGAACTTTATACAGTTTTTATTCCTCAAAAAATTAAACATGGAATTACCTTATCATTAAGCAATTCCACTCCTGGGCATACGCTCCAAAGAGTTAAAAACAGGTAACAAAACAAGTACTTGTATGTGTATGTTCCCAGCAGTCAAAAGGAAGAAACAACCCAGGTGTCCATTGGTGGATGAATGTGCAAATGAAATGTGGTATATCCATACAGTGGAATATTATTCAGCCGTAAAAAGGAAGGAAGCACTGATACATGCTACAAAATAATGAACCTCAAAAACATATCTAGTGAAAGAAGCCAGTCACAAAAGACAACACATTATATGATTATATTCATATGAAATATTCAAATAAGCAAATCCATGCAGATGGAAAGCAGATTCGTGATTGTGGGGGGCTGGGAGGAAGAGGAATGGGGAGCACCTGTTTAATGAGTCCAGGGTTCCCCTTTGGGGATGTTGGAAGTCTTTTAGAACTAGATAGAGGTGATGATGGTTGTACAGTATTGTGATATACTTACTAAGTGCCACTGAGTCATTATACATTAAAATGTTATAAAGTTAATGATATGTGACCTTTACCTTAAAAAATATAAATAAATGAATAAAAGGCTTTATCCACTTAAGTAAAAACTTTGTTGAATGGAAAGAAATGAAATATTGAATGAAAGTTTCACTCCTTTGAATGAAATCAAACGGAAAAGATTCTGATTTTCGGGCCCCATTTTCAACAGTGAGATCAGAACTCCGGGACTTTACAAAGTTCCCCACGTGATTCTCACACGTGGTCAGCGTTGTGGACAGGTGACCTCCCCAGCCCACACATCTAGCATAGCCCCCTTCTTGAGCTCCAGATCTGTGGATCTGTCTATGTCTGGGGCTTGTCCACACCGACATTCGTTAGGGACCTTACAGGGGCATAGTCACACCCCTCAGCTGTGCACCCTGTCGTTCCTCTGGTCTCTGAGTTTCCCATCTTGGTTGTGGCCACCACTGTCCTCTGGGTCACTAGAGCCTTTGATAGCATGACAGATAGAATTTTATCCCTCAGGAACCTTTAGAGAGACCGGACCCTTCAAGTAAATTATTATATTGAGGTTAGAAATTGTAGTCTCTTAAGTTGTTGACCCTTGATAAGTGTCATTTTTGTTTTCATAAATGGGGAGATAAAGGCCTCAGAAGATTTACGTCATCTAGCCCATTGCTTGAAGCGTTTTGTCTGGTATCTGAACACCATCTGGGCCTACGCTCTCAAGTCATGGAGTTGGCTGCGTCAGCCAGTTCATACTCACGTGTTTGTTACTCTTAATACTTGGAGTCTCTAACAGAATTTTTTTGCTTTTAACTTATTTTTTAAACAGTAGAATTTGTTGAAACCTAGTTAGCATAGAGTCATGTAGGATTTATCATTCTCCAAAGGGATAAAGATCATGTAGAAAATGTGTAAACCATTTTCAATATATTCAAGAAGGAGCCCTCTGTTCTCTCTTCTCTGATTCCTTTGCTTAAAACTACCATCTTTCATGTTTTCTTGGTTGTTTTTTTTCTTTTTACTTTGAAGGTATTTTTGTCAAAATAGAGATACATTTTGTAGACACAGACTCAAGGAAGGGGAGGAGGACATTGACCCCTTGAGGACGTCCAGACATTTTTAAAGTTAGTGTGCATCGTCAGGAAAAGAATCATGAAAGGATCATCAGGGTCCCCCGTGAGCAAGTCGGTGGCTGGCTGGCCCCACCACAGCTCCCATAATGCAGGTGATGCTCATGCCCCTGGGGCCACCATCTTGGCAGACGTGATTTATGGCTCTATGTCCCTGGGCAGGAGACGGAGTGAAAGGAAAACAGCACAGCAGGGACTTCCACTGGATGTGCAGATTAAGGGTTTTGGAGGCATCATTTTTTTTTTCTCACGTGTTTAGACTTCTGTCTTTCAGTCTAGACTCAGAGATAAACATGTGTAAACCTACTATGATATCACAGAAATAAAGACAGTCAAGAGAAGAGGCAGAGTGGGTACAGTGAGTGTTTCTAAACACTTTTGGTATTTTTCTAACTCTAAGAGATTAATATTTCTTATAGAAAAATTCGCAAATACAGATAAGTGAGAAGAAAGAAAACAGCATTCACCACCCCTCCAGCTAAAGTTCGTCACTCACAGTTAGCAATTGCTGTTTAAATCTAGATCACTTTCAGTTCAAATATATTTTAGTGGGAGGGGGCTAGACTGTTCACAATACGTGCAGTGAAAGGGTTATAAACAGTTTAAGTCAAATAGTAATATAAAATATATCTTTTAAAAGCTTAATAGTGTTCTGTTATGTGAAAACACAATAATTAGTTTAATTTATTTCTTGTTGGATATTTAGGTTAACAGAGTTTTTTTTACAAATATAAATATCGCTGTAAGATTTTCATAGCTAAACCTTTGCAAAGACACCCAATGATTTCCATAAAATAATAACATATTCCAGAGTAAGCAGCATAGAAATTTGCAAAAGGATTTGCGCCCTTAGCCCTTAGAAAGTGAAATTATTAGACTTAGAATGAGAGAGATGTGGTTAGTAGCTCACTTTCTGCTGGGATCAACGTGTTCTCCTCTGGTTAGTAATCGTAGTCTTACCAAGAACGGGGAACAGTTGAGAGATAATTTGGGGGCAGGATACTTATATGAGAGGATCTAAAAGCAAATCAACACAGACTGCCCTACCTAACAAAACTACCCAGCATTTTAACACACCGACAGTGTATTTATTCTTCTTCCCATGGCTGGCTCAATCTTCTGCCCGTTTTCTGGACTCTCTTGAGCCTTGACTCAGTCACCTCTCAACACCTGTACATCTGTCCTGCCTTTAAACTGCTTAGCATAGAAGAGACCTGGCTCTTCTGATTTGCTCTCCACTTTAGCTTAGCTTTTTACATTAATGGGGCGTGATGGATAAATAAGAAATCTCAGAATGTTATGCATTTTGTGTGTGGTATCTTTCAGCCCATGAGCCACACATAAGAATTATATCAAAACAGAGTTCAGACACACTAATTAGAATTGTAGCACCAATGGTGTTTTAGTTGGCCTCCTCGTTGGGAGGGATCCAATCGCACACGTGCAAAAACAAAACTTTCCTTTAGTTTCTTTCATGATGTGCTTTCTCGGCATCGTGCATGTTTAGCTGTAAGTCAGCTTCCTCCTTTGACACTCTGTTTCAGAGAGCATTATTAACTTGTCGAGGCTGTAAGCCTATCCTTGAGTTGTTTGTACTGTGGCTTAGCATGTGTTTGCCCAGTTGTTGATTAAATGCAATTAAGATAGAATTCATTTTTAGACAGGTATTCTTTCTGTTTGTTTAGCTCTAAAACGAATGCTAGCATTTGAATGATGACAGCGATTTTGTTTGGTCCTGACAGGCCTTATTGTTCCGCTGCTAAAGATGAGGATGCCGGATGTAATGGTTCTTTAGCACCGTGTTGGATTAAAGCAATTTTCAAAAGCCCAAAGTTTAAAAAAATGTTTCATCACCCTCAGGTGTCACCAGTACTTCTCTAGAATAAAAATTAGATTGATGACGATTTCTTAGCTTATAAAAAAAATAGCTTCTTGTGAAGACTGGCATCTTGGAGATTTGGGGGTATCAGTTCACAGCAGACAGAGGAATCCCTTTCTAGGCAATTATTTCTAGCTTACGGGAAAAATTATTAAACTTTTTGATATCAAAGCTAATTATGATGATGCCTTGTGTTTAGAAGTGGAAGGCTATTTTTATCTTAAAAAAACTATTGCAGGAAATAATTTATACCAATTACTCTACAAGATCAACTTTTGACCATTAGGGATTTCTGATATGTTTTGTTTCCCTCCAGCTGAAAGTTACATATCATAGCTATTTATGTATAATGCCTTCAGGTGAGAAATCACAAAGTGAATTAACCTGTCAACTCTGTTGCTTGTGTCCTGAACTAGCGAAATAATTTGATAGAGAGATGTAGTACATGGGTAAGATGCAGGCAAATATTTTACTATAAGACTGAAAATACAGGAAGCTCTCCCTTGAGAAAATCTGCTAGAAATAGGGAATATAGTCAATAATATTGGAATAACTATGTACGGTGTCAGGAGGGTACTAGACTTAGCAGTTTGGTCACTTCATAAGGCACATAAATGTCTAATCACTGTGTCGTACACCAGAAACTAATATAATATCGTCAACTGTAATGAAAAAAGATTTTAAAAAAAGAGAAAGAAAGAAAATCTGCTCTAAGTAATCAAAATTAAAAGGCGACACTTATGGCAGTGATAACATGACAGAAATATTTACCAGGGAGCATTTAATAATAGGGTTTGTTCTGTAAAATATGCTATGTAATTGGGAGCACATCTCTTGGGAAAGTTTTGTGTTTGGGTTATAAAGCCAGCGTTATATCAGCTTTCTCCTCCAGTTCCTTCTGCATGGTTCTGAAACGTTTACATGGCAGCAGTTCCCATCCATTGACGATTGTGCCTCTAGTGTGCCCATGGGGAAGCTCAGACGTGCAATGGCCAGCAGAGGTGACGAGATCTCCTCCTCTCCCATCAGTGGTCTGAGAAGCAGGGCCAGGGTCCGCGTGGCCTCCTCGCAACACATCAGACCTGTGCTAGAGGCTGGAGGCTCACGGACCTGGCACTTTCCACGTTTTCTCCATGTTTTCCCCTCACCCACCTCTCGTGAGTGATCCATTCATTGGTGCCTGTCGCTTTTGACAGTACTGTTTGCCTTATGAATCAGGGTGATGTCAGGTCAAAGTGGGCCCAAAATCCCTAAGTAGAAGCTCACGATCTTCAGCATCCTTCTACTGCCAAAAAAGCAACCGGAAAGAGTCAACCCGTGGAATATGGCATGAATATTCATGTCCCGAGCTGTGCCTTGTGATAGTATTTGTACTTAAAGTGCTTTTATTTCTCTTTCCTGTGAAGTAGTTCAGAACGTGTTTCATTAGTATAAGAAAGTGTCACGTTAACTTGGGTGAGGAACAAATTTCATTTCCCCCGACATCGCTGACACTTTTGTGATCGGAAGTATGCAAAGTAGCTCTTAGGTTAATTGGTCCCACAGAAAATTGTGTTTTCCATTTTCCTGTCTATACCTGTGACTCGTTTCCTCATTTGTCACCCTCTGAATTAGTGACACTTCCGCTTTCCTGGCTTTGACAGCCAGCATTCCTCCCTCCCATGGCCAGAAACCGTAAGGCCTTTCCATCCTGGAAGCACCACTGGGGTCAGAGTCAGCAAGTGCATGGCTGCTGCAGCCTCCTCCGTTTTGTTCTGCCTCTTCCAGCTTTATGGAGACACAGGTAGTCACAAACCGCATGTAATTAACATATTCAAGTGGCCGGGTTTGGCCCTCCACCCCCACAGTCCAGGTAGTAAACATACTTGTTGCCTCTGAATATTTTCTCGTGCCCCTTTGGGGTTTTTCCCCGTTTCCCTCCGACCCCCATCCTTGGTACAGTAAGACCACCCAGCATGAGATCTTCCTTCTGAATACATTTCAAAGTGCACACTACCTCATTGCCAGGTACAGACACTGTTGCACGAATCTCAAACTAACGCCTCTTGTTCGAACCATCCCTTTATACCCACTGAAAAGCAGCTCCCCATTTTTCCCTTCCGCACCTCCCCCGCTGTCTACGTCTATACCTTTAACCATTTTAGATGCCTCATGTGAGAGGAATCATGCAGTGCCTGTCCCTCTGTGACTGACTCATTTTCCTGTGCATATGGTCACAGTGGCTAAAAGGTCCTCTGCTTTAAGCCTCTCTGGTCCAGCTTAACTCACTTCACTTCGGAGAGGAAATAGATGACAAGAGACAAGCGATCGAGTGTTTCATTCCTTAGCATTCTCCATGTGACATTTATATTTAGTCCCACTTAGGGCTGCAAGTAGGTTGTCCATGGGAGATACATCAGGTGCTTGGAGCTAACTGAAGTTTGCAAATCTCGGAAGCCTGGGCTTGGTTCGAGTTTTACGACTGGCGATTTCTCAGCTTTATTAGCACTGTCATCTGCAGGGCTTTGCCGGGTCAGCAGAGCTTCTGCTGAAAGATTTGGTTTCTGTTGTTTCTGGTTAATCAGCTAACTGAGCTCTGTCAGAGTTTCAGGGTTGAGCTGTTTCCAGTGGCTTAGTTTCTGACAGGCCAGCAAATGAGGGAGACACAGGCAGACACACAGACAGACAGACAGCCACCCACTCTTTCCCCCGCCGTCCCGTCAAAATCTTGACACCTGGGTCATCCGAGAAGAACAGAGCAAGCATTTTTCTCTCCCTCAGCAATTCTTCACAGTGGCACCCTTTCCTCACTTGAACATACCAGTCATTAAACACCAAAGTAAACACACGGGCTTGAAGATAATCCTTTCACAAATACACAAGTGCCAAGTTAAAACCGTCTGTCAGTCGGTTGTGCATTTTTCCTTACTTCTGTTTGTTTTCATGGATGGGTGTTGTCTGAAAATACTAGAGCTTGAGAAGTTAGGACTGCTCTGGTAGCACGATATTTTGTCCTTTTACAGATAATTGAACCTTAAGTTCTTATTTTTCCTTTACAAAATCATGATGATGACTGTATATCGAAATATTTTCCCAAAACAGAAAATAACAACAGTAAGGGAATATATGTTTATTCTTAGATAATTTCACATATGGGTAAAGATATATGTTCAGTGTCTTTTTTTGAAATCCTGAGGTTTCACATCAAAATATGCATTTTGAAGTAATCTGGGAGCAAATACAAGATGAATGTAGAAGGCAGTGAAGTCTATTTTAAAAAGGGAAAAATAAATGTTGAATGACGTTAATTTACTCTAATGACACTTGGGAGTCACGAATTTATATTTCTGTATAGCCGTAATTGTATACTGACCCATGTAGGTGCAAACATAGCTACTTAAGAATAACAAACAATGAACGCATTAGGGCCAGTACCAACATTTCGTGAAATATTTATAATCAGAGCATTAAAGATGTAAGGCAGGAGTTTGCTGTGGTCCTGTTTGTGTTCCCTTTTTTTTAAATAACTGCTACCGAGAGTTTTCAGTGTGACTGTTGTCCAGTGTCTTGCAGTTCTCTGTTTCTACTTAAGACTGTCCCGAGCTAAAGATTTCTTTGGATTAAGTGTCACATGTGTTTAGATCATAGTGGGAGGAAAAAGAGGACTTTCAAACATCCTGAGGCCTACTTAAGACCTATTTCATCTGATGGATTTGACCCTGTTGTTTTTGTGGAATAAACCGGTGTCACTGTGATTGAGCAGGTCCCCACATCACCACCAGGCAGCTCACGGACTGCCCGGCTCTTCAGGGTGGCCCAGCTGAGCGAGGCTCTACAGTTAAGGAGGGTGAACATGCAGAAACAGCACCACCTCTGCCCGCTGTAGGGCTCCGTGTGGTGGGAAGACCCAGATAGGAGCAGGGGAGCAGAATCCGCAGTGCGAGGTGCTGCAAAAGTCCCATCTGGGGAGATGAGGGAGCTACGCCTGAGTGGCAGGCGTTGGTGGGAAATGCCAGCGATAATTACACAGACCCTCCGATCGTCACTCTGTCCAGATCCAGACCCCCTGCCAGCACTTAACATCCACTGCCTCTGAGAATCCTTAAAGCATCTCCAGAGAGAGGAGGGAAGCCTGTCTTCCTGTGGCACAGCAGAGAGCTGGGCGCAGAGGACCGGGAGCAGCCCGGGGTCCCATAGCTCTCATGAGCAGATCCAAGGTTTGAACCTGGCAATGAACTCCAGAGGGCACTTGGAAGGACCTTCAGGACAAAGGCCAGGAGCCGGCAGTTCTGAGCAGGCAAAGAGAGTGTGCACATGTGTGAGGAAGGCAGCGAGCATGTGTACGCGAGGCAGGAGGTCCCGATGGCACTGTAGTTTAGCCTCAGTGATGACCTCAGTCAGGTGGGAGCCTGCTTGCGTCTGACACAGAATGACCATCGGGCTGATTTCCAGGTTCTCTGCAATGGACTGTGGTCCAAATCCGTAGTCATGAGGAGTTCACACCAGTAACTCTCAGTAAGTGGACAGAGCGAGGGTTTGCGGGGTGGGGGAGAAGAGATTACTCTGTAGGACAGGCCATGTCTGAGGGGACAGTGCAGGGGGGGTTACCCTCCAGAATTTCAAGGTGCTGTGTCATCTCCAGGTCTGGTGCAGCTGGGTGTCCCCCAAGTCCAGACTCCCACAGTGACAGTCCGTCAATCTGTCTGAAGTTACAGGAAGTGCCTCCTTGTTTGTTTACTTTATAGCTAGTTTACTTTATGGAAGGGCCGTGTGTGATCAGTCACTTTAGTTGGTGCACTGCATGATGAAAAAGAGAGAAAGACTCAAGGATATACACACAGTCTCCCTTAGATTACATTCTGGGCGGCAAAAAGCCTAAACATAATACAACTTTAGAAGAAATGACACAACACATGTAGAAGATGAGGACGGATGGAAATGAAATTCAGTCAAGCTGCGAAGCCCCAGGCTTTGTGTTTGGAGCTGGCCTAACCGGAAGCTTCCTCAAGAAGGCGAGTTCCCTTTACATCTTTGCAGAAGGTGACGATGCTCTTAAACAGGGTGAGAAGCAAATGCTGTTCTCCCCCCTGAACCAGGCTGGCATTAAGAAGGAAAAGATTTTAGAGAGAGTGCATCACGATCGAAGCAACCTTGGGTGCTAAACGAGGATGTCAGGTTCCTTTGTAGGGCAACCGTGTGCGACCCCCTCTTCTCCTGGTGGAGGAAATGTTGATTTGGAGGAGGCACTTCCCTTTCTGAGCTAATTTTGTTGACCTGGAAGGTAGTGTGTAGAAGCAGCCTCTCCCGCATCAGCTCAGTTTGGTTCCGTCAGGTGTATTTACCTGGCTGCTGTTCCACCTCTGGCTTGCAAGGCAGAACCAGAAGTGTCGTCATCTTCGAGGTGGCAAGATGGTCTTCATTAGTTAGCGTTGCTGCCCCCTGGAACTCCGGATCCCAGAGTCCCGGCCTTGCAGGAAACTCCTCTTCCTCACTCTGCACGCAAGTGGGGAAAACTCAGTCTCCGTCGAGGTGACTGAGAGGCAGGGCTTTGGGTGTTAAGCCCCTCTGGCTGGGATCCATGTGCTACCTGCAGCAGGGCCAGTGCTGTGGGTTTGCAGAAACACGAAGGACCGCCGGGGACTCCATGTTACGTGGGAAAGATCTAAGTGGCTTGTCGCCCCGTGCTTTGCCCGAGACCAAAGACAGTGAAAGGGAATCTGATACTGTGTGACAGACTCGTATCCTCCTAAAGCGTGTACATTGGAGCACTAACTGCTAATGTGACTGTTTTCAGAAACAGAGCCTTAAAGAGATAATGAAGGTAAAAGTGAGGTCATAGGGGTGGGGCCCTGATTCGATAGGGTTAGCGTCCTTATAATAAGGGACCCTGGAGAACTCTCTGCCATGTGAGCACAGAGCGAGAAGGCAGCCGCCTGCAGGCCGGGAAGGAGGCTCTCCCCAGAAACTGAGTGGGCCAGCACCTGGTCTTGGACTTCCAGTCTCCAGAACGATCATCAAAGAAATTCCTGTTGTTCAGGACGCCTGGTCTATGGTGTTTTGCCTGAGCTGACTAAGCTTAGGTTTCCGTGCTGCCTGAGCTAATTAATCAAATTCTCGCCATGGCTATTTTTGATCATCTGGAGCTACCTTCATCAGCTCTGAGTTTGTGTGTGTAAAAGGATGGGGAAGAAGGGTCTGAGCGATGGGTGGGGAGAGGAGCATGAGTGGCAGACGATAGCCTTCAAAATACTTTCTTGCAAAATCAACCTGGGAAGGCTTCATGTTCAAAAATTTGCCATCCCAACAAAGGACAAGTTATTTCATTGGATGGAAGAGAAAGCAAACGTCAGGGCTATCGTCGTGGAATTAAAAGTTGAATGCTGTCTTTAGCTTCCCGTACCAACCTTCCCTTAAAACTATCCTAAGATTAACTTTTGATATGTTTGGTTTTAAGGTAAGTTTAGCAACTTAATCCCTAAAAAATATAGGTGGTGATTATTTTACAGAATCCTCCCCTTTCCCCCCAGATCATGTCTGTTTCTCTTTCCCTGAATTCCCAGCTCTGTTAGTTCATTCCGCATTTCATTTTTGAAGCAAGTTTTAAAAAGCCGAAACTGCTGCTTCTCTTTACGACTTAGAAGGCATTTTTACAACTCTGTCTAACAAATGTCATCATTCTTAGTGCGCTGTCCTTGATAGGACCAAGAGGCACGTTTTATTGGCTTAGCAGTTTTCACCAGTTTATGTGCATTAGACTGTTGGAGCATATCTTTATGTCTGCATGAAAGGACGCTGATTTAGAACAAGTTTCTCTCAGCCCACTTTTCAAAATCCTGAAGGTAATCAGTATTATTTTGCGTGCTCTAGCCTTCACGTAGATATTATATGGAAAACAAACAAACAAACAAACAAAAGAATACCTCATTGCCCTGAGCTAAGATTTTCAGCCAAGATTCTGGTAAAGCCCCACCTGACTCTAGTAGTAGTTAGCCATTCATAATTTTTTCTTGCTTATACTTTAGTACTTTTTCTGTGGCTTTCCCGGCAAATTCAGATGTCTGCTAAGGATTACTTCAAATATAGGCCACTCAGTGTTTCTCGAGATGAGAATCCAGCTGAAATCTATCCACATGTATGCTGAACGAACTCGAGGTGTGCGTCACAGAATGTTCCCTGCCGAACACCTCCCCAGGGCTCCTGGCGTGTCACGGGGATATGGCAGGGTCAGGGGGGACAGATCGGCACGGCCTTGTTCCTGTGGGGCCCCTGGTCCAGGTGGAGGAAGAGCGGGATGGTGGAAACCATGTGGCTTGTACCATGAATTATGAATGTACCGTGTGGTCCTCGCATTTCAGTCTACAGATGCTTTGGTCTCCGGGAGACTGAATTCCTAAATAAACCGGCTCCTCTAATGCTGTAGGTGGAGGTAGATTTCTGCAGCTGCCCTGACTGATCAGCTTGGATTGGCCCAGAGCGGGGCTAAAAGAGAAGCTTGTGCCTCTGCTAAAAAACCTTCTGGTGGCTTCTCACACGTCTGAGAGGAACATGAAAAGGCCTTAGTGGGGTACTGTTCCCCCTCGCTTACCGTGGACTCCTTTCTGTTCCACAGGCGGACTCACCAGCAGGCTGCCACGTCAGGACCATCATGGGACGCATGGGTCCTTAGCCCAGATGCCAGGTGGCAAACATACTCCCTTGATTCAGGTCTCTCCATGAGGCTGGCCTCGAACCTGGCTCAGTCCGTGCCCCTTCCTCTTTCCTCAGCTCTGTTTTGCTTGAGAGCACTTAGCACTGTGAGATATACAGAACTTCTGTTTTAATTATTGATCACCTGTCTCCACGAAGCAGAAAGTAGGTTCCCTGAAAGCAGGCGTTTTGCCTCTTTTGTCTTCTGCTCTGTTCCCAGTGCCTGAGATGATGTCAGCATGGGGCTGGGGAGGGGGATGCTTGATAAATGTTTGAAACTGAATGCATCGGAGTGGTGCCCTCCCTAAACAGCACACTTCCCATGACAGTCACTCAAGTCATGCTGAAAGCATCGGTGATGTAACAATGGAGACGAAAATGTGTGTGCTAGCAAAGTCACCCCTTTTCTCCTTTCATTATTTTCCTAATTCGGGGGCACCTGCTTATCAGTTATTATCTGTGTATTCTGGGCTACATGCGTGTAGGAAGTGGATGCCCACGTGAGAGATTGCAAAGCCCTTGGAGGAAGCAGAGAGCCCTTTGACTGGGTTGGCATGCGGCTCTGGATGCAGGGTGCTCGTTGGATCTCCACTTAGGCACTAGACTAGAAAGAAAAAAAAGCGTTGACTGGAAATTTGGATAAACGCTTTTTTTAAAAGTTGCGTAACTCGTTTTTCTCATTTTCACGTGCCTTCCGAAGGGTGACTGGCTTCATTTACAGCTGTTACTACCGTCTGCTTTCATAAAACCCGTCCAGCAGGCTCGTGTTTATTGTGCACCTACTGTGTGTAGGTGTTGTTCTGAGGGGAGCGATGCAAGATCAGACTGGAGAAACCAGTGAAGGCCAAAGCACGTAGACCTATAAGTCTTGTTGGAATCTGGACTTGATCCTCAGGACAATGTGAAACCTTTGAAGTTTTGAACTAAGGAACGATGTAATCAGATATGTGTTTTTCAGTAACAGCGTTATTGAGATAAAGTCACATACCATATAAGTTACACATTTGAAATGTACAATTTTATCATTTTTAAGATATTCACAGATGGTGCACTGTCACCGTAGTCCATGGTAGAACATTGTCATCATTCCTCCCCACCCCAAATGCCCTGGACTCATTACTCACTCCCAGTTTCCCCCACCCCCCAGGGCTCGGCAACCACTAGTCTATTTCTGGCTGTATAGATTTGCCTGTTCTGGACATTCCTTGTAAATGGAATTATTCAACATGCGGTCTTTTGTGACCAGCTCCTTTCATTTATCATAATGTTTTCAAGTGTCATTCATGTTGTGGCATTTCGCTTCTGGGTTTTTGTTTTGTTTTTTTGTTTGTTTGTTTTTGTTTCTTTTTTTGCCAAATAATACTCCATCTGGCTATACTACACGATGTTTATATATTCATTAGTTGGTTGACATTCAGGTTGTTTATGTTCTTTGACTGCTGTGAATAATGCTTCCGGAACATTCACGTACAAGTTTTCGTGTGGGTGTGCGCTTTCAGTGGTCTCGAGTGTGTACCTAAGAGTGAAAGTGCTGGGTCGTATGGTTACCCTGTGTTTCACCTTTTGAGGAAGTGCAGGACTGTTTTCTAAAGTGATGGCACATTTCACATTCCTACTAGCAAGGTATGAGAGTTCCAATTTTGCCACAAAACTTGTTATGATCTTTTTATCATAGCATCCTAGTTCGTGTGAAGTGGTATCTTGTTGTGGTTTTGATTTGTATTTCACTGACGACTCATGCTGTTGAACATCTCTTCATGTGCTTATTGGCCATTTGTACATCTTCTTGAGAAATATCTATTCAGGTCCTTTGCCCATTTTTTTGATGAGTTGTCTATTATTGAGTTGTAGGCGTTCTTTATATACTCTGGGTACAAGTATCTTATCAGGTATGTGATTTGCAAATATTCTCTTCCATTCCATAGGTCATCTTCTCACTTTCTTGATGGCATTGTTTGAAGCACAAACATTTTTAAATGTAACGAAGCCCAATCTGTCCCCTCATTCTTTCGTGGCTTATGCTTTTGGTGTTTTGGCTAAGAAGCCACTGCCTGATGTAGGTCATGAAGATTTACTCTTCTGTTGTTTTCTGATAGTTTTACAGTTTAACTCTTACATTTAAGTCATTGGTCCATTTTGAGTTAACTTTTGTATGTGATGTGACGTAAGGGTCCAATTTCATTTTTTTTTGCATATCCAGTTGTCCCAGCACCATTTGTTGAGAGACTGTTGGTTCACGTTTGAAGCGTTGGCCGGATTTCTAATTTTAAAAGATCATCATAACTGGTGGTGTGGAGAATGATTTAAAGGAGGAGAGGTCAACTGGGCAAGTATTTATTTAGCTCTCATCATGCGATAAACAGTATTCCAGGCCCTGGAGCAGTGTGGTGAGACACAGCTCTGGCTTCATGTAGGCACCAAGGATGATGAATCAGATCTAACAGGATAAAGGAAACAAAACAAACAAGACGATTTCAGAAACAGTGATATTGTATATTATAAATTATGTGGATATTGAATATGTAAAACTTGTGTGTGTGTGTTTTACTTATATATCCAACTGCAGGCAGCATTGCCAGAGAACAACAGGCTGAAAGAATGACCACTCTTTCATTCATTCATCTCATTCATTCATTCATCTATTCTAAGTCAGATCAGAGCAGATTTGAATAAGGAAGTGAAGAGAAACGAACAGATTTGAGGGGGATCTAGACAGAGGATGGAGAAGACTCTGTTATCAGGTATGAAAAGCAAGAGTGAAGGAGAGGGAACTGCCAAGAATGGTTCCTGGGTTTAGTGTTTTGATGGTAACAATAGCTCCTAAATGCTGGGACTGGGCTTCCTACCGAGGATTTTTTGGCCATTATTTCACAAGCTGTTCAAAGATTCTTCCAAGACAGCTACCACCACAGCATGATCAGACAAAACCAAGGCTTGGGGCAATGAAGTCACTTACCCTTTATCAGAAAACTATAAATTTTACTTTGTTGAGCTCTTCTTTCTAAAAAGTATCCAAGCCTACAGCCATGCCACCCTGAATGTGCCCAATCCCATCTGATCTCAGAAGCTAAGCAGGGTCGGGCCTGGTTAGTACTTGGATGGGAGACCACCTAGGAAGACCAGGTGCTGTAGGAGTGAAAAATCTCAGGGATTGTAAGCTGACAAGGTCCTTGCAATCTGTGAGGTCAATCAAGGTTGCCTCACCTAAAAAAAATAAAATAAATTTAAAAAAAATTTTTTTAAAGTATCCAAAGATTCAATGAAAAATATATATATAATCATTCTAATGAAATATTTAATAAAGAAAATTCCAAGGGAAAACTATCCAAAAATATAAATTTCCCATATCTCTCTGATTCTATGTCATTTATGACTATGTTTTGGTGGCTCTATCTCCATTTTGAGAGATAAACCCTAATCTGAGAACTACTCTTTGTGTAATTGATCCCAGTCTTACAGAATGTGCTCAGTTTGCAGTTCCTCATGGTGGGGCAAGTACCTGATGCACACGTATTGGATTTAAAAATTGAAGTTACGCTTACTTCTCTTCAGTGGTTTAGTTGTCTTTCTCTTACTATGATTGGTTATATATATATATATATATATATATATATATATATATATATATATACACACACACACACACACACACTATAATATATACTATATTATATATACTATAATATATATACAATATATATATAAATATATATATACATATATTAGTGCTGAAAAGTCCAGGCTAAGAAGGAAAAGGACACAACATCCTGTACTGCACCTGGGGGTGGACAGAACAGGTGGCAGGGCCCCCAGACCTGCTCCCAAAGCATGTTGTGTGGGCCCCAGCACTTCATCTGCTCTGTTTTGGGACTGGTTCGGCCACTGGGTTTTAATTTGCATGGTATCGTGCTGTTATTCTTGAGTTGGAGCAATTGTAGAATAAGAAAATTTATTAAGGAAACTTTTGCTGTCTCAGAGACTCAGAGTCAGAAGAAATTTAAATGACTAGATATGTCAATAAGTAATTTTTATTTACTGTTTATTTTGTGACTTTTTTTATTGACATAATTTTGTGAATCTCTTGGTTCTCTCTAACCCATTTACCGCTTTTGTGATGATGGAAGCTAGCCACTGGACAAAGCTGAGAGCTCGTTTGCTGTAATTTCACTGCCAATCTATTGTTTCTAGAGGAATATGGAATTTTTGTCCAAAGAGCTGCAAAAATCAATATTTACTAAAAAAAAAAGAATTGGAGGAAAAGAAGGAAGGAAGGAAGGAAGGAAGGAAGGAAGGAAGGAAGGAAGGAAGGAAGGAAGATAAAGATCCAGCAATAATCTAGAAAACATCCTTCAAGAACACCAACACTTAGGCCCAACCTCTGGAGACAGAATGTATATCAGGAAAGGAAAAGCAGGATAATTAGCCAAGAATAACAATGAAAGATTAAAGCACCAGTAAATCGTTTTAACTTGATTTTTAAAAGTTGGTCAGAAGTAATTTTTAGAAACGTGCTGTTTTATTTAGTGACAAATGAAGTCTGGCAGTGTTTCTTCTGTTGTAACTGGTCCGAATGAATGAATGAATGAATGAACAGAGAGACAGATAAAGTTGGTGCAGAATGGCAGAGGGAGCAAAAGGGGATGCACCCTGTTCACGTGTTAAAGCATCAGCGCACGCATGTGGACACCCACTCAATTGGGGGTTTCAGAAGACTTTTCCCTTTTGTGTGTGTGTGCGTGTGTGTGTCTTTGAATTAAAGCTTGTGTGAAAAGCTCAGAGGTCAGTGTTTGCGAAGACTTTCACCCTGGCCCTCCTCAGCTGAGCACTTATTCCGTGACTCCAACTCAGTGCCAGAGAAGGCTTCACGATTTGGCCCCAAGCTTCAATGTCGAACGGCTTCCCATTTCATATCTTCCAAAAAAGACAGCTCCACAGCATCACGGCCCCGTCTGGTGGGGGATGTGCTGGGCTCCTTCAGGGACAGCCCACTTCCAGCAGTCGGTTCACCACCTGTTGCTTTGGTGTGATCAACTTTTTGAACCTACAAAATGCATTTTTTCTGTGGGGCCACAGACTTCCTGGGCCCGCATGGACAGTTAGTGAGCAGGGCTGACCTGGAGGTGAGGTGAACTTGGAAGGGACTGCGAGGTAGACAGACAGACAGACGGACAGATACATTATTCCCAGGCGAGGATGTTTGCCACCTCGCTGTATTTTAGCCTTTGGGATTTTGAGATGTTGCTGGTGACAATCATGCCACGTGAAGCCTCAGAACCTTTAGCATTTCCCCGTCTCCACGAGCAGTTCTTGGATCTTGGCAATCGTTTCTTTGAAGTCTACTCCTTTTTCATCCTCTTGGCCCTCTGCAAATGGTGCTGCGGGCCTCTGCCGAGAACTTCATGTACCTTCTCTCATTAAACCATCATCACCCAATGGAGGCAAGTTAAACACATGTCCCAGGGCCGATTTATGTGCTGAACGCTCAGCCATTTGGGTGTGCCATCCAGTGGCTTCTAGTCGTATTCACAGATAGGCACAACTGTCATCACAGTCGATTTTTACACATTTTCATTCCCCCCAGGCGTGCGCTCCAACAGCCCCAGCTTCCAGCCTTAAGCACCCACTAATCTACTTTATGTCTCTACAGTTTGCCTCTTCTGGACATTTCATGTAAATTGGATCATAGAACACGTGGTTTTTTGTGACCGGCTTCTTCCCCACGGTATGATGTTGTCGAGGTTTATCCACGTCACTGCACGTGTCAGTATTTCACGGCAGGATAACATTCTCTTGTGCGGCTATAGCGCATTTTGTTCATCCGCTCATCCGTTGGTCGCTCTCTGGGTTGTTTCTCCCTTCTGGCCATGATGCTGGCCACATCCACGTACAGGTTTTTGTGCGGACACAGTTTCCATTTCTCTTGGCTGGATGCCGGGAAGCGGGATTGCTGGGCCGTGAGAGCTGTTTGCTGAGCCTTCGAGCAACTGCCGGGCCGTTTTCTGCCCTGGCTGTGCCATGTCACACTTCCCCCAGCAGGCTGGCTTTCCACATCCACGCCAGCCCCTGCTGTGGTGTGGCACGGCGTGTTATGTGACTTTGCCACTAGAGCCGCCCCAGTGGATGTGACGTGGGGTCTCACTGTAGGCGCCATGGCTCCGACCCCACCTTGTGGTCAGTTTCCCCTCCATTCCCATGTGGCCTCCTTGGTCACTTTTCCCCTTCCTTCTCAATGGCAGTGGCACTAGTCCCTTTTGCTTTCCTAGGCTTCCGTCAAGGTCGCCACCCAGGTCGACCTACTCAAGTACTGTTTGGTCCCAGTGCCTCCCTGACCAAGTCCTCAGGGGTCCCCCATTCCCTCCAGGGTGGGGTCTGCGTTTGCCTGAGGTGACAGGTGCTCTGTGATTGGCCGCAGCCTGTGACCCTTTAACAGACTCTCCGCCTAATGAGACTGGATGTTTACTGCACCCCACACGTGGTGTGTGCTGCCACCCTTCTGAGCCCTCGTTCCTGCAGCCCTCCCTCCATCCCACGAGGCCCCACCGGCCGCCTAGAGAGAGCGGACTTCCTCCTGCCCCTCCAGCACATGTTTTAGCGACACACACTTGGCACTGCTTTCTGGCCTCACACCTATTACCCATTTTGACTTTCGTCCCTGCCTAGCAAATATGCAGATGACACACAAGAGCCACGATAAAAGAGCTACTTTTCTTCACTCGCTGGCTGAGAAGCTAGACCTTCCCAATGCCATCAAAGACCCCTCTGTCCCCAAGATCACGCCTTCTTTTCCATCCCACAGAGGCAACTGTTCCGATTGATATTGTTTTGTCACTCGCCGGCTTTCCCGCATAGTTTGTGCCCGTCTGTGACCCAGATGGCTTTCCTGGCCACGCGTTTGAATGGAGACTAAATGGCATCGTGCGGCAACGTGGCTTATTTTGGTAGCGTTTCGTTCAAGGTTATTTGCGTTCGATCCATGTTTATTCACGGAGCTGCAGCCTATTCGTTTTCACTGCTACATAAAGTTCCATTGTGTGGCTGTGAACACAGCCCATTTTATTATTCTCCTGTCACTGGACGTTTGGCTCGTTGCCACGTTTCTACCATCACACACATCGAGGCTGAGAAAGTAGTAAATGTCTCCTCGTGCACATGTGCAAATATTTGTCTAGGGTTTGCTGCCTGGACGTAGAACTGCTTGGTAGCGGGCAACATGCGTTTCCAACTTCTCTAAATAACACAAAATTATATTTTTCAGCGAATTGTCAGCAGTGCGTAAAAGTTTCTCCTGATCTACATCTTTGCCAAAACACGTCTTTGTGAGGTGTTATCATCTTACCAACTTTGCAGATGTGAAGTGGCTGAAATGGCTCATCCCCTAGTCCCAGTTTCTCCAACTTGCTAATTAGATGACTTTTAAAAAAATTTTGGCAATGCATTTTTTTTTTTCGGCCTTACAGTCTCATATATCTCATGTTAATTTGGCTGTAACGCGTTTGTTTTAGTTAGCCTCTGCCGGGCACATCTTTTCCCATCCTTTCGCTTTTGGCTTTTCTGTATGCCTCTTAAGCAACATCTAGCTGGGTTTTGTTAAGTTTTTTTTTGTTTCTGACTCCAGGTGGAGGGTCTGTGTAGCTGGAGAATCTTGCCCACTTCCACTGAGGCTACTGTCGTGTTTTGGGGTGAAGAATGTCAGGAATGAGTTTGTGTGCATCCGCTGTGCTGGGCAGCACTCCAAGATGGCCATGGGACTCCCCGCCCTCTGTTGGACCCCCCTGCAGAACCTGTGAGACTGGGAATGGGATGAGTTTACATCCACAGCTTGGTTATGTTTACAGCAAAGCCGACTTTAAGAAAGGGAGATTATCTGAGCAGACCTGACTTCTGTGAGCCCACTAAATCTGAGTCTAGAGATCAGCGGTGGGAGAGTCAGAGGCTTCAAACAGTACAATCCGACAGGTTGTGTCTGGTTCGAAGATGTAGGGGACCACATGGCGAGGGATGTAGTTGGCTTCTAGGAGCCGGGAGTGGCCCTCGGATGCAGCCAGCTCGGAACTGGGGACCTCAGTTGTACGACTGCAAGGGACTGAATTTGCCACATGAGCTTGGAAGAGGGTGCCAAAGTGCAGATGATCGCCCAGCGTGGCCGGCACGGTGATGCAAGCCTTAGGGAACCCTGAGCGGAGAGCCTGGTTGTGCTGGACTTCTGACCTACGCACCTGTGAGCTAATGAACGGGTGCTGTGTTAAGTGGCTAAGTTTGCAGCGATTTGTTGTGTTATGTAGCCGTAGAAAACGAATGCGGCCTTGTTGCATTTGAGACAGGCTTGGGACCACATTCAGGCATTTCCAGAAGGGAACTGGGAATAAATACCTAGCCTCTGGGAGAACTATCTAGCCTGGGGATAGATTTATGATGGTTACGTGACCGATACGACCTGCAGAAGTGTGACATGTGGATGAGGTCTGAGAACGAGTGACCCAAGGTGGGGAGAGAGAGGCTGAACGAGAACCTCGGGCAACACTTAAATTTGCCAGTGTTGAATCGTAAATGAGAATTGTTTTGGGGGTGAGGGGACGAAAAGTCATAGCTCAGGGCAATGTAAGTTATGAAAACTGAATTATCTTCTGCTTCCGAAGCATTCAGCAGCCGTGTCCGCAGTTATTTCTCCATATTAAAAAGTCACACTGGCTTCTGACGGTTCCACAGCATCCACACGCAGTCTGGTCCTCTGGTCCTTTCTTGGGAGGGGAGGAGAGAAACACACACCTGTGCCTCATTTCCCTCGTGGTGGGATTATCTTGTGTTAACAGTAGACAGGAGAGTGGACACCAGACTCTATGTCCTGTGGCATCAGAGGCCAGGTGACTGGAGCTCGGGTTTGGAGTCTGGTCAGGTGAGGATAGCCAGTATATGGTCCCGATCATTTTTCTCCTGGACCAAGCCCAGGGACCATTGGCTGCTCATTTCTAGGTGTCCGAAGTGAACATGGAATGCTCCCTACGCACCCCGATCCCCCGCCTCCCAGAGTCCCATGTGAACAAGCACCCAGCAGGAGTAGTGAGAAGTGCTGGCTTCTCTACTATGCCACCTCCCTGAAGGCCATCGTTCACCTGGACAGACACAGGAGCTAAAACAGGCTGGCGCTAAAACAGCAAAATCAAACTTGCCCTTAAACCCTCCCGTTTTTCTTCACCATTTTACTCTCTGCTTCATGTCGTCTGTGGACACAGGTCTGGATAAGTCAAACCATGAGGCACCTCACGTACCAGTGAGGACAGACCTGGGGGTTTGGGGACAGCCTGAGCGAGGAGCCGCATGCCGATCCTGCAGACGGGGACAGGAATGGGTGCAACTGGCCAAGGCAGGATCTAAGGTTCTTTTCAGACCCCGGGTTCAGTCTGTGATGACTTTGACCCTGAGAGTGGGCATCCCCAGACCTGAGGGACCGCAGACCAGTGTCCAGGACACCAGAGGGCCTTCTCTCCTATGACGTGGGGCCTGGATGGAGGAGCCAGTGAGCCAGGCTTCTCAGCTTTCTGGTCACTTTCTGCCATGAGCACAAAGCTGTGTCCCATTAGGGTAGCCACACTCCTGCTGGTGGCTCCCAGACAAATCCGAGAAGGCCGGCCTGGGGACCTGCCTCCGCCCATGACCAGACACCCACATGGCCTGCCCAGCCTGTGGACGCACACGCCTGCCCTGTGCGGTTCGTTAGGAGAAGGGGAACACTGCCCATCCACTCACTCACCTGCCGGAGGTCGCTTCCAGCCTGGCTTTCCACTCACCTTTTGCTGCTGCGACTTGCTTCTGCTGGTTTTCCTCCCGGCGTTCATGTAAGGATGACCACTCATTCCTATTTCGGTCCCTCAAAGTGCCTTTCTCGTTTCTGGTGGCACAAAGAAACGTGCAGCCAAAAGGGGACATGGACGCAAGTCCACATGCGGTGAGACTGGGAAGACAGCGGACTGGTTTCGGCTCTGGCTTGCAGATCGGTCTCGCAGCTTCTAAGCCATGTCTCCATAAGGGCCAGCAAGGTCAGTCCAATGACCTTCTGGCTCAGTGTCACAGGCTGTGATGATGCCACCGATACCAGCACATACGGGACACTCATTATGTACCAGGAGTGGGCTTGGAGTTATATATATGTGATTTACTTCATTTGCAGTTTTGTTTTTCTGTTTTTTGGTTTTTGGTTTTTGGGGTTTTTTTTATATATATATATATATATAAGAAACCGAATCTCAGAGAGGAAAAGTCACTTGACAAGCAAACTCTGAATGGCAGGACGTGTGTTCATCATCAGTGCATAAACAGAGCAGTGTTTAATAGAAAACGATGGTCAACTACTTTGGACCTATTTCAAATACATCAGTAGTGTTTATTATTTTTCAAACTCCTTTAATGAGATTTTCCAAAGAGGGTACCCTGCTGATCTGTGTCAAACAGATCGTAAGGATTTATCGTATATAAACCGAGGTACCTCGTCTTTGAGAACCTGGAAGGAACCCATAGCACCACAGTGAGTGTCCCTATGACCAAATGTATGAAATGGGGTTGGGGCGGGCTGGGGGAGACCCGGAATCTGGGGGAGTCGTTTCCTAGCAACAAACCGCCACAAAGTTAGCAGCCTAAAAGGACACGCATGTGCTCTCCTGCCTTCTGGAGGCTCCAGGGCAGAATCTGTCTCTCCGGTCTCTGGTGGATGCTGAATTCGCAAGTATTGCTTTAAGTAATGAACCCCTTGGCTTGTGGCCCCGTCTTCCATCTTTAAAACGCATCCCTTCATCTCCGTTTCTGTTGCCACGTTGCCTTCTCCTCTTCTGTAGTCAACTGTCCCCTGTGGCCGGCATCCGATTACATTAGGGCCCACCCAGACAATCCCAGAACTCTCCATCTCCAGATCCTTAACTTACCTGCACCTGCTGAGTTCCTTCTTCGCCATACAAGGCAACATTTACAGGTCCCAGGGATTAGGACGTGGACCTATTTGGAGACTGTTATTCGGCCAACCATGTTGGCTTGAAGGGACGTAGGAATTATTTGATTAACTCCAGGGAGTTTTTATGAGAAGAAGGCTGGACTTCTAAGGGTCTGGAGGAAATATCCAGGCACAAGGCAGGATTCGGGGAGGCCCTCTGGGGAACAGTGGTTAAGGAGGGCCCTGATGGGGGAGGGAGCCTGGGTAGGGACATGGATGTGTACGTTTCAACACTCTCTCTCTTTGTCTTGATTTCCAGGGTAGTGCCTGGTCTCTTCACTGTCTTGTCCTCATTCTCCCCCAGTGGGGATACAGACTGTGTATGCAACATAGAACTGGGGGGGTGGGGCAAAGCCACAGAGAAAAGCTGCCACACTTTGAGGGACATTTTTTCCCTCATCTCTCAGAGAGTAGTGTTTGTTTATAAGTTAACCTAACTACGGTGTGATAGGGAATGGAGAAGTCACCGGAATTTTCAAGATCAACAATGCAACTTGAGAAATATTCAAGCTTCTTTAACCCCGATGTGACAAACTCTGGTAGTCTGAGAAACAGTGTGTACTGTCTTGGAGCACGAAAGGAAGAAGCTAAAGCTTTCTTGGTTCTGTCTGGTTTCACAAAGAGGGTTAGCCCCAAATGCTGCGGAGAAGCAGGGAAGCGATTTTTGTCGCTGTCGTTATTTGTGCTCCTTCGGCCTACGCCAAAGGAGCCACCACATTTGCACCATCAAATAGCAAGTATTGCAGGCCTTTGGCTGACTCGAGAACCTGTGTCCTAAATGACTAGAAATGCTCATGGCTAAAGTCAGCCCATATCCAGAATAAACTTGCCCAGAGGGATTTTTCAGACTAACGCAGGGGACCAGTAATAAAACACAAACTCTAAAGTATCCTCCAGCAACAAAAACACGTGGGATGTTTTTCTATATAATATTTCACATTAAATGTAATTGTAGATTAACTTTTGTAGAGAAAATATTTACTCAAGCCAGATATGCTTAAACCCTTTCATTTCCTCCAGGACGACAAAGCACTGGGGACATGCCGTCCTTTGTAATTTCCTACCCAGTTACCCCAGTTATGGGCGGGACGTTGGCTCTGCAGAGTCTGCGGTCAGAAACCACCGCAGACGGAAGTCTCAAATTGACCAGACCCTGGATCTGGAGCCGAGGCCTCTGCATTCTGGTCCCAGTGTCACCGCCCACCCCTAATACATGGTGCATGGCCTTGCTTGCCACATGCGGCTCCCTGTACCTCGTGGTTCTCTGGCTCTGGGCCGGGCATGCTGTGGGCTGCTAGGTCGTCCAGATACAAGGTCCTTTCCCACTGTCAACTCAGCATGTGGCCGGTCTGTCAGGGACCACGTGCTCTGTCACAGTTAGTTCAAACCAAAGCCTGTTTTATTCAGATGTCTTTCTCAAATGTCAAATTCTAAAAGTATTTTATTTCTTAATGATATGCTTCTTACTCAAACTCTGTATGATTAATAAGTAACATTTATTAACAGTCCATTATTTTTGTTTAGAATGTAACAGTATTTTAATTTCTGGTGTGAACAAGCTTAGAAGCGATAGCAACATAGGGAAGAGGATTTGAAGAGAAACCGCCTGGCCATGAACTTGGCCTCCGGTTGTGGACCCTCATCAAAGAATTGACTAGAATCCTATATTTTCTCCTGTTTGAAGCGGGGGTGCCTACCTCATGGACATATCCAAGTGTAAAGTGCCTCACACAGCACCTGGCTAGTAATATCACCTGTTTAGCAGTAGAGGTAGAAGTGGCAGCAACATCTGTCTTCAACACCGAGCCTCGCATCTCGAGTTGAAGCCACCCATACGTAAAGGTCATACTACATTTCAGGATAACTTAGGATATTTGATCCATGAGATGGGTGGATAAAATGTGTCTGCCTCAGAGAGAAAATAGACGTTCAGAAATGCCAGGGCTGAGTCGCACTGTTGCTTGCAGCTGTTTGCGATGACTAAAAACCGCTTTGTCCCAGGTCACGCAGCCACACTGTGGACAGGCCACCTCTATCTCGTCTTCTGTCTCATGCTATTTCTGTGACCGTGAGCTTTCGAGCAGACATCCCTGTTGCGTCCACTCCGGTGAGCATTGGGGAGAGGTGTGATTGGCACATACCTGTGCGCCAAGTGTGAGCCTGGGACTGGTGTGAAGTTCGTTCCCATTTCGTTCTCCTTGGACAGTGACCGTTGTTAACACAAACTCTGAAAATTCCCGTGTTTCAGAGTCACTTGGAACTTCATCTCAGGCCCTATGAGATGATGCTCTTCCAGTTGCATTCACGAGCCGGGACGTTGTTTTGTTTTGGGTTTGTTTTGTCCTCTCTCTTTCTCTCTCTCTCTGTTTTTTGTACAAAATTTCAATCAGTTTGTCTTGTTACCCTGACGTGATGGTGCCCTCGGATCGCTTCCGCTGATTCCCCCAGGCTCGTCCTCATTTCCTCTTTCTGCACTGGGACTGTAAGCCTGTCCACTCATTACCTTGTAGTACGGAATTGAGATGACCCCGCCATGACTTCTGTCCCACTCGCTCACCCTCCTGCCCTCTTAGCTCCTCCATGCTACCAAGAGCCCTGGCGGCTGGAAAGTAACCGAACACATCCAATGCCTGCAGCGTGGCCACAGCGGGCCCTGCAGTTGGTGCTTTCGTCTGCTGTCTCATTTACCCCTAATTAGAGCCCCATAGGGCAGGCCTTGACATGTCTCACCAGGCTGTCAGCACTTTGTCCAGTGGGTCACACATATGGGTAGTTTAGGATCAAGCCTCAGGTCCAAGTTCACTTATTTTATTGTTTATTTGGAGTCTTTTGTGACACCGGGATCTTTTTATTTATTTGCTGTTATTATTAATATTATCAGCAGCAGCATCAAGGCGCAAAGTCATCCTTGTCCTCCACTTGTTCAGCTTGTTTTGTTTGTCTTTCCCCTGTCTTTTAGCTGACTTCCTTAGATAGGAAAGACTAGGAGTGGTGATGAGATACAAGGTTTGATAAGTGACTTAGGTAGTCATAAGTTGCAATTAAGGGAAATTCATTCAGGATACTAGTGATTCCCTGCATGAATAAATGAGTGCAGTCGTTGAATTTGGTTGTTTTCCCCGAATCTTTACCACACTGACATACATTGCGTCAGAAGGGAAAGAGGTGTACAGCGCCTCCCAATCTCATTTCTGCTCGTGTCTGACTTAATTTATTAGAAAGCAACCATCAGATTTAGACAGATTCATCTTCAGCAGCATCAATCAAGAGCAGAACGAAAGAGAATGGTGATCTGGAAGCTTCACTCTGCATCGGGACTGCCCACTGCTCCACCGGTGTCCCCTGCTTCTACCGCCAGTGTTTAAAATGTAATAACCGCGTGAAGGAGCGCCCCTGCAGAAACTTCGACGCTTCTTCATTTGTAGCCTCAAGTGCTATAGTCACCATCCCATAAGCCGTACACGGTGCTGGCTTCTTTTCATGGGTTGGGCTTCTTAATATTTTTCCGTATTCTTACTTTATAGTTTAACATGTTTCCTAGACCCAGCGCAGGTGCCATAAAGAAGGCCAAATGTAGGATCTCTGCCCAATTTATATTCTGGAAAAGCTTACTATGTAGTAAGATGGGATTTGAGGAGTTCATAGATTTTTATTGTTTTATTCAAAGGAGGGCCTAAAGATAAGGATTAAAGCCACAATCATTTGAATATCGACCGACTGAATTCTTGTGCCTGTGGTTTTCCCATCCTCTTTCCAAAGCTTTTTGGCCACAGGATGCTTTTTATTTGGAGAAAGTTTTGTCTATTCTGGTATTTTCGTTTTTCTGGATAAAGGACCTAAGTCCTCAAGAGAAAAAGTAGAATATAAAGTTCTCTTCAGTTTAAAAAAAGGTGGAGGCCATTATGGCGAAGCTAATACATGAGAACTGGATTGCATGTGATGACTAGTGCGAGGATGTCACTTAGAACTACAAAAATACACCATCATCGCGTGTGGCACCCAGCTTGCTCTTTTCATTCATAGGAGGGCGGAGGACGCCACAAAATATTCGCACACAGCCACACCAGGGACTTGATGTCAGTTCTGTCGATTGTTGTGAAAAGCTTAGGCTCTGACAGTGTGTGCAGTTGACTTGAAAGTGACAGTGTGAACACTGGCAAACTAGCTAGTTTTCAAGGGCAGGCAGCGTGGTCTGTCCCCGAGCTTCGGTGTCCTCGAGGGTTCCCCAGCACCCTGTTCCGTGTGGCCCTGCTCACAGAGGTCCCATCTCACCTTTTCTCCTTCCCCACTGTCCCGAGCGTGTCAGACCAGGCCCTGCTCTGGGTCCCTCCTGCAGGACAAAACCCATCTTTTCCCTCCCCAGCACCAAGCGTGGGGGTTTTTCCAGGGGGAAGAAAAGGATGCACTCCCCACGCACATCCTCGGCTCTGTAGGAAACAGGCAACTTTCCCCTAGGAAATAGGGTTGGGCTGTTGGGAGTGTCCACGGTCCTTTGCAGGCTGTTATTCCCAGTGTCACCCCAGAGTGGAACAGCACGGCATGATGGGAAAGCCAGCCTTACCAGACCTGGGAGATGGGGTTGTGGCCGCACAGCGATGGTGTCACTTGTCGGCAGCAGTCCCCTGAGTAAACTTCACACTTCGGACCTCCATTTCCTGTTTGTGAAATAAATAAGAGGGAGAGGCTACGTGACCTCCGAGGTGTTGCTTGTTGTCGCTACGACGTGCTGGATATTTAAATTCCAGTACCTAGGATAACTAAAGAAAATACCTCCTGAATTTGTTTTTAATATGTAGTTCATGGCCAAGAGTATTCACTGATATAAAGGAATCATTTAAAGGATTGCTTTTTAAAGGTTTCTATGGGATTCTACTTAAATCAAATGTTTTATTTTCACCGTGTCCTTTGTGATGGATTTCAGCCTGTCTATGAGCTGAGTTGGTCTAAAAAACTAAATGATAACAGAATGGATACTATGTTTTATGAATCAGCCAGTTCTCAAAGGGATAAAAAATTATGAAAAAAAATCATAATTTAGCCCAGTAAAAGAACTAGCTTATGGCTGAAAAAAAAAATACCATACTGTATATTATTGCTGATTTGTCCCACAGGTGTGAATAAACCTGGAAAGCATAAACATTTGGAAGTTATTGAACATTTATTGAAAATGTAGTGCAAAACTTCCACCCTTCCTTTGTTCCCATCCAAAATGTAGAACTTTTACAGTTGCCTGGGGTTTTCCTTATATCTCAGTCGTGTGATTTTCCCACATGTGAGAAAATGGAGTGGGTAGGATCTAAGAATAACAAGCTGTTAAACGGCAACTTTACATGCCTCTAGGATGAAATACAGACAATGGGAGGTGTGTGTCATGGAAAAGTTCAGCGCCTAATAAGGAAGTGACCTGACTGACAGCAGGTGTTTTGATTAACAGAGAAGTTAGTTTATAGCATAATAAAGAATGGCATGAAGGGTTATATTGCACGAAAAATCAGGACAGATTTCGTGGGGAGAGCAATTTCTCCTTGCCCCCAGCTGTAAAAGTAATAGATATTTGTTGTAGAATTTTGGGGGGAAAAAAAGAAAGAAAGAAAAGAAAAAGAAGGAAATAGAAATCACGAGTGGTGTCACCGTTCTAAGACAATTACTGTTATTTGCTTAACGCTTTTTGTCTGCACGTATCTCTCTGCGCGTGCTCATTTGTGCTTCGTTTTTCACGGTGCGCTCTGCGCACTTTGTGCATTTTCACAAAGTCACAGAGGTCATACATGATGGGAGGAGACTGGAAACCTGGGTTCACAGGACCGCGAAATCATATTCTTCCCACCAGACACCTTTGGCTTTCAATTCGTGCTAATTTGGTAGCGACTTATTCTGCTTTTTATGCCTTGTCAACCTTCTCACTTACTGGATTTTAATAGTTTTTCCAAAGGGTGTGGCATGCAGTAGTTGCAAGTATTGAATCACTTAATCTATTTTATATATGGGTCCACTTAAAAAAAAAAAATCAGTCGTGGACCAAAAAGTCAGCTTGAGAATGTGACCATTCCATCTTCTTTCTTCAAGTAGCACTGCCCGGATCCTCTCAAACTACTAAAGGACCTTCTGAGAGTAAAATTGTAAACCACGCATAAGTATTTAACACTCTTTGATGTCAGAAAATCATTTGCTGCTTCTACCTCATTTCAGTACCTTATGGCACAGCTTAACCCCGTTTCCTTTTGATTTTTCTTCATTGGAGATGAGAAACAGCTGGTCACCTCTCCTGTAACGTTGCCTTTTCCCAATATACGAGCAAGTTCGAGTTACTCTTTAACTTTCTCATCACGTTAAACTCTCTTCTTTTAGTCCTCCTCTTTTGCCATGAAAAGCTTGCGAGAAACACACGTAGTGACGGGCACATGATGTGCTTTCAATAAATCGTGTTCGGTTGAGTAGACGTTAGTATTGGTTGTGAATCAGCTGTGTCAGTAGAGCATCACGGTCCTTCCAGATTGTCTTCTCCCCACCCCTGTCCCCGCGTCTGTCCTCCCAGTCAGTGCTGCTTGGAAAGGCCTGTGTCCAGCTGGGGACAGGAACTAGGCTCGTCGCTAAGATAATGCTTAGAAAGGCAACGTGAGGGCTTTTCCCATCTCCAGTCTGTGTCTGGAAGGGAGGAAGCAGGTAGTGAACACAGAACATTCGGTAGCACCAAGTTTCTCCTCAACTGATATTTGTGGAGTACTTTGCAGTCTACAAAGCATTTGCTGTCTCAGCAAGCATTTATTGAGTGCCCACTGTGTGCCACCCAGTGGGTGAGGTGGTGGAGCATCACAGTTTCTTAAAATAGCCTTTATCCTCAGAGAGGTCACAGCCCTGTAGAGGGGACAGAATGCTACAAATGCTACGGCCCGTTGTGATGAGCTTCCTAACAGAAGTAAGACCAAGGTGCATTGGTGGCAGGAAGGAACAGGTGATCTGTTCTCCCCAATGGTGGTCGGGGGAGACTCACGAGAAAGTGGCTGGCTTAGGGCCTAGTACGACACCTAAACTAGAATTTCATTTGTTCCGTCACGTGGGTCCATCTCTCTCACCTATGAGGTGGTACTGACTGGCTCTTCGTCTTGGAAACCCCAGCACAGACTGCTGGCCAGCCAGAGTGCCCAATGCAAAAGGAGAAACAGTGTTAGGTGAAGCTGCAGAGTTGGGAGCTAGATCTTAGAGGACCCTGGGTGAAAAAGAAGAGTTGGAAATGTTTACGTTAGAAAAATAACTGACAGCAGAGGAAGGATGAAGGAGAGGAAGGTGAGTCAGGAAGGAAAGAAAAACAAGAAGCCTTCGCAGCACTCTGAGGGGGAACGGGTGGTGGCATGGGGAAAAGGCCGGAGGGGCAGAGGGCCCAGAGCCAAGAAGGGAATCAGAGAGCGGGGGTGGGAAGATGACCTAACTTTGTCACAGATGGGTGTGGAGAAAGAAGGTTCTGGGTGTGGATGATGCTCGCATTGATTCTGAGGACAGCATGAAGGTGCGGTGACAATGCGTGACGTGGTCGCGTGCAGATATTTGGACAGTGGCCTCTGAGACACACAAGGCAGCGTGCTCAGTTGGAGGCACAAATACAAGTGCGACTCAGGACACAGTCTGCAGCGAGGGGGACAGACATTTTCTGTAAAGTGTCGAACAGTAAATATCCTAGGTCTCTCTGCAGCTGACCTCTACTGTCCCCACACACAGAAGCCACCAGGATGGGAGCCCATGCAGGTGGCGGTGTTCCAAATTGACTTCATGTATGAGAATGGCCCCGGGCCTCGTCCAGCCTGTGGGGTGCAGCGTCTGGTCCCTGGCCTGGACAGTTATCCACGTGGAGGTTGTAGCTGCTCGTGGGAGCGGACGGGAGAATGTTCTGTGTGGGGGTGTCTGACGCAGAGCCCCAGGGAAGACTAACCAGCAAACGCGAATGAGACCACTCTTGAGACAAAGTGGGGAGAGGTCTTCAGTGTTTGGGGGAGCGTGGTGCGGTCAGCCCTTGCGGAGATCACTTCAGTGCTGGGATAATGACTTTATGGCGTCCCTGAGGCTGAGGGACGTCTTTGTGGTGTGTTAGGGGCAGAAGTAGTGTGAAGAGTGAACTGAAGGTGAGTAAATGAGGGCGGGGTGTTCACCCCAAGGTTAAACCCAAGGAACCAGAACCTCGCAAGCACGGCCCAAACTCAAGCTCCAGTATTTGCATCTTCTGTTCGTGTGCGTTTTTTTCCTTCCCTTCCATTCCCTTCCCTTCTCTTTCTTTCTTTTCCCTTTCCCTTTCCCTTTCCTTTTTTTTTTCACTATACTCACCTGGCCCCTAACTGATTCTCTCGGTGGTTTTGTAAAATCCCAAGTTGAGAGGCTCCTTAAGAAGAATGAGTTACTGGTTTGTCTACCAGTACGCAGGGAAAAGCCTCCTTTCTAAAAGAAATCCACAACAGCTCTATCCCTATTTTTTATAAACCATCACTTTCGTGGACGGAGACCGGATGGCACTGTTTGTAAAAACGATACCACTTGCTGAGTCTGGAGACTGTCTCGTACCTGGACTGGGTAGGCTAGCTCGTGTCGCCTTTCTACCAACCCTCCGGTTTCAGAACTGTGCTTTCCACTTTGTCCATGAGAAAAACCCAGGGGAGTCTAAGACGCCCCAGAAGAAACGGTGCCCTGGGCTTCGACCTCCCCCATCCCAGAGACTCCTCCCCAGCGCGGTGGCCCTGCCTGCCGATGCTGCCACTCGGCTGCAATGGCCCTTCTTACCTCGTTCCATCTTCTTGTCTCTGCCTCTACCTCCCCCACCTCTGTTTCTGGTAGCCACTCTGGTTTCATCTTTAAGAAGGGCAGAGGGCCCTGGAATTCTGTTACATCCCGTATTTTTATTCCGAGGTCTCCTGGCTGGTCATGTGAACTTGGCCGGTAGCAAATGATAAAAATCTGTGCGGATGGGAGGGAGGTGGGAGGCGAGGGGGTGGGGGAGAGCCCCGCGTAGGAAGCAGGAGGGGTTTGCGGTGCAGGGTGGGAATAGGGCCGGGCCTGGAGGGCTTCTCCGATGTGTCAGTGGACCCTAAACACATCTGTTTTCGGCTGGCTTGCTTCTGCTAACAGTTTCTCAATTTACATATGTAAGAACGACAAGCAAAACGAGGGGAATCAGGGGCGCATGCCACTTGGGTCCCTGCCAGCTCTTTTCAGACAGACAACTTTTTGGACGCAAGACAAGATTCGTAGTTGTTTGGGTTTTTTTTTTTTAATGAAGTGGTAAGATAAGGCTGTAACTGTCACAGCTGCCGAGCACAGGATATCTGAATACTGGTTTTCTTGCAAAAGAAACATGAAAACATATGACATTCACAGTCTAAAAAATAGTCATTTCTTCCCGAGCAAACTCCTTTGCCTCGTCGGTGAGTATAGGCTGGTGGCCGGTGGGAGGACAGACCAGCGTGTCCGGTGGGTGAGTGAAAGCTCTCCCCTCTGCCTGAACTCTGGGATCAGGACAGTCAACATCACACATTTCAGGAGGGGAAGGACATTGGCCAGCGCAGGTCCCAGGGCATCTTGGCCAGGCCTCGGGAGGCAGAGGCAGCGGCCGCATCACAGGCATTCTGCATCTCCCACCCAACACCTTCTCGATCCTTAACAGAGTGTGTTGACCTTTTGTGCTCCTTTGCAGGAGGAATTCTCTTCTCCCTCAAACTTATTGAGATGGAAACAGAACAGGAGCAGGAAGGTTTAAAGTGTGAGACCTGTGGACTTGTAACTTGCTCTATAACTAGGTAAACTGAGAGGAGGGTGCAGCCAGGATGTGGTATAAAGGTTTTCTCTTTCTTCTTCTTTTTGTAGTACTTTTTGACCCTGTTCCACTGCAAAATAAGTTCAACTTGGCTTGGAGGAGAGCCACACAGATGGAAAATAGCGGAAAGACAGTAAATAAAATGTAACATGAAGGGGTTACCGCTTGTAACTTGATGTTATGGGGATTTGCATGATGTATCTTGTTTTACGTACGGAGGGATACATTTCATGTTAATGAAGGGGGCAGATGATCCTGAATCAGAGGAGATTTCCAAAATCTGAAAGGACAGAAACATTATAATTGTACCTTAAGGAGATCAAATATATAGGCAGGAAATAACAAAATGAGATACAGCTTGGAACATGCACACGAATACAACTGGGGAGAAATAATGCAAAACGCAGGATCCAAGTGAACAGAAGAAATGTGTACTGAAACGCCAAAGAGCAGCAATAATCTGGAAGCATTCATCAGACCCGGCGACACACTGCAGTGGACCAGCTGTTGGAGGCCCCCGGTGTCGCTCTTCTTCGATGAAGAGATGGCTCGATTTGCAGACGAGGGACCAGCAGGGTTCACTGTTGTTTCCCTAATCCTTGCTGAAGGGATACGGAGACTGGAAGGCAGTCTTCGGTAGGAATGGACACAGCACTGGGCAGACTGGGGGTATAATGACAGACGTAGGGAAGGTCTCAGACCAGGATGGTGGGGAGGTCCAAACACATGGACCTTCCGGAGAAATCAAAAGGACGAAGATCCAAGAAGGAAGAAGAAGGTGAAACCAGCTCCACCCTCGGGGGTGGGTGGTCATTGTCACTACTCAGGAGAGGGATTATGAGAGGAAGAATAATGATTCCACATTTGCTGAGTTGCAGAAACTGAAGGACTAGACTCTTCAGCTGTAGGAGCTTCGGGTGTGCAAACATGTGTTAGGTCCAGCTGGGTGGGTCTCTAAGCTAAGTGGATGTGTTAATGATTGATAGGAAATGTCAGGTAATTATGTCCTGTAGACCGGTAGCATTTTATCCCAAGAGGCTAAAAAATGTGAGACACTCAGACACCTTGGCCAAAGCAATGGAAGCCAATCATTGAAGCACCCTTTTCTTTTCATAAGATGGAAAATACAACTAGAGTAAATAAAATGTCAAATATAGCTAGAGTAAAGAAAGCTATTTTAATAACTGGACATTTAAAAATACAGATGGCTTTAAAACTATGCAAGGAAGTGACTATTTTTAAGAACAGTTATAGGTTCTCCTATTTTATTTTTATAGGAGAGATCTGTATCTGAAAAATTCATTTAAGAATCGGCTGGTTCTAGAAAATCATGGAAATTCTGGTATGAATGTCAATTTTACGTTCTAAGGAGGAGGATGATGTGTAAGGTTGAAATCAGATTGCTGCTTGATTTCTTAAGATATCGCAGTTGATTCTCCCCCTTGATAGTAATTAGCGGTTAGTGAGTAGAGTACCCAGTGTAGGAGTGTCTGTGGGTGCGCTGTGGCACACGCTCGAGCAAAATTTTAGTTCTTAAGTTCAAAAGCAGGAAAGTTGAGTTATTGACCTTGAACTGAGATGCTACCTTTACGAAATGAGGACTTGGTGTCATGGATTTGCAGGGAGGGCTGTGGAGCCAGAAATTGGGGGAGCCATGTTCTGAGGCCGGATCTGCCCGCTTTGGGTGAGTGAGCTTCAACCGGGCTCTGGAAGTGTCCAGGCCCGATGCCAGGACACCGAGTGCAGACGCCTACCTCCCGCTTGTATCATACAGACTGTTAGGGGTGGTGTATGTTTATGGATGGAAATCTCAGCAACCATCCTTACAGGGGGTTCTGAGGGTCAGATTCCTCAGTGTGCCCACCAGGAATAAGAGACGGGGTGCGTAGGCAAGGTGCATTGTCAGTGTCAGCAGAGACCAGGCGTCTAGTGCAGGCGTCAAATAGTGACACGTGTTTCATCGCGAGCAGGTGTGTTGTGACAGTTAGGGACTGGTTAGAAACGAAAGCTCTCTGCTTCTCAGAATACTTCCTGCCTTCTCCTTACTCCCATGAGAGTCTCACTGATGGTTTATTTTAAATTTTCTGAAGGAGGAGAGAGAGTGCACTATGCTTCGCAAACGTATTCCCACGAGCACACGCTCTTTTTCCATTGGTAGTGAATCTTCTTCTGGGTCACATGCTCGAGGGACATGCGTCGGGAACTGCCTGCCAGGGGTTTTAGAGAAGGGGAGGAAGCAGTGGTTTGGAAATGGCCTTCGAAGGTTCAAAAGCAGGTCCACTGGTCCTTCTAATCTGAAAGATATGACATGTGGGATGGTGTGTAGCGTGCAGGGTGAGCCCTCCTGGGGAAGCCCCGGTGTTTTGGAGGCGGCAGGGTTTTGTCGAATTAAGATGAGATCACTGGGATGAGCCCTAATCCAACAGCCCTGGTGCCCTAATGTAAAGAGGAACTGTGGACATAGGTGTGAACGCAGATGGGGCGCCGTGGGAATATGAAGGCAAAGGTCGGGGTGGTGCGTCCACAAGACGAGGAATGACAAAGATGGCCAGGAAACCAGCCGAAGCTGGGGGAGAGGCCTGGAGCAGATGCTCCCTCTCAACCCCAAGAAGGAACCTGCCAAGTCCTCCCTCCGTCTTGGACTTCTGCCCCCCGGGAACTGTGAAACCAAGAACTTCTGTTGTTTAAGCACTTTGCTAGGGCAGCCTGGACAATGAAGATGAGGGAGGTGGTGTCACGAAGGAGAAGTCCTTGCAGGATTCTAGCTGAGCAGGGGATGGTCTGACCACAGGAAAGAAGTGCGCATAGGCTCGAGGGGGTGGAGGGGGGAGCAGGGAGTCGCCCCACAGTGGGTGGTCCCCAAATCTGGGAACAGAGCTTCACTTTTGCACAGGGAGTTTCCCAGCGCATTTTTCACCGGTCACGGTAGATGTCGCATCGGGTTCTGGCATACGCCGGGCTGGAAGAGCTTAAAGAAACATTAGGCAAATGTGTCTCGAGGTGTCAAGCGGCACCACTGAAAGAGCTCTCCGGTGACTTGTCCTGAAGCTTTCAACAAGTTGATCAGTTTCATCCACTTCACCTGTTGCTGGGTTTTTCTTAACCTTAGCAAGAATACTAATTAGTTATGAAAACCTATATTGATGAACGAGGTGAGGGCCCTCCGAGGAATATGCATACTATCAGCTAACAGTTGATTTACTCATTGGTGGAATGTCCTTGGAAAGAGTATTTGGGGTTTTAAGGAAAAGTATTTTGAAATGTTTTAGGATGTAAGTTAATCCTGTGGCCACATCCATTACTTATGAAGGAAAAAGTATGGGCTGTCTGTTAGTACAGGAGAAATGTTTAAAGCCATTAATTATCTTCTGTTGTGGATCTGGCCTGGTAATTTTTACAAACTCCCATCTTCTAATATGTGCCTTCATCTTGTGAGGGGGAAGAGGCTGAAATTTATCTCCCCTCAGGGTGAATTTTCTTAGGTATTTGCCCAGTTCTTTTCAGTTTCTCGGCTTTTGTGAACCAAAATGAATGCAGGGGATTTTATTCGAACTTGAAATTGCATTCTTTTCTTCGTTCTTTTCTGTTTTGTCATTGTGATACTTGCATTCAGCCTCTTGCTTGCTCTTTCCTCCCTCCCCTGTGCACATGTCACTTTCTGTGAGGGCCCCACTATCAAATATGTGGGTTTATGGGGTGAGAGGCCCAAATGGAAATGGAGGCTGCACGTGGGGTTTTTTTGCATTTTTCATTTAGAATGTATGTTCCTTACTTCTTTCAAAAGGACTAAAATGGCAGAGGGGACAAGTTAACTTTTATCCAGAGGCTCCATATTTTGAGATCGTGCATTCATTTCAGTTACATCGGTAATATTAATCATTAGGAATTAATACAGGCTGATCATTATATAGAGGATCAAGGTGCCACTGTGGGTTCTAGCTCGGCTACATCCTTATTATGTGACCTTGGCTCAAAATCTCAAGGGCCACTGCAGTGAGAGTAACCCGCCCCAGACAGTGCTTGTAAGAAAACACTCATCACACAGCATGCTCTGAAATCACGTTCATCCAGAGAGAAATACTGGAGCTTTCTTATCTTTGCTAATTAGACACAGGTTGCGTTTTTCAGAGTAAAAGACCTCAGATATATTTTCAGAGGATATAGCCCCATGTCCTGCAGGTAATGGAAGGGAAATTATAAGTCAGAGAAAGACAAATACTGTATGATAGTACTCACATGTGGAATCCAAAAAAGCCAGAATCATAGGAATACAGCCAAGAATGGTGGTTACCAGAGGCTGGGAGCTTGGTCTGTAGTTATGAGGTGAGTTCTGGGATCACAGGGCAGTAATCAGAGTGAATAGTGTATCGTGTACTTGAAAGTTGCTAAAAGAGATCTTAAATCAATAAAGAAAAAAGAAAAAGGAACTGGTAATTATGTGGTGTGATGCAGGTGTTAGGAAACATTATGGTGGGAAGCGTTTTGCAACAAGTAAGTGCTTCAGATCCACACATCAAACGCCTTAAACTTTCACGACTTTATGAGTCAAATTGACACCCTTCGAGAAAACTGCAGTGATCTGTGGGTGTGTCATGTGGCCAAGGCAAGTATGTAGAAGCCCAGAGCGGACCCATCTCGGCTGACTTGCCTTCGGAGCCTTCGGGGTTAAGTGGGAGAGCTGATGGTGTGTAGTCCACCTTCCCGCCTATTTTCACAAGGTGATATGGCCAGCCACGTGCATTGTACTGCAGGTCTGTTGATGTCACTGGGAAGTGGCACGTGTGGGGACAGGGACCCAGCCTAGAATTTAAAGGCAGTTGTACAGTTAACTCGATTGGTATCCTGTTTTGGTTCCAAGAACAGGGCATGAGAAGCTTGTGTTTGACTCGTCATTGTTTTCAAGACGATCAATGAGGACTCGGAACACCTCATCAGCTTATTCTAAAGCTAAGTCCCTCTTTGCTCTGCATTCCCTGTCACACCCTGTGACTGAGCATGGGATCCCCCCGGTAACCAGGACATGCCGGAGTGTTTATATGGAGAGTAAACATGAATTTAGCAAAGATATTGCTGAAACAAAGATAGGGTCACATGTAAGGAATGACAGGTCTACTTCATGAATGAAGTAAGTTCCAGTCTTAATTTCTAATGCTAGTAGAACTTTTATTACTTTTTAAAAATAATAGTTTTAAAGCAAACAAATAAAAACACCTGAATATCATCCTCTAGTTCAGTTTCCTAAAAATGCAATATCTTCTTGGTGCCTAAAAATGATATTTCATTGAAGAGAAATGGGACAGGAATAGCCGTCCCTGGCTCTGACAGAATCCTAAGCACAAGACTGTCTAAATCCTTCCACGTTGGTACCCAATAGGCTTCTCACCACACTCTAGACACCTTTTGGGGCCGACTTCTCACTTTCTGCAGTGAGCCTTTGTTACAATGCTATTCAGTACCCAAGAGATTCCCTGTTGCAAGTAACACTTTTCAGAAAAGACTTAAAAATCTGGATTTTGTAATTCATGTTAATGATTTTTCCAGCTGAAAGTGGCATGTTCAGTGACATCGTCAATGTCATTTCCAATGAACTACTGATGATAAAGCCAACTCAGCACTGAAACCGTAAAACCGAACGGAAGCTCCAGGGAGAACAAAGAGGACTAGTTCAGACCGTCAGCAGGAAGCTGTGTCCCCACAGGAGCCTCGAGCGGGAGGATGACGTGGCACAGGTGGCTCACTGGCTGCTCACTTGGGGAATGAGAAGAGTGACTCTAGCACAGAGGCAAATAAAGCTCCTTAGAATGGGGCTGCTAAAAGAATGTGAATTTGAACTTGGAAGGTTTTTTCGTGGTCCTTTACGTACATGCTGTGGTCTCTTTTTGTGGGAAAATACTCCAGGTCACTTCGTTTATTACCGATGCTCAAATGTTTGTGAAATTGCATTATAGTTAGAAAAAAACGAACCCAGGTTGCGTCGATGATGTTTCCTGCTCCTTTGTTGGAGGTCTGAGGATCGGGCACTGGCAGGGAGTGTCCCCAGCACATCCCCTCCCCCGGACAGACATCATATGCATCTCGACAGTGACAACAAAGCCTCGGAGCACAAACTCAGTCACTGAAAATCGGACAATTCTAGCAGATGAGTGTTTTGAGGGAAGTGCATTTAAGACTGAGAGAGAATCTTACAACCAGAGTCGAATTCGGTGTGGACTAATTCATAGGGATTTTTAAATTTATCTTAAACACTGAGGTGTCATCCCCACAGTGTTTCTGCCTGTGACCAGAGCCGCTTAGGCAGGATGCGTATAGCTCCGTCCAGGGGCACCCCAGAGCTCAGGGGAGACCCCATTTGCTCTGCTCCAACCCTCTTCCTCCTGCTCAAAGGAGACCCTTCCTCCTTGTATTTTCTGATCTCACCCAGGAGTTCTTCAGTTATTTTCCAATGAGGGAGGATGTCACCCTCTTTGAAAAGACTCAGAATAGCACATTTCTGTCTTTTCTGGGCACATATGAGAAATTGGAAATAGGGGTCAGCGGCACTTTACACCTGCCTTGCGTGCAGCTCACCGACCTCACCTGTTAGCAGGGACAGTGGGTGACAGCCACGTGGGGCCAGAGCACCCCAGCATTCAGTGCTCCCGCGTGTCCCTGCCCTTGGCTCGCACGTCTTCACCAGAGGTACAGACGTGAGAAGGCCAACACAAGCGTCTTTTCTCAGCATTGCGTTCCCATATTTTTGTGGTCTTTCCACATAAGAGTTTAAAAATATAAAGAAAGGGATTCCGTTTTCCTTTTCTTTTTCTTTTTTCTTTCTTTTTTTTTTTTGGCAGAAGTAGTACAAGGCATCACAATGTCTCCCACATACCAGAGACCCTTGCGGGACAGTCACTGCCTTCAGGGCGGCTTGTGAAGGGGTTCTCACAATATAGGGAGGCCCGGGCCAGAGGGGAGATCAGCCGCTGGGGAGATGTGCCCCATGTGGGGAGAGTGTTCTAGATGGCCTAGAGCAGTATAGAGTGTGTGGGGTGGGTGGAATACGGGAGAGTTTAAAGATTCGTGTTTCGGCCATGTTATTTCATTTAATCTTAAAATTCTCTCAGGTGTGCATCATCAGCCCCATTTTACAGGTCAGGAAAGAGTAGTCATGAGCCGACCCAATCCCAACTAGCACATCTGTGAAAGTAAAATTGAATTACTTAGAAATGATCCTTGGAACTATAAAATGAGTGAATTTGGACTCTTCAGTAAGCTGGCATTTTTAGCTGCAGATATTTTCTACAAGTATATAAATAGTTTTATTGCAAAGAGATTTGTTGGGTTTTAAAAAAAATGGATCCAACTGATCACATTTAGAAAACCTATGAAGGTTAAGTAACATGTTTGTAGTTCTTTCTGATTGGGAGTCAATCTGGCTTAAATCTCAATGTAAAACAATCAGGTAGCAATACATTTATATTATATTTGTTTTAGCTCTACGTTTTTAAAAAGTATTCTAGATATTACTGAGCATGGCGAATGGGCTAAATAGTTTCAATAAAGAAAATTTCACTCATAGTAGAAAAATTGTTTTTCGATGAAAGGGGGTGGAACTATTTTCCCTTCCCCTCAATGCTATTTCAAGTTGAAGGTCTTGCAGCAAACTGTTCCGAGTTTTGCCAAACTTTTCTGAAGGTTCTTTACAACTGACCTGATTTTTCCCCTCGCTACTACATCTGAGTTTCCTTAAGCTTTTGGAACCTTTTTCTGTTTTAAATGTTATGTAAACTCTTTGGTTCGACCACTGAATGAAATGTTATGACATCCAAGGGGGGAAAACCCTACAAGCATTCATCAACGTATGGTATTTGTTGCTTTTCATCCAACCCCGTCCCACTTTCATCCCGACAGCCAGCATCCCAGAGGCGCAGGCGGCCTGTGTAATTGCTCAGGACAGACGCGGTTTCATCTCTTCCCTGGGCTTTCAGAGCTGGTGAATTAATCAGAAGAAGTTCCTGCTCTGCTGGGCACTGGCATGAGTTGAGATGTTTCTGCTTCAGGCCTGTTTCATCAACTAAAATGCTTTTAAGCCCCAAATGGGGAGTAAACAGTATCGCTGTGGCTGCTTTGAGGTGAGCCATTACTTGTGGCCGCTTACATTTGGGAAGGGGCCTATTTGTCTTAGCAGTTACTCTGGTTTGGGTTATAGCCTTTTTTCAAATAGTTTCTTTTCCCTCCTCTTTTTATTTTAATGTCTTTTTGGTATTTGTGAAGAGCCACCCCAGTTTGGTCACCATGCCAACATTTTTATGACGTTGGAAAGCTGAAATATGTATAGTAACCAGTGCTCGTCATTATTTATAACACAAAATGAGATATAAAATAACAAGAATAGTTTTCATTAACATGAAATTGTGGGTCCTTAGGGTTTTTTTCCTTCTATTAGATAAAAGTTGACACTTTTATTATCATTGGCACTGTTTGTGCCAAGCACTGTACTACTGGCCACTGAGGGCACAAAAGAAAATAGTCATTGCCTTCCCGGATTTAGTCCCTCAGAGATGACAGACACATAACTGGTCATTTTGGGGTAACGGGTGAGGATTCTGAGTGGGGTTTACCGGGGCATGGTGAGAATGTGGAGGAGGACAGCTCACTTAGGCTGGTGGCACGGTGTGGGGGGAGGGGCCTGAGATGAGAGAGGCATCAGAGAGGACCTCCCTAAGGAAGAGGTGACATCGGGTCTTCAAAATGGAGTAGAAGGTAGCTGAGGCGAGACAGGAAGCTGGAGAGTTGAAAGAGGAGATTTTGTCAGGAAAAAAAGCAGGGCACCAGGAATGCAGGTGGAATATATATATATAATGTAATTTTTTTCAATTACAGTCAATATATCATATTAGTTTCAGGTGTATAACTTGGTAATTAGATATTCATATCCTTTATGGTGGTGATCACTTTATAGAGAGAGAGCCTACCTGACCCCATACATAGTTATCATTGCAGCATTATTTGTAAGAACCAAGATATGGAAGCAACCTAAGTATCCATCAATAGACGAATGGATAAAGATGTGAAGTGTGTGTGTGTGTGTGTGAGTGTGTGATATATAATATAGATGGATATTATATGTCCATATATGTAGTACATGTATATTACATACATACATACATACATACATACATACATACATACATACATACTGAAATATTGACCACGAAAAGGAATGAAATCTTAACATTTGCAACAACGTGGATGGACCTAGAGTGTTACATTAAGTGAAATAAGTCAGACAAAGACAAATACCATGTGATTTTACTTATATGTGGAATCTAAAAAACCAAGTAAACAGACAAACAAAACAGGCCATTATTATATATCTTTAACAGTTTCATTGAGGCACAATTAATATACGAAAACTGCACATTCTTAATGATGAGTTTCAACACAGGCGAACGCCCGCAAAGCTGTTACCACAGTGAGGGTAGGAGACCCTCACGTCCATCACCTCCAGCTTGGTCAGGAAGCCTCCAGAATGGTGATCTGCTAAGCTCAGGCCGGTCCCTGGAGGGGACCCCTGAGGAACTTTGTGCAGTGGGCAGAGCAAGGCTGCAGTGAGAAAAAGGAGCAAAAGGCAGCAAACCCATTGTGTGTTTGTCCAGATTTTGTTTTTAGTAAAAAGGAGTTAAAACAGGATGTTCTGGTCACTGTTGAGATGAATGAATTACGACATCTCCTTAGTTTCTGATCATTGGCACTTACATTAAAAATAATTACTCGCATGTGAGAAACTTCAGCTTGTAGATGTCAAATTTCTCTTTTGAAAGCGTTGCTTAGGGGAAAAAAATAGAAATCTTTTTAGGATTACACCAAGAATTCAATAAAGCCTAGGAATCTGGCATTCTATTTGCCCCTCAGCCTACTGTGGGGGCACACCCAGACGAACTCATCGTAAATTGCAAAGGGCGTAAGCCCACACCGCATTTAACACACCTGACTGACTGAGCATCCGAGCTTAGCCTGGCGTGCCTCATCGTGCTCAGAACACTGGTGTTAGCCTACAGCTGGGTGGAATCATCTAGCACGTCATCATGCCGTAGAGCATCGGCAGTTCACCCTCGTGATCGCAGGTCTGACCGGGAGCTGCCGCCGTCCTGTGTCACAGTAGGAATACTAGCCCAGGAAAAGATAGAAATGCAGAATTCAAAGTTCCTACTGAATGCGTATCGCTTCCACACCATCGTAAAGTCAAAAAGTTATGAGTCCGTCGTAAGTCTGCATGGAAAACTGATAGAGGGGTCGGGGGCGTCAGCTGCCAGGGGTGACCATGAGCTCGCAGCCAGCACCGCTGTCTTCAGGGAACAAAGCCACCTTCTCTGGGTGAAAGCCAGCTTCCGTGGAAATGCGATTTTTTTGACAGTTTCCTTGTTCTCCCACAACCTTCCCTGTGATTTTCTGAAGGTGAGTAAGTGAACCTCTCACACCCTTGGCTTGTTTTGAATTTGACCTCGTCCAGAGATGCTTAGTGAGCCTGGGACCATTTGTAAGACATCGTGCCCATGACCAGAGGGATAGTGGCTCCGTACAAAGAAGAGTCAGCATCTCGTTGACTTTTTTTTTTTTTATGCGCTTTGTATTTGGAAAGTTCAGTCGTATCTATGAGGAGTATGCAACTGAGCAAGGCCTCTGAGGATATTTAGTCAGCTTTTATTGTAAAAAAACTTACTTGCTCTTTTGTCTCAGGAGTGATACGCATTAATGATGCGAAACAGAGAACGAAACGAAGGGGTAGCACCCCTAAATCCATTCCATTCAGACACAACCCAACTGCTTCTCCTGGTTTCATCTCTGCGCCTTCGTTGTGTTTGTCTGTCGTGTGTGTAGGTGCACGCAGCCCTACGACTTGCCATCCTCACTCGGCATCACCATGGGCACACGTCCGTGTCCATGGGCACGTTCTCAATGGTGTGACATGTCTGAGTACTGCTGTCAGGAGCATGCCGATGCCTGTGACCTTGTCTGCTTATCCATGTACTCACATAGCCCAAGTTCCTGGAGTGAGGACACTGTTTAGCAGTTACATATAGTTTGTGTGCACACACACACACACACACACACACACACACACACACACACCCATTGGTGTATTAGGGTGCTAGTTGACCCACACATATTTTTAGTCCATTCAGTCTTTGCCAGATCTGTTCAGACTCTTCGCTCCACTTGAATTCTTTGGCCAGTTTGGCCCACCGCCTCTGTCCATTCTTACAGAACGAGCTCAGAGAGAGGCTTCTGTGAGTTTTTCCTAACCCTCCTCCTCACCACCCCCCACTGCGTCTTGGGCTGAGCCATTATGCTCTGGCAGGCATTGCTTCCCACCGGGCTGGGGACCGTAAATCAGCGTAGCTCTCGTATGGGAGCGTGGAGTCCCGGGGTAGGGCCGGGGTCCCGGTCACTGTGGGGTTGCATGGCACTTGCCACACAGCTGGACCTTAAGCTTGTTTGCCAAGAGGCCAGGTGGGGTAGCAGACTTAGGGCCCAACACGCCCAGGAACACCACCTGAGCCACGCCGGCAGATTCACCTGGACAGCAGCATCCCACACGCACCTGGCCAGTGCACCTGGGGAGCCCACAGGCTGAGTGATGCACTCATGGCGTGCGGCCCCACCGCTGCCCTGTCACCTTGACCCCACACATTTCCAAGACCATCTCTAACCCATCCAGCGCCCAGCTCAGTGCTGATCGTGTGTGTCGCCCAGACACCCCGTGTCGCATGGTTCCTCACTCCCCATCCCTTTAATGAACTCAGCACTCGGCCTCCCTCATGGTGGGGAGCATGTGTGGAGCCTGCCATTCTTGTGTGGAGAGTTGTCCTCAGGTGGTATCTGCGTGCCAGCCACGTGCCGGTGTGGTGGAGAACCCTGGGGTTAAGCTGTGAAACGGTGACTGTGGCGCTGGCCTTCATGGGGGTACACGGAAGGAAAACAACCCTCAGCAGAGAGGGATGGCTCCTCCCTGGCTGCGATGTCATCTTTCAGTTTCTCTCCAAGACCTGGCAGCCCTGTGAGAGTCACGAGGCAGCGTTCTGGTGTGACAGTCTCCCCTGTCCCCAGCACTTGGCAAGCGGGTGCACCAAGGCCTAGCCCCCAGAGTTCAGGAAAAACCTATTTTGGCATCTGGAAGAATAGAAAACGACTATTTCTTAATTATCTTTAGAGTGCTTTGAGCAGCATTCCTGGGTATTATTCTCTCCCTCATTCACTCCAGGACTTGAAAAGAAATCGGGCCCCTCTCACTTGGCACCTGTCTGTGACTTATTTTAAGAGCCATCAGGTGCACTTCAGATACCGCCCATCTCGGCCCAGACTGAGCGCCTCACCTTGTCGCTGTGGCACCCCACAGCAGCAGGTTACACCCAGACCCCACTTTCCCACCCTGCATATTCATCTTGGGTGCCTCATTTGCTGCAGAACTTGGCTTTTTAACACTTTGATACTTTTTAATACTTTTTCTTTGTCCTGCGAATGACTTAAACTTCACACCAGGCTGACGAAGCATCCCAAAAGGGACAAAGAAAACCGACAGGGAATGTCGTCGGTGCCTCATTAAATACATGGGCCCTCGCCACAGCTCAGGGACGTCAAGGGTGCGAGTCACACACACGCGCAGGGGCTCATTACTGTGCCGGCCACCGAGGCCCGTCAACCGTCATCTTTCTAGGAAGCAGTGAGTGGCCTTCTGCTCGCTTCTTAGGAAAACTTCAACTTTTAAACATTTCAAATGGAGAAAAAAAATAACCCTATGTGATTTTTTTTTAGTTTTTACTAATATGAGCTGATAGACTGCAGCTGACTTCTTGGAAACCAGTCAAAACTGTCTTTTCAGTACTGTCGAAAAGTCTTTTCCTTTGACTAAAAATGAACACCTTCAGCTTCAGAAGGCTCCGAGGCCTGTGTGCACATAGCATTGTGTGATGTCAGGGGGAGGCAGAGAGGTCTTCGCTCTTAAAATCGTTTTGATCGAACATAAAGAACAAATTTGAATTTTAATTTGAATATGTCTCGTCATAAAATTCCATCGTTTCAGAAACAAAGTACTTTTTAGATTTTTTTTTACCATAACAGTAGATTAAATGTGATGTAAGAGGATGGTGACAGATTTCATTAGGATTTTAGGTTCACTGAAAAGGGTTACCTGTTGCCATTAGTTCTGTTGTAGTTCTGTTTTGGGCTTCTCCGTTGCCTTGGGTTATTTTACATAGTTAGTGGGCTTTTTGAAATTTGTTTTATATCCATTTCTCACCATCTGCTTCAGAAAAAAAAGTAAAACTGGTGAGAGACTCCCACTGATACCAGCGGCCCTGCGGTTGGGATCTTGGCTATCCTGATTTGCTTTTGAGGACTAGCCTAGGAAGCAAAACCATTTGCGGTCTACAGATGAAGAAGAATCACTCTTCCATGTTTGATTCCTTGAGGAGGAGCTCGTGCGTGTGATGCGTGTTTTTCATGTGTTTGTAATTATTCTAGTGAATAGCAGGCGTCGCTTTGGGGCACAAGGACACACACATTGTCTCATTGTACAGTTCTTATCTCTGAAGAAGTCGCTGGTGTTTTTCCGGTTCTGACTCCAGAGGTGGGCCTTCCTCGTGTTAGCTCCCAGTTTCGCCCAGGGACAAGGCCACTGAGAGAGATGTGCTCACAACGACAGAGTTCTTTCTTTGTTCACTCTCTGCTCCAAAGCTCCATGTGTGCCAATTCTCTCGTAGCATACATCAGAACTACACCCGTTGATCCTGCACCCTGATTCATGCAGGTAAAATTAGCAACGGCCCTTGTATGCCACACACTGTGTCAGCTTATAGACCCTTAAAAAACTGAAGACAGTCTTTCCCGTGCAAAACCTTGCAGTCTCTTCATATTAACACATACTCACATTCGATGTGTGTGAATATTAGTGTGAAGATAGCATGTAATTTAATGGCTTGGCGTATAAAGAAAGTCTATGTAAAATTATACGTGGAAACAATTTGATATGGGACTGTAAGAGAAAGGAATGATAAATGCAAACAGGGCCACATCAGTTGAAATTGATTTCTCTGCCATCTCTCTTCCGTCTTCATCCTGAAGACCCGAAGAGGTCCTGAGCCCAGGACTATGAGAGAACATTGCCAGCCAGGGCCAGCTTGGAACCTGACTAAATGGTGTCCTCAATGGAGAAGTGATAAGGGTGCATGTCTCTCAACAAGAATCGTAGAAATTGAGATACGGTTTTCTTTTTCTTACCTTTCCAAATGCTCATCGAGCATGCATTCACCTTCAGCCCCTTCCTGGCTACTTTGCAAGGCAGATGGCAGTGGTGACGTCCCCAGACTCCAGACAGCCGAGAATCGCAGGATCAGGTGACTTTGTTGGGTTCTCAGTGCTAGGGGTGGAAGCTGTCTTGCCCGTGCGCTGTCCCCCAACCAGGCCTGGCCCAACTGCTCAGCATAGCTTCTGATCGGGTGTCCCACAGTGGCAGGTGATGGCGCATGCAGGCTCTTGGGCTGAGACAGCTGCATTTAGGTCCTGTCCTAGCCACCTGTCAGGTTTTGTGGCCTTCGACGCATGGGGTTAACCTTTCTGAGCTTAGTGTTTTTACCCATGAGGTGGTCAGATTAATATCAGTTTCTCAGAGTTGCAGTGACGATTAATCAGCCAGTGTCTAGGAAGGCTGACCCAGCTACTGATGAATAAACAGTACGTGCAGAATCAGTACCCGCTGCTGCTCCTACCTCGTCATTATAGTCTCAAGTTTGCTGTTGACTTAAAAGTATAGGTTTTAGCACTTGCTTTGGCAGCACATCTACCAAACGAGACAATGCAGAGAAGATTGGCATGGCACCTGCTCCAGGATGACATGCAAATTCACACAGTATTCCATTTAAAAAAAAAACAGTAAGGTTTTAGAGCTTAAGGGGCATTAGAATCCTCATTGTTGGTCACAGAGGAGGCAGAACAGGACCAGGGAGGCTGTACATCTGGATGAACAGTGGCAAGGACCCTACTCACATGCTGTCTTCTGATTCCACGCCCTGATACATTCTCCACACTCGTCCTTGTCACACTCACATGTGCTCATCGCCTGAGTTGCCTTCTCTCTTCTCTGCACCCGAAAACCTTAGGGGAAGAGAACTAACTCTCCAAGGGGTGGGGGCGGCAGTTAGAGGATGGGTGGAATTTTCTCAGCAACTCACAGAACCATAAAGACCTTCCCTACTCGGTGCTTATTGTCACCTTGGACCCCAGGACACAGGACCTGGTTCTGGTCTTGTGCAGCTCCGGGGACTGGCCATTTGACGAGAAGAGGTGTTTCATTGGCACAGTGTGCGCTTTCATCACTTTTATGTCCCTGGAGCCCACACGAAGGTCTGGCCTGGTACCTGTCACTTGGCCTTGGAAACTGGGTTACTCCAATCTATGTGGTGACAGGTCATTTTTGCTACATTGCTTAAAAAACATTACACCACCAAAGATATCACTACTTTAGATTTTAGCTATAGTATATACCAATTTAATTTAATTTAAAATACTGTGTGTATGTAAATGAAAGAAAGGGGGGTTATTCACCGAAACCTGCTGTGACCCTGCTGTAACCTCTCCTTCTGTCCCGTCACCTTAGCTGACACTCATCTGGTTGATGACTCCCATTTTCAGCTGTTGGGAGGGTGTAATTACAGGCATTTCCCACACATGGTCTCACTCGCTGGTACACCGCAGCTGCCTTCCAAGGTGAAGGCAGCAGGTGTTAGCAGCATCAGCCCCCAGCCCTCCCCCTCAAACCCCATAAAGGGCAAACTTGATTTTGAGGTGGTAGCTGTCACTTACAAAAAGGGGTAGGTAGCCTGATACATGACTGACCATGTGTTAATTACTCTGAAAAATAGGTCTTCCAGGTGGACTCAGACGTTGAGATTTGGGCTTCTCTAAACAGCCGTTGTAATGAACAAATACCCTTAATCTCTCACTTTCTTTGATCAAAACTGCAAGGTGATCGTTATTCATCTAGTATGATGAGTGTGGTCTTGAACCTGACATGGAAATAATTATAATTAAGGAGGGGAAAGAGAGCTGTGTTTAAACTCCCAAAAGATCATTGAAAAACAAGTAATCCAACAAACGTTTGGTATTGTGTTTGGTGCTGGGATTAGAAGACGGGTGAAACGAATCCCTGACACCAGGTAGCTCCCAGCCTAATTATGGAGACAGAAGCACACAGCTGGCTGCCTTTAAGACCAGACTTTGTCCAGAGAAGGGCTATCGTGACAATCTTAATCAACTGGGAGCCCAAGTTACAAATTCAGCTTTGCGGTAGACAAGTTGGCCACCGTTATAACGGACCGTTACAATGTATTTCTCTTGTGGGTGCGTAGGGTTTTGGGGCTCATGTCAACTCTTTGTGAAGACCTCCATGTGGCTGATCGTCCTGCCCATACCTGCCCCCCCACCAGGACCTCCTGCCCCCTCTGCCTCGTGTGGGTCTGTCGATCTAAAGTCTCCAGGACTCTCTCAGACATCTAGAATCATTAGGTGTATTTTCATGTTTTATTCTGAGCGTGGTAGAATACTGCTGCCTCTTTTCAAACCCACTCCCTTTTGGGGAAAAATATATATTTAGAACAATTTTAAGGTCACAGCAAAACTGAGGGGCAGGTACAGAGATTTCCCTTATACTTCCCCCCAGTCCCTACACATTGAGAAGCTCCCCCATTACAACAAGCCCCACCCTAGAGGTACATTTTATTACAACCCACCAACCTACAGTGACACATCATTGTCACCCAGCGTCCACAGTTTCCGTTAGGGCTCACGCTTAGATTTGTACATTCTGTGGAGTTAGACGAATATACCTCTTTGTTTACACAGTTTTACAAAGGTGGTAAAAGAAAAGAAAAGCATTATCACTTCTCACTATAGAGATAAAGAGTTATGGCTTATTAAATACAGGATCTAGGTTCAAGGTTCAAGGAAGGGTGTACGCTACTTGGAAGAAAGCTTCATCTAACTTATCTCCATGCCCACCCAACAAATTCCACTTTAAAATTTTAAAAAAAGGGGGGGTGTGAGGGGTTATGCATTAATCTGTGAACTGACTCCCCAGCAAGGGTGCTCTTGGGCTGGCCCTGCCCACCCTGGGGCTCTTAGCGTTCCCTGTCATTCCGATTAGGATTGGGGTGGAGGTCAGAGGTACACCGGCTGACCCACTTTTTCGAGAGGACAGCTAGTTACAGTTGGCGTATTTATTGGATTGGTAATCAGATGACCTTTGTTCCAGACACAGGTGACAGGTGAAAGGCAGATCAAATTAAAATCATATCATTAAACATCCTGGTCGTCATCAATTTTTAGTAGGATCTTGGTCATCATTAATTTTTAGTGGGGCATGAGCTCACGGCACCTGGTCCTCAAGGAGCCATCAGCTCGCTCTGAAACGTCAGAACTCCAACACTTCTCAGCTTTCCTCTTGGTTCTGTTTTTTATTCCCACCTTCCCCGCAGAGGAGGCCAGGCACGCCGTTTTGAAATACTAGTGAAATTTGCAGTGGAGAACAATAAATGTATGTTAACTTCAAGGCAGCCAGACACTCCTGAGAGGGTCTCAGGGACCTTAATAAAGCATTTCAAGGAAGCAGGGTATCAAATGAATGCTTTTTGTGCTAAAAACATTAAGGTATTTAAATGTGTTATTCTAATCCTTGTTTCAGCCTGGGAACAGAAGGATCTAATATCTTTTATTTCAATCCCAGCCTTCCTAGGCTGCTCTGTTTTTTTCAGTCGAGAACAGGAAGAAACACACTATAACCAGTCGATTTCATCGAATGTAAAACTGTATGTAATTCACAACATACGACCTATTAAATGTTGACATAAAATGTGGTCGCCCAGATCTTAATACAGTCAGCTTCGTGGAGATGTGAGGTGTTCAGAAGCTAGACTCCCCCACCTGGGCGCCACTTTGCTCTGTTGCCCCGACATGTGATAAAATTGTCATGGACACAGGCGCGGATGCGTAAATTCCGAAGCCCCAACCAGGGTATACCCGTTTCAAAGTGAACCCTTTCTTGGCGCTGGAGTAAACCGATCTTGAGCAGGCAGGGTGTCCTCCCTTTTTCTGAGAGTGACTCTGAAAGCCTCAGCTGCACGGGCGGCATTCACAGCCACCGAGCCGGATCGGGTTATCATGTTTTTGTTCCATTAATAAAGGATATCAAGTTCCCTCACGACTCACAACTGTAGGATGGTCGATCTCTGCCTCCGAGGCTGGAGAGGAGCGATGGCTCGTAGGATGGTGAATGGTCATGTAGTCATTGAGATTGGTGATAAATCTATTGCCTCATCCCCAAAGTAGTTGTTCGGGTTTTTTCCCGTTAAAATTTTTATTTGTAGAGGAAATTTAAAATCAAGATAGGGTCATAAGGGTGGCTTCAGATGACCAGACTATCTGGTCTTAAAATTATTCATGTTTAACCTCTGGGTAACATATTCAAGGTGAAAGTACAGAATGCTTTAAGACACTAGGAAGACTGTTTTTCAAGGTCAGTACCAAAAGGAGGATCAAGACTAGATCTTGTGCCCTATGTATGCTTGTGTAACACTGAGATAATCAGTGACCCCCTCAGGCTTTCCGTTATTATTAAATATCGAATGGGTTAAGTGAACCTTTCAAACAAGGAAATTATTATTGGTAATTGGGCATTGTCATAGTGGCAAATTTATATAAATAGTATTTTTAAAAAGCTCTCATGTTCCGTCTCACTTTCAGCCTCCCTCCTCCCTCTCCCACCTCCCTCTCCCTCCTGTCTCCCTCCTTCTTCTCCCTCCCCCTTTCTGGTAGAGTGTGAAGGCGAGCTCAATTCCTGTTTTTGAAAGTTGAGTTATACCTACAGAGTCTTTTCTAGAAGGTGGAAACATTTAACGCTAGTATTTTTGAAAAACAAGCAAATTCTTATACCTTTGTACTTGCAAGATGCCATGGAAATGTTAACCTTTCTACAATTTGAATTTCGTATATGCCCAGAAAGGTATATAAAGGTATAAGATCACCACAGACTCATACCACCAAGATATGAAGAAGCAAAATGATAGCACAGCTGCCTGCTTCTCGCCTCGCCTGGCACAGTCAGACCTTGTCACACACTGCTCGCAGCATGCAGTCAACCTTCAGTGTAATCAGAGAGAGACGACTTTATGGCCAATAATGGTAAAATATGGGGAATGTGGCCAAAGCATGTATGTTCCAGCTTACCAAGCTAAGTAATGCCATCGGTACCTCTAGACCCTTAGATTAGCTGTTCGACACACCCTGTGGCATGCCGGCCTGTATCTCACAGGGGTGGCTGGACCACATCAGGGTCCATGGTTATTTCGTAAAAATTTTTATCCCTGAAAATGAGACATGGGCCCATCATTTTTTTGATCAGCAAGTAAAATGCGTATTCTGCTAGGCACTGTGCTGAGTAGTCATCAATAGTGTACTGAAGTATTCGAGGTTGTGATCGGATGTGATATTAGACGTAAGTCACTGTGCAAAGAGCAGATACGTGGTGAGGCCCTTAATTATAAAGACTTGGGTGGATGCTTTGCCTCATCTGACATCTCTCTAAGACTTGGTATAAGCTGGTATCTGTTGAGCCCTCAGAGTACTTATGCAAGCTGATGCATGAGGGCAAGCTGATGGCTTATAATAGTCAAAGCATTGTGATCGGCAGGACCGGGGGGATGAAAAGACCAAACTTACACACCATCCTTTCCCAGGAGAGCCCTAGCTGAGGCTAAAGGTTGTTGCCAGCTCTGGATCATTAAGACCAGTCACCAAAAAAAATGCCTATAATAAGCCCGTAATGTTTTTATAGAGTATTAGTAGGAAACAGAATCAAGGACACTGTCATGTTTAGTTAGGAAGTTTGCAGTGTCTATCCCTAAACCACAGGAAAAGTGGGGTGTTTTTAGCTATTTTCTAAGGGTGATAAGTTTGTATCCCACGGAGGTGTGCAGTCATTTTTGAATTCCTTTCCTTCTCGCCATCCCTGTATGAGTAGAAGTAGTCTTTCACGATTACACACCAATAACGTGTTCCTAGGTCTGATATTTATGTGGAAGGGTATTTTCTTCCTATCATTTATAGTTAATGCTTAGAGATGTAATCAGTCTAAGAATCATGATTTTGGTAGTCAGTATTTGTTGACTGTCCACTGTCCCTGGATTAGCACTTAGGGTAGGACGAAGAAAGGGATGGATGGGAAAGGAGTGAAAGGTGGAGGTTAGAGGGATGAACATATCCCATGTAACGGATACAGTCAGTCACACTGAGTAGAGTTTACAGAAGTAAATATACCTATTAAAGAATTTCAGGATCAATTCTTAAAACAACGGTATTCCATGGGTCTGCCATCACGATGGCTCTTTTGCAGGGCCACTGATGAGAGTAGGAAAGGAACAGTAACTCTGGCCACCTGGCCTTCTGGAGGAAGCGCCGTCTTCTATACTACTAGTCGAGTGGGCCCTGAGCGTGGGTGTGTGTTGTTCACTTGCCACCCAGCTGCTGGGGCCACGCTGCCACCTCCTGTCCCCTGGATTCCACGTTCTCCACAAGCCCCTCGTTCCGCTTTTTAGAACATGCTCTGTGCCAGTCCCCAAACTGGTGCCGATGCCTCTGGGCCAGGCCCCAGATCCCTTGGAATGAAACTCTCATGTACAATGTAGCTCTTCTTTATGTGCGAGTTTGTACAATGGGGGAGCACTGAAGTCTACTTTTAGGACCATTGAGTGGCTGAGTTTAAAAGTCACTTCTTTGTGCCTACACACAAAGGTAGTCTCAGCGAGCTACTGGCTTCACCTCTACCTGCCCTCCTTCCTCCTGCCTGCCAACCCCTCACCTCCACCCTGCTGCCACCATGCTCTGGGCACCATCCCAAGCTGCCCAAGTTACCCGCTTTTGGAGCTTGGAACTACAGTGAGACGTACCAAAAGCCTGAGGCATGAGGTTAAATGTGAGAGAGTCACACGCTTTGGGTCAGAGCACAGATGTAGAACATTCCAGAAGGGAGTAACTGTCCAAAAGGCCTGGACAACCGGCCCTGTGTCAATGCACTAAATGCATCTAAAGAGACATCGCACGGGTCAGAATGGGCATTGGTCAGCCAAGGACATGTTTATTAAACAGATACGTAGGGTAGTTTAATTGTTTTTAGAGTTCAGACTCTTGTTAGGAGTTTGAATATCTACAAGCTCTACAGGAGTTTTTTTCTAAGGTGCCGCAGTTTTTTCAAACATTTAGGATCACTGACTGCTATAAATAATAAGGTATATAATGTTATATGTCAATAGTGATTTTAATCAAAGAAAATCCCTTTCACAGGATATTATTTTTCAATTAATGGGAAGATGAAATAAAAATGAAATCACAGATATTGGTTTCTACATAATTAAAAAAACCTTACGATGTCCTGTATACCTTATTTTGGTTAATATTCCCCCCCACCACCCTCTTACGTGAGACACTCAGATTGGAAGATTATCTTATATGAAATTCCAAGCTAAATTTGTGCTTAATAATTTGAGTTTAAAATCAAAGAAGAACCTACATATGCAAAGCTTGGAAGAAGAGGGCGAGACTCGATATTTCTGCTAATGAATTGTTAAATGTCACTCTGTGGATATTTTGCATGCAGCCTGTTCTGTGGAAATGTAAGCTTGACTGATTAAAGCACTCGAATAAGAGGGAACTTGAGAGCTCGCCCAGGTCAGCGCTGGCCAGTTGAGTGTGGTCCATGGGTGAGCATCACATCGCATGGGAGCTTGTTAAAAGGTACATTCTCGGGGTCCCCCCTCCAGACTTCCTGAGACAGAATCTGTATTTCGACAAGCTCTCTGGATGCTTCTGATGCTTGCTCAAAATCTGAGACTTAGCGGTCTGGGCCAGTGGCTTTCAAATCTCTTTTAGTCATGAGGTCTGTCTACTAGAAATAAAGAAGTTTGGCAGTCCAATTAGGGAAAGTATTTCATGAATCTGGTTGATTAGTAAGTCCTGTGGGCTCTGGTTGAAGTCCTCTTGGTGCCCCTGGGTGGGGTTCCTGTAGGTCTCCCTGCTCAGCTGAGCTCAGTTTACAAATCGGCGTTGGACGCCAGCCCTCTGTGACAAATGGGGCAGCTGAGCTCTGAGAAGGGAAGGGATGCGTTTACGTTTGTCCGAATGATGTTGCAAGATCAGAATTTAGAAAGTCACCCCAAACCCAGGGCTTCTGTAGATCAGACAAATTAATGCATGATTATTAAGCCTGCAAAAACAGTCACTGAGTCATACTTAAGCGTTGTATTTGGAATACCTTTAGAAAGTGAGTTTTACAATTTCAAGAACGCATATTCCAGAAACGAGAGACTCCAGGACACCAAATTCTTGTTTTAGAGTCTCTAAAGGAAAACTTATTTTTTATTTTAGAATCTGTCGTGTTAGCCAAAAGAAATGTGGGTAGAATTCTTCTCCAGTTGAGTGGAGACCTTTGAATTTGCTTTTCTATTCATAATGCCCCAAAATATGACATAGAAGGGTCCTAAGCGCCTCGCTTGGCCTGGATGTGGTCTGGAATACTTTCTTTCCCAGTTGACTGTAGTATATGCGGGAATACTTGTTAAGTGTAGCATGTGATTCCAGATCACAAGTTAAGATTAAAAAAGAGCCAGTTTGGGCTTCATGGTAACTTGGCACATGAACCCAGTACGTAGGGCTGAAGTGTGATGGTGCCTGTTCAGCTCTGTGCATGTCAGCTGTCCCACACCTGTCGCGAAACCCTGGTGTGCACTACAATCATGCTTTCTCAAGGCATTACGACTGAGGGCATAATAAATCCTTGATGAGAATTTCATGCTTCTAAAACACTGGGATGTGATTTGGTTTATGTACCCAGTCAGGTTTTCTCTTTATTTTTGCTTTTTGGGAGAAGGTGGCTGTTGGCTTTCATAGACTTCACTCCAAGCCGTCGGAATCACGACGTGACTGACTTGGCGATCCAGATCCCACAGCGACAAACGTACTGAGTATATTTGACTCTCTACTTGTCTTCCTGTTGGTTGGCTATTGCTAAGCCCCCTAACATAAAAGCGACAGCTTTGACCTCCAAGAAAAGCTTGGATTTTCTTAGCAGCTTCTCTATCCCAACACCACAACCCTTCCAGCCTCTGACAGCTCTGCATTCACGAGCTCGGGCTTCCTGATGCCCCAGCCTCCCCTTCTGTCCAGATCACCCCAGGTTAGCTGATAAAGAAGGCAGCTCGCGCAATCACTGGGCCGGCATCTGGAATCTCAAGGAGTCGCAGCCTCAGGCTGGCCCAGCGCTCTCTGAGTGTCTGTTCCATGTTCTCTCGTGATATCTTCATGGGTGCAGAAGAGTTGGACAGGAAATGATGGCACGGCTAGGTGAGGTGCCCCTTTGGCGGGTGAATAATTGGACTTGAAGAGCGGTGAATGTAATCGTGGGGAGAAGTGATGAACCCCTTGGTTCCCAGATCCTCTGGATTCGCAGTACCCCAACGTCTCAGTAATTCCTTTGTAAAGTCCCTGGGCCAACAGAAAAACCAAACTGTTTCTAATTATTAAGTAGGTGAGCTCAAGCGACTTAAGGAGTATTAATGTTTTAACAGCTTAGTGGATATTTGAAACAATAATGAAAGAAATAACACTTATTTTCTTTCATCTTCAAATAACCATAACCACTTACCGATGGCATGGCACGGTGCTCCAGCCGAGCCCTGTACGATTGCTCAAACCTTGGAGCAGGAATGGATACCACCTATCTCATCGTCTGCTCTGCACTGATTTTTTTTCCCACAGTGTATTTGCTTTTTTATCATAGCAGCCATGAAAACTCAGCCTCACAAAGACGCATCCATCATGCCAAGGAGCAGCGTGATCTAATGTCGAAACTATGAGCTTCTTTGAGCTAGGATTTTGTATCACTACCTGAAGCATGTTTATCCATTTCCTTGAAAATGTATAATTTCCCACAATAGCATCCCAGGGTACCAACATGCACAGGTTGGGAATCACGGTTCAGATGGCATCCCGTTCTCAGGTGTTCATTTTTTCCCCAATAACTGAGTTTCTGCAGGGACGCCAGTGGATAATATCTGTTTCACACTTGCACCTAAGCAGAATGATTTCCCATAGATATATCACGACCACTTCCCGAAGCAGGGGGTTCTCATTTTCCCCATTTCATTGATGAAAAGACAGGGATGAATACAGTTATTTTTCCCTCCTGACTGAGTCTGTATGGAGCACAGCAGAGTCATGCTCAGTTATTTGACTGTGAATCCTAAGTGGTTTTCTCCATGCCATTATCTGATCTCTACTTCTGTCGAGTTGAAAATAAAATGAGCAATCCCATTCGCATAGCACATTAGAACTGTGACCGTGTCTGCCAATCAGATGTTTAATGAGAGGGAGGAATGTCAGCCATTGGCTACAAGTGGCAGTTGCTCAGCCTGGGAGGGACTGGAAAGCGTTGACATCCGTGTGTGTTAAAATCGCTTACACTTAATTAACGGGAAACCTAATGAGAAACAACAGTGAACTTTCCAGTAATCTTGCATCAGGCTACATTATTACGGTTGGTCTACCATCTGTCACCAGGGCGATGGTGATTCTGTGCCATTCTGCTCTCGGCTGTCTAGAAGATCGCCCTTGGGAGTCATTCTTAAGTTCCGAAGCCTGTCTATTAAGTGACTCTTGGAGGACCCGAGACCGTTCAGCCAGCAGAAACTGAGATTTAAGAGGAAGGAGGTGCCAGGGGCATCTTTATATTTCCACCTTCCTAATACTTGGAAGAAAAGTCATCTTTGTTGTAGTCGAGCCCAGAGGACAGAATTAGGACTTTTAAAAGCATGTTTATCAGTAATAAAAAGGTAATAATAATAAATTTTCACGGTTGCTACCCCAGGAGGCTGTAAAGTCCCATCGGTGAAAATGATAAAAGAGTTAGTTATAAGGTCATACAACAGAAGCCCATTCAACCCTCAGATTCTGTTTTGCTAACATGCTAGTTTTTATTTCTTTGTAACTGAGCAAAGGCATTCGGAGTGTCTGTACTTTAAATTCAGCGTGCTGTCTCACCAAACATGCTTTCTTTCCAGAGATGGTCAAAGTTAAGTTTTTCTGGTTGGAGACAGGCATTTTTGTGGGCTGGGGACCCTGTGAAAGCCCATAGTTCTGCTGGGAAAGGCTTTGAGTGGCCATTCCCGCTTACAAGTCCACTGGGACTGGGAAACCCGAAAGGTCTTTTAGTGTGTGTGTGTGTGTGTGTGTGTGTGTGTGTGTGTGTGTGTGTGTGTTAGTGATTCAGGAATTTACCTGAAAATTTCCCAAATCAATTAGCTCACCAATTCAGAATTTAAAATAACACCCAGTCAGTCCTGAGGTGCCAGCCGTTTCATCCTGGCGCATTGCCTGGTCTTACACGCTCAACAAACACCTCATTATAAGTAACTTTGCTGTGCCTTAGGCACCCTCAGTACGCGCTGGGTCTTCTTTCTGGATGTCCCCGGAATAGCCACCTTGTTGGAGTCCTCAGGGACACAGCCCCTGCTCAGCAGAGGCTGCTCCGTAGTTCCCCTTGGGCCGATCTGCTGCACAGCCCAGTCGCAGGTGGCCTGCTGCCCTGCGAGTGCCCAGCCTGGACCCTCTGCCTTGGCCACAGCCTCCAGCCTTGGGGCGGACCTGAGGAAGCCTGCCTGCCTGCCTGCCTTCCTTCCTCTCTCCTTCCTCTTACTCTGGTCCTCTTTCTGCCCTTCTCAAGCTCTGCCAACTTGCCTTCCTTCTTGTGAAAGCAGGTTTTATGGAAAACTGCCCTGCCGGCCCCTGGTTGTGTATGATGGACAGCAAAGCAAAACCAGGGTCTGGGCCAGCTTTCTAATTCACTGGGTGGACATTTCCAGAGGCTTCTGCAGCCAGCTCAACTGCCCGTATCTTGCAGGAGGGCACCCGTGCCCCAGGGGGATTTGCACGTCCAGCTCCCACGGAGCCGAGTGATTGCGAAGGGCTGTGTTTTCAGTTGGTTTTCGCTTGTGTGTTTCATCTGTGCAGTTGGCAAACGTTTGGAAGCCACAAGCTACCGTTCTCTGAAAGCTGCTTTGCTCATGAACAGAAAACGTATGTACCGGATTTGGAAATTGTCCAATAACTGCCCTTTTAAAGCGGCGAAATGTCGATCGCAGCTGTTTCTCCCGGAAGGACACACACGCAGTCACAGTTTTTTCTCTCTTCTCTCCCAGAGTGTCTCCTCTGCAGAAGTCTGAGATCGTGGACGTGGTTAAGAAGCGAGTGAATGCCATCACCCTCGCCATTGGGGACGGCGCCAATGACGTCGGGATGATCCAGACGGCTCACGTGGGAGTGGGCATCAGCGGGAACGAGGGCATGCAGGCCACCAACAACTCGGACTATGCCATCGCACAGGTCAGAGGCGTGGTCGACCACCGGTCCCATTCCGTTGGCAGGGGTGTCAGCTGGGCATGGAGGTCCAATGGCATCTGAGTCCGGCCCTTCAGTCCAGCCCCTAGAACTCTGATACCCCTTCGAGGTGCTGCGTAGATGAAACCACCCGCATATTTGAGTCTGTCTGTAGTCTTGATCTTGTGCAGTTTGGCGACCTAGTCCTGAACATCCAGTTTCTTCTGGCCATCAGCAGGGTTGGCCAAGCTTTCCCTCCTGCAGGGTGACAACCAGGCCTCTGTTCATGCTAAAATCGCCTCTGCCCTGTACCTTGGAGGTTGGGGGGAAGCAGTGATTGACAGCTGCCACTCTCTCCGCAGCCGATAGCAGGGCGCTGCAGGGAAGCGAGCTGCTGAGAGCGTGAGCTGCGTTTGGGTCATCACAACCCCGGGGTCAGCAGCAAACCGCCTCCTGCACTTACGCCCACTTCAGCCCCTTCCTCTCTGGATTGGATGTCGTGTGCTGAGGCCCCTGACACACCATAGCAGCCATACAGGTGGCCCGAGGGTGCCTTAATGACAGTCCAAAAGCGGAGGTCGGCCAGCCCAGCCTCCTGACCTCCAGGATGCACACCGAGACCACGTGGCCTGCCGGATCATACAGAGTGTAGACACGATGATGAACACGGAACATCTCCCTCCACCTCCCCATCGCGGTGTCGTGATTAGACGCCACTGGTTTGCCAGCTGTTGAGGGCTCCCTTGAGCTCCTGCGGTGTTTAGGCTCCGGGAGCCTGTGTTAACCTAAGCGCATGAAAATGAACAATAATGGCTCTTTCTCTCTTCAAGCTGAAGTCAGAGGCTGCATATAAAACGGGAAAGAGCTTCAAGCCAGCCCAGGGCCACAGGCATTCTAGGAGGCTTTTGGGGCTCCACCCCCACCCCTCAAGGGGTGCTCTGCATTAGATCACCTCTCAGGCTCCCTCCCAGCTCGTGGCTCTGCAGACCGAGAGAGGAATTACAAAATCCGCGAGGCCCCGAAGAGCGCATGAAATCAATCGCGTGCCTTTGCTGATTTCAAATAAATCCACAAGATAATTGCTCGGGGCAGGTGGAAGGAATTCTGGTTTTACAAGTGGGAAAACTGGGGCTCCTTCAGCTTTAGGTGACCTGACTCAGGTTCGAGCATCCAGGGTCAGAGAGCACTAGACCTGCGTGTGACCTCAGGGACCAGCCTCGCACACCTGCATGTTCGCTCGCCCAAGTCCACCACGCCGAGGCCTCGGGGACTCACGCTTCCTGTAGTCTGTCAGCGACTGTAGATGTTCTACACCCCAGCGTTATTAAATCCTTGAGTTATAGCATCACGTGGCCGGGAGGGAACTTTAGAGGTTTCCTAGGAGTTCCCGGCAAATATTTGTCTGTCTTTTTCTGTAAAATGTCTGGGGAAAGGTGATTCCGTGACCTGTTTTATTGAAACTGCATACTGATAGGATGTGGAACCTGGACCAGTTGCTCTCTTCAAATTAAAAGCATCAAAGGAAGGTAGAGAGGGGAGCAGCAGGGGTCTTTAGCTCTAATTAGGGCGTGTCTTGCCCATACAGTGTAAGAGTCACCTCTGCCAAAGGAACAGATGAATGCCCGCCACAGCCCATCCTATGGTCCTGTTTATAATCAAGCAGGGGCCCTGTTGTTTTAGGGTTCCTCCCTGCCCGACAGCCTCTCCACTCAACACTGCGCCCCCTCACTGCCGACTAAGCGGGAGATGCCACGGTCTGGATGAATTCCTTTGCCCCCAATGAAATGATAAATGTCTTTGGTTGATGCTAACGGCTTGTCTTCATCAGTTTATTTTAATGTGGAAGAGTATATTTTTGATGGGGTTTTTGAGAAAGTGCCCCATGGGGTAACATACAGAAGAAGGAAATCCAGCTGCAAGACGTGTCCTGGGGAAATCGTGAGCAGGCGCAGCTCTCATCCTGTGTCCTCCCTGCTGGCCCCGTGCTTTTATCCGCCAGGGCCCCCTGGGCTCGTCCTGTGATGGGGCTACCTGGCCCGCGGGCAGCCTGTGTGTGCCTGGAGCCTTCAGCCACCTCTTCTCCCCTGGAGAGAATCATGTCTGCCCCCTGCCTTCGTAATGTTTTTTGAATGACCTCATGAAAACGGCATTTTGATTTAGGGTATTTTTTTTTCTGGAAACAAATCATTGTAACGCTCAAGTCAAGCCCCTCCCGCCCCATGACTCCAGCAGATGTTGTGTGTGCTCATTGAAGTTTAGCACTGGGGGGTCCCGGGCGCCTACAAACGTCCTTTTCATTTGTGTAGCTAGTTCTTTTACGATTTCCCGCTCCCCTTTGGAACCCTTAATGACCCTGGATGGGCAGTTTTATTTTTCCACGTGCACCTCCTCCCGCCCCTTAGAAGCTGTCACTTAGCTTTTGGGGTACGAAGGTGAGGGACCTGCCCCCTCCTGATCTTCTGGAAGAACCCGTTCAAAGGTGGTGTCCTCTTGGAGAGGATCCTCTTTAGTACTAACAGAAATTAACATATGGCTTTCTCTTGAAAATAATGTTTTAAAAAACATATAGTATTTTCAATCAGAGCATTTTGTCCAGTTAGTTAGATTTAATTTCAAAATTTGCTTGAAATTAACAGGACGTTTCAGATGACAATAGAATTCCTGACGTGTGCGGGCCTCCCCAGAGTAGCCAGACGTAGACTGATGGGGTTCGCCCTGCCCTGTGCCTTAGAATGGGGAATTAAGGCTTTAGTTCAAGGCAACCAGGGGGGACAATTCCAAGTGTGCGAGGCTCATGGAATGTACAGGAACCCTGGATTTCAACAGGCACCTCCCTACCGGTGCATTCACGCCAGAGCACGGCGTAGTCCTCAAAACCGAAAAATCTCACCTCCTGGCTCCCAGCTCAGTGTCCACGCCTCTGGGACCTTCGTGAAAGAGGACACAGAAGGCCGGGCCAGGCGAGGGGACCAGGCGAGGGGGAGACTTGAGGAGATGTGATTCGGGCCTGCCCCAAAGAGGATCCCAGCGTTTTATTGGAATATTAGGATATCGCCAAATATGTCAAACCACAAGAGCCTCTGCATTGCTCTCAGCTTCATGTGTTAGGGGCTTGTCGGTGTTTCCTTCTCCTGATTGCACAGCGCCCTGGGCTAGCAGAGGCCAAAAGGAGAACAAAACGGGCACAGAAATAGAGGCCGAGGGGGTGTGTGTCCATGTGTGTCTCGTGCGTGTTTGTGTCTCCATGTATGTGTGACCATGTGTCTCTGTGTGTGTCTCTGTGTGTCCATGTGCCTCTATGTCCACCAGCGTGTCTGTGTGTGTGTGCGTGTGTGTGTGTGTGTGTGTGTGTCTGTGTGTGTCTGGCTGACAGGAGAAGTAGGTCCTATATATATGTGTGTCCCATTTTTCAAAAAGATACTGGTGCATGAGTGACCTGTTTCTCCTGTTGTCACCATAAAATCTGTGATTGAATGGAGGTGTCTGATTCCTACTGTTCTTTTCCTCCGGTTCAGGTGGTTGCTTTTTTTTTTTTTTTTTTTTTTTTTTTTAATAATTAAGACCCTTAAAGAGCATCTGTTTAAATAGAATTGTGAGAGAATAGCTATTAGCCGTCCAGCCACATGTTTGGGAGAGGTGACAATTACATAGGTTTGGGAACAGATGTTAGCTGTTCCCACTGGGCCCAAAACCTCCCATCTTTAGTTTTCAAGCATGGTTTTCTCAGCCTACTCGCAGAATCTGCTTTATTCTACGTCATGGCCCCCAAGGACATGTGACTTGTATGCCCAGGTGCCTGGCCTTCCTAAACCGTATTTTTCCCTCTTCCAGTTCTCCTACCTGGAGAAGCTGCTGCTGGTGCACGGCGCCTGGAGCTACAGCCGCGTGACCAAGTGCATCCTGTACTGCTTCTACAAGAACGTGGTCCTCTACATCATCGAGGTGAGCGAGCTGGCGTCCTCAGTATTCCAGGTCATTTCAGGGCAAGATTTTGCTCATGTAAAATTTAAGGAAAAGGCGCCGTGTGACATAGTGAATCCCAGAGTGCACATGACCTCTTGGAGGCTGGGGACAGCTTCCAGACACAAGTCCTCTTGCTGGGTAGCCAAAGCCAGGATCCAGCAGCCTCCTTTCTCACCACCACCATGCTCTCCCCCGCTGTCCTCACTGGGTGATCGGAGGGTCTCTCAGGCCAGAGTAGATGTTGCTGTCTCATCACTCACACCCGCCAAGTCCCAAGGCATTCACGCCTCAGGGGCCACTGAGACGTTTCTAGGAGACCCAGGCAGCTCCTTATTTACTGGGAGGAAGGGGCTGATTCCTTGCTGTATTTCTCCTGGAATCTGCAAGTTTCCCCTGGGATGTTTGGACATGACAACTTAAATGGGGATGGCATGGAGGCACGTGGGGAGTATACCAACAAGGTGGTAAATAAAACTATCTCGGTGAACTCGCCAAGTCATTAAACTGATTTTCAAGAGGCTGAATCAGTTATAACTAAAATAAATGTGCTTGCTAGAGGAGCTAGATTTTGCTGGCTGGGTCCAGGAAGCTGTGGAGAGGGCGCTTCCCATGCTCCCAGCAGGAGGACCAGCCACCTCGCCCCTGCTTTAAGGACAGCTCTGCTACAAAGGTGTGGCTTCCGAGGCCTTGATGACCAAGAGTTTTCCAAATGCGATTAGAAAACTGGAAGTACGCAGTCCCTCTATAGAGGAATAGAAAGGCAGTGTTGGTTGGGTATGGTGTTCATATCTGAATAAGCAACGGGTTATTTTGTGTCTGATCTCTCAGTGGTTGGGAGAAATAATAACCAAGGTGTAGATCAACTTTTTCTGATTCAACCCCTTAAAATACTCAGCTCAGATCATTTAACAAGTGCTGCGCTCATGTGCCTGTGACGAACCACGTCTTTACCAAACCCCCCACTCTTCCCTGTTGCACATTCAGGTCGAACACATAGGTTCACATCGCTCACTCTGTAACCGAACTAAGTCATTACTAAACGAGTGAGGTTCCTGAGTCGTGCCGGTTGCTCACTGCACAAGGCCGCCCAGCTGAAGAGGTAAATGGGGCCAGAATGCAGGGGCACCTGGAAAGGGAGACGCATTCTCCTAACATGCACAGCCTGTTGGCCTCATCCACTCGTCTCATGCTGTAATAGTCAACTCAGGTCGCTCCAAGGAAGGAAAGAAGTTTTAGATGTTACATGTGGTGGATTTTGCAGTTTCTGTCTTCTTCCTGTTTACATTTTTATAATTCCCTTTTGACACTTAAAGATGTTTATCCTTCTTCCTGTGGCTTTATTTTTTTTTATTTTTTATTTTTGGCATCCATGATAGGAGTCACTCCTAAATGTCACTTGGGGTCACAGATGATTAGTGCTGTAGACCAAAGAAATGGGAGTCCTGGGATTCCTGTTCCCATGTGTCATCCCGAGTTTCGCATGCATTTTAAGCTCCTGTTGGCTTCACAAGGTTCTTAATAATCTGGTTTTCCTCACAATCAGCAGGTTACAGATAGTCTAGGCTTCTTATCAAGACATTCTACATGAAGCTCCCAATTCTGCGGCTTTGCAGAATGTCCTCTGGGGTCCTTCTTAGTCATTTACACCTACTATCTTGCCTTTAAAAAAAAAAAAAACTTTAAGTGGGCTGAAGACAAAAAGAGTACCATTTTAGTGTGTCTGAGAATGAGGCCCTGAAAATGCCATGTGCATTCCTTGAATTAATTTTTCAACCAGAGCTGGGCAACAGTTGCTAACTGGCCTTGAGTTAACAGCCTTTTCAAGCGTTCTTTACAAAATTCAAAATAAATCACTAAAATGTCTCCACCACTCCGAGCCCAGTTTTCTACTTAAGTCTTTGTAGGAGATATTAATTTGAAAACCAAGAAAACAAAGTTAGAGCCCAGACAGTTTCTGCTATCGCCAAATGACGTCTGTGGCATCAAAATACACGTCACACATAATTATAAAAATAGGAAAGAATGACTTGCATGCCATTTCAGTGTGTTTTGAACTAAAAGACCGAGGACTGTCATGATCTGACTTGCTCTTTTGCAATAAATAGGTTTGCATTCTAAAGGTTTTATAATTAATTACTTCAGCGAGAATACATTAAATATATGACATATTTCTCTTAAGTGGTCTCTTTGTAATTCAAGGAGAAGTGCTTTGCAATAGCCAGAATGTTCTCATCTCAAATGTCCTCTGATATACATAACTGTCAGCCATTTAAAAAATCATCTAAAAGCAGTCTGGCAAATTAAAAGATACACACATGAGCATGTATGCTCAGATATGTATAGTCTTAGCCATTACCCTGAGGATGATTACATGATTTGAATTACCCATAAAGGCCGTATGAGCCATGATGTAGTACACTCTACTCACTTGATACACTGACCTACAAAACGGCAGTTTTCTACCCAAGGAATGCATGGCTAGATTCTCACTGCAATGTGGATCACAAACCGAAGGCTCCTTCACTCTCACCCCCAACTCCCTTACCTCTATTCTTTTCCAAACCTCCTTCTCTGTATCGATAGGGATGTTTATGCAAACAAATCAGTGTTTTTACATTAATGAAATCGTGCTTTTTAATACATTCTGCAACTCATGTTTTTGTTAACGGTGTACTTGGAGATCTACACATAGATCCACCGCATGGTATTTCACAGTGTAGTTTCCCACAGTCTATCTAACAGCTCCGCATTGATAAGCATTCACATCATCTCCAGTTTTTCCCTGACAAGCCTTGTGGGAAATCCGCTTTCTTACTCATATCATTTTGGTGGCCATAAATACTCCACGACAATGACATTGATCTACTTAGACCGTTTTCACCACAGCGCCTTGACCGTAACACATGCTCGATTTATGTGTTACTGTCTGTACCACAGACCCTTTGCTGCTGACGGATCTCACATAATGCTTGTTTGGCGTGTCGCATCCAGTTCATTCAGGTTGAAGTAACCGTTGGTTTGAGTGATTAAAAAGTAAGAGCACAGTGATGGGATCGGTGATTTCGTGGTGGCCCTATTTGTGGACGAAGAGCCTTTGTTGTCTGTCCATCCCCTTTGCTACTACCTTCATTTAGTACTTTTTACCAGGGTGATGGCAAATCCTGCTCGCCATACCCTCTCGGTCATCTCTCATGTGGTCTGGATGAGCTTTCTAAAACATACATCTGACCAGTCCTAGTGGCTCAAACAGTGTCTGGAGTGTAGATGCTCAAAAGTATTAGCAGTGAGTGCGTGAGTGAATGCCACCTCTCTCTCCATACCCCTGTCCCTTGCAGTCTGGGTCTCGAATGGCACCGGCCCCATCTCCCACTACGTCCCTCTTTATTTTGCTTTTAATTCATCTTATCAAAGTGTAATTAATACACAGTAACTGACATACACCATTTTTAGGTGTGTAGTTCTTTGAAGTAAAACCAGATCGTGTCATTAGACACTAACTGTCTCCTGTAGACTATGATGATCGTGTCGCAGAACTTTCTGGAGATGGGAAGTGGTGGTGGTCACACAACGATGTCAATGTCCTTAATGCCACTGCACTGTACACTTAAAAATGGTAAATGTCATGCTATATATATTTTACCACCGTAAAAAAAAATGCTAATTTTTTTTAAAGCCCTTCACTGCTCTAGTCACTGTTGAGAGGAACAAAAATGTGTAGACAGATCATAGGCTTTGGGGAGTTCACTGAAAATTTGAAAAACCAACTTTACACATTGTTTTGTCTTGTATTAAAAGCAATCAGATGCTGCGTTTTATGGCTGTAAGCAGATGCTCTGTATTTCCCAGAAGGTAAAATCCTGTTGTGAGCTCAACGGCACGGGACTTTGTAGCCTTGCCTGGCAGATGGAATTACCATCAGCCAGTCCGAAGGGGGCATTCTTGGTGTGTCTGTGTCAGGGTGGGAGGAGGGGGCGGAAAGGGAATAAAATGAGCAAAGTCAGTGAGATGGGCCTGAATCAGATAGATGAGTGGCCGAGGAAGGGATCTGAGTAAGCAGACAGAGGTTTCATCGCTATTAGAAGCTGAGATTCCCTTCTCATTCTAGAATAGGCAAGTTATGTAGTAAAAATGATTTCAGAAAATTTGTCAATATGCAGGGCAGTCGGTAAGTGGAGACCTTTCATGCAATTTTGGAGTTTCCGCCTGAGGCATAAATCACAACCATCATGTAACTAACTCTTTTTCAATATAATTTATAAGGAGAAAGGAAATATAGATTTTTAAAAACTCTTTGATTTTGACAGTGGAAGAAATATACCTTAAACACAAAGTTTGGGGTGGGGAGGTTAGAGAAGGATTCCTATAACTTTTGAAGTCCCGAAATGACCACTTGGTGGTAATCCCTAAAGATGTAGGTTAACTTTTGTAAAGTTTCTACACTAGTTAGCAAATTGAGAGTTGATTATTCAGAATTTCCAAAATAGAGTACATTTTCAAAGCATAGCGGCATCGGCATTTTAAGCATTTGTCCATGGCCTTTCAAAACCCCTAGGAAAGATTATTTGGAATGGGTAAATTTTTCAGTGATAATAAAATTCAAATAGAAAAACAATGGGAAAGTTACTTGAATTTAACATATATTTGAAGAAATTGTGTTATGGATGTCTTGTCTACTTTGGTATAACATAAAGAAAATATAGCAAATTATTGCTGAAATAAACAGGAAACTTTAAAGTTGTGATGATGATTAGCTGGTGGTTCCTAATACTGAGGATAATCATAATATATAGATATCGATGTGGAAAAAAAGAGTGTCTACTTATTTTGGCAACATATATAAGGAATTTTAATGTTTTTATCAGGGTCATTAAACTGTTATGGATACAGGCCAGAAAATAGGATGCATATTTAGCATGGAGGTCTAGAAATTGAAGGAAAAATCGAGATTTAAACCATAGGAATTTCATGGCCAAATGAAACCTAACGAACAAAATTTGGTTGAGAGCGCGTTAAGGCTTGTCAGGATCTGACAAGCTTAAAACAAACCAAACAAACGAAAGGCCTGAACTTTAAAATACTACAGGACGTGAGGAATGCCTTACCAGCGTTTCATTTATGTGTCTTCAAACTAAAACAGTCAAATGAATTGTGGTTCATGTATGAACTGCCACCCTTAGTGGAGGAGTACTTTAAATTTATTTTTTCTGAAAACATATACATTTTTCTCTTTAGCTGTTTTACAGCTTTTTTGTGTGTGTTGAACCTCTGAGAGGTTTGCTTTTTCCCTCCATTCTCCAGGTCATCGTTGTTTGAAAATAATTATATCTCAATGACTTGTAGGCAACCCTTCTTTCATTGACTGTCTGATTGGCTTCCTGTTTGGGGAGCATTAATTAAATAGTAACATGTTAATGTGCAGAGATGCTGTGGATTTGGCCAGCATATTCCAAACTAGTGTGTATTTCCCAATAATAACCTAGGCAGCATTGTAAATGGTGAAAGAAGGCACTGGCTTGTGTTTTAAATGTTAAAATCAGCGGAGAACAGGCATTTTAAATCACAATCAAAATTTTATCTAGTGACTTTTCCCTCTTTTCGCTATAACGTATGATTTAAATACACCTGGAAAAAGAAAATGTATTTCATTCTTGACACACAAGAAATCTCTTTATGGTAAAAGACAAAATTCCTGATAGCTGAGCCTTTCTTCTCTGGCTTGTGCATCTGCCTCGTCAGAGGTGACTTTGTTTCCTGATGTCGATTCAGTATTTGAGGGGCTAGGCTTGCAGGGGTGAACATAATGTTAGCATGTTAATAGGTAAATGGGATTTGAAAATCACAGTCAACAGATGGACCTTTCTGTAAAAACTGTGGCTTCATCAGATCTGAAACCATCCATTTTCTGGTAAAAGCTGTAACCAGTTATGGACCATCTAGTCTGTTGTGGTAGGTGCAATGCTAAGACATGAGGCTCCAGGACCAGCTCCACAAATTCCCCGTTTGATGGTGGGAGGTGGTGGTGTGCGTTTTGTGGGAAGTGCTGATGGCTATAGCACAGGTCTGGTGCCACATCTATTCCAGCACTGTCCCCAGCTTGTAGAGTCCTTGGTTCTCTGGATGGTTCCTATTTTATGCTGACGGTTGTTGAGCAGTAGTTACAATTTTAATATGTTGGAAGGAGAACTATTTCGAGAATGACTTCCCATTGGGGAATTTGGAAATGGGAGTTATCTAGAAATAGGAACATTCTGAATAGTAATCTCCTTGCCTCATGGATCCTCATTCTCCAAGTTGAGCTCTGTTAGATCATGAACAAGACAGAGCCCTTGCTTTTCGAATGGAGTCAGGGATGCAGAAAAGAACTCCTACAGTTCCAACAAGGCAAGTGGGTGACGCTTGAAGGAAGGCCACCTGCAGTGACAATTCTAGGAAGCCATGCTTCACAGCCAGCGGCCTCAAATTTCCAGGATGAAATGAGTTAAGACCTGAAAGATGAGTGAGAGCTGACCAGATGCAGGGGCTGGGGGAGAGGGCTAGGTCAGGATGCCGGACAGAGGCCCACACCTGTCTTTTCTGTTTATTCCAGCTCTGTGATGAATGTCACAAGTCAGCCCTGGCCATTAGTAAACAAGAGGGAATTTGTGCACTTTGCTGGGGTGTGCAGTTTCAGAAGCAAGGTGGCCGCAGAGCTAGTTAGGCTTAAGCCTGGTTGGTTGTTGCCCTTTACAGAGCTGGGAGTTTATTCATCTACAAGAAACACGATCACTTTGCACTTTATAGGAATAGACTCTTTCTGCCTTTTACATATGACAATATATGCCTTTTTAAATGATGTTTTTGCAGTTGCTTTACCTAAAAGGATCATCATAAAGACCCAACTTTCTAAAAGAAAAAATAGAAAACAACTATATTTAGGCATTGATGTTTGAAAAATTGAGTCTCTAATGCCATAAACCTCCCCGGAATTTAAAAAAAAAAAAAAAAAAAAGCACAACGCCCGAAACAAAATCAATGCAGAAGACTCATGTGGACATAAACCCCAAGAGGTCTGCAGTAGTGTTGCAGAATCAGGGGGCCCAGTTCATCACCCCCTGCATCAATGCTCGCCTGTTCCAACTTCCTTCTCTTCCTTAAGGTCCATGCAATCAAAGACATCACCTGCACCACTTAATGCTGGTCACAGGTCAGAGCGAATGTCATTCCTATTTACAAATTGCTCCTGACTCACCTAAAGGCAGTTTCTTTCTGACTCTTTGCTCAGACAGGACTAAGTGCACAGTGCTCGTGAACGGATAACCCATTGGACACATTTCAGTCGAGGCCAACCTGTAAGAATCTATTGGGCTTTTTGTTTTTTGGGGGGTGAATATAAGATCACTTAAGTAGCATGTTGCATTGTTTGTCTTTTCTTTTAGGAAATGCATTTCTGATCTAACTTAAATCTTTTCCAGTGGAATTTCTACACAGGGAAGTATACCTTCCAATATTAGAAGCTTAGTTAATTTTACAATTTGTTCGACCTCATCTTTTGAGAGAATAAAGGATGACATGGATTATGTTCTTTAAACACATCCCTACCCTAAACTACCTTTTATTTTAGTTGAAACCCTCAAGTACATTTTTACTACTGTGAAGTTGATTTTACCAATTAGGTTTTTTCCTACTAGTTTACTTGCTGTTTTCTCCCATTTATATCACTCTACTGTATTTCTTCCCAACTTTTTTTTTTCCTGCCAGTAGAAACCAGGTTTCCTAAAACTTTTGAAATTAGATTTCCTTTGATTTTTTTAAAATTAATTTTATGATAGCGTCCAAACTCAAATCCATCAATCATGCCTATCTCTCCATCTTCATCTCTGTGTACCCAAATAGCACCATTCCGTGCAAGGAGATTTCAGTGTCATTTAATTCAGGGTGATAGAAAGTGCCAGATCAGGAAACGGAGAGATTTCACTTATAGGCTGCAGAAAAGATTAGGTGACAATAGAAAAAAACGCGTCCCTATTGCCGATGAAGGAACAAACAGGAAGAGACTATGGGAGTTTGTAGCATCTCCCTCAGTGCTGGAGCATGGTTGCTTTTTTTTTTTTTTTTTTTTTTTGACAGTCCTCCATCTGCCTGGAGAGGGTCAGGATCAGGGTGCTGTCTGTTCTGGTCCTTTTCTTAAACCTGTCAGCAGGACTTAGGAAGGAGACATCGATTTTGGCCCCACGGTTTTAAAATACCTTTTCGTATGCAGGTAAAATGGAATTATTGATGGTAATGCCATCTGCCTTTCCTTCCCTTGGACTTCGTAGTGTTTTGGCTTTGACCTTTAGTTATGAGACAGGAAGCTCACCTCCCCTCTAGGAAATGCCTGTGCTTTTAAGTGGAAAATAATCTTCATTGCATTCTGACAACTCATTTGAGCCGCCGCATTAATTTTCCAGCAGACGTCCGGGGAGTTCAGTGTGCCCTTCTCGTCTTAGTGCCAGTCTCCTGGCAGATGGAGTGGACCGTTTAAAGAAGGCTCAAGAGTATGAGCGATATATGTGCTTTCCTGCCTGCTCTTTCAAACTAAGGGAGGGAGGGCGGATCAGTGCTGATAAACACCGCTCTCACTTCCAGGCCATGGCAGTGAAAGAACATGGGTTAAACGTTGGCCTTTTTCATTGAGGGACCACAGGATGAAGTTTATTATTGCTCCTTTAATGTTGTCTCATTAACCTTTTTGTCAGTCACTGTCAAGTTGAAAGTCACTTTCTGAACTAGAAGCTTTTCCCTCCTTGTTAGCCTCACCTTATAAGTTTTCTTTATTCCTTTGAAGCCATTTATCAGTACGGTATGCCATTTTGTTTGTTTGTTTGTTGTTTATAAGGTATAATCCGCATGCAGTACAACGAACCCTTTTTCACGTACAGTTCTGTGAGTCTTAGCAAATGCATGCAGTGGTGTCATCACCACCTCACCCAGGTAACAGAACAGCGCATCACTCCCAAGATCCTCCCTGGCCCCCCGTGTGGCCAGTCCCTACCCCCACACCTGGTCCCCAATGAGGCAGTCTGCTCTCTGACTCCATGCTTTTGCTTTCCTTCCAGTGTCATGAGTGACATGAGTAGAACTGTGTAATTTGTGGCCTTCCGAGTCTCACCTCTTTCACTCGGCTTGTGCGTGTGAGGGTCACCTGTGCTGCTAAATCAGTAGTTTCTTCTTATTTTTTTTATTACGGCATAGTATTGCATCATAGGAATAGGGGTCCCCATGGTTGACAGTTCTGGATGACCAGTCCCACAGAGTTGTGAACCAAGAACCAGGATGTCACTGGACTCCAGGTGTTATCGTATTTGAAGGAGTAAAATTTGACAGAACTAACACTGGCCATGACAAAACAAGCTGCCAGTGGAGGGGCAAGTCAGCTGGGCGAGTGCCCCCCACCAGCCCTTTCTTGGGAGAAGAAAGGCCAGAAGCCCTCAGACCTATCATCCTGGAAGCACTTTTCCTCCGTCTGCTGTCTCACTGGTGGCTGTCATCATCGGGGAGCAGCATGGTGAAGCTGGGGTGACATTCTGCCATCAGAACACCTGGGGGCTGTGCTTCCAGCTCAAACTGCAAACTTGGACTCCAGGCCGCTCACAGCTTAGCTATCTGCTATAAAATGCAAATAATGAAGTCCATGCAGCAAAAAGGATTAAATGAAAGCATATAGGAAAGCCTTTAGAGTTGTGACACCTGTACTGTCAGCGTCATTTTAAGGTATTTGACAAAATTTATGATTGTGGTGTTTTTGGGCTCAAGGGTCTTCCCCGTTCCTGCCTCCTCCCAGAACACGACCTGCCCATGACAGCACAGCGCCATCTGGTTTGGTCTCAGGGGAGGGGTCAGGTTTCCCTTACTGCATCTTTGGATGGTGCTACCTCAAACGTGGCTCTTACATAGTACACTGCAGTGACATGTCATCACTGTGGAGCAAGTTAACCGCGATCGAATTTGTGAAATTAGCTTGAGGCTTGCTTGCGTCCCATCTGTACGTTGCCGATCATTGGCATGATAGTAAATGACTGCGTTCTGGTAATGTGGTCACCTGTTCACAACTGAGAAATAATTCTTCTAACCTTCTGTGGCCTGATCTTCTTCCCTGACCAAGTGGCATTTACAGATTTCAATAATTAGTCTAGAACTTTGCCCGAGTTACATCAAGAACATTTCAATAAAACGTTAAAACTGATGTACTTGTCCCTTAAACTCTAGTTCCCAAACAGTCCATTCTGCTGGAATTTGCTGGAAGTAATCCAAGTGAGAGTGGTCCTTCTGCTCACAGCCAGCCACCTATGTTGACCAAAACTAGTTTTCCAGGCTGCACTGGATCAAGATGTCCACCTGCTTCAGAGGCCAAAGAGAACACTGCCTCTTGGTACCTGCTGAAGACACGGCTTCCCCTCTGCCAGTGTACGAGCCAAGGGGGATTTGTGCTATCAGGTGATGTCAGTGCCTGCAGGCGGGTAAAGTGCAATGTTGGTCTTGGGTATTTTGCCCCAGACCCGTGACAGCCTTCAAGGATCCAGGAGTTCTGTCAGTTACACCTGTGTTCTCGGTGCCCCGAAATTCACCTGCTTGGAGCACTCCGCAGTAAGAATGGACAGCAGTCAGATCCATCCCCCTGGCCACGAGTGTGTGTCGGTAGGAAAACAGAAAATTTTTTTTCCTGGTCCCTTGTTGCTGTTCTTGTTGCTGAGTGTATTTTAAATCTTGTTGCTGAGTGAAAAGCTGGGTACGTTTTGTATATGTCGAGAAACTCACCCAAAAAGGCAGCGCTGTGAAAAATTCCTTTGGTGTTTGGCAGGTCATGATGAAGTCCACCGGTACCTCTCTTGTTCTTGATCTGTTCAGAGTATCATTAGCTGATGCAAAATATGCATTCGAATTAGTCATTCGTGTTGAAAATGTTAGTTCACATCAAATGTTTCCAATATCTCGTTATTTTACCCCTGAATGTACTGAAAATGTTGATGGAATACTCACTGTAGGAAAATTATATAGAAACTATAGATTTTTGCTCCCACCTGAGCTGGTCTCCAGGCACATCTTCCTTGTAGTGCCTTCTGGAATAGCACAGCCAGATGCTTAGAAGAACCATGCCTATACGCATGCTATTGGGGGGTTGCTTTTCTTCCCTCTTTCTGTTTGTCTGGTTCGACAGAGATCTGTCTGTGACAGACATTCTTGGGAGTACCTCCCATAGGATCTCTCACATGTGGCCGCTTCCTGCACTGCCCCCCCCCATAACTGTGACCAGTGCCATGAGTCACCTGCCTCTAGTCGGAGTCCGTGCAGGTAGGAGTCATGAGCGATAATTCTGCTGCTTCTCCTTGGTTTGCTGCATCTATAGCATCTCTCACGACATTAATCTCACCAGTGATATCTGCCCATATGAAGAAATGCTAATCAATGGCTTCTAAACAATAAGCAAAAAGGAAGGGGAAAAAAAACCCCTATATTTTACTTAAAGCAATTCTTTATTTATTGTTGCTAATTAAATTTATAGAATGAATTCTGAAGAATAAAATTAGAATAATTTTTTTCTGCCTACAGTGAGTTAGAAAAAAGATTTAACTTAAATATCAATCAAAAAGATATAATATTTAAAAGGAACTTAAGTACACTAAAGCTATAGTAAGTGCCATTGTTAAGGTGAACGTGAATAAATAGACTCTTGGATAGGAGGAAATATGTACACACACACATACAAACACATACGGATGTACACATATGCATGCATATGCATACACAGATATCGATGTATATCAATGTAAAATTACCAAAACAAATAATTTAACAAGAAAATACTGACGAGCATATAAAATCTGAATAGGAGAAGTAACCTGGAAATTTTGAAAATAAAAGTACGCACAGGGGCTTGTCGTGCCAGATGTCAAAGGCGGTTACAGGCGTGGTGAGGAAGCAGTTGGGGACTGTGCGTGGTCAGATGGAGAGGACCTGACAGGGAATGCAAAAGCAGATCCACGACAGCTGGGACTCTGGGGTATCATAAAACTGGCATTTAAAAGGAGAGGGTGAAAAGTATTTTACATAAATGGTGACAGGCAACAGGGGGCCATTTAGAGAAAAGATTACATTGGATTCATAATCCTTACTTTACTTTTTTCGCCACAATTAATTTCGAATAGATTTGAGGTTTGTTTAAAAAAAAAAAAAACCCACACTGTGTAAAGGTCGTGCATTCGTTCACATGGGTCTCAACTTCACCCCAAGTGAAACAGGACAGAATCTCCTGTCTGAGGCTCTGTCCACTTCTCTGTCCCCTGGCCCCTAGAGGTGTCCCTAATACGTCCTTTCAGCATTTGTTTTTGCAGATAGTGGCTGATGTGATTTTTCGTCACTGTGCCTGCCTTTTGTGACACGAAGGAATGTCTCGGGAACCTTCCACATCAGTGCTCGGGGGCCCCTCATTCCTTTCTAGTTGCGGAGTGTTCAGTCGGGTGAATGGTTTACGTAGCCAGTTTCCTATTGACGGATCCTTGGTTTTTCTCCAACTTCAACATTTTCCTACAACGAATCACACTGCAGGGTTGGATTAATTCCCAGAAATGGGACTTCCACGTCAAAGGGTAAACGCATTAATAATTGTGATAAATACTGCCATTTCTCCCCTTTTCTTAATTTCCAGGCATTCTTTATATGTTGCGGAGATTCACCCACCATCAGTGGTGTGAATTGCAAGCATTTTCTTTTTTCTTGTAGCAAAATATCAGATTTGTCCTGAACAGTTCGTCACAGGTGGGGCTCCCAAGGAGGTGGCTCTCAGGTGGAGTTTTGCGTGAGGAGGGTTGGTTAAGGATTGTAGGAGATCATCAGCATCTGTCCATAGGAGGGGAGGGAAGCAGGAAAAAACGTCGCTCAGGTAAACACGTGAAGGCCCATGCCACACAGGTGACCTGGGTTGCAAGCACAGGGCCTGCTCCTGGAGTGACAGCGCAGATGCCGGCTGGCTGCTGCTTCCGGGGACAACACCCCAGCGGAGGCCCTGGCTCAGGGCAAGCGATTCCTAGAGAAATGAGTGGGGACATGCAGGGAAAAGCAGGGAAGGACATGTCCCACAGGAAGACGGTGTAAGCGTAGGTCTGGGAGGTCCAAGCAGCTCTGAATGGTTGAAGGTTGGGCGTGAGAGAAGGGTCTAGAAATGTGTGGGGGAGAGAAGACCAGGGTGACAGAGGTCAGCCCCGGCCACATGTGAGCCCAGATGCGATGAGCTTCGTTCTTCCAAAGGATCATCTCGGCCACTCTTCATCTTGGCTCGTGACACAGCAGCAGGTTACGTTTTCCCAAGGTGGCTGTACCACTGTGTCTTCTAAGTCCCATGCTCTTCACACGAAGCACCTCCTCTACTGAATGATGGGGTGTGTTCCCTTCCTTTGAGTCTGGGTGGACCTTTGTAAGAGCCTCAAGCAATAGACACCAGGTGACTTCTAAAAGTAGGGCATAAAAGGGACACCCACCCTGGGAACCCAAGTGTCCTGTCGTAGGAAGGCCAGGCCACATGGAGAAGCCACATGTCGCTTCCTGGCCACCACCCTCCCTTAGGTCTCGGCTGCCAGCCCCATGAGCAAGTGAATCTCAGAGGACTCTTGGCCCCCCGCCTTCCACCTAGTACCAGTGGACCAGAGGTGTGTGGGGTCTGCTGAGTGCTGGCACATTACAGATCTGTGGGTACAATTAGCATTGTCGTTATTTTGAGCCTCTAAGTGCTGGGGTAACTCATTAATCACTAGAACAAATAGCTGGTCTGATTTGAATTTTAAGCCATTAAAATGGCCAACACATTTATCTATCAGTTCATGTTCTTTCGAGACAGTCATTTGCAGGGGATGCAGAAGGGTATTTTGTACAAAAGATAAATTCATTGAAAAGACGTCACCGTGAGGGTTAATGGTTGGGCACCAGGAAAACTGTCCAGTGCCTTTGGCACAATCTGCTCTTCCTGCCCTGGTGTCCCTTTCATCTGGACCTCAACATGACACTAACACTATTAGTTTTCTGATGACAGAAAAGTGCCAGCTTTTTCTGTTGCCACACAGCTGTGTGCAGTTGTCAAAACTCATAGAACTATACACAGAAAGGGTGAATTTTATTGCATAAAAAGTATATCTAAAAAATTAAAATAAGCAGAGAGATAGCCTAGTAATTGCTTCTTGATATTTGAGTCAGGCCAAGGGCCGCATGTGTCACAAGTCTTTCATTTGTATTGAATTTCCTTTATTCTCTCCCCTCTCTCCCTTTGTCTGTCTGTCTGTCTGTCTCTCTCTCTCTCTCTCTCTCTCTCTCTCTCTCTCTCTCCCTCCCTCCCTCCCTCCCTCCCTCCCTCCCTCCCCCTCCCTCCCTCTCCCTCCCTCTCTCCCTCTCTCTGGTTCTCTGTCTGTCTCAAACACATAGTGAGTTTTGCTCAGAAATGTAATAATTGGGACAATTGTTATTCTATGTGTCTTTTTAAGTTATGGTCAACCTAATTAGTAATTATTAGTATTTTACACACACACACACACACACACACACACACACACACACACATTCTCTCTCCCATAATCTCATACACTTTGTCACGATTATTTTTTATGGTAAGACCTGCTAAGGGTGATCCATACATTCCTGCCCAAGTTTTCATTCAACAATACGGCTGTGATCAACATATTGGTTCTATACCTTATAAAACTGGGGAACATTTGACAAAACTGAACTTAATCTCCTTCAGGACAACTTAAGCCTAGAAAAGTTATGCCTGTGCTTTATATATGCACATGCAAATAGCAGTAGGGAATTTTTTCCATTCCATTTTCTCATTCTTGAGATGGTTAATGGCTCAGAGGTGTTGGGGGCAGGAATTTACGTCTATACCATTAGGCTGTCAAAGCTTCATATTCCTCATTATTTTTGAATTGTAAGAGATACTAAAAATGCTCAAGTTTCTATACATTTCCTTAACCTTCAAATATGACTATCATAGTAAATCATAAATCACAATTCAAATATGCAAATGCCTTTTTTGCCCATAGTTAGCATAGTTAGTCAATTTCTTTTCCATATCCACTCAATAAAAGCATAAGGAATTTCTTTACGATGACAGATTGTCAGCACGTTGACGTAGATTATTTTAGATGTATATTTTTAGTAGGAATGAATGATTTTTAAGTGAGCTTTGCTCAGAAATGTAATAATTGAGAGAATTGTTATTCCATGTGTCTTTTAAAGTTATGATCAACCTAATTAGTATTATTATTATTAAGTATTTTACAAAAGAAAAGGGAATTTTGGAGTTAGCTGAAAAATATTCTAACATCCACTGGAATAGATCTATTCTTAAATAGTAAAGAAAATTATCTCAATCTTCTTGGCTCAAGATAGAGAAAAAATCATTCAGAATAGTTTAGAATTGTTTCTGTCCTTCATTACTTAGATAACATTTGGGAAAGGGGAGAGATCAAAACTTGGTAGATAGAGAAGGCATATATTTACATTCATCTGTGAAATCAAGCTCAGACCTTGAGTTCACAGGACAGTATTTCCCTAACATATTTATTGTAAGAGCTGTGATCACTTCATGAGATTCTGGCTTCTTATGAAGAATACTTAATTAGATTATGGGCTGAATTGTGTGGTTATGACCTAGTTACTACTTGTAGGTACTAAAAAGGTTGCGTGTTGTTTTCTGCCTCTGAACGTTTGGGGCCACATCTTCACTATGTTTGAGCCCTGAGGATTGAAGATGGGAAGGGAAAGTGGGACGGATATTAATCCTTTCACATAAGGAATACTCAAGCTGGTTCCCAGAGGATAAAATTAGTCAAGGACCCAGCAGGGAAGAGCTGTCTCCAAACCAGAGAGAACTGTCCTGGCTCCATAGGAGACCATCTCAAATCTTCATCATTGGCCCAAAGAGATGTAGTTCTTTGCACTCATCTGAAATGGCCATTGTGGTCATAACCACATTAACTTGATTCCTCTTAAGCTGGAAAGATTTTTAAAGAAAGATCTTTGAGAACGTGGACCCAAGGAGGAGAAAACACTATAAAATTGATGAAAAGGTAAATTGTAGGTAGAGGAGAGAGCAACTTTAATTTTTATCCAGAAAATGATTAACCATTGCCAGGGACCGTGAGTCCAACACAAGCCTACAAACAGCATAGGTTCCCTGGTGTGAGCGTTTGTCGGGCTTCTTCGGGAGAATCCACGAATGTCCTGTGGGAATGGGCACCTAGCTCTCTCAACTCTCGTCCTGTGGGGCTGATTTGTACCCACGAGATTTCAGGTCTCCTTTTACCTGCCCCACACCATCCTGGTCCTCACCTGGAAGGAACCCCTGTTTCTACACCAGTGACAGGAAGAAAAGAGAGTTGGAGTGGTCACATAAAGCGACAACAATGATGATGCTGATGATGATGATGATGATGATGATGATGGTGATGATAGTGATAAATATGAAAAGATTGCAAAAAGAAAACTACTAAAACATGCTTACTGGTAAATGTGCCATTCACAGCTTCACTTCTGACCCCCAAACTGCCCCCTGGCCAAGTAGTGCCCTTGGTTTCAGCCTGTGTCAAAACTCTTCTGCATAGGGTGAAGAATAATGTGGGGAGGAGGCATTTTGAAACTTAATTTTCAGTTCCTAGGCCACTATAAATCTGTATTTAAAAATATGATTACTGAGCATTTTTAATGACCAAGAGAAAGCCTTGTTAAGGTAAATAATGACAATTTTTTATATCACATAAACTCAGCTATGCAAATACATGTGCATATAAAAAAGACTAGAAGAATAAAAACCAACATATTTACATACTTATATTTGAGTTAGTAAACATAGATGGTTTTTCTCTATATATTATATTTTTAAATGTTCTAAAATGGTATATTGATTTTATATGCAGAAAAACATCATTTTAATTTATACATATGTGAATAGCAGAGCTCTAATGAGGGGGTTAGGAGAAGGACAACCAAAGTGATAGCTGACATGCACGTTAAAAACAAAGTCACCCCAAGAAACTCGTAGAAGCAAAAGTAGGCCGTTGCCACAAAAATTAGGACATTATGGGAAAAGTATTTCTTAAGGAACCTGACCTTATTAGAGTTACATTTGTCCGTCAGTAATGCTCACATATTTATTTACGAGTGGTTTTCCTTGAAAGATAAATACGATTAAGTAGTTTTTCGGAATGTCACTCGCCTTCGTGGGGTTTCATGAATTCTCTCTCTCTGAGTCTCTAACGGACACTAGGTGGTTTATACCTTTGCATGAGTTGAATTCTAAACGCACTAAAGTAATAGAAATTGACTATCATGCAGCGTAAACAAAGCAGTTCTGCTGTAAAATCCATTTCAGTTGTTAATTTCGTTTCCCTTTTTGAGTTTCAGGTACAGGGCTCAAGTATGAGCATCGCACCCACACACAGTTCAGGCCCCGTTGCAGTCAGATAGGTTGTGTTTTGTTGAGTTTTTCTATGTTCATTCATTCCTTCCTGGTGTAAAAATGTGTTTGTGTATATAAAGGTTTATACTTAAGTGGTAGTTGGCTGTAGCAAGTTGGGCTTAAGAGAAGCTTTAGTGCAAGTAAAGCTTTGTATTAACTAACTTGAAGGAAACCCATTTCATCTGCAACTGTATAGGCTATTGTATCAAGCACACGTGCACTTTTTTTTAGTAATTCAACATTTAGGTTCTTAGTCCTATAGGTTTTATTCAATTTAGGCTCCATTTTCTACTATATTTTTAAGCTTTGGAGGGCCCAAACTAGTTTTATTTGATGGTGTGACTGCTTATGGGTGGACTCGCCAAAGGCCTGTTAGCTATTTCAATGCCACTCATAATGGCATATTTCTAGATAGCCAAAATTTTGTTAACACATTTTATGATGAATTTATAAAAAGTCAAAGGTCATGATACTCAGCTATAATCAAAGAGAGAAATAGAGCAGCATTTATCGATGGATTCTGTTAAAATATGAATGGTTATCCATGAGACAGGTACCTTGCTTGGTAAATCTGACATATTTAGAGATAAATGTCATAGATGCTTAGATAATTTATGCAGATTAGATCTACATTCACCAATAAACAAACCCCCTTTTGTGTTCCACAGTTAATTTTATTTCAAGACTTCTCTAACATTCATGTTATTTTCCCTGTTTAATTTTGTCGAAGCTACGATGCCTCAGAGCAAGGTCCCTTTGCCCATAAGAATGTCCAATTGACGCACATCATTAACGGCCACTGTGTGTCCTATAATGAGCTCCCTCATCTGTTTCATTTGTGCCACAAGAAATAGTAGTGGTTCTGCTGTGAAGACATTAACCACAAAATGATGAGTGATTCATATAACTTCGAAACTCCCTCAGGGAAGTATCTATTACTCTTGAAAATGTCACCAGGTTTTCTAAGAACTTCCTCAGCCTTCTGTGTGTTCCAGAGTGAGGCACAGTGACACAGTGGAAGGTGACACACTTAGCAATCTGGTGCACACAGTCGCTAAACTGTCATGACTGATGTATTTGTTTGTCCACCCGGCCTATCGAAGTTCAAGATTTCTCTTTTTATACGTGGCTTTTGAAAATAGCCGAGTGTCCAGGCCTCAGTGGGGAAAGACTATTTCAAACAGTTTTAAATGCTCAGTAAGACGATGCTTAAAGGGAAGGCCAATCTTGAGAACGTGGAAGCTAGCAAGTATGACTTTTAATTCGAGCTCCAGTCACATAATCTCGCCACGCTTCAGTGTCCTAATTATGAAATGGGATTTCACTGACTTCCTGGGGGTGGTCATGACAGCCAAGTGGGAAATCCAGATGAGATGCTGCCAGCGTCTAAATGCCTACGTGCATGCCTTCCTAAACACACAGGCATTACAGTGGATGATTACACTGGGCAAGACAGAAGTTTGTCACTTGAAAATAATTCTAAATATGTTGGCCTTGTCAGAGGGCGACGTGGACTGAAAAGGAGACTGTGTGAGACCTGCTCCAAAGCCATGTTCAGATGAACAAGGAACTCCTCTGTCCCATGAAGGGCTTCTCCTGAAGCAGCATTCAGAGTCAGGGATTTCAGCTGCCCTTACCAATGGCGGATGGAGCCAGCGCAGGGCACAGGCGTGTTTTTAAGTGACAAATGACCCCACTTTTCCTTTGATCTAAGTGAGCACAGCAGAGACTCGTTGTGAAAGCAAAACCTGGACATTTCCAACAGAGCATCCAGGTTGTCAGGAACACGTGACAGATTTTCTAAAGGGAGTTAAAAATGAGAAGTGCTTTCCAATGACTCATCATATTCTGCAACAGTTAAAATCGCAACAGTGGCTACCTGACATTCACTGAGGATTTTTCTGTACCATCCACTTTTGTGGCATTTTACACATACTAACTTATTGAATACACAGCAATGCCTATTAGATCTGATGCCTTTTTAATATTCACTACCATCATCTCCATTTTCCATGAGGAAACAAAGGCACGCACAGCTTAAGTCACTTGTCCACGGTGAAACAGTGACCAAGCCACCACTTGAAACCAGGCATTCTGACTCTAGGGCACCCGGCCAAAGCCGCTTCTATGTGAGGTGTCTCTGTGTACAGTGGGAGTGAGGACCAGCATCTGTGCCCATCTGTCCAGGTCACTGTGCATTAACAGAAGGGCGATAATAAACACGTTTTACAAACACAGGTTCCCGATTCTCAAATCTCAAGTTGGATGATGGGTTGACCCCAGGAAGTCAAGCAGAAGATGCCCGTACCCGCAATTATCAGGCGGTACCTTGAATCAGGCCCAGAAGTCTAACATAACCCTCTTTCTGGTGATTTTCAAAAATCCAGTGTGTGATTTAAGCTACTCACTTTTTGACTTTAAAGGCGTTGTATGGTAGATTCTTGAACACCTGGCAGCATTGTATGGCTTTCTTTTCCTAAAAATCAATCCCTGGGGAGGAGATGGCTAAACTGAGAAACTGGGCATCTCACAAAGAATGTGTCTGGACGCTAAGAAATAGACTCCAGCTGTCACAGTTGTAATGAGCGTTTCCAAGCCCAGCTCGGCCAGCCTCCCCATCCCCATTCGCACTTGGGGAATGTAACCTTTGTGCATTCTGAGTGACAGCGGGATAACCACAGGGTGTTATTACCACGTGATTTCAGCAGTCAAAGGGAGCTTGTGATGCTAAGCTCTCTCTTAAAAACCATCCCTTTGTCCAACTGCACATTAATCCCAGGCAGAAGCAGCAGAGAGCATCTTTCAGGGTCAAGAACTACTGAGATCTTGACCCTGAGCAAAACTATACTTCCATTCAGCCGCGGAACCTGAAGTCTGAGCCCTAATCTTGCCTGGTTTCCTGAAGTCCATCATTAGGAACACACTGGACTATTGTCTAAAGAAGATACACACACAATTATGATCGGAAATGAGATCCACTTTGCAGAAGGAGAATTAAAATGTACTGTGTGGGGTTTATGCCTCTCTGGGTGCTACAGCTCCAAGCAGTGCCTACTTTTCTAGTTCGCATGGAAACCGCTCCTGCTCCTGGGGCGGCTGAGGAGCCCAGGGCATCTCTCAGGCCTTCTCCACGCCTAGTAGGCTGTCTGGACATGCTCACCTGGAATGGGTTAGTGTTCTAACCCGAATAAAAAACCCCCTTGTTTCTCAGCTGCAAGCCAAGTTCTCTAGAGCTTCGGTAATACTCCATTGTTCCAACCTATTGGCCAAACACATAACTCTTGGGAGCTCTGATGGTTAACCAGCGCTGCTCCTCTTGTGCCCTGCCCCACACCCCCGTCTGCAGGTGGGACTTGGGAAGAGGGTGATCAGAGAGGAGTTCTGGGCAGTCTTCCTTACCCTCGCCAGAGAACTTGGGTTTGCTAGTGGGAGATCTTCAAACACACTTTGAAACCTGAAGAAAATTCAGTGGTTGGATGCGAACAAAAGTTGCTTGACGATTTAAATATTTTAAAATGCATGGTAACTCACATTAATTAGAGATTTTTTATTTGGGTGATAGAACTTGAAAGTTTTTGCCTTGCGTTAGAGATGCTTCTTATTGTCAAAAATAAACATTATGTCATTTTAACAAAACAAAAGTCAGAGGAAAAGACAACAGTGTGAGTGTTACCAGAGAGGAAGAGAGAAAAGGGGGTCAAATGTCTGGAGACAGAAGGGGACTAGATTTTGCAAGGGGTGAACATACACAATGCAACGCACAGATGATAGATCATAGATATGTACACCCAAAACTTACATAATCTTATTAATGAATGCCACCCCAATAAATTTTTAAAAAATAAGCAAGTCATTTTAGAACTTGTCTTTACAAATATACACAATGAATAATTGCAGTGAAACAAGTGATCAAGATTCAGCAGTTGAGGCACAGGTGTCACGATTGTGACAACCTCACAGGGGGCCCTGAAGACCGGCAGCTAGCTGCATTCTCTGTCATGTTCCTCGGAGCATGGGAGACAGGCTGGCTGACGCCTGGTAAATGCTTGCCAACTTTCACAAACTAAGCAGATCGACCTTTGTATTAGGAGATAGGAATTGGATGTTTTCTTTAGAAAAGGCAATAACCTCAAGCGAGCCACTTTTCCTACACCAAATGGAGGGAAATAAACATTAATTGGACTCGAGAACTTTTTCTCACGTTGAGTTGAACACAGCAGACCGGGAAGCTATAGCGATTGTCACCCCTGGGATTCTGTTCTCAAGTATGTGTGCCACTTCTGATTTTATTTGTGAAAAGGAGGCTTAGATGCCAAACATTAACCTAGCAAGAGATAAATCTAAAAATCAACTTATTTTTAACGTCATCGTAAAAGTAAACGTCATCTCCTCCAGTTGTGAGAGAGAAAAATAAAAGTTTGATTTCTCTGTCATTCAATGTTCCCCTTCAGCAGTTCCCCTAGTAGTAGTACGAGTTATTATAACCATATAGCATAAACTATTAGATGAAGCGATGAAATACACGTGTAGAAAGTGAAAGGAGTGTGTTGTTTCAATGAAAACTAATTTGTATGCTTTGGAAAGCCTCAAAGGTAAGTTTGTTTGTTTGTTTTTAACAGACAACTGGAAAACTGGTGGATAAAAAAAATTCATGAAGGATAAATACTCAACTTGCCTCATAAATTTTATTTAAAAAAATTCTCTGAAACTGGACTTTTATAACTTAATAGTATTGATGTGTTGTGGCATTTATGTGTGATGGATAAAATGGAACTTCAGCCAGTGGAGCAGTCGTCGACTACATGATCAAATTTTGGTGAATAAATTTACATTTACATATTCTAAGTTAAATAAAACATTTATGTACCAGGATTGACAGCTTTTTCAATTAACAGACTTTTTGAAGGTCTCAACTGAATCAGATGGCAGGATTGTAGCAGATTGCTAAAAATGAGTTTAATAATGGAATTGAAACTGAATATCAAAATTGCAGTTCAGGGTTTGGGGAACAGTTAAATCTACAACACAGTAATTTAATAGCAGTTTATAGTGTCAGTTTAAGCGATGCTGCTGTTCAATGGTGTATTGGTGAAGACTTGGCACAGGTTTAAACTTGATTTAGCTCCAATGATTTAGTAAACAATTATCACACAAATGATACATGCCACCTTGCTCTCTTGTTTAATCAGCATCTGAACTCAAAAAGCCACTTGCCTCTTCCCCACATCTTAGTATTGAAATTCTGCCTGTCCTTCAAAAACCAGCGCCAAGTATCACCTTTACTGAAGGCTTTTCTAGGTTCTCCATGTGAAATTGTGGTGGACTCGTGAAACTTGTTTGTTGATGATACGTCAGATTATTATCTCCTGTTTGCCTGAGTTAGAGTTGGTCCAGGAGTTATATGACGGATGATGCATCTGCAGAAGTACTTGCGTTCGTGTGTGTGTATGTCTGTGTGTAGTACCAAATCCTCAGTTTTTCTGAAACACACTGCTTTAGCACTTAAGAGAGCACATACTGAAATACCAGGAAGCAGCAAGAACTCTGATTTATGCACCCGGAGAGATAACAATCATCCACAAACAGATATATTATTTGAGAAAAAAAAAAGCACATTAATATTCTGCTGCAAAGTGACTGCTTGTGTATATATATTGCACTATATACTTTGGCAAAACATTTTGTTTAAACTTAGCCTTTTGTTTTGCCAGAATATTAAATAATGCTTGTCTTAATTTATAATCATTTTCTGGGGGCATGAGGAATGATTGTTTTAATAATATTAAGATAGAATTCTTGGTTGGGAGGAAGTGTTGGTAATTTATATTAAATTATAATGTCAAGTATTACAATTTATACTAAAAGATTGAAAATAGAAATGTGGTGATTACTTGAAAAGCTGTAAAATTTAGATGCCCACCTCCTCTGATAAGGCATGGGGGAGCTAATTTTAACTCAAATATAATCTCCATGTCTCAGAGTTTAATTTTCTATGACATTAACCAATTTTATATAGTGAATTTCGTGGCTTTGTAATCATATTGCATTGATCTAGCAATTAAGTAGAAATGATTGTGCCTGCGTCTATAGGACTGGTAGCTAGTTGCTTCATTATATTGGATCACAGAAACTGTCAAAACCTTTTGTAAACACATTCCAAATCTCAAAAATGTCTTTAAAAATGAACTGTTTCTCTTTTTTTGTTTAAGAATTTCAGCAGGGCTGGCATGTTGCTTTACTAAAAAGGGGGTCCTTAGGGAGACTCACTCTGAGCTGAATGAGGCCTCACTACCTAGCTGCCACAGTCTGGATTTGGTGGCCCTGCTAAATGACTTCTTCACTTAGTGTGTAGAAAAATGAGTTCTGTGAACTTAAATTCATAGCCCTGTCCAAGGGGACTTCAAACATAAAGAAAAGGCAGAAGCTAGCTGAGGTTTAAGAGGTTCGTTTAGGAGAAAAATGAGGTGTTAAACAGTTAGACATTGCCATCAGGTTTTTAGCATTGATTAATAGTTCTAAATCACTCGGGTCTGAGGTCTAGAATATAACAGTTATCCAGCTCCCTGACAGTAACGTTAAGTAGCCAACTTCAGTTTTCTTGCTTGTTAATTTTCAGTCCATGTATTTTAGGTGTTTGGCTAAGGATTTTGTCAAAATATCTTTTCTCATTTCTTGCAAATTCTGAGTTTGCTTTAGAAATAGATACTTAGAGTTAGCTTTTTCTTATTTTCTCTCATTTAAAGTAATGAAGTAACATATCCTTTGTGCATTAAAAACTGTAATATGCATAATTTATTCAAAAGTAAAGAGTGCTCTGGAAATATTTACATGCTTGGAATCTAAGGCCATGCGTACAGATGTAGTCTCTACACATACTCCATACTGAAACTACTGAAACAATATTGGAATTTCAGAAATGAAATACAAAAGATATTTATAAAATTACACATGGCATTTGCTATTGAAACTATGGAAATATTTCAGTTGCTGTCTTAATAGAGGCTACAGCTCTTACACCATAAAGGTCTTGTGTTGATTTGAAGGCATTCATAGATTTTAAATGATTACCAATATAGCTATTTGTGTTTTCTGGGCAGTTTAATTCACTTATAATATTTATAAGACAGTGAAAAATTACAAATACTTTATACTCAAAAACAATAACAATATTTTTACTGTAAATACAGCATGCACTACTTTAGAGGGCAGATCACAAGACTGAGTTCCCGGTGATGAGAGGGGAGGTCATTGTTCATTTGTCTGAAGGCAGAGTTTATTTCAGCCCCTGGAGATACTTGCTTTACAGACACACATAGGGCAACCTCCTTGCTTGAACCAAATCTCATGATTTGCAGTAGCACAGAACAACAGAGAAAAATGAAAGCAGAGAAAACAGAAGACATCATAAAGGGGATGAATGTAAAGGGAGCGAGAGAAGGGACAAAAAAAAATCTTGAACTTGAGATTTTAAGCCTGCAAATCGGGGCATCAAGGGAGAAATCGGGTTGGGTGAAGAGTGACAGCTGGATTTTACAGCTCTGACTGGGTGTGGTCCACCGCCCTGACTTCGCGTTCACTGATCCTTTCTTCTGCTACATCTAGTGTGTTTTCAAGCCCCTCTGTTTTTCAGTGTAGTTATGGTATTCTTCACCTCTGTGACACTTATTTAATATTGTCTTATACTTTCTCTTTGTCGAAGTTCTCACTGCGTTCATTCATTCTCCTCTGAGCTCAGCGAGCATCTTTATGACCATTATTTTGAATTCTTTATCAGGTGAGTCACTTATCTCTTTTTCATTAAAGTCTTTTTCTGAGGTCTTGTCTTTGTCTTTCATTTGGAACCTATTTCTCTTTCTTCATTTGCCTTGACTCTCTCTGTTGGTTTCTCTGCATTAGATAAAACAGCCACCTCTCCCAGTCTTTAAGGAGTGGCCTCATGTAGGAAATGAATCTCACTGTTCACCCTCCCCTAGCTTTTGGTTGTCTCTCAGACATTCATGATTATCCAAAGTGCCTACTTTACTTGTAGTGGTTTCCAGTAGCTGAGGGTGTGCCAAGACTTATCAGTGCCCTAGAGGGAAGGAGCTCAGTCAGCACCTAGATTCAGGCTGATTGGAAGCCAGATCTTCAGACAGCAGCCTTTAAAGTTTGCAAATCTACCTCTTTCAGGGGGAGACTAGGAGATGGGTGTTTCTTTCTGCTTCCAGTTCCCTGAGCCCCAGGGTGATCACCACTTAAGAACTATTTTTTTCTTTGCTACCATCCCATTGAGCTCATGAACTCAAGCTTCACTGGCTACTAGAGCCAGGTGATCAAGGGGTGTCCCCAGGGTGGCAGCCACAAAAACCAGGGCACTATATATAAAAAACCAGGGCACCAGACCCGTGGACAAGTTCCACACCAGGAGATTCCAGTGCTCTGAAACATAGTAGAGGGAGAATGCAGAGGTGGTGCCTGCCAGACTCCATCCCTGGAGGGCGTTTTGGGAGGCCCCTCAGTGTGTGTGCAAAGTTAGATGCCTGCACCTCAGGCTGACACTTTGAGATAAGCAAACAAGCCTCTATCACAGAAAGTCCAGGAACTCTTTTGGAGTAAGTCTGCACCTGAACCACTTTTCAGTTCTCTATAGTCTAGTGGGTTCCCTGGATACAAGTTCATCTCTCAGGTGCAGGTCTTAAAATTCAGGATGCCAACTGTGAGGAAAGAACCTTTCACCCCTCGGGGAGAAACTTGAGTTTATGGGTTCCCTCCCAACTGTGGGTTGTGTAGGGGGTGGAGATATGGTGAGATCGTGTCTTGGCCCAATCTGTAGGAGTTGCTCAGCTAGTTTGGGTGTTTTTTTTCCAGAGTAAATTGTTTCATACATAGCTGTTGATTCACTGTCTGTGAGATGAGGTGAGTTCAGGATCCTCCTACGTTGCCATCTTGAACTGGAACTGACAAGTTGGTTTTAGAGATGTTACAGTTGCAGTAATGAGGGGGACAGGGACCAGGAAGGTATGAAGAGGTGAAGCACAGGTGATTTTTAGGGCAGTGAAAGTATTCTGCATGATAGTACTGACATGATGGATACATGACATCTCACATTTGTCAAAATCCATAGAACCATACAATATGAAGAGTGACGCCTAGTGTAAACTGTAGAGTCTAGTTAACGACGATGTGCCAACATTAGCTCATCAATTCTACCACACTAATATAAGATGTTAGTAGGAGAAACTGTATGGGTCTCTGTGGGTAGTATGGTAACTGCTTTCTGCTCATTTTTTTCTATAAACCTAAAACTGCTCTAAAAAATGAAGTCTATTAATTATTTTTAAAAATTGCAGTGATACATAAAGATAAAGATGGCTAGTAGGTAAAAAGGGGGTTGATATTATAAATACAGTGCAAAAGTCATCCATATAGAGGGACTTTGTGGGCTTCAGGAGTGAACGAGCTCCTACTATGGGAGTGATAAAAGGGAAGACATGAAGGCCCAGCACCAAGTCTCCCGATGTTCCTATATAAGGTACCGGCTCACGACAAGGAAATGGCGAGGATGAAAAAGGAATGACACTAAAAATTGGAGGAGAATACATGTCACATCGCATCACAGCAGCCAAGAGGGAGATGACTTTGAAAGGTTATGACTGATGCTCCAAAGAAGTGAAAAATAATGAGGACTTATAATGCTCATTAAATCAAATGGTTAAGAGGGAAGAAATCTGTCAGAGAGAGTAGTTTCAATACCATCCTGGTTGGAGCTGGGTTATAGAGGTGAAGACTCGGTTGATCTGGAAATGGAAGTTAGAAGTAAAGATTTATTTTAAGAAGTAAACAGCTTTCCTTTTAGGGCATTGAGGAATGATATTTTTTCTTTTTCTTTTTAAATCTGTTTATAGGAAGAGGCTAAAGAGCCAAAATGCTGGTAGAAGAAGCTGGACATTTTGGAGAAATGATAGGAAATGATAGAAATGGACCCAAGACCCTGATTAAGAAGTAGCCATTGAATCAGAAAGAATTGGAATACAGATGAACAGAAAAGTATATAAAGTGGTTTTAGCATGCTTGTCGTCAGAGATTTGGGCTTGCAAAGAAAGTAGATGGGGAGATTAAAATTATATCATCTCTGGCTTTAATAAAGTAGGAGTTCCACTTTATTAATTGTTTGGTGTTGGACCATGGCTAAGGTGAAGTTTGAGGCATTTTCATTTGAAGTCCCCCACTGAATATGCTACATCATTTTTAATTCCAAGGAGCCCATAGAATGATCATGCATGACCCAGTTATTTTTCAAAGGAGAATGGCGTAAAGAGTGGATTGCCTGAGGTCACATAGATATTAAGGGCTGAGACAAGACTGTAATGAAAGCCTTATCTCGTGCAGTCTTGCATTTCCTCTATGTTACTTCAGGTATGGAGAACTTGAGCTGACCCAGTGAGATGTCTGATAGGCAGCTATAGACTGATTGCTGGTATTGGAATTAGAGGTGAGAGCTAAAAGCAAAGTTCTTTTTTTATTGAAATGTAATTCATACTCCATAAAATTTGCCCCTTAAAAGTATACAATTGAGGGGTTTTAGTACATTCACAGGTTTGTGCAACTGTCATCACTATAATTTCAGAACATTTTCATCACTCCAGAAGGAGAGCCATTCCACATTAGCCCACCACAGCCACCACCACCAAAGTATGTGGCAGCAGCTTATCTACTTTCTGTCTCTGGATTTGGCTATTCCTGACATTTCATGTATGTGGCATTTTGTGTCTGGCTTCTTTTACTTACCATAAGGTTTTCAAGGGTTTCTTTATGTCGTTGCATATTGTTAGTACTTCATTTCTTTTTGTGGCAAAATAGTGTTCTCCATTGTATGGATCTGCCACATTTTGTTTATCCATGTATCAGTTGGTAGACATTTAGGTAGTTTCCACTTTTTGTCTTTTATGAATAATACTACTATGAACATTCATATACAAGTTTTTGTATAGAAATGTTTTCAGTTCTCTTGGTATACATCTAGGAATGGAATTGCTGAATCATCCAAATAGATTAGATAGATTGATCAGTTGATCAATCGATCGGTTATTTCCTACCTTACAAAAGAAAGGCACACATCTTGCCTCTTCAGAGTGTCACTGTGAGACATGCTCTTTGGTATGAAAAAATCTCAAGGACACAAACCAAGGAGACAGCATTTATTGAAGAAATAAACCAAACTAGACACATGGTCTCCCAAGGAACTGTCCAGAGACCCTCAGTGAGAATGTGAAAGGCAGCTGCTCCTTGTTTCCTATAGACATGGTCTTCATGGCAAGGCTCTGTTGGCTCCTTTGGTCTTTATCTGTGAACAGAAGGCCAGAAGTGAAATGCCATCATGAGGATATATATTAACATATATATTTTAGTTGAAATTTTAAGTCAGAATTTTTTTTCTGATTCAATTGATTAGTTAAAAAGTTAAGGCAGGTGTTGTCAGGTTTTATGACAGAAAATCTTTCAAAACTTGAGTAAGCTAAATCTGCCACTCCAAGGTTTGGAAAAACACTAAGCATGTGATACACAGTGACTTTCACACACCCAGAGAGCCTCATGCACCAAGAATATGGTGTGAGCAAGGTAACCCTTTTATCAAACAATAATGTAATAGCAATAGTGTATTAAAAATGAAAACCGTTTTTATTTTCCCCAAACCTTTCAGAGTGTATCAGGTGAAAAAGGCTCATCTAAATGAAAACATAGTCTGAAAAACTAGAAGTTATTTGAAACTTTTCGATACAGGTTTTAAGCATATTTCCTAGAAGTTTGGAAAGTAATTATTCTGATTAATAGTTAGCAAATTGTTTGCAAGTCAGTGGTTTCTTTTTCTTTGCTTTCAGGAAACTTTGAAAAGGTCTTGATTGAGAATGTGAACAGATAGATGATCCTAAATAACTTTACTATGAGAGAACTGTATTATTTTTTGGCGCATGGTTCAGAGATCCAACAAATTGATGGATATTGCTCTGACAAACTTTATATTCTCATTTATTATCTGAACTACATTTCTCAAGACTTAAGCTATACAAATGAGCAGTAGGAATAGAAATGAAGCTGAATCCTGTCTCAATCTAGCAGTAGGTAATATTCTTCCACAATCATATGAACCAATGGGCCAGGGGAGGACTGAGCTCCATCTCCCTCATTAAAAACTTTATTTCTAACAAATTTTAATAATTTTTTAGAAATTTGTTTAACATACATTTTTGGAATTATTAAAAACATACATTTTTGGTAATAGTTAAGTAATTATCAAATTATTAAATAAATTTGGTAATTACTTAACAATTACCAAAATGTATATTTTTAATCCATTGTATAGCACTAGTAATTGTATTGAAAACTCAGTCTAGAACTTTTAACAGTTATAGCCATATAGTCACATAATATTAATTTCAATTTCTATTCATTGTTTTTGTGACATATGATAGGGTGATCAATAAAAGTCTTTCAAACAAAAATACATTAAGTTAGGGTTAAATTATGTCTGGGTCAAATGGAATGGAAAACAAGTTTAAATTTAAAATAATGATGTAAAATTTCTGACTTAGAAAAATATTTGTTGATATATTTCTTAAAGTGGGTGGTGACAAGCATCCACTTATACTTAGAATCCAGTGACTACATTAAAAGAATGATGTAAATTTATTTTTAAATGTCAATATTTACAATATGCCAGAAATTATATCCTTTACAATTACTTAACCTTATTACCAAAAAATCACCTTACCTTAAAAATATATTGAAACTAAAGCAATTTACAGGTTCAGTGCAATCCCTATCAAAATCCCAATGATATTTCTTGCAGAAGCAGGAAAACTCATCCTAAAATTTTTATAGAATCCTAAGAGATCTCAAATAGCCAAAATAACCTTGAAAGGGAAGAACAGAGTTGGAGGACTCACACTTCCTGATCTCAAAACTTGCTACAAAACTACAGTAATCAAAACAGTATGGTATTGGCATAAAGACAGACATGTAGAGCAATGGAATAGAGCAGAGAACCCAAAAATAAACCCCCGTATAACGGCCAAATGATTTTTGACAAGGGTGCCAAAACCCTTTAAAAGGGAAAATACCATCTTTTCAGCAGATGTGGAGAAAACTAAATTTCCACGTGCAAAAGAAAAATGGACCCTTACCATACAGCATATAGCACAGTGGATCATAGTCCTAAATATGAGAGCTAAAACTATAAATCTTGTAGAAGAAAACATGGGGAGAAAACATGACATTGGATTTGGCAGTGGTTTTTTGGATATGACACTAAAAGCTCAAGCAACAAAAGATAGCATAGATAAATTGTATTTCTTCAAAATTAAAATATTTGTACATCAAAAGATACTATCAACAGGGTAAAAATGCAATGCCCAGAATAGGAAAACATATTTGCAAATCATATCTGATAAGGGATTAATATCCAGAATACATAACTCCTACAACTCAGCAACAGCAAAACCCAATTCAGGAGTCAGTAAAAGACTTAAATATGATTTCTCAAAGAAGATATACAAATGGCCATTAAGCACATGAAAAGTTTCTCAACATTTCTAACCATCAAGAAAATGTAAATCAAAACCACAAAGATGCTAATCGATACCCATTGGATAGGTGCTGTTAAAAACAAAGCAAACAAACAAAAACCAGAAAATAACAAGTGTCACTGAGAATGTGGAGAGATTAGAACCTTCGTGCTTTGCTGGTGGGCAAATATAAGAGTATAGCTATTGTAGGAGACAGTATGGAAGTTGCTTAGAAATTTAAACAGAGAATTACCATATAATCCAGCAATTCCACTTCTGGATTATGTACCCAAAAGAACTGAAAGCAAGGACTTGAACAGATATTCAGACACCAATATTCACAGTAGCCAAAAGATGGGAACAACCCATGTCTGCCAGTGGATGAATGGATAAGCAAAATAAGCAACATACATAGGATGAAATACTCGGCCTTAAAAAGGAGTGAAATTCTGATAATTGCTACAACATGGACGAACCTTGGAAATACTATGCTAAGGAAGATAAGGCAGAATCAAAAGGGTTTATGTATTCCTTTATTCCATTTCTGTGAAGCAACTAAAATAGATAAATTCTGTTTTAGAGACTGAAATAGGAAAACGATTGACAGGGTTGGAGGCAGGGGGAATGGAGAGTTATCATTTATGGGAACAGTTTCAGTTCAGGATGATGAAAAAGTTCTGGACATGGATAGTGAGATGATTCTATATACTGAATGCCACCGAATCGTACAGTTAAAATGGTAAATTTTCTGTTTTGTATGTTTTACCAGAATGAAATTAATAAAAATATACTGAGATAGTTTTCCAGATTTTTAGATGCACAGTTTTTCAAGTTTCTCTTAGCCCATATACGCAGAGTTATTCACATGAGTACTGGAAGAACACCTGTCTAGGGTCCTTCAGTCTGAGACCAGCCCTCTGCTCACACTTCATTTTTCTTGCTCCAGCCACCTGGAAATTCACATCTGCTACAATTATGTACAAGTTTGTTCCAAATACCTTTAATGCCTCTTCTCCGCCCACAGAATTGATGGGCGAAATCCAATACTTCAAGGCCCAGCCCAAGTGCCCACCGCCTTTGGGAAAGCTGAGGTGGCTCCTGTAGACAGAACCCATCTCTCCCACTAGCATGCTCCCAAAGAACTTTTCCACCCCTCTGATGGACCCCAAGCCTGTCCCCAGACCCCAGAAGGTACCCCAAAATGGTACCTTCTTCACCCCTTTAAATAGCACAGAGCATAATTTGAAACAGGGTGTTAGTAAATAGTTCAATAACTGAATCTAAAAAAAAAAAAGTTATTCTTTTCTTATAATCCTCCTCCGAGAGAGTAGATGGAGCCTTTCCCCACTTTCCAGAACAAGGAAATAACAACAACAAAAAAATGTCACACCTTGCCCAGGCAACAGCTACCGCATGGCTGATGGGGATGGAGGACAGCATCCAAACTCTGCTGCCTTCCGTTGACCCTGGTCCAGGAGCCAGGCGTGCAGTCTTACTGTCAAAACGTTAACAGCATTGCTTTGTTGGTTATAGAACACATGTTCTCAAATTTTTGCCATAGATCCTGTCCATAAATGAAATGATCTTCTGCATATTTCTGCTACCTTTTGCATAATAATCCCCCCCGCCACTGCTCCAACCCCAGGAGGTTGGGAACAGTTGTGTCATTAATGAACGATAGCAGGTCCTACCCAGTGACCCCCAAATGGAAGGCTCATTATTTCATTACTGGTCTCCAGAGCTATTTGGTCCCCTAACACCGTAGCACAGGATCTGGGCCGAAGAGTCTTGGCCTTGAACTACAAAAAAATATAAGTAGTCCTGAATGCAATTTGGAGTGATTATGTTCTATTGTGCCAAGAATTTCTTATTAAAAATCAATTTAATTGTGCATGCGCCATCTGGTCGGTATTATGATCTTTTATGTGAGGGAAACACGAGTTTGAATTTACCTGACGTTCCGTAGTTTGAGCATGTAATCTTGCAGAAACAGAGTCATTTTGTAGCACAGAAAAATTAGTAATTAAGGAAACTTTAAAAATGTTTACCAGACTTGCCTTTACTAATTTTTGTGACCTTTTGGCTGTAAGATTAGATTTCTTGCATCATTTCGGGTTCTAATGGAAAAGAAAATGCTAAAGTAAGAAATGTATATGTGGCTGTCATATGCTACATTTATTTGCATGTAAAATTTCTATTTCATACTTTTCAGATTCTAATTCTTTTCACATAACTTAGCTTGTCACATTAGCATTAATTTGCATTGTTGTTGTTTTTTTATTCAAGGAGTTTGGATAATGAAAGCTGAGGGATTTATTTTTTATTGTCTACTGAATCTGTTTCAACCAAATTAGCAAAAGATTGAAATATTTTTGCTCAGAGTCTTAAACAGGAAAGTGTTTCAAACCAGACTGACTGCATTTTGTTGTGCAAAATGGGGAAGATTTTTGCAGCTTGCTGTTCAGAACAGTTTATTCTCTAATTTATTTATTCTCCTGACTGAACTCTTCTTGAGAATTTTATTAACATTTAATAATAGGAAATCATTCGACTCTTTCAGCCTTTGTAAAGTTTTTGTCTTAAAGATGAAATTTATTTTAAAATCCCTCTTATAAGCCAATCAGACACAAATAAACGGTTATAAGGAACTCTCGAACAAATCTTTCTAGTATCTGTCTTTTTCTTTGGGGCGACAATAGCATCGCTGTGATAGTATTAGGTTTCCTTTTATTCAAATGAACTGTTTTCAAGATTGATGATTATTAGCAAAACTTGATTTTTATTACTCTGCTAAGACAAGATAGAAACATGATACCTGAAAACTTTAATTTCCCATGAACTATTTTATAGTAAAAAATTATTCAGTGCTAAGTATTCTGATGCTCAAATTGTAAAAGTAATCTTTAGTCCCAACTAAACTTAATACTCAGATTTTTTTTTAATTGTAATGATAGTTATTATATATGTGTAATTGCAATCACTAGGTTCTTCTCTTTAGTGAAATATGTACTTTTCTTTATCTATGGGCATCTTGAACCATATGACATTGAGGGACCTCCTGAACTGAGATTCAATTTTTTTTGTTGTTCTTCTTCAGTTGGGCTTGTTGGGAATCTGTGGCCTGACAGGCTGTCAAGAGCAGGATCATCCTCTTTCTCTTCCCTTTCTTCTACTTCTTTACTTTCTTCTTCTAGTTCAGGAATTTTCTTTTTTTCTCTTTCTTCATTGGAGGTTCATGTTCTCCAAGCATCTTTTTTTCAGACAAGCGTAAGTAATTTCAGGGTCTGCTTTCCCCATATCCGTGACACTCAGATTTATCAGAGCAGTTTTGCCTTTGGATGAGCTCAGCCGCTCGCCCCGTAGCGATGCTTGCTGTTATCTCTCTACTAAATAGCTCTCCGCTGTTTATCACCCTGGTACAGTTTTATGCAGAGTCCTAAATCAAAAAGAAAATAAACGCAACCCCTTTATTCTCCCTGGCATCTGTATTTTTCATTAGGATAACCTTATTTTTTTTGTCTAGGTTATAGAATCTTAACTATATTCTTTTAAAGAATCTGCAGCACTTTGGTTCTTAGTCATACCCCCTAAGGTACCTAAGTGATCAGGATGGTGAAAAGAGCACAGAGCCTGTTCTTTCTCCAGACCCCTTAAGCATCCCTAGTCTTTTGGGCCTTTGCTCATTGTCTGTCTGTTCCCTAATATAAAAGGATCCTTAGGCTCCCTTATATGGCATCTATAGGCTTAAGAGTTAGATGGTTTTCATAATACATTTTTGATGTGTTTATAGGCTTGTAATTGAGAAGTACCTTGTTGATGTTACAAATTTAAAATAGCAACGCTCTAAGTTGGTAGCCACAAATACTGATTCGATTCTGAATTGCCATTGATGCTTTAAAGCAGAAGTCCCCAACCCCTGGGCTGCAGACCAGTACTGGTCCATGGCCTATTAGGAACTGGGCCTCATAGCAGGAGGTGAGCAGTGGGCCAGCGAGTGAAGCTCCATCTGTATCTGCAGCCTCTCCCCATCTCCAGCATCACCGCTCAGCTCCACCTCAGCTCATCAGGCATTAGGTTCTCACAGGAGCACCAGTCCCTGGTGCCAAAAAGGTTGGGGACTGCTGTTTTGGAGAATCTCTTATTTGTTATGTTGGATCTACTAACTACAGTCTATTAAACAGCAACTTGGCACGAGCCACAATGCTTTTCATCTTCTCTGTGCCCTGATTTTCCTATTTGTGAAATAGATAAAATGCCTACGAGGTTTAAATTAGATAATCCACTCAGAGTGGCACTGATTCTTGGCACAGAGTAAGTGTTAAATGTATGTTGGCTTTTATTACCGTCATCAAAACCAGCAAAAATGACAACTCTGCATTGTGTGGCTTTCTTTCCATTTATTTATTCATTTAAAAATGAGGCTTGCGGGGATTAACAAAGATTCCCATGCTCGCACAGCAATTAATGCTCGAACTAGGACGAAACCTGTTTGGCCAATTCCACAATCTGTCCTATGTTCACATTTATGTGTCACTTGCTCTTTAATGGTAAGTGTTCATACTATTCATCATTTATTTAGCACCTGCTGTATGCCGAGGACTATGCTAGATCCTGGCCACTTAGTAGTGAGTGCGATCGATGTAATCTTTGGCTGCATGCATCTGACAAATGGGTAAACCAAAAATTTTAGGATGTGACAAGCTAAGAGAGAAATGAGCTTGGTGCAATGAGAGGGAATAGCAAGGTCTTTTCGTAATTCTTTAAAGTAATGCTCATTTGTTGTAATGATAATGGGAATGTATAACGAAAAAATATTTACCCTCATCTGCCTCCAGGTAATCAATGGGAACAGCTCAGCTAGCCTTTCTACCTTTCTTTGCACTCGTACAAAACATTGGATCCACTACCCATTATTCTATAACTTTAATATTTTTGTTTGTTTCCCTCAAAAAGTCTTTAGAAGTTTAACAAGTACATGGTGTTTGCTGCTGGAGTTGTACCTGTTCAGAACTGGCTCCGAACGAGGAAACTCTCTGAAGGTCTTAGAGAGGAAGCCCGCCCACGTATTACAATAATCTCCATTTAATTTTGGCCAGTTGACCTCATAACTTATTAGACAAAAGATACTTTGGAAAGTGTTTTGGGTATCTTGCTGTACTACTATTGTTATTGTTATTTTGATAACCACTGCTCTGTAATAGTACTCCTGATTTTTCCCCCTTGATTTTCTATCGGCCTACATACCTACCAACTTATGTTTTTCTTTTCTTTTCTTCTTTTTTTTTTTTGGTTTTGGGGGTTTTGTTGTTGTTTTTTGGTTTTTTGGTTTTTTGGTTTTGGAGGGTTTCTTTTTTTTTGCTTTTCGTCAATCTAATACCTTTTCTTTGGCATATGTTTCTTCATTCATATACACTAGATTTAACATTTTAAAAGAAAAGTACTAAATATTTCATAGACTTGGTACAGTTACCTCCTAATAAAGAACTTCAAGGGATTTTTTTCCCCCTATGCTTTCTGCTTTTTTTGTTTTGTTTTGTTTTTCCACTATTAAGAATATTACAAAACAAGATATCTTTTTAATATAAAGGTGATTTATTTATGAGAAATGGATTTCTAAAACTAGAATTTCATCTAAAACTAGATGAAGTAGATGCTTAATTTTTCACCTAATACATATTGCCAGATCAAATTCCAAAAAGATTGTAGCACTTGGCCTTTTAAACAGATATGGTTAATGCCAGGTAGTCAGCTCAGACGTGATGTGCAAATCAGGAGATCATGATGTTGTTGTCTCTTCAGCAAGAAACCGTATAGGGCTAATTCACTTAATTATCCTCTCTCAGGTACTTTTCCACTTCAGCCCTTCACTGTGGGTCATGGAGGAACGGGTCCTCCCACTCCTGAGTGAAGCAGTCACCTAAGCATGTCAGCTGTGAGTCGAGAATCTGAGTGGCAGCAGGTAGAGGACACTGAGGTCGTGCAGTGGTGGCTGGGACCTCTACACAGGAGTCTGTACAATTAACCAAGACGGTTACTGCATTTTTGGCAGCAAGGCAGCAGTTAAAGCAAAGAAGGATTTTTTTTTTTTTTTCCGAGAAGGAAAAGCCATTTAATAAGTTTGGGTCAGTTTGTTCATAACAGCACTACGTTTGAAGACCAAAAACCCCAGGAGCTTGGCAAGCCATCAGCGCTTGGCCGGTCTTCCCACCAACTCACCAGGTCTGAGGCTGTCCAGGCAGAACCTGGCTCCCTCCACTTCGACCGTATTCATTTAAAAGCATTCCTAGTTAAAAACCAAGTAAAGGCAGAGGAATCTTTCCCTCCATTAATCCAGAAAAGTAAAATTTAGTGGCTATAGGCAAGCCGTGATCCAAGTAACTGCACATGGCGTGGGGTAGGGGCTGCCTGGCCATCTGTTTTCACTGAGGCTTGTGTGTTTGGTGTATGCAGCTTAGAACTTGGGGTCCACCAGAAATAACATTAATTTTTAGGAATGGGGCAGTGCTTTTTCTTTCTCTCAATCTCTCTCTCTCTCTCTTTTTTTTTGGTATATAAACTAACATTTGTATATAACTAGCTAGTGTGAAAGTCTGATTTTATAGTGTGTCAAGGAGCCATCGTGTACCTGTCTCATGAATAAATAAAATAAAAACTAAGTACATTTGTATAAATATTTAAAAATACAGTGTGTTCTCATATTTTTCCATTTCACCTATGGAAATCTTGCCAAAATGAAATCAAGTTGGAGTGTTTACAACATAAGAGAAAACCAGCTTATGGATTTTGAAATTAGGGGATGGATTTTTTTGTTTGTTTTTTCTGTTTATTTTGGTTTTATTATTTTTTTTTCTCTATCGAATAAATATTTTCAATGAAATAAACAATCTGATCATCTGGTGATGGATTATTTGAGTGAAGATAGAAATTGAACTGGAAATGTTGAGAATGAGCTTGTTTATACTTTTCAAAAAAACTACAGCACCTGCAACTGATAAAAATTAGTACAAACATATCAAAAAATGTTTGAGGGAACATGTAGCCAAGCCAGCGCTAGTTTGGACAGAATCAGAACACTGTCTGTTTAGAGGAAATATCCCAGCATTTGGCTAATCAAGAATGTTAATCCGAAGTGAAGACTGAAATTTTCGTATGTGGTTCGGGGTCACCTGGGACAAAGGTTACTGCTGAGGAAGAGATGCTTGATTTCTTAGGATTTTTTTCCCCTTGTCGTATATTTTTAACCACTTGAGTGTCTTAGTGATGCAAAATTCACTCTCGGTCTTTAAAGTAATTTCTCATTAATAATTTCTAAAGATACAATCCCGTCTGATCTCGGAAGCTAAGCAGGGTCGGGCCTGCTTAGAACTTGGATGGGAGACCACCTAGGAAGACCAGGTGCTGTAGGCATAAAAAATAAAAAATAAGAGATTGTAAGCTGACAAGGTCCTTGCAATCTGCGAGGACAACCAAGGGTTGCTTTGCCTAAAAAATAAAAAAATAATAATAATAATTTCTAAAGATAGATTCCCATTTGGGGGATCTAGACAGATGAAGTTATATTTTCACACTCAAAGTTCCCATGGCCTTTGGTCCTGTATATAAGGCCAGGCCTGAGGGGTGTTAATGCAGAAGGAAGTGAAGCTTTCTGAGCCCACACATCATCGAGGCTTCATACAACCAGTCACATCTCATCATTTTGTTAATAACAAACATCTGTTACAATAAGAGTTCTAACTTTTATCAGGTTTGACCTAATACATTTATTTCTTTTACCCAGGGTTTCTCCAGAGTGACACTGTTGACATTTTGGACCAGATAATTCTTTGTTGCAGGAGGCTGTCCTGAACATTGTAGGATAGTTAGCAGAATCTTTGGCCTCTGTTACCAGTTACTATTGACGCCCTCAGAAAGGTCCCCAGACATTGTCAGGTGTCTCCCTGGAGGCAGAATGGACCCTAGTTGAGAATTACTGCTTGAAACAGTTATAGCAATAAGACATGAACATGTTTTAAAAGTTCAGAGTAATACAACAGGTGTAAGTGAGTCTCCATATACCCCCTAGATGACACGTCTGCTACCTAAAGTAATGGATATTAACACTTTCTTATGCATCTTCCAAAGAGTCTCCATGCATGTAATAAACCTATTCGGTACAAGCATGACCATCCAACATATACCTTGACATTTTTCATTTTAATAATATATCTGTAAGACTTTTATGTTATAATGCTTACAGATTTATATAACTATTTTTAATGTCTGCAGAATGCTTCATTGTTATAGAGGAACCATAATTCATTTCACCAGCTATCAATATATACACAAGTTCTAAAGTGGAATCACTGGGTCAACGGAAAAGTACGTTAAGTACATTTTTCATTAACAATCAGGTATGAGAATAGCTATTTCCCCGGGTTATCAACCTTTTTAATCTCTGCCTATCTGTTAGGTAAAACTATAATATCCATTGAGGGGCTGATGGGGGAGTGCATGCACATGTATATGTGTTCCATAAAAAGTGAAATTTTTTTATGTATATTTTTTCCCCATGATCACACTGCACATATCCTCTGCCTGTTTTTCTAACAGCTTCTCAGGAGTTTTCTTTCTCATTTGTAAGAACTCTTTATATGTTAAGAAAATTAGGCCTTTGTCTTCGTAGATGTAACAAGTCTGTTTGTATTATTTATTAATTTTCTTTCTAATTTATTACTATTTTTCTCTATACCAATGAATTGTTTCAAATTTGTCTTTTTGTAAGATTTTTTAATTTAATGGCTTATAGTCAGTTTCACATACAAAAAAATAACTTTTTCATTTTCTTTTTTAATGTTTCAGTGTTTTTTATGTTTAAATTACAAGCCATCTATAATTAATTTGAATATATGGAGTGAAACCAAAATGCTGTATAATTTTTTTCTAAATACCATGATAATCTGTTCTATCATAAAGGGCATTTCAAACAAGTGAGATAAAGAGGACTTATTAACCAAACGATGGTGACAAAATGGCCTCACATTTGGCTGTAAAATATAAAGCTGGCTCCATCCTTGGCACTCACAAGGAACCAAGAGAGGGTCATTGCAGCATAGTGAAGGAGAAGTAGTGTTGTCAGAACAGTGACAAAGACCTTATCTGTAAGGCTTTGAAAGTCAAGCTATGGGTTTAATCTTATTCAAGTAGTGTTTCTTTTTCATGTTTGTTTGACATGTTTCTCTTGTACATAGCACATGTTTTGGATATTTTTTCTTGATTATTTCTATTTTTCATGTTATTAATATAACAGACATATTTGGTGTACTTCTGTCATCACATTTTATGTAATGTTTTCAGCTTTTACTGTTTCCTTGGTTTCTATATTTTGCTGGAATTCTTGTCATGCTTTCTTTCCCTAAGGACTTATAAACATTCGCTTCTGGCTTCTGGTTTTGTATACCGCTGAAGAGAAATGTGAAGCCAACTCGATTTTCCCCATTGCAGGTCAATTGCTTTTCTTTTTGTCTGAATATATTGAAGAACTGATCTTAGAGAATTTTAAAATTCATGAATTCAGAAATCAGGATATGTGTAAGTGTTGATTATTCTGCTGCCCTGTTGTTTTGTTTCCTAGGGACAAAGGATGCCCTCTCCATTTGATGATTAAGGCTTTAGAATATTTCAGAATTTTTTCTTCTAATACATCTTTGAACACTGTTTTTTCCTATTCTGATTTTTTTTAAGGTATGCCTTTTTTGGAATTTAAAAAACCGTCTTTGAAAACTGATCAGTTTCTCTTAAAATCAGTGTCAACTCTGTCCTTTGTCCATTCATTTCCTCAAGCCTCCTCTCCCCACCCCAGACTGTGGCTTCGGTGGTGTCAATTCTGGGGTTTATTTCCCTCCGTGTAGCTTGAATCTTTTATTTGTTTTCTTCTTTGCTATCTTACATATCTAACTTTAGCTCTTATTTTAAGGAAAGACACATTTTCTTCTGCTCTTCAAGGTAGATGCCTAGGGCATTTATAATTTTTTGCTGCCCTGTTCTTTTCTGCCCTGAATCTTTCTGTAGATATTATTTCAGATGCTTTTTGTCACATTCCTTTATTTATTTCTTTATTATTTTTTGATGATATCTAGAGGAGGGGTCTTCAAAGTTGTCTCAGAACACTTCCTCATCAAGGTTTTTGTCTCTATTCCACCCGTCACCTATCGCTTCATAGTAGAGAGCACCTCCCTCAGCACCATTCCTTCTCCTTGGATCAGTGAATTTCTGTGTGTTATGGGTTTTCTGTTAGATTATTTTATATTTGTTTCCTTTCAGTTTACCTCTATCAATGTTTGCCAAGTTGATTGACGCTTATGGTCCCTACTGTACCCTGCCATTCTCCTCACTTGCTTCTTGGGGTGGGGTTTGGAGTAGAGGAAAGGCATCTGTGCATACATTGCCTTTTAACTGCAATTTGCCTGCTCTGTTGAATCAGTCCAGCGACCTCTGCCATGACTCATCCCTGCCTCTAGATTTTAACCTCTAAATAAGAATTGGTGCAGCTATTTCTTGGGTCATTTCACGTACTTCTTGGAAATCTTTTCACACTGTAAGTTTTGTCTGCCATTGACATTCTCCTTTGATCTTGTCATATGTATCAGCTTCTATTTTATGTCATTTGTAGTTTTAATTAAGGCTGTCTCATAGATTCACTAAAAGTGGCTCTTTCTTATCTATTTTCAATTTTTACCATTTTCAGTTGATGTTAGGGGAGAGAGGGCAGTAGATATATCACTATCCTACCTTCAACAGAAGACAATAAATTGACTGAATTGGGTGATAAAACAGTGTCTACTAGATATGTATCAATGTGTGCTCAGTTGTCAGAATGGGAGACTATAGAAGTATAGCATGATCTTGGGGAAATTAGGTCAAAACCATTGAGATGATTTATAAATACATTGAATCAGGTGTGGATCCGGGCTGTCACTGCACTGAAAGTTTCGTTGAAGGATTGGCTGTCAGGCCTCACATGGCAGGAAGGCAGGGAGGCAGTGTGATGGAACCTGCCCTTTTAAAGATGCCTAATATTAGAACAGGCGTTGGGAAAACATTTTGAAAACAGCACAACACAAACTTCTGACTTTTAATTCTCCACCATCTTTTCTTCACCGAGGATGGCCAGGCCTCTTAAGGATCTCTCGGGAGATGGTTGAAATTTAGAGCAAGTAGGAGTGGGGTAAAGGATTTTTACAGGGCAGCAAGCCTACCTGCGATTTAGGAGAGATCCCGAGTAGCTTTCTGAACTTGGGAATGAGATGAAGACAGCTGTGCTTAAGAAACCTTCATCTCATCCCAATGGAACTCAGCCCCTGTTTGGACCAAATATTGTGCCGGGCACATTCGCACAGGATAGAGAAGAAATCCTGTCTCAAGGAACTTCATCTGGTGGAGCTGAGAAACTGATTTTGAAAAATTTGGCCAAGTAAAATTTCAGTAGCAGGCCTGGTCTCAGCTCAGATGGTCGTGGGGTGGCCAGTCTGTACCCAGCGTTCTGTCACTGTAAGGGTTCGGTCCGCCACGATTGTACACCAAGGTGGATCCTGTGATTAGTGCACAGTGCTTTCAAGACAACCCCAGATCACTGGAATCCTATGCATGGTATCATATACATTTAGCTGAATTCGAGGTAGCAGCATGTTCTATCCCTTGTTTCCACATTCTAAGTCATGTTTCCAGCCCTTGTCCTCATGACCACCCCCTTCTGCCCCACGCCTGCCACCTCCACGTCTTCTCCTCATTATATCCGGGCGATCGTCCCTTCTCTAAAACAGTTTTATTCCCTTGTCATGCGTGTCCCTGGCACTCTGCTCTGTAGTAGTTTTTATGTCAGTCTTGCCTAATCAATCAGAATTATGGGCTACTCGAAGACATGAATAATAGTCCACATTTTATTTATTTATGCAGCCCATGTTGCTCCAGAAGATGATTTAAGCATGATTTTTTCGTATGTTGTGCTTTCACCTTGGCTGCGATGAGGGACATTTTATGAGCTGAGGACACACATGACCAGCAGAGGAGTTCTTGCTGTTTTTTATTTAATTTATTTAATTTTTATCTATTTGAAAGTTCTAAAAAAATAAATGGCATTTATCAAATCAACTTTTTAGGGAAAAAAGAATAGGAAGTTGAGACTTCCAGACAATGAGAGAGGGTCGATACAAAACACACTAAGATTTAAACTAAACAAATTGTTTCTCTGTTAATATGTGCATATTACCTCTTAAAATCGTTGTGTGCCTTAAATATACATTTTCCTTCAAATACTGATATCTGTGATGTTGGGCATTGATATTTTATGAAAGAAAAACAGCTACGGCCCTGTGGCTTTTTACCCCTTAGCAGCTGTGTCCAGCTGGCTGGCCGCTTTTTCCCACTCCTTCTTCAGCAAACGAAAACATTTAGGTCAATATAGATACAAAACCTCATGAACTCTCTTCTCTTTCAGCTCTGGTTTGCCTTCGTTAATGGATTTTCGGGGCAGATCTTATTTGAACGTTGGTGCATCGGCCTGTACAACGTGGTAAGCATTCTCCACCTCCCTCCTGACAGCACACAGAGCTTCAGTGACATTCCTTCACTGTTTATGTCTGGGAAGTGTATCGAGGCCAATCATCTGTATACATAGCAGGCAGCACAAATGCATCTTTAGGGCCTTTGTTGCTGCGACACATCCTGCAGAAGCCCCAGCCCTCCACACATGGTTTCAATCAGAGCAGATCATTCCCGAATAACCCCATGAAATTATTAACCCATATATCTTGATAATAGGCCCTTGTTACCGCCTTACTAAATGCCTGTGCAACGTTTTCATGTTTTGAGCTCCAGTAAGGATGTCTGAACTACGTCTGAGTTCACTCTACCTCGTAATTTTATTTCTGAATCTTTAAACATAGATAACAAATGTACAGTATGCAATCTAGTGTCCTTTTCAGCCTCCTTAAAGGAGCATCGGTCCTTGTGCAAGATATTCTTCCATGGTTCATGCTAAAATAATGAATTCTGACTTCCAACTCCTGGGGTGAATGGTAATCGGTTTATCTGTTGTTTTTTATTTTTATTTTTATATTTTTTATGATTTTAGAGTTCTTTTTTCATTACTTGACTATAATGAATTCAAAAGCTAGATATAAATATAAACTATGAGCTAAAGTGGCTAAGTAGCTACTTAGCTTTTTGTTCTCCTGGCAGAGAGAACAAAGAGAACTGTAGCCTAGTGCATTAGAGACCCCAGTATGGTACATTTTTCTGAGTTGCACTTTCACATTTATTTTGGACCCTGACTCTGACTTCTCTGCTCTGTGGGGCTTTATACCCTGAAGCATTCGTCATAGATAGGTGTAGATAGAAGTTACCAGACATGCAATGATATAAATTCTTGTGCTATGAATATTTATAGCTTTGTGTGTGTGTGTGTGTGTGTGTGCGCGCGCGTATACATATTTGCTGCTAGTCAGGTTGTCTATGTACTCAACTCTTTTTTTTTCTCCTTTTTTATTTTTTTGAGCATCCACTATACTAAGTGCTAGGTATAAAATTCTGCATTCAACAGGTTCCCCCCACCAGGACTGAATTTAGATCTTGAGTTTAAACAGCATTAGTCAGTTAGTAATTGTGCTACATACTACAAAGTACACTATCACGTTCACTGCTAATACTTATGCCTGAGAAGACAAAGGTGACAGGTGGTGAGCACAGGGCTAAAGTGATATTCATTCATCACCTGTGCTGGAAAAGCTACTCCAAGATGAATAAGGGCTCAAGGACCCCCTCCTCTTGGACAGGTTAACTTTGCAGGACTGAAAACTGTTTTGAGCAGGTTAAAATTATGTGACCCCTTAAGGGGGAAGTATACTGACTGCTCCATAATGATTTATTGCTGGAAAAGGCCAAACCTATGCCCATGTAAATATTTAGAAATGTGAGGCTGAGACCGAGGAGGGGGACTATGATTTAGAGCTAAAGCCAGGTCTGGAATGCATGTCACCAGGTCACACGAAGAATGGATTTTAGCCCTAAGTCCATGCTTGGGGTATGAGAGCTGGATTCTTTGCTTAGCTCCGCACAGGCTTGGGCAATTGAAATTAATCCAATAAATTTAAATTGTGTGCCTACTATTCATAAGATTCTGATAGGCTGGCTGCAGGGCGGTACTGGCCAAAATATGGTCTCCGGACCACTTGCATGATAATAACCTGGGTGTGATCAAAGATTCAGATTCCTTAGCACCACTCCAACTTAACAAAGAGTTTCTCAGGGATACCCCATTTTAAACAAAATTTCCTGGTGATGGTTACGCACCTTAACGTTTAAAGCCCATGGTGACCTTTGATCACTAGGATTGGGATTGTGTTTTATGTACTTTGTGTCCCCCACACTATAGAGAAGAGAATAATGCAGCAGAGAGGTGAACTTCAGGGTGAAATGTCCCTGTGTCACTCCTTGGTCCACAGTGCAGGTGTTGGAATGGGCCACCGAGGCATGGTAGCAGCGAGTGGGGAGGGACATCAAAGATCTGTGAAATGGGTACACAGGGTCAAAGGGTCATTCATTGGCTGGAAGGGCCAAACCTTTGGGGAACACAGAGGTTTGCCCACAGGCACATGTGCACACACCCCTGCAAACACATTTAGTTCCGAACCAGGTACAGCATCGGCCCCTTAATGCTTAATGCTTTTCTGCAAAGTTGCTAAGGCTATCCTCTTATATAAGTACAGTATAATGACCGAAACCTGAAAAGTTAACAGGGATACAATACTCTTAGCTAATCCACATTAGTCCATAGTCCAATTTTACTATTGTTGTTCCAATAATGTCCTATTTAGCCGTTTTTTTGTGTTGTTTTTTTTTTTTCACTCCAGAATCACTCCACAAAGACCCAGTGCAAGAGGTGGTTTGTGACATCTGACGCGTTCGTTAGGGGCCCCTCTTCTGCTCTGGTTCTCCTTGCTATTTTCTTCAAGGAGTATTGCTCCTGCTTTTTCTTCTTCTGTATTTATTCGTTATGTTTTATTCCCCAAGGTGTCACTAAAGTAGAACATCACTCCTCAGTTTAATTCTCACAGCAGATTAAATAGCATTAAAACTGACTTATACTCTTCCGTCTCCCAAAATAATGAATGAGTTCCATCTCATTAGGTTCTCATTGTTATTCTGTTATCTCAAATTTCTACATCATTTTATTTTATGAGTAGAATGAGACTCAAGAGACTTCCAATAACAAAAGCCACTGTTATCAGATAGATTTCAGTGAAATTTTATCTAATTTTTAGTGAAGAAATAACTGTTTTTAAAACAGTTTAAGAAATTTTATTTTATTTCATTTCATCAAGCCAAAATAATTTAAAGAAAACTTAGCCAGCCTCAGTTATAAACATAAATACAAAATAAAATATCAGCAAATAGAGTTCAAGAGTGTATAGAAAGAATAAAATATTTGACCAAGTAGGATTTATTTCAGGAATACAGGAGTTTCAAAATTTCTGAATATCGCTGTATCAGCAAAATAAAGAAAAATGTAATCTCATCAGTAGGTGCTGCAGAGGTATTTGAGGTTGCTGTATCCAAAATAAGAATGTTAAGTAGGAAAGAAGCCAATTAACATAATGCAAACTCTTTATAATAAACATTAATAGCATATTGCTGCAAATGGTAAAATTCTAAAACTATTTTATTTTGAACAAAAAATCAGTCAGGGATGCCTACCATCACTATAATTAAGCATTGCTTTGGAATTTTCAGCAACTGCCATAAAAATTAAATAACTACTAAAAATACTAGAAAAAAAAGATAAACTGTTTCTCTGCTTATACAAATATGCACATAAAAATGGCCATGTAAATATGTTCTTGTATGATCATATATCTAGAAAACCCAAAAGAAACTAGTAAAAAATACTGGATTTTAAGATAATTGATAAGGGGTCAGATCCATAACAAATACATTAGAAACAACAGATTTTTTTTATTCTAGCAATTAATAGCTTTATTCTCACTCCAGCAATGAACACTTAGTAATATTTCTTTTTAAAAAGCAATTACACATTACATATGAATAATTTTTATAACATCTTTATGAAAAAAAACAAAATCTTATTGAAATATACGAAACAAGATTTGAACAAATGGAAAATGCATACTATTTTCTTTCATGAGAAGATTAAATATCATAAAAATCAACTGATTTAAAATTAATATACAAATTTACACGATTCCACACAGAATCCCAATGTGTGATTGTTTTAGAGGCAAAGTGGGAGAGTTGCATAAAATGATATTGAAGTATAAATGGAATTAACAACTACCTGAGAAAAAATATGCAAAGCATACTCAAAGAAGAGCAATCATGAGGTGGACTTATCTTTGTTAAACGTCGGGCTTACTGTAACACCACATAACAAAATCTGTGTGCTACTGACACAGAACTAGACAAATAAGCCAGAGAATCGGGAACGAGATCCCAGATCTAGATTCTAGATCTGTAATTCAAGAGACTTTAATGAATGTCAAAAGCGGTATTTTGGTTGAGTGGGAAAGTTTGGATTAGGTAGTTGTATTCTCACAACTGTATCTTTATTTGGAAAAAAATGAAATTGGACTCCAATCTTAAACCACATAGTAAATAAATCCCAATATTAAGATAAAATGTAAAAATTGTAAGAATCCTGCCAGAAACTCCTGAAAACTACCATAGTCACGATTGGATGCATGGAAGCTATTCTTGACCACATGGAAATTAAAAGCTTTTATATGGCAAAAAAAAAAAAGAGAGAGAGAGAGAAAGTAAGCAAAGGAGCATTTGGATTAAATTTTGTGACGTAAAGACAAGAGTCAATATCTATGATACTTAAAGAACTCTTAGAAAAGGGGCTAAACCAAACCATGAATAGAAAATGGACATTTGGGAAGTGAACACACAATGCAATATATATATGACGCACCATTGAATTGTACACATGAAACTTATTTGATTTTATTAATGTCACCAATAATTTTTAAGAAAAAAAAAGTGGAGAAAGGACTCGACCTTTCACAGAGTTCTATATCCAAATATTCAACAAATATAAAAAAAACATGCTCAAAGTCAGAGAAATACAAATTTTTCAAAAGGATGAGTTAATATCTTTGATTTTTCAAACTGGAGAATATTAAATACAACATAATACCCATTGCTGATGGGAAAGCAGCAAAAGATTACCATTGTCCTTTGGGAGAGAAAGATAAATAATTGAAAGCTTTTTTTAAAAACAAACAAGTAGACTCTTGTAAAATTAAAAATACATGTATCTTTTGACCCCGCAACCCTACTTCTGGGAATCTGTCTCATAGAAATAAAAAAAAATATGTATGTATGTACATTATACTGTATTACAGATGTTTATTATATCATGTTTATGGAAACAAAGACCTGGAAACAAAAATGAATGCCTATCCATAGGTGAACAGTCAAAAAAATATGGTCTGAATTATTTTGTGTGAATGAAGAGGCTGCATTGGTTTCAAACCCAGGAGACTCAAAGACCTTCCCACGATGTGTTGTTTAAGGAGAAAAAATATGATGAAGAAAAATGTGTATAATGTCTCGCTTCTGTAAAACAAATGAGGATCCCTCAACAGCATGTGTGTGGTGGGGAGGCGAGGGGGTATTCCCTTAGCAGGGTGAGAAATATAAGAGGGACTCCGAGTCGGGGAGCCTGGTGGTGAAGGGTGGGGAGGAGTTGAAGTGGGGAGAAGGAAGTTGGGTAAAAAAGGGGAAAGAAACAATGAGACATGCAGTACGAACAGTATGCACCATAGTGCATTTAAGTAAAATAAGTGAGGGCAAGTTTATGAAGTAAGAGGGTGCAGAGCTTTTGAGGGGTTTGTTGGGAGCACCTTCTGGCCATTGAACAGGTACCGTCCCTTAATGGGAGAGAAACGAGGGCAGACTGTGGAACGCCACAGCCCAGGGCTGCCTTCCTTTCTGCTCCCAGGAGGAGGGGGACCCTGCAAGTGTTCTTGTCCCCACCACATCACTCGATGGCTTCATCCTAACAGACCTGGAAAAGGTTCGGGCTCCCTGAAACTGGTGCATGTATCAGCTCCCTGTTCCCACGGGCTCAAAAGCTGACTCAGGTTGTGGGTGTGGATCTGCCCAGTGCTGACCCGGTCTCCGTGGCCTGTGGGTCCAGATCCGCGGGAAGGAATGACCCACAGGGCCACCGCACCTCCCAAGCTAATGACACGTTGGTTCCAAACCTCTCCTTCAGCTCCTGGCCTTCCCTCGCTGAAACACAAGTGTGGCCTGTCACTTCCCCTGCTCTGCCACAGGCTACAGTAAAATTCCTAGAAAGCAACACTTGCCCAAGAGCCCCTTGTCCCAAGAGGTCGTTTTGTCTCCTCCCCAGCCTGGCCTTGTCCTGCATGCTCAGCTAGCCACCATCCTGGATGTCTTAGACGTTTTCCCCACATGTGCCTGGGGGCTCACACCTCGAAGCTCCGTGTGGAGTGTCATTTCGTGGGGATGCTTCCTCCTGTGCCCCTGTCACTCACACCCCTTACTGCCCTGCCATCCTATGGGTCCAGTGCCTTGCAGCTCAGATGCCCTTTGGTCCAAGAATCCTTTGTTGGCTCTCTCTCCTCCTTCCCCACCCCCACTCCCACTCCACCCCCATAAGTAATTTCACAGATCACTGTGTTTTATGTGTTTATTTATATGCCCATTGCCGGCTGCCCCGTCTCCACCTCCACAGCAGACGGAGTTCCCGGAGGTCAAAGACCTGCTTGTTTTCTTTCTTTCTTCTCTTTTTATTATCTCTAGATGCCTGGTGCTTATCACCAGATCTGGCCCATCATTCATTCCTAGTAAATGTCTGTCAGATGGATAAATGGACAATCGTACTTCCTGACATTTGAGCATAAAATTAGGGTGGGAAGTTGTAAACTGTGTCTCAGCCGGTGCTAACGGAGACACGGCTCTGGGTCGCAAAGCCGGGGATGTGTCGCTGACTCCGAGTCACTGCCCCTGTCCCTGGGGGAGGCGGCTGTTCCTTTAACAAGACTTCTTGGCTCATCAGATATTTGTGATGTCGTTTTGAGTGTTCGACACTTTCGTGTTATGTTGATGAGGTAACAGTTTAAAATGATCTTCCGTTTATTTTCTTTGCTCAGAGGGTGTCTGGGGCGTCCTGACTCACTGACGCTCAGGTTCGAACTTGACCGAAAATGATGTCATCATTCCTCGGAGCCAAGGCCCTCAGGCCTCCTCTGATGGCTCTCATTCTCCCCGCAGATCTTCACCGCGTTGCCGCCCTTCACCCTGGGGATCTTCGAGAGGTCCTGCACGCAGGAGAGCATGCTCCGGTTCCCGCAGCTCTACAAGATCACCCAGAACGCCGAAGGCTTCAACACGAAGGTAAATACACGGTTGTCACGCTGCCATCTCTGCACACAAGGGGACGTGCCGCCCTCTGCCCGCGAGGCCGCCAGAGCGTGAGAGAGGACATCCCAAAGAGGCGACACTAGGGGCCTCTCCCAGTTTTCAAGATGTCAGATCAGAAGGGAGTCCGTGGTGTCGCACGTGGCACTCCTTGCTCTCCCTGTCTGTCCACTCCTGTCTCCTCCCCACGTGTGTCCCTGATATCGGTGTGGCTGGCGGCACAATGGCCATGGTTCCTGTAGGCCCAGCCATCAGAGCCTCCCTTTTAGTAGCATCCCATGTGGTGGCCAGCTTGCCCACTGGAGCCCTATCACTACCTTCGCTTGATTTTTTTTCTTTTAAAAAACATTTTTTTCTTTAAAAACTAAAATTGGCCAGTTGTAAACACAGGAATCAAGTCAGTCATGGGTATTTTTCTTTTTCAGTCCAGAGACTCAGAAAAGAGAAAGCATCTAGACACACACACACACACACACACACACACACACACACACACACACACACACGGTGATCCTGAGAAAGGTCAAAGATCAGGAGTCACAGGAACTCCGCCGCCGTGGCGGCAAAGGGGCTCTCGCCCAGCCTGCCAGCCGTGGCCAGGAGTGGCAGGGAGGCTGCCGGTCACCAGCCAGAGGGATGACAGGTGCCTGGCCAGGCTGAAGAGGCAAAGGCGCGCACACGCCTTCACTGCCGTGTTTCTGTCAGCTTTTGATGTAGGGGGAGATTGAGAAGCTGAAGCAGGTCCCTGGCCAGGTCGCTTGCGATACCAATGCTGGCTGTGTACGGGTAGCCCCTGGGGGCTTGACGAGGTGACCTAAGAAGTCCTCAGTGACAGAGCGGTCTCTGAAGGCTTTAGTCTGAGCCAGGAATCACTGCCAGTCATCCAAGATGGGGAAAAGCTAGAAGGGACCCTGTTGATCCCCGTGTCTTCTGTTCACAAGGAGACTTGGGTGACACCTCATGTCAGCCCTTGTTCACTGTGACTCCAACACTGAGAAATGTGGCCTGTTTGTTCTGTATTGTTGATGTAAACCAAACCCCTTTTTACAGATTCAAAGGTCAGGTAGGGTGCAGAATAAGTAGGAATGAACCCATTAAAGATAGCAGAGCTAAAAATGGTCTGACCTTATCTGCAGTGCAGGCACCTTGAAGATTGTGGGGACTGGGGGGGCGTCACAGAGGCCAGGGAAAAGGTGAACAAAATTAACATTTAAAATGGGAAAATCCCTTTGTCCTGTAATTGCTCATGATTTTCCGTTGTCCCACTGCTACCTAGGGTCAAATTATATGACAATTCTCAGGACGATTTGTAGATTTTTAAAGTAAACTCAATCTGGCTTTAGTAGTTCTGTCATCTCAGTGGTGGAAAAGGTGGTTGATGTGCATTTATGAAACAATAATTCACAAGAAGCTAAACTTTGTGTTCTTTTGTGTGGCCTCGCAAGTGTTAAAGAGATTTTTTTTAATTGTGCACCATATTAACCACAATCCTAAAAATTAAAAAGTTCAATGGGAGGGACTTTAAGGAGTAAAACAAAAGAATGAGAATGCCATGTAAGAATTTACATATTAAATGTTTTCAAAAAGCACACAGTTTCCATCTCTCTTAACAGACAGGTTTGACCTAACACCGTTTTTCTGGATGATTGTAAAATTTTGTTGTCTTTCTTAGGATTTTAAAGAAAATGGCTCGTAATTCATTTTTCAGATGTTGATCAGTTGTATACTGGTCTACGAACATGTGTATATGTATTTAGGTCTTCGTACTAAATAATAGTATCTGGAGAGAGTCCAGTCATCCGTGTGTAAAAACGAGGAAGGTGTTTTGTTTCATTTTGTTTTAACTTGGGGAATAACGTGCTGCCTGCCTCCTGGAGCCACGCAGCACCCTGCTGGCACCCATCACAACGAGGTGTCTGTTAACTTATGTAAAGGTCAAGGATTGTGGGCAGCTCCTGACTCCCTCGGTTTGTTTTCCCGTAGGTTTTCTGGGGTCACTGCATCAATGCCTTGGTCCACTCCCTCATCCTCTTCTGGTTCCCTGTGAAAGCGCTGGAACATGGTAAGGGCTTCATAATTTCAACCGTCAGCAAGTAGCTTTGCAGTCCCTCTGGTGCCAGTGGTTCACAAAATTTTTTTTTCCCCCGGTTTTGCAGACCGAGAGATCACAAGAACAAATTTTAGTAGAAAAACATGACCTAAAACGTAAGGAGAGCTAGTCTCAGGTTTATAGCTCATAGGTTTCGTCCATTCTGGCTCTGAACACCCATTTTCTGTCCCGTTGCCTGGAGAGTTTAAAGACTAGGAATCCTAAACTTTCCTTTTAATAGCTGTTTGAGGAGAGGATCTTGAAGAAAAGCCCTGCACCGCTATAATGAAACATCTATGCCTCTTGTCCATGAATTTGAAATTTTCAGTTAATTACTTGGACTTTTCGTTTTCCGAAGCTAAGCTGAAAAACCAGAGTCTCGTTAAGAGTTTAATCTTAACCTAGTTTTCTGAAAGAGTCTCTTTTCAAGCAAACTTTTAAAGTCTGAGGACCAAGTCTCACTATTGGTTTTAGTCTTCCCTCCAGCCAGAAGAGGAGGTGAGAGAAAACGCAGCTGACTCTGCATTTGAACACACTTCTATACACATCGAATCGTTGCCTCTTAAAGAGACATCGTTTTTTTTTTTTGTCTCAGAAAATGAAAATGTATCATGAGAATGCTACTCTTTCATCCCTGTCAAATCGTAATAATCCCCCTGGGAAAAATCACTCCAACTGTTGACTAGACAAGGCCTTTGATTGTTCAGAGACCCGAAGCATATAAAGTTTCCGAGCTTCTTTGTTTCTGCCTCCATGTGTCTTGTGCTGCAAACAGAGATGATTCATCCTCACTGATATTCTTTAACCTATTAAATACTGACAGAGAAAATGCATGCACGGCCCATTTAATTATGCCCTGGGACCTGTTCTTCCCATTTCATCAGACCTCCTTGTCCTTCAAGGGTCCCTAAGTCTCCAGGTCAGAAAATAAAACGTTCTGCTTCTAGTCCTTCCCCCACCCCCAAAGGGACATTCTAGCGGGATCATTATCTTTTAACCCTAAAGCTTTCCTATGATTCCTCTGTATTCATAGCAGATTTAATTTATTTTTAAGTGGCTAAATGAGTAAGGGTCTACAAATATGAGTGTTGAAGCCCCAACACTTTGAAATAGCCATCACTGTATCGGGGTGGACTGGCGATGAGAAGCAATATGTCTGATGGTCACATAAAAGGGGAGAGACTTCGGGTCGTTACTGATTCACCTGAGATGTCAAGAGAATTTCAGATTAGCCTCTGCCACCCTTCCTGGCTTTCCTCCAATGTGGTATAGTCTGCCTGGCAGCCGGCCAATAGGATGTTTCTTATCCAATTTGTATTGTTATCATCATTATCATCAATGTCATTATTTCATTGTCTTTATTAAGCCTTCAGCCTGGAGGTTTTCTGAGTTGTGTTGTAAACATCAACCTATTGAGTGAAATGGTTTACGTTAAGGTAAATTGCAAACGTTAAGTACGTTTGGCACAGAACGACGGAAGACCATGGGTGTTCCTGATCATTAGTCGACTTCTAACAAACCGAATGAATATTTTAGAAGTAATTTCTAAATTCTCGTTGTTAGCACACAGCAAAAATGATCCATTGTTGTTCACATAATAGTTATGCCCCGAACACTGCCGTGGGCTCTCAGGGTGACAGATGTATTGTAGTCCGATGAGGGAGATTAGATTCACACGTGGATAATCCCAGCACGAGGTAGCAAACAACTGTCTCAAGGAAAGTGCCGATAAAGTGCGGTCAGGTTTCCAAGGGCTGGGGGAAAGATGCCTTTCGTTTGGCGTTAGTTACCAGTGGCTCATGAGAAGAGATGGCACTTGGGCTCAGCCCTGATGAGCATTTCTGGACACTAAGCACACACTCCAGCCCCTAACCCTCGTGAAACTATAGATCAAAACGTGTGTCCGCACGTTTCCAACGTCCCCTCGGGAGTCCGCGACATTGTCCCTTGTCAAGACAGTTATGACATGGAAGGTTAATGGGAGAAGTGGCTGGAAAGCAGGGCAAAGAAGTTAAGTGGCAGTAAGATCATCACAACCCAAGAGGGGGCTTTTTTGGCGAAGAGGCCAAGGTAGGAGAGTTATGTGGTGGGTTTGCCTCTGAAGAAGGTAGACTTCTGCGTAGCAAACACGAGCATGGGGTTATCAGGGTTGGGGGGTGGAGGGTATGTCGGTGGTGGACATCAAGGAAGATTGCAATTTGAGAGGACATGGACATGGCAAGCATTTGGATTTTTTGTTTACGTGTGCTGATTTACCGTCCTAGATATTCGTGAGTTCTCCTTACACTTTGAATTGCCATTTAGAAGGATGTTTTCCCTGCCCCCAAAGAAGCACAGGAACATGTGGCACCAACGTGGAGCAAACTGGGGCACTTTCAAAGCCTGGGAGACCCCCAACTAACAGAAGAGTGCCTTCAGGTGTCCCTGCACCCCCAAGTCCTGCCCAAAGGTGTCCCTCAGCCATCTGCCCACACTCAAAGCCCTGGAGTTTGGCTTGCCCTGAGGACACAGTTTCTAGGGTGGCTTCATTTTATTGTTTTATACTATGTGGATTATGTCACAAAGGTTTTACTAGAAATTCTCTCTTCGCCATCCGCAGAGAGAGGCCGGGGTGCATATCAGTGCCATTCACTTGGGCACATAATTGTTGAGAAGAAATATTCTTGAGAAGGTGTGAGCACGTCGCACATTCCTTAGAAAGCGTCCAAGAATCCCACTTTGCTTATTTTTGCATGGTTTTGGATAGACTTTTCAAAGCGCTCCTTTCCTGCTGCAGTTTGCAATGATTCACTTCAAGTTTCAAAATAAATCTTTCCACTCAAGCAACTCAGCAAATCAGATTCCTTCCAACCATCACAACTTCACGCTCACTCCCGCCTGCAGCCCTTACCCTTTGATCTGAAAAGTGAATCTCGTTCAAAACCAGAGATGTCACTTCTCGGGGACCGAAATTTGTCCACAGCCATGGGCCACACTCCGGTGTCTGACACGTATTCAAGCCCGCATATTTGAGCAACCCTCCTAGAGGTGGAATGCAATTGTTGGCTGAAGAATGTAGAATCCATTTTGATTTTCCAAAAGGACCTTTTCAGACTTTTCTTGACCAAATTTAAGAGGGAGGTGATGGGAAAGAGAACACTGTATACTTAGCAGCAGAAAAATATTCCTTAAAAAAAAATGTGTTCTCTATCCCTCACAGTCCACACTCTGTGAACAGTTGCCACCCATTTTCAGAAGCTATGTTACACTTTTTAATAATATGCTGCCGTAAGGTCAGGCGTTTTATAAATTGAACTGATAATGCGTGTGTATGGAATGAAGCATGGCGTACTTCTCTCTGCCTGTGGCATTTTGGGGTCCTTTTAGCTCCAACTGTTTATGGCCTAAACAAGTTACTGTAAATTTAGCTCTTTTATGTCTCATAAATCCTGAAGACTTGCTCTGTTTCACATTAAGCTCAGTTCGAGCAAGACTGCCATTATCCTCAGTAATTCATTCATAAAAAGAAAAAGATAATGTGTGTGTCGTCTGTGCCAGGCCCATCCTGGTTTCTGAGTGTAGAGCAGTGTCCACCTGGGGAAGGTAAGGCTGAGCCAGCATGTTCCAAAAGGAGAAGGTCAGGGGGAAATGGGTGTATCCCCAGGGAAGCTAACCTGGTCCCTTTGGGGCGTTAAGGCTTGCTGCCCGAGGACCTGACCGCAGAGCAGAGGGAGGAGTAGGAGTGAGCCAGGTCAAGAGTAGAGAGGAGGATTGTGGGACTGGCACGGGGTGGGAGGGTGTGATTCCTAGTGAAAGAAGGCATGTGCGGGTGAGGACTGATCGCGACGTGGTGACACCCAGATTGCCTTGGAGTGATAAAGGGGGAGATGGGGAGATTGGACCTTCCCGGGCCCGTTAGGACCTGGCAGTACTTGGAGTATAGGTTTAGTGGAAGCCGTTGTGGGTGATAAGCAGAGAGCCATGTACCCGGTGTATTGCCATGTGACTGTACTGGCGAGGATGAATGTTGGCATCCAGGTGGTCAGCCATTGCCTGGTCCAGTGTAGTGGCGGCAGCAGTGATGAGAAGCGGTGGATTAAAAGGCTGCTTAGGAGGTAGAATCCGTAGGCTCACCATTGGATGAATTAACACTTCCCGAATCTACCTCACCCGACTGTGTCCTAAACCTGTCAAAAGAAGGGGCTATTGCAGTCAGTTCACCAACAAAAGACTGCATTTCAAAGTGAGGGATGTGAGACAATAAGGTCACATTTTGTTTCTCTTTAAAAGTCACTGACCACACTGTGTGCCCACTTACAGAGATCTAAAATGAATGACAAAGGTCCAGAGAGGAACATTTGATGTTAAATGAGACAGGAAATGGGAATCGTAACCACGTGGCCTCTGCCATCGGGAAAGCCTGCTGAGACACCAGGGCAGTGTGAGGGACGTTCATGAAATCCTGCAGCCCATAAATGTAGTGAGTGGAACTTACTCACTGAAAACTGGAAAGAACTCTCTAGAAGCTTTTAAATTTATACAAATGAAACTACGGCTTATAAATCTAAATAACTAGTTGTGAGACATAATAAAAACGGGTTTCCAAATTCGATGTGTGTCTTCTGTTTTGGTTTGTGTCAAAGACAATGGTCCGGTAGGCAAAGCTTACACGTCCAGAGCAGAAACGCAGAATTGGGCTAGGTGGGCCATTGTTGTCATTTGGTAAATATTTCTTACATTCCAGTGTCTCCTTTAATGACCTCTGTGTTACGTGTATTTTAAACAGTCGGGTTGGGTGTAATGTTGTAAGGAGTATCAGCCGGGGTTCCTGGATTCCACCCTTACAACTTCCCTGAGACGCTGAGCTGAGATGTATTAGCCAGAGTGGGAACAGCTGCTGCGACAAACAGTCCCCAAATCTGGGACTTCGCCCAGGAAAGGCTTATTTCTTACTCGCATCACCACCAGATGGAAGACTGCATTGTTCATGGGTACACTACCCATATTTTCTTATTTTCTATATATTTGATGTTCTGGTATTTGGGGCCTTGATCCTGCTGGAGAGACTGTCCCTCCCGGGGCTGGCAAATTCCTAGAGAAAGCCAATGACTCCCCTGCAAGATGCAAAGCAACCAGCCCAGAGCCCCCGCCCCCACCACATCCTTTATCAAACTCCCACACACCAAACTAATATCCCCCCCTGCCCTAAACCACCCCAGGGCGAGGTATCAGACAACTGGCAGGTAGCCCAAGAACCCAGAGCCTCCTGAAATTATTCAAACTATGCAACCCTGAGCTCACGCAGCATACCTCAGCATGGGTTTCCATTCCATCCTGTGAAAACCCCAACAACGGCTCCAGGCCATGCCCTCCCCTGGTGCTTCCTCATGTGGCCCTGCGTGGCATCCTGGTCCTCCTGCTTCTCGGATCCGTAAGTGTGAATTTCTTCCTTCATTTCTTCACGTGCATGTCTTTCAGTGCTTGAGTGAAACAGTGGGACCCCACAGACTGCGTGGCATCTGAGTTTACTACCTTCAGCCTTAACCCGGAGAAGGCAGAGAATCAGAAGCAGAACCGTCTCTGGCAGGAAGTGATCCAGCACTTCTGCCCGTGTCTGGTCATGGGGCCCCACCTCGGAGCGAGGGGTTAGGGAATGTTCTTTAGCTGTGCGCCCAAGAATGAGAAAAGAGCCTAAGGCCTCACAGGGTGGCTGTTTGACATTGGCTATTGAATTTACTTTCTTTTTCACTTCCTTTAAAAAATCTATTTTTAGTATGCAAACATACATAAGGAAAAAGATTAAAATCTGAAATTCGTATCCACCAGAAATGGCAGCAGAGAGAAGAAAATCTAGCAAAAGGCTTATATAACCAGGAACTTAACCCAGCCTTGGTGATGAATATAATTATAATCACTAACACTTGTGTAAACTCTACTTTTTATAAACTCTTCCAATATTTTATACCACTCTTTACAGAGAAAGGAAAAAATAAATTTTCTCTTCATGAAAACATAGCGTTGGAAGCTGGAAAAAGAAGTAGTTTCAAGTAGAGCACAGGCATCTGAGCAGGGCGAGCGCGAACGGTTTGTTGGTCAGCTCGTTATTTGACACTTGGGCAACGTTTGCACTCTGGAGATTGATGGTAGCTGGTTGGCGTCGCACCTCCTCTGAGCCTCTGCATCTTACAAGGCCCAGAGAGTGAGGCCTTAGGAAAGGGGGCTCTGTTAATATCCCCTACACGGTGCTTCTGAGAGTTTTTGAGACAGAAGGGTGGGAGAAGGAAAGCAAGAGAAACTAGGCATCTGCCCTCCCACCCACATTCTTGGCGGATGCCTGTATGTCAGGGGAATGGTGCCACCTCCACCCGAATTTCCCCTCCTGACTCACATGGGAGGGAACGTCTGTGACTTGTCATTCATAGGTTCCAAGGATGCTTACTCCATTCAAAATGCACCTATAAATTCACCCCATCTGTTTTCTTGATTATGAGCTCCCGTCTTCTCGGACTGCCCCGTGCTAGGCTATCCTGCTGTCTTCAAATTTTGCTCTTTGTCAAGAGCCATTTCTGAGTAGGTTTTTGTGGTTTAACTGGGTAATGATGTAATGTTTTTCAGGAGCGTTTAATTCAAATGGCATCTTTGTAAAATGTCATCAGCCGCCTAGCCCTTTGGAGTATTCCGTCTGCTTGGAAAATGAGACATAACTTTTCTTACAACTGTGGGTTTCCCCACAGATGTTTTCAGATTGGTCTTTGCATGCAGCGTCTTGGGCTGTCGCTACCGATGTGGAGGGCCTGTGTGGTTTTGTCCCGACTGTCTACAACAGTCTGTTCTAGGGACTGTGCTTTTAAACCTCATTTGGCTGATCTTACACTATGTTGGCCCCGGATCCAACCAGATTTTGCCAATAATGTAAGTCTGGAGGAACCGACTTAGCCACTGCTGTGGGTCGGCGGATCCTGAAGCCACAGCATCGCATGGGACTCTAAGAGGACCACGCTGGCTGTCCACACAGCGTTTGCCACTCTGTCACCCTGTGACGCCTTTGAAGTGTATAGTAAGCACGTTGTCATGCCAGGTCTTACCTCCCATGCAGCCAAGGTCGGGTCATTCTAACAGTGACTCAGTGTTTTAGCAAACAAAGCGGACAGGGAATTTTCCAGACTCAGAATTTCAGTTCTTCACTCAGTGGAGATCCACCCCCCTTGGACTGCTGGGACGGAAAACTCCCTCCTTTCTCATTTCAGTCTTGCCCCAGATGCCTCTGACCCTCGATTTGCAAGAGGCTGACTGATCCCGGATTGTCCAGTTAAATGCCAGCTCACTTCTTCTTGACCCCTCCCCTCGCTATTAGCCTCGGTGCACTGACGATGGGTCTCCATCAGCCCATCGGGAGTGCTCAGCCCGTCGGGCTGGTTAGATGAGAACACAAAGGTCGGGTGAGATCACAGCTGTCCACATGTTCTTTTGATGGGTCCCTGTTCGGGGACCTCTTCGGGGCCTTGCAGGTCTTGGCCTCTGGCTGACCAACCTGGTCTGGCACCTACAGCCTCAGCCTGCCCCACCTCAGGCCAGTCACTGTCCCAGGTGGGCGGGAGGCGGCAGCCACCTCCGTGCCTCTCTGCAGGATAATTTTCCTTTTTGCCTGCATTGGCCTTTCCCATTGCACTGCCCCCTTCCTCCCAGATGTTCATCTGTGCCAACGAGTGTCGCCTTGTCCTCCCCCTCACTTACCCAGGATGGGGTTAAATGGTGCCCTGAAGGCTGGCTCAGGAATCCAGCTACTCGCCTTGGTTTGGGGTCATTTTTCCCTTATCAAAAATAATCATCATCATCATCATCATCATCATCATCATCATCAATCACATGAGATTTGAAATATCTGACTAAAATAAAAACAGCTGAACTAAGGAAAGTTCTTTTCCTGACTGGAGGGTCAGGACCATAACAGCAAAGTGGGAAGGAATGGTTTGGTCACAACATGCTTTGGGAACAACTCGGAGTCACAACGGGCTTTTCCAGCCTTGGGTCATCGGCGAGCCACAGCTCATTAATGCTTCATTCACATGCAACGTCTTAGGACTGTTGATCTTTTCTTCAGGGGTCTGTTATTGGCGAGTTTTAATGAAACAGTTGAAAGATAACCTGGAGGAGAATTACCTGTGCCTTAGGCATTCCCTCCCCAGTAGAAACACCCAGCAGGGCGTGCAGGCCGATGGCTTGTCACTTGTTCAGGAGATGCTGTCTCTTCAGAGGCTCTTGCGTGTCCCAGACCTCAGGTTGGCTTGGGAGTTTCTCCCCCAAGGAATAAATTATTTCCAGACGGTGCTAGTTTTGACTGGGACAGGAGATTCTCTCTCCTAAGCAGAAAACGAAAATGCAGTGGTGAGTTACCTTTCCAAAATGATCCGAACTTCACTAAAAGCTGCCTTGCGTGCATTCAGGCGACCTCAACTGTGTTTAATGCCAGTCGCATGACAAGTGCAGAACGAAAGCATTATAAAACTCCAGAACGATTCCCCATCCATTTCTTCTATCCATGCCAAATGGCTAGCAAAGTGTCCAGCGGGCCGTAAGGGTCTCCATGGGGTACTGTCCTCCCAAGGGACCACTCCATCCCAGAGGTGACCAGAGGGTTCGCCCCCTTTGAAAGGCCATCTGGCGCTGTGAAGTGCCTCGCTTGGGGCTAATGCCTCACCTGTCTCTGTGTGGGTCGGTCCCAGCATCCTCTCCTCAGCCCGACTGGAGAGAAGATGTCCCTACGTCAGATGCTCTGACATCAGAGTGCGGAGGGATGCACTGTGTGTATTCCATCACGTGGCCCAGAATGTCTATCATATGAATCTAATTTTCTGTCCAAAGTGATGGCAACATTTTGCCTTCCCAACCATAGTGTATGAGGGTTATAATTTCAGCACACCCTTGCCACCTCCTGTTACAATCTTTCTTAGTGTCACCTAATGGTGTTAAATATGGGTAGTAAATATCTCATTGTGCTTTTGATTTTGTAGTTCACAGATGGATAATGATGTTGAGCATCTCTTCATGCACTTATTAGCCATTTGTGTATCTTTGGGGAAAATGTCTATTCAGAGGCTTTGCCTATTTTTATTTTATTATTTATTATTTAATTTATTATTTATTTACTTACTTGTTTAAGTTTTTAGTCAAGGCAACCCTTGGTTGACCTCACAGATTTCAAGGACCTTGTCAGCTTACATTTTTTTTTTTTTTTTATTTGTTACGCCTACAGCACCTGGTCTTCCTAGGTGGTCTCCCATCCAAGTACTAACCAGGCCCCACCCTGCTTAGCATCCAAGATCAGACAGGATCAGGCTTGTTCAGGGTAGCATGTTATTTATCTTTATTGTTGAGTTGTAAGAGCTCTTTATATATGCTGGATACAAGTTCCTTATCAGATAAATATTTGCAAATATTTACTCCATTCCTATTGTCTTTTCAGTTTCTTGATGGCATCCTTTAAAGTTCAAAAGCTTCCACTTTTGATGAAGTTTTATTTATTTATTTATTTATTTATGTCACTATGTTTTTGGTGTCATATCTAAGAACCTACTATCAAATCTAAAGTCATAAAGATTTACTGCTATGTTTTCTTCTAAGAGTTTGGCAGTGTTTTTCTATGATCTATTTTAAGTGTATGGTTCAGAGAACATTAATTACACTCAGAGCATTGTACAGCCATCCATCACCCTTATCTATACCACACTTATTTCATCACCCTAAACTGAAACTCTGTGCATCAAGCAATAATTCCTCATTCTCCCTGTCCTCCCCAGCCCCTGGCAGGAACTGAGTTTTTACATTTTTATTCTATTTTAATTAATTTGAATGTAAGCAACGACAGCAGCCAGTGACTACCATATCAGACACAGCTCCACATGGCACCAGTGTCACCCTCCTGGATGGATTGCTACAATCATTTCCAAGATCTAAGCTTCCATGAAAGCCGACCATTCCCTTAAAAGTGTAACTCATGCCAGTTAACTCTCTGCTCAGGATCCCCGGTGGTTTCCTGCTGCAATTAGCAACGAAACCCCAACTCCTCATCGTGGCCCACGTTAACCTGCCGCTTCTAACTGTCCAAGCACTTGGTCAAGGCCTCCAGCCCAACCGGACCCTGTGGTCCTTGAGCTCGTCGATGTCTACATTTAGACAGGTGGCAGTGTCTCTCCACCTGGAACACTCTTCTCCTCAATAATCATTTCTTCCTGTTATTCAGATCTGCTCAGATGTTACCTTCTCACAAAGATTTTTCTCGAACTCTCTGTGTAAAATAGCATAAGATTTCGTTAGCCTCCCTTCTATTTCTGTGGAGCACTTATCGCACCTAGCATTTTGTTGAATATTTATTTGCTTGTGTGTTCATTTCTGTGTCCCTCACTGCAGTGAGAGCCCCCTGAGACAGGGACCTTGTCACCCTAGTTCCTGTAATAATATCTCACACAAAGTAGGCCTCGCATAAATATTCATTGCGTGAATGAAAGTATAGTGTTACCCCTTTCAAGCCAATAATCTATGTTAGGATCAAAGAAATGGCCTCCTAACTTCAAGTGTTTCTTCATTGAGCCATGCCTTGAAAAGTATCGCCTTTATTATTAAAACAATCTTAGGGCCTCCACAGTTTTGAACGGCTAGTTCGCTAATACGTCAACTTGTTGCCTTCTTGAGGTTAATTTAGCTTTTTTGTTACTTTTTGAATTTTTTCCTTCCTTTTAATGAAACCCTGGCTAAGCTTCAAGTTCTCTTCACCGCCTCTCCCCTCATCTTTTGACCCTTCCCTTTTCAGTCTGTGATTATATCTCTCCTCCCTCTGTTCTCGTAGGATAGCTCTTATGCTTTCAAGTGAAAATCCCTTAGTTCAGGTCTGCACGTGCTATAGCCATGATCACTTTGTAGGGTAACCTTTTCTGACCCACAAATTGACTTTTCTCTAATGAGGAGGATGGGTATGCCCTGAAGCTGAATCCAGGGCTCCAGGATTACCAGGTCCTACCTGGGATGCGCCTTGATTATGATTATGTTTTGAAAAACTGAGCAGATCTTGATTCTTGAGTAGTATTCTTCAACAAGCAGGTGGGTAAATCGTTGAGCCCGAATGCATGCGTGTAGCAGCCACTGGCTTGAAATTTGAACACCAAAATCCCCATACACATAGCCTGTAGGCCACAGATCTGAATTTGAGCATGAAAGAGAATAGAAGGAGACTGGCATTGTCACCCAAAGAAACCATGTCTGATCCTAAAGCAGGCTTTGAGCCCTCGGGATAAAAACCAGCATTTTCACAACAGGCTCGCTGACATGAAATAGACAGTTCTATTAAAGTTCTGCCTTAATGATGGTTACATACAGTATAATAGTTATCCTTAAACAAGAGGAAAAGATATAAAAATTAAAGTTTCAGAATCCTAGTTGTATGTTCTAGTCGTCTCTCATCAGGTTGTTTGTATTCTCTCAATTTGCATATTCTAGAAGTCTGTGCAGTTGCATATGTGAACAAGGTTAAAGAATATCTTCCAAAATTCTTAGAACTCAGCAATTATGAATTGATTTTGTATTCCTGTAGCTATCTTTTTTTATTGGCCTATAATTCCAAATTAGCAAAAGTGGAAGATGAATAGTAAATAAACCCTCGGAAAAGGCCTAATACTGGCATCAATAAACATAGGCCAATATGTTCTTATTGTATTTCTATTTTTGTAGCCCAACAAAGGGGTATTTTAACCATTATAAAACTCTAAATTTCAAAGCCAAGCAACTGCCTGGTTGTTTGGTTTGTCGCAAACCTGATTTTGTTTACTTCATTTGCAGAATATATAGTATGGGAAAAAAATTCAGAGTTAGAAAACAGAGGCATTAGAATCACAGATGATGTCGTTTTCAAAATTTCCTTAAATTTTGATAAACGTTTTAAAATTTTTTTGGTTTGTGTTGTTGTTGTTACGTTCTGAATAAAATGGGCTGCAATGCAGTGCTCCAGAGGTTAATAGTAACTTCTTTGTTTTTCAGATACTGCGTTGGCCAATGGTCATGCCTCAGACTATTTATTTGTTGGAAATATTGTTTACACAGTAAGTTTATTTCCCTGTTTACAGAACCATTCTGAAACAGCACGTGTGTGGATTCCGCCTCTTGAAAACCTTTTCCATAAGGCCTTCCCATTCTCATTTATTCCTAATCCTTAAACCACATAATCTAGACTCCTTAAAGCTCAGAATGGCTGTGACACACTCACCTCCTGTGTTAGTGGAGATTATGCAGTCAGGATCCCTGCACAGGTGATTTACTCAGTTCTCCATTCTCCAAATGACCTTTCACACCTACCTGTGAAAAGCAACAGACTGAGGCAAGCTGATCAGCTGATCTCTCCCGAATCTTCCAACTTAAGAGCAAAAGTAGCTATTACTTGTGAGAAGATAGGCAGTACAATGACCGCCTTTTATGAGGTAAACCTGCCCGTATGTCCCTAAACCTCACTCCTGGAGATTTAGCTTTTGAGATGGCACTTTTGAAGCATGGCTGCCTGGGAGAGACTGCCTGGAGAGAATAGAGGTTTCTCCTGGAAAATCAAAATAGCTTCCTGAAGGTAATATGTGTTCCAAATGCTTCTGTCTTTTCACAGTATGTCGTTGTCACCGTCTGTCTGAAAGCTGGTTTGGAGACCACGGCTTGGACTAAAGTAAGTTTTCTCTAGAATTATTTCTTGATTCAGTATAGATATTTTTTTTTTCTGGTATGATATCTTTTTAAGGCTTTCTTGGAAAAACAATAAGCAATATCCAGCTATCTTATTTTAAATTTTGCATGTGAAAATTATGGTTTGCTCTTTATCCAGGCAAATTTGCAATCCACAATCTCCTCATGCGTCATTTCCTTGGCACTTAATACAACTCCAAGCTATTAACACTCATTTCATTTCAAATGTATATGTGCAAATGTATATGCACATTGTAAAAAAAATAAATACCCATATAAAACATGGGACAAAAAGAATTTTTAATTTACATAATTTTACTGAGACAGTTACTGTTAATACTTTGCTATACGACCGTCCATGCTTTGCGCTGTGTGTATTTTTAAAAGATAACGCATTATGAACATGCAGCTTTATAATCTTCTTTCACTTAAAACACATATCATGAACATTTGCCATCCCTTAAACTATACTTCTGCAAAATCGTTGTTCATGACTAAAGAGTATTAAGTCTTATTGATATCCTGTCACTTTTTTAATCAGTCTCCAATCTTAGACATTTGGGTTATTTCCAATGTTTGGGGATTATAACCATTGTTTCATGATTTTCTGTCACTCCTGTTCGCATAAGCTCCTAATTTTGTGTTGAGACAGTGGGGGAGGGGTTGGAGATTGATATGGAGGCAGGGACTCCATTGAGAGACAATGACAATTAACCTAGGTGAGAGGTGACTGTCGCTCAGCCTGGGACCTTAGAGGAGGAGGTAGCGAGCAGTGCTAAGATGCTAGGTGTGTTTTGTTTTTTAAAAACTAACAAACAGACTTTGGTGATGGATTAGGTCATGGAAGGTGAAAGTGAGGAAGAAGTCAAGTCTCATCACATTCAGGAAACAAACAAAAACTCCAGCAGTTGCTTAAAGGGGCGTCATTAAGATATAACATTCATTCTGGATTTTTTTTTAAGTTCTTTCAAAAATGAAAAGAACAGTCGAAGCCTCAGGATGATCAATAAAAAAGCCTTTTGTTCATTTTGACCATTGGTTGCTCTCTTACTGAATTACCAAGACCTCGTTCTGTGCAGATCGGGATGGGAGCAGCTGCCGAGGCTCCATCACCTTCAGGGTAGCTTGGGGCCACTAGTTACTTGAATCTATTGCAAAACAATGAAATTGGAAAGACAGAACAAAGTTTCCAAGACAAGAGAGTCATCAGAATCTTTCCATGAGGGAAGCTGGCTGGGGTACAGGGGACTCAGCAGGTGGTCCCCCCGGGCCAGCAGTGAGGCAGTGCCTGAGTGTGTGTTTTCTTCTGCAGTTCAGTCACCTGGCTGTCTGGGGAAGCGTGCTGATCTGGCTGGTGTTCTTTGGTGTCTACTCGACCTTCTGGCCCACCATTCCTATTGCTCCAGATATGAAAGGACAGGTCAGTGCTCCCAACCGTGAGTGGACTTTGCGGGTCTCACGACACCGATGCGCTTCCATGTGGGGGAGTTCTGTGTCTGGTGACAGTGATGAACTTCAGGAGGGGCTGGTGTTGCCTGCTGCCTTCAAAGTGTGTCCGGAGGGAAACAACACCACATCAGAGCACCCGGGAGCAGGTGTCCAGTCCACAGAGATGGCATTTGAAATTTTAACTATTGTAAAAATCATTGATCAAAATCCACTGACGGACCTGGCACGTTCGCGTTTCTGTAACGAATCTGGGTTAATGACGAAGTTCTGGTGTGTTTAGTTCCCAGCCCTTAAAAAGCTGGAGGTGTCTTGAGTTGCTTAACAGCCAATGGATGTGTTGATCGATTGTCGTTTGGGGGTTAAATGTATTACTATACTCTGATCAGTTGATAATTAGTCGCCTATGAAAGAGAAATCTAACAACTCTATTAACCAGATCGTTAATTATTCAGAATGTCTCATTGTTCATCTCTTGAACTAGAGAGGCTGAGATTGAAAATTGTTACCCTTATTTAAATTCTTTTTATATTTTATTTGGTTTTACATTTTCTCTGTCCTGTGTTGGAGACTGAGCCATCGGCAATGACAGCGTGGTATTAGAGTCCCACAGTATTGGGCTGGAGAGGATCTTGGCAATGGGGGGTTCCAACCTCCTCAGTTTACAAATGGAGCCACAGGCCAACCCACAGGCCCACAGCCAGCACTGCCCGAGACCCCGACAAGGGGCTACCCTGGCCCTGTGCTTTCGAGACCCCTGTACTGGCCGTCTCCAGCCGGTTATGCCTCATTCACAGGGTGAGACACCCTTGGTGCACAGAGTCAACTCCCACACTTTTAGTCCATTCCATGGGTTCCTCAGACCCTCAGTTCTTCCCCCAAACAGCCACCACTTTGAAGGTCTGCCCACTTTGAAGGCCTGCCTGGTCCTCTCCCCAGGCCAGTGCGAGCACCGCCCGCCCCCCCCCCCCCGGCTAGGGCAGCTGTTTGCAGAGGGTGTGTACTGGGTCCCCTGGCTGTTTCATGGGTGTGTCCCCCACGTTTGAGGGTTCTGGTGCTGTGGAACGAGACCTGAGAGGAGGAGAAGGACAGTGGCTGCGGGTTTCCACTGTGCCACCGGTGGCCCTGGCTGGGGATATTTATTTTGGGGGCAGACCTGTGCGTGGCGCTTCTGGCTGCTTCCTTCACCTTGCTTACTCTGCAGAAATGAGCCAAAACTCGTGGGTCTGCCCCAGCCCAGGTGCATGTCCAGCAACTATATCGTGTGAGAGCATCTGGGGTGGCACTGTTTGCCTTTTTTACTTGGTGAATCAGTCAACTGATGCACCCTGGGGTGCCCGAGGCCTCCTCTCTATGTGGTGCTGAGCAGGAATGGGCTTCTGTGTCCCCTGACGCATGTTTGCTTTCTGTGAGGACAAGGACAAGCAAATACTCACTTCTCAGTTCTTTTCCAAACCCAAGCTCTGGAGAAAATCAAAACGCCGAGTGAATTGAGGGCGTTTTCATATAGTGTAGTGAGCATTTCCAAGCAGAGACTTTGGACAGTCAAGGAAATCAGTTATATTTTAAAACAAAGTGATGTGTCCCCAAAAAGCAAACCGAGAGCAGTATTCACAACGACGGTGACCACTCGGTAAGGAGTCAGCACCTAGAATTATCTGCCCCAGTTTTCTTCCCTCTGGTTAAGAGCAGGTGAGGTCTGACAAATATTCCATTTGGGAATTTTTCGGTGTAGGACAATGAAAGGGACTGTAGCCGACTGCTGTAGATGGTTTTCTAAATTAGAGGAGGGTGACAACTGATAAGATGGGCTCACTGATGTGTGACGGCCGATGAAGCCGGTCGATTTCCTTGAGAACACGTCCCAGTGCCTTTAATAGAGACCCCCGGCAAGCCCCCTCGTCTGTACCGGCCACCCTGGTTCCGATGTGCATGAGTTGGGCTGGTCGCTAACTCTCACTCCCATCAAGACGCTGACTTTCCAAATGCAGGGACCACGCATGCCACACGGTCCCCAACAGGCCGCAAGTACCACGCTGACCTGTGCGATTGCGAAGGCTCAGCTTAGTGGTGAAATTTCCATAGTGGGGATGTTTTGAAGAAATTTAATGAGTGATTTCTATCATCCAAAAGCAAAGAAATTATATATTAAATCACATGTCGCTTTGGTATAAAATTTTTTTTTTTTACTTAAACCATTGTCCTTTTAACTTTTTTGTTGGTTGGTTGGTTTCAATGAGGTGAACAATGTTTTGAAATTGAACATGGCTGGCCAAGATTTTCATCAGATGCTGAATGCAATAACGGATGTATAGTCCTAGTGTCACAGGATTTCTGAGTGGGCGATGCACTATCTGCGTCTAAAAGCTGTTTATTACTTGCAGTCCTTCTTCGTGGGAGAGCCCTGGGTGGGGACAAACTGCCAAAAAAAAAAAAAAAAAATCCTGAGCCAACTTTAATACTCTTTCACTTGGTGTCTGCCTCCCAACGGTGTGGTCATTCTTTGAAAACTGGTAGGAAATATTAAAAAAAAAATTTTTTTAATGCTTTTGAAAAATCGCGTGGGTGGAAAGTGGCAAAAACCAGCCTGAATTCTCAGAAAGGCTTGCTTCTTTATGCTGTCGTAAAGAAAGATGGAAGCTGGGCCCAGCTGTGGTCAGTAACAGGAGTTGGCATTTTGGGGGGGACTGTCGAAAATGTGCCCAAGCCATGCCCATCCCTTTGGTTCAAGGTTGGACTGAATGCATCCCCCTCAATTTTACATGCCGAGGTCCTCACCCCTAGGGTGATGGGGTTGGAGGCAAGGGCCTTTGGGGGGTGATTACATCATGAATGGGGTTAATGCCTGATAGGAAGAGGCCAGGGAGCTGGCTCACTTGTTTTCTGCCATGGTAAGGGCACGAGATGTCTGCAATCCCAAAGAGGGTCCCCACTAGAACCCGACCGTGCTGGCACCCCGATCTCTGACCCCCAGCAGTTTCTGTTGCTGATAAGCCACCCCTTCTGTGGCATTTTGACTGAGACAGTCACTGGGGGCTTAGGAGTAAGGGGTGCTCTGGGAAAAGGCTGCTTCATCCTCATCCTCATCCTCATCCTCATTTTAAGAACATGTCTAGTGATTTTCATAAACCATTTTTTTTTTTGTAGCTCATGAAGCAGCAGGTTTTTGGCAAGTGAACATGGTTCCTTTGAGCTCTAGAATGAAACTAGTGTCTCATGGCAAACGGCATTTCTCACCCAGGAGCCGGAGACAGACTCAGCACACAAGACGTTGTCTATTCATAACATCGTAAACTGCTGAAAAGGTGCATTGTTCCTGCTGGGGTTTCCTAAACGGAGCTGATTCAATATTTCTTTGTCTCGTCCATTATATTTGGCGTTTTTCTCACGAGGGAGAAGGCAGGTTTTCCCTGGAGGGCAGAGGATGGAAGGCGGAGAATGAGTTTTCCACTGTCAAAGGGTCTTTATCTTTCTTCCCTAAAGCACCTCGCGATCTGGGGTGTGAGACCAGCCAGACAATGAGCCAGGAAGTCCCAGTGGAAGTTTCTGAAATCAAAGAGGCCGTCTATACACTTCCTCTCCTGAAAATATGCAACATTCATGAGTGTTTAAGGGGCCCCCCCTTTTCCCATTTTTCTCCACCCAAGTTAGATCTAAAGGGAATCTAAAATTCATGCTGCACCTATCCTTGAGGGGTGATACCATGGCCATCAGCTGGGGATAATGCATGTGACGATGTTTTACCATAGGAGGCCATGTGTTTTTCTTTTTCCCAATAGCATGACCAGGGGTTCTAAGCTGCTCCGTAATGGGTCCCCAAAGCCATTCCTTGACGGTGGAAAATGACAAGCTTCCTGTAGTTCAAAGTTGCCTGCTGAAGTAGAGTTTTGAATTAGAGAGACGAGGAAAATTTGATGCAAAACTGGGTCAGGAGATGTGCTTGTATTTTCTTCATCTAATTTCTCAGAGCTTTTCACTGTAGGACAGTCAGAGGAGATGACATCTTATCTGACGTCAAGAGACTGGCCCCAACTAGCTTCGTGGTAAACTTTGGTAAATCACTTAACCTGCCTTAATTTCCTTATCAGAAAAGTCAAAGTAATATCACCCACCCTGCTTACCTCAGAGGGGTGTGTTGAAGATACAATCAGCTAATCTGTGCTAAACATATAACATGCAGACTCTTTTTTTCCTTTTTTCCCTGGAATTATCAATTATTTTTGAATTTTTATAAATAGAAATATATATAAAATCTTTCAGCCATAGAATTTTAATATTTTATAGGTTCTATATATGATATTTCTCTGAAAGGGCCATTGAATCTATATCCTGAATCATGTGGGTTGCTTGTTAAAATGACAACCCCCCCAAAAGAAAAAATACTTGCCACACACACACACACACACACACACACGCACACACGCACACAATCTGGGTGTGAGGCCCCAGCCTCTGAATTTTAATAAATCTCCAGGCTATTCTTTCCCTATTCTCATTTGTGAATCGCTGCTCTAAAACACCTAAAATATCATAAATATTACTCCATGACGATGAGTGAGCCAGTGCCGGGTGTGATATGAGGAGACGGTGTATTTAAAGCATTCACTGCAGCCGTGTTTCTCGCGGGGGGTGGTCGTGCGAGACATAGCTGGCAGTGCTGGTGGTGGCTTTAGGCCACTCGCTTCTCACGTGGAGGATTATGCCGAAGGCCTGACATCGTCCCCCGTGGAAAAATGCTCCCCGACGTCGGTGCTTTTCCCTTTGAAAATTCCTTTCATTGCTAGTAAAACGGGGGAAAGCTTTCACTTCAAAGCCTACAAGCTGCTAACTCTTGTCCGCAGTGCCACGCTCCAGGATCCCGACAGTTTCTGGCATATGACAGCTTGGTTTTTTGTTTGTTTGTTTTGTTTTTCCTGAATGCAGGACTGGATTTGAGTTTTCTACCTGTGCTTGTGTCTACACAATGCAAATCCCCACAGACTGAAAGCAACTGGGGGAAGGGGGCAGGAAGGCTGTCACTTTCCCACCCTGGAACCTTCCCCAAAGCCTTGCCTGCTCCTGGGCCCAGCAGCCCAGTGAGAGCTCAGTCCCCGTACTTTCCACGGGAGACACAGGAGCAGGGCTCTTGTTCCCGAGCTGCTTGTGCTCCGGGAGACAAGCCATGCTGAGATACCAGTGTCGCATTGGTGGCCATCGCTGCTCAGCCGTGCTTCCAGAATGTCTCTGTAGGACAGAGGCCTGCTGAGGGGCCAGACAGAGCTTATCCTCAGGTTCACGTTCCGTAGTGTGGGCATGCATATGGCCATTTGTCCCCACCAGCCACTCTCCTTCGCCCGCACACCACAGCTTGTGCGAAGGGCCCCATGAGAGCAAGGCTTACTGTGTCCCTCAACTCCTGGGGGAGCTCGATCCCGACCCCCAGGCCGAAGGGAGTCGTTCTGAAACCCTAAAGGACACTCGAGGAGACAGTTTCTGGGGGGAAAATAGTATGTTCGCTCCTGAAAGAAATCCAATGGAGAGACGGCCTTCTCGTGAGCGCCGTGTAGCTGCCGAGTGGTGCCCGGAGCTGTCCGGCCGCAGGACAGAAGCCACCTCCGGACCCCGCTGCCACTGCGGAATGTGGAATAGAAGGCAGGATGGGGGACTGGGAGAATGGGGTGAAAGTTAAAGAGGTACAAATTGGTAGTTGATGGATGGTCACGGGGATGGGGAGCACAGCAGAGGGAATGCGGTTACCATTAATACGTTGGCTAGGTGGAGGGTCAGAGGAGGGAGGGAGCAATTGGGGGGATCGTTTTATGAACCGTATAGATGTCTAACCATGTACTGTATACTGGAAATTAATTTAAATAAATTTTTTTTAAAAGTCAGGAAACAAGAGTCTCCTACAGGATGGTCAGGACACCAAAGGCAGCCAGGTGCACAGCCCACTATTTCCCCACATAGCTGCTAGAATCAGAAAATTCCAGCACCAGATAATTATCCTATCGGAAAATGGCTCTTGTGGTCATTTATGTCATGCAAGTTGTTTCTGTTTTTCTCTTCCCGATCAGCAAACAAGGGAGAAAGCGTATTTTCAGAAATATGTGAGCCTCCTAAAGCGATTTCAGATTCTTTCTCCAGGCAGTGATGGAGCCAGCACCCCCTTTTCCTGGTTGCTTCTTTACAAGGCCTGTGGGGTCAACGGAATGAGTCTCTTGATTCGTTTGACCCAAATCCAACTGTTTTTTTATTCAGTGCAAATTCCAACAGTGAAAGTGGGGTTTGAACTAAATTCGCTTAATGCTTGAGAAATTTATAAAGTAAAATCTATCATTTATAATATCCATGACTGCTAATTCTGAGCCTCAGTTTTGTCAGGTCTGTAAAGTAGGTAAGATCTGTCTTTGGAGGTGATGAGGACATTTAAGAAAATAAAGCAGGTAAATAATAGCTGCTGATGTTGATTGAGAAACTGCTATGTCTCCGACAAAGTACATCTTTATATAAATGTGCTATATATACGTGGTTACATACATAATAAATTATGCGCTAGCTCATCTGCCAACCTGCCCCATAGTCATACGAGGAAGAGGCCTAGAAAGAAAGAACCAGAACCTTGGGTAGTCAGGCTCGGGGTGGAGTCCCGAGACTCCCCACCAAGTCTGCTAGATGCCAGCGCGTGAACCCCCACACTTTGTCACTACGGAGAGCACTAGGGTGATGCTTGGTACAAACCAGGCGTCAAATAAATGTCAGTCAATTCTCCTGAAAATTTCTCTTTTATTAAATTGTATCTGAAGTGACCTACCCTGCAGTGTAAAATAATTTCTAAGTCATGAAGTTAGAAGGCAGACACATAATTTATGTTTGAGCAGCAATCTTCTGCTTTTGAGCTGCCCTCACCCCCCAGTAAAGCAGGTTTCAAACAATCGTTTTTTTTTTTTAAGTATGTTACGAAAAGCCCTAATTTTTTAGCCCCTGCTCTCCCTTCCCCCTTGCACAGTTCTCTCAATGTTGGCAGATTGTTTTATTTTGGCCTCTCGTTTCAAGGATGCTGTCTGCTAATTAAAGGCCAGGCGGCTTTGATTGTGAGTTATTTTCCTCTGAGGTTGAAAGGTTTTGTTGTGGTGTTAGCATGTGTCATTCATGTTGATGTTAATTTTTTAAATATCTGTCAGCAAATTGAAGTACACATTACATGCTGATTTTGTTTGTTTGTAATATTTATCCTCAGTGGCCGCAGAGTGCTTTTGATGTGGTTTTGAACTTCTTTTCTCCAAACATGTGGAGATGGTGTGCGTGGGGCCCCGGAGTTGTGAGTTCTGTGCCCGGATTTATTTCTCCAACATCTGCGGAGGAAGGTGGCCTTGTCTGGTGACCGTTCTATAACTGTCCCCCCAGAGATACCAGCGTTCCTGAGGTTCGTTCTGAAGAGGTAGAGAGGAGCCTGGGAAAGACCCCCAGATAAAGGGTCCGTGCGAGAAAAGCAAACCAGACAGAAAAAGTTGCAAACCATATGATTTTACTCATTTGCAGGATATAAAACCAAAAGCAATGAGCATAAACAAACAGAGATCCATGGGCACAGGCAGTGGATTTGTGGTTGCCAGAGTGTAGGTAAGGGTCACAGGGGTCAAATATTTGGTGACGGAAGGAAAGCTAACTCTGGGTGGTAAACACGCAATGCAGTATATACATGACATCCGGTTGAATTGTACAATTGAAACATTTGATTTTGCGAGTGTCACCACAATAATTTTTAATAATAATAAAAGAAAAGATGAACCGGGGTTGGTTAGGCTAAGAAGGGAGAAAACAGAAGCACAGCATACTACCAGCCTAGTTTCCGTTTTGTATAAATGATGACGCAGAGCTCCTGTGACAGTATCCAAGATAAGGCCAAACAGTGAAAGGACTTAAAGTAGGTGATATTTTTCAGTCACTTTTGTTGCCATCAGCATCGTAAATCATCAGAATATCCACTGAGGAAATCGTATGCCTTTTGAGCCCTGGATTAGCTGGCTGTCATAAGGGTTTGGCGTCCCTTTGGCTAAAGGCAGGAGAAGAGAAATCTAGGTTACTTGTGTCTGTGCTTTCATTCACAGGGGTTTTTTGTTTGTTGTTTGTTTGTTTGGTAATTATTGTGACCTGGTTTTGGTAAAGAGTTGAAACTTTAAGAAGGGCACATTTAAATATGCAGTCCATCGAGCGTTCTGTGACGGCGAGCCCTACCCGCTCTGCTCAGCCTCAGCAGATGCCGTGCACACCCTGGGCTTCTCGTCATCTGTAGTCAGCCCGACCTCCATTCCCCTTTGTCTAGTCACAGCCCCTAAATCCCTTCTTCTCTTTCATAAAATGCATTTAAGTACCTCTGGTTCTCCCTCTGTTCACCCCCTCTGGGTCTCAGTGGGCCACTCATTGGGACTAGTCAGGCAGGATCTTCGTCATGGACCACGGCAGGTGAGTCAGAAATGGTTATGGTGACCCCTACCAGGCTGCTGAGAGACCATTCAAGGATTTTTTTTAGAGAAACCAAGAGAGGAAAGGGAAAGCCATCTTGCTACTAGGTTTGTGATAAGGAATGACATCAGCCTGGAGTCACCAGGAGCCACAGAGAGAGCGCCTGGCTGGACCGAACTGAGCATAAGAGGAAAACTGAACCGTGAGGTGACAGCAGTGACATGCTCATGGGTCCAGCTCTGTCTGAAGCTCCAGCCACCTCTGGGGCACGCTTAAGCCAATGTATTTCCATTTTCCCATAAGACGATTCAAGTTGGGCTTGTGTTACTTTTGAAAAGAATCTTAATGAATGAAAAAGTTGATAAATTACAGACATGATAGATAGAATTGGCCGGATCAAGTTAAGATAGAGAGAACTCTCCCGCCCCTTCTGGAAAATTGGCCATCATCGTCATACTACAGGGAAGCACCTGGCAAATGTGAATGTCCTACTACGAGTCTCCCAGGTCAGAGTGCCAAGGGATTTCGCCCACCCTTTGTCACCTTCAGAATGTCCCTCCCCATCCTTGCCCACCCAAGAAGAAGAAGACTGGCCAGAGCAGAACTCACTGTCCGAAACAGAGCTGGAAGGAAATGAGGCTTTTCTGAGAGAGGCCTCTTTCTCAGCACCAATGATTCAAAATGGCATTGAGTCAAATGTTCTAGAAGAATGTCATCCAATATAGACACACGCACAATTTTAAATTTTCTAGTGGCCCCATTAAGAACGTAAAAAGAAACAGGTTAAATTAGTTTCATTAATATATTTAGCCCAACATTTTCAAAGTATTATCACATCAGCATGCAATCAGCATGAAAAGATGTTATTAATGAGCTGGCTCGCATTCTTTTCGTACTCAGTCTCTGAAATCCAGTACGTATGGGAGACGCAGAGCCCATCGCAAGTCAGACAAGACCTGTTTCAAGTGCCCAGTAGCCACTGCCGGCCAGCGGCTACTGCATGGGACAGAGCAGCTCTTCGCACACAGAGGTTCGGAAACAGAGATTCACTCTCCAGAGCTAAACGTGGTGCAGGCAGGACTGGGGACCAGCTTCCAGGTCCTCCAAGGGTGCTACCACCTGATGAGCATTTTTTTCACTTGCAGTGAAAAGGGGTCTCGGCTCTTAGAGAAGGCTTTCCCTAAAAAACAAAATGTGGGGACAATGGAGCTCTTAATCTGTGCTTATTAATTGCTTTCAGCAGAGTTTATAAACCAAGATTCATAAAGCACCGATCTGACTTCAAGTAATTTTTGCAGAGTGTTGGCCGATATCCCAACCATTTCCTCCTGAACATGGGAGGGAAGAGGTCAGACACGTGTATGTCATGCTGCAACCAGCTGAGCAATAATGACCAATGCCACCCAAAATCATTTAGATCAGCTCCTAACAAATGGTCAATTTGTTCAATGAGTGGCAGTTTCTGAATACAATGATTATTTGACTTAATTGATTCCTAACATTGTGTAAACCCTTCATCCTTCAATCTTTCTAGAGTTTTGGGCTCCTTCCCCCATCATTATGCTGAATCCAAGCACTATCATTTTTTTGCTTCCTGAATATCTTTTACATACATCTCCTTCCATCCGGTTCTGGTCCTGTCCAGCTAGTGTTGAAGCATTTCTTGCACAGACCATTGCAGTAGCCTCGTGACTGGCTTCTTAGCACCCAATCTGTCAGGTCATTTACCTGGCCCCATAGGTCCTGTGCAGCCCTGATTGCGGCTGCTGTCATCATCTCCCTCTCTCGCCCTCACTGGTTTTCTCTCATGTGCCATCGCCATCGTATTCTGCTTGTGATCTCACAGTGCGCTTGTACCCGATCACCCTCCTCCACGAAGCTATTGCTTGCAGAATTCTCAGAGAACTGAGGAGTCATTACTTCCTGAGGATGCCTTTCCTTATATCCCCGGCCAGCTTAAAACCTCCTAGTACGCATTCTCTTAATACAATTGACCTTTCCCTTGTTTCGATTAAAAATTTATATTCGTGCATGAGATAACACCTTATACCCATTAGGACAGACAATATTTTGAAAAAGAGAGAGAGAGAGAGAAAGGGAGGGAGGGAGGGAGGGAGGAAGGAAGAAAGGAAGGGAGAAAGAGAGGGATGGAGAGAGGGAGGGAAGAAAGGAAAGAACTATTGGCAAAAATGTGGAAAATGGAACTTCTGTGCACTATTGGTAGGAGTATAAAATGATGCATTGTTGTGGAAAATAGTATGGAGATTCCTTGAAAAATTAAACATGGACCTACCATATGATCCAGCAATTTAACTTCAGAGTATGCACCCAAAAGAATTGAGAGCAGAATCTCAAAGAGATATTTGCTCACACTTGCTCATAACAGCAGCATTCACAGTAGCCGAGAGGTAGAAGCGACCCAAATGTCTGTTGACGAATGGATAAACAAAATGTGATCTAAATATACGATGGACTATTACGCAGCCTTTAAAAAGAAAGAAATCCTGCCATGTGCTGTAATATGAATGAATCTTGAGGACATTACACTAAGTGAAATAAGCCAGTCACAAAAAGCAAATACGGTATTATTCTGCTTACATGACGTACCTAGAATAGTCAGGTTCATAGCGACAGAAAGTAGAATGGTGTTGCTAGGAGCTGGGGGAAGGGGCAAACGAGTTTCGTGTTGAGTAGGTACAACGTTTCAGTTGTGCAAGATGAAGACTTTTAGAGATCTGTCACACAACAGTGTAAATGCAGTTAACACTACTGAACCACACACCTAAAAATACATAAGATGGTAAATTTTGGTATGTGTTTTACCACAATTTTTCAAAATTTACATTTAAGGGATTTTACAATTACTGTCAGTTTCTTCCTCTAAACAGTAAGCTCTATGAGGAAAGTGAATGAATGCTCTTCAACGTACCCTTGGCACCTACTTCTCGTTTTTTCTGGCATTCAGTAAATATTTAAATGAATTAAGCACCTCTCACATAGAATTGGGAAGTGTAGTTGGCCTTGTGCTTAATATCTTTTTGCTGAACTGATAACACAAGCAGATGCCAAGTATTCAAACATTTGAAAACAGCCTTGTACAGGACCTGCACGTAATAAATACTTGATTAATTAATGAAGTTAATTAAGAAAAGTATGCTCAAAAAAAAAAAAACAGTAACACAAACCATGCAGTTTTTCTGCCAAAAGAATGATTTCCAGTTAAAAAAAGATTTAGAACATTTCCAGTTCAAATTTTAATCAAACTATTTCAGCTACATGGGTGATATCCGGGCTATAACATTCACAGATATTAGTATCTGTGAAGGATGAATAATAAAGTTTAATTACTTCCTGGAAAATGTTTGTTTTGAAACTGATATTAAAGAAAAGGCAAAAGTTGAATCAAAATGGATTTCTTGAGTGCCTAATTCAAGGAAGTACTAAGATAATCATTGTCCAGTGGTTTTATCGTGGGAGATAAAACTGACGGAGACAGTCCGTGGATCACAGAGAGTTCTAACAGAAGTGTATCTTCCCTAAACCAATACTTCACTGGGCAGCATTTTCATCATTATGTTGAAGGGATTGGTATTTTTGGAGTAAAAAAATACAAGCACAGAGTTGGAAAGGAGGTTTTGGTCAAGAAAATGTCAGACTTAGGTAGAGTTTAGTTAGCAACTGGCCTCTGGCAAATCCGGGATGACTTCATGGAAGAAGTAGCCTTTGCTGGAGGATTGTTCCTTAGTCAGTCTGGGTTCGTGAATTGCCTGAGAAGAGGGTTAAAGCATGCATCAATCTGGCCCCAAGACCCAAGAAGGGGCATAAAATTTTTGTGTCAAGTAAAGTGCTATTACAAAAGAAGAAAAGGTTCAGGATTCGAAAAGTTTGTCCCCACAAGGCATCTTAATTAAAAGAAAGAAAACGCAGTAAGAAAAGTGATTCTGTCCAGGAGAACTAGAAGAAACAGGTGGGGAAAAGTGGCAAGTGGAGGGCAAGGTGATTGACAGGAGGATGAGACGTCTCAGCATGATGGAGGAGGTCAGGTGGAAGAGTGACACCTGAAGGAAGCGGTAAATTTTTCACCAAAGGAAATTACAGGGTTGTTGATAAATTTTCCTCGATGTGGCATCGAGAAAGAATTAGATTGACTGTGAATAAAGGTCCTGTAACATGCTGAGTCAGAATTTTGCCATTTTATGATTAATGTAGGAAAAATAGTTCTTCGAAAGAAAAAGGAAATAGAGGGCACATGAGTGTTATTTTGTGTTAATCTTTCTGACGGCTACATCGGTTAAAATGAATCTAAAAGGAATTACCCCAGTCTGAGCTGTAAAAAGTTATTTTTTAACCCTTCCACCATCAAAAGAAAATTCACTATTGCATTAGGGGCTTATAATGTTTTCTGCAAATGTAAACTTATTGAGATTTTTAAATCACTGAGATGATCATGATTATAGAAAATAGCTCATTATGTCAGATAGTTTATTTTGAACAGGAAATAGAAAATTGAGAAGCAACTTTAGGTATAAACTTCCAGTTACAAGATAAGTTTTGGGGTTGTAATGTTCAGCATGGTGACTATAGTTCATCATCGTGTATTGTAAATTTGAAAATTGCTGAGAGTATAGATCTTAAACGCTCTCATCCCAAGAAAAAAAAGTGTGTAACTCTGCGAGACAATGGATGTTAACTAGACTTAGTGTGATGATTATTTTGAGATACACACACACACACACACACACATACACACATATATGTATATATATATATAAAATCATTATGTCATACACCTTAAAGTAATATAATGGTATGTGTCAGTCACATCTCAGTAAAACTGGAAGGAGAGAAGCAACTTCCAAAAATTGACAAGTGGAGAGCCCTCTCAAAACCAACACTTCTTGGGTTTACCACCAAAATCACAATTACCGTGAATTCTGAGGTCATTTCATGAGCCCTCAGCCCTTCAGATGTGGCTTTGAATGTCACTTTATTCATTAAAAACTCACTCAAGACATTATGTGCATTTACAGCATCACGTCACCGGGCTCATACCAGACATTTTTATGTTATCTGCTCCGAGAGGGCACCAACAACATGCATGCGTACATGGTCTACAGGACATGTCGAAGTGGCAGGATGGCAGAGAGCATTTGGCCTTGAGGACAAAACTCTCAGCGAACTCAGAGTCAGGATTCTGGAAATACCTTAAAACTTAAACTCTTTATTTGGAAACATTGAATAAAAATGCAAATTAAAAATTAACTTAAACTCTTATTCCCTGCTAAAGTCTCTTTTTTAGAAATTCTTTACTGGGCTCCCAGGAAAATATCTCCAGTGGTGGCACCAAATGAAGTCTCCTGAGGGAGGGCAGGCTGCTCTCTGGGCCTTTGGCCTTGACCTTGCCAGTCGGGGGCTATAACCCAAACACGCTAAACTTTTCTTTATTAATTATACCAGTCAGGGTCTTTGGTTGCAGTGAAAAAAAAAAAATCATGACTGATTTAATAAACGGAAAAGCAGTAAGTAGAGGCGTAAGGGAATTGTGGGAAAGCATAAGACCCAGGCTCGGAAAGCTGGGAGGAGGCACAGAAGCTAACCCGGGACCACATGGTAAGCACATGCCCGGCACTGCTGCCATCGGCTGTGCACCTCTGCTAGTGATGGCCTTTGGGCCCCGCCGCTGCAGGTAATCCTTGAGGTACCCAAGTGCAGGCAGGAGCATCTGATGGACAAGCAAGCCCCGGTCTCCCGCCATGCCCCAGCAGCTGCCTTTAGGCTGTGGTTCTTGCAGACTTTTTATGAACTGGCTCAAATGCGTTTCAAAATGCTCCTGGCAAACGCCCACAGTCTCCTTCAATAAAAGAAGGAAAACAGGAGTTAGGAGGGGAATCCTAGACCTTTTCCTGAGCAGCTTCTTTTGTCGAGAAGACGATCAGATTTGCCTTCCTGAGCAGATAATCGGAATAAGTTTAAGAAGTACAGTTAAAAATATCTACTCAGTAATGAGCATAGACAAAGCAAGAGTCATCCTTGTAAGAAAATTCACAGAGGCCTAGAGTTTGGGGGAAAGGTAACCTGAGCTTGGTCCACTTAAAAAAGGTAGATGGTGAGGAGGAGGTGGCATCCTGGACAAAAGCTTCAGGGGCAAGGGCCTGTCCATGGGATGGCCTGTTTGGGACAGAGGGACCGTGATGGAGAATCAGATGTCAGATCTTCCTAAAATCAGAAATTAATGACCTACAATTGCCTATAACTGGCCAGTGTCTAAAGAACTTGAAATAACAGTTTTTCTTTACTCGTGCTTCAAGACGAATGCATAGAGGGTTGACTCAGCACACTCGCTTCCAGTGGAGTAGCTAAACGTTCCGTCCCATTCAAAAGCATTAATTTCCTTGTTTTCTTGGGATACTGTCAAGCCAGCAGCAACCGAAAAGGAGACAGGAAAAAAGTGCAATGAGCATTATTTCATTGTCTTAATGAAAACACTGTGGTCGTGACAGTTCGAGCAAACTGGTTACGAAAACTAAGGAAGTTGCTCCTCAGCCATCCTCCTCACAAGAGGCCTTAAGTGGTAATGAAAGGTTTGAGGTGAATTTTGTTGATGCAGCAGGATTTAGGCATTAGGAGAACCTTTCTAGACTACATTTAGATCTATTTGTATACATGTATTGGAAGAAGCTTTGCAGGAAGGCAAGAGTATTGATGAGCTACCATTTTTCCCCTCCTGGGAGCTACTCTTTAGTTGTTACGTGCCCCTAATCTCATCTACCCCTGCACGCCCCCAAAAGCATAAACTTTAATCTTTTCAACAGAAGCAGCCAACTTTTCTAGCAAAGGAATTTGCCGTTTTTGTGGTTTGGTATAGAGGTGGTTCGTTTTACTGGTTTCTCGATGAAATATGTCTCATGATAAATTCAATCTTTCCTCAAAAAAAAATTTCTTAAATCTACTTTTCTATTCAGAATTCGACATGAAAGCCTTTCTCTGTTGAGGCAGCCAAACACTGAGCTTGTGCGGACCTGGGCAAACAGTTTTGGGTCCAAGGTTGAGGATATTTATTGCTGGAGATACTACACGTATTTGTGTCCAGGAAGAACAAAATCCAACACATCGACACTGGCTTTCAAATACATTCATTCGCTCTCTTTTGCTCCGGGAGGAATGTTTTTCTTTCTGCTCCCCTTTTTAATCCTCTCTTCACACTTGGTAGAATTTGGAGGGCTTTTTGCCAGGGATAACGAGCTGAGGTGTACAATGTGTGAATACACAGGAGATCTGCTGGTTTTCTTGCACACACTTCAGAGAAAGTTCCTTGCAACTCTGCCTTTGGCATGGCAGGCAGGAAATTCCTCACCGGCCTGCCCAGTGCAATAAACAGACCTCCTGCATCTAACCACAGCCTCGCCAGCGTTTCTAGTGTGGAGTTGCTTTTGCTTCTTGTGTAAAAGTCAAGGGCCCCAGCATCGCTGCTCCACTTTCTGCAGCTCCTAGGCCACAGTCTGCGTAGGGCCATGTTGGAGGCGAATAGGCCTCGTGGTTTGACTTACTCTCTGTTTGTCATGCGCACATGGAAAAAATAGACAAGGTCAACAGGCCCCCCGAGGATGCGCTGCTGATGAACCTTATGTTCCGTTAGGTTGATCAGAAAGTCCAGAAGTCAACATTACGGTTTTGTCCACTCACCCAGATGTCACCTGTTGTATTCTGTGCAGGTGAGTCCTTCAATAACCCTGCTGCTCGCGTTGTGACCCCCACGGTGTGGCAGCCTCGCCCATCCCCCGTCCCCTCTCCCCGCAGCCTCCCCAGAAAGAGGGCCTCTGGAAATGCTGGTTCTCAGGCCCCGGCTAGGTTCCTCATTTTCCACCAGAGCCGCAGGTGGTCCAGTGGACATTACAAGTGGACAAGCCCCAGGCTGAGTCCTCGATGCTCCCTGAGGCCAAGTCCACTCCAGCAAGGCCTCCAGGGGCCAGGAGTGAGAGAGGAAGCAGGCCCTCGGGCCGGGCACAGGGGAAGGGGAGCTGGAGGACATCGCCCGAGTTAAATTACGCTCATTAATTCAATTTAAGGCAGGAATGTGTGTAAATAAACGGCTGGCAGCCGCAGAGGCTCTGTTTCCTGCAGGGCTCCGGCCAGAACCCAGGGCCCAGTGGCCATGAAACCCTGACTGGGGATGGGTCACAACGAGATAACGATGGGAAAGATGACATCATCATTATCGAGACAGAAATGGAGAGGCTGCTCCTCCACAGATAAAATCTTAATTATTTGAAAACCTTAAGCGACAGCCACTGCTCCCTCCCCCTTTTTTTTTTTTTTTAACTGATACAGATCAGATTTCCAGGAGTTAAAGTGAGCAGGACAGTGCCATGGCTCGCACAGCCTGTCAGCATTTCTAAATATAAATAGCCTGTTCACACGCACTTTTTTTCCTTGCAAAACCAAGTCCATGAGGAACGAGGAGAAGATTGAATTCCTTAGGTGAAGAGCAACTCCTTTGTACCGTAAAGCTGTAATATGTGTTTGGTTTGATGCGGGACACCCCGTGTTCCATGACCGTTCGGGGTACACACTGAGCGATTGTCACCAGTTAACATTTATTGAACCCCAAGTGGCGTCCTGGGCAAGGACGCCTGACTCACCGTTCAAAGTTGGTTCTCATGCTGTCGTTTTTAGGAGGAGCTCGTTGTACATCATTAATTCCAGAGACAGCTGTTTCCCAGCTTAAAAATTAGCCACAGGTCCCTTGTCCCTATTCGCTAATGGAGTGGCTGTAAAATGAGAAGAGTCGTGTTCTTTTCTCATTTCACCTGGACAGGTTTTCCTTAACGCCCCGTGCCTGGGCGGCAGGTGCCGCCGCTGACGATGACAATGACAAAGGGCATAGCCAACGAAGTGCTGGCGCTTTGCTGAATGTTTTACACTTTTAATCCTGACTCCGACACTATTACACAGACAAGAGACCGACTCCTGGTGAAGGTGACGAGCCTGCCCGTGGCCACATAGCCCGGGGGTGCCAGGATTGACCTCAGGCTGCCAGAGTGCCTCTAGCAGCAGCCACTTGCCCTCAGTACACCCTCTCTTTGAGTCGCACCCCTCCCCGCACCCTGTTCTCCGTGCTCTGAGGGTCCACTGCTTAACGTCGTTAGGAGAGAGTATTTTTATCATTACCAAAGACTAACGTGTACGCAAGTCTCACACCGACTGGGTTGTGGGGGATTTGAGAGAAGGGCCTGGTACGGACCAGGCCCTCAGGGAACGTTCGCTCCTCCGTCGCAAATGCTGGCACCCCATGTCCCCATTCCTGGGCCCTGCTCTGGCCCTGAAGCAGGGCGTGCGTGGTGATGGCATGGCATGCACGGTGATAGGACTTCCCAACACCGAGTGGAATTCTGGGGAATTGTGCAGAGCCCTATCTCTTGGCTTTGTCCCCACTTATTTAAAAGGACAGAGAAGAGTCCCCTGTAGGCCGCTCTGGGGAGAAAGCCACCTCGGTCTGCAGTGAAAGTCGGAGGACGGGCAGGAAGACCCGCAGGTCGGCGAGGCCTTGGCTAATCGTCTCTAGTAGATGCGTCGCTTGTAGCTCAGGCGGGATGTGAACTGGGGACGAGAATGACAGGAACCAAAGCTGGCTTTTGTTTCTGGTGATTTCATCCCTTTTGTACACACAGCCTTTCCCTTCGTGGGAAAGGGAATCCAGATGGGGCAGGGGCACGGAAAGATGAGAGGTCCAGCTCTTCAGGCTCATCCGTCTTGCTCACCCTCCCTGTCCTAACGATCACCAGTGTCACAGGAGACTGGTTGCTACTCTCCCACCTTCCATGAGCACCCACCCCTGGGAGCCACAGGTGCCTCTAGCAAACCAGTCAACGGCGAAGCCGAGCTGGTATCTGCTCCCTGATCCATCACAGCAGCATGGCGAAGGGCATGGCCAGCTACCTGTCGGTCCTTTGAAACTTAGGGTGGTGGCCAAACAGTGTCAGGGGAAGGAAGTCATTTCAGGGTTTCGTCCTCTGTCATTCATCACCCGCACACCCAGCTCCCACATAATCGGGGCCTGACTGATTCATGCCCGATGCGGGCCCCCCATTTCTGGTCTCGCTCTCCTTCCTGGCCTGCCTCGTCCCGGGGAGCAGGAGATGATGCTCAAGCCGGTGTCCATGTTGGCTCACATTCGCTTCCCTGGAAGACGGAGGGATTTGACGCCCTGGTCACTTGAGCTGGGTCCGTGATCGGTCCTTTCTCCCTACAGATCTTTGCTCAGGCGAGATGGTCACTTTCACTCCCAAGCTCTTACTCCTTTATTGTCGCCCTGGGTTTGTCCTGATCATGCTTTGAAAAGTAAGATTTGAGGAATGAGGCCCAAATCAGAGAACCCAAGTGAACAGAATTTGGTTTCCCTCCTCCTGTCGCTTCTCTTGCCTGTTGACCTCGGGCTCATGACCTCACCTAACAGGGCAGAAGGGGACTGGGGTGGGAGCTACCAGCGGCCCACCTGGGTCAGTCCTGATCCAGAGAAGTCTGTGTCCCACTGCTTCTGATGACACTACTTCCTTTTTGATTCTATAACGTCGTTTCTCTGTGACCTGACAGGAGGGCAGTGTGATCAGAGCAGGGTATTTGAGGAGCCAAGGCACTTTTTTCTCTCTTAAAGCCGGCCTTTTGCTCACCAGAGATCAATTCCATGCATCTCTCCTGGCTGGTAGGCTAATTTACCTGGACTCAACGCTTCTCCCTTGCCCTGCATGATCCAGTAGCAACTTGTCACAACCAGGATGCCCACTGACGGAAGGGATTTTTCAAAGAAAATCAAAAGGAATTGCAGGTTCAAAATTTCCAAGAGAAACAATAAAACATTACCAAAATGGATGTGTGGATATAACCAAACTGAGAGAGGAATTTTCTAGAGCAGCAAGCACATCATTAGGCGTCTCCACTAAGGCTCATTGTTTTAAAGTTGCATTTGGTTTGAAGGAAGATTTTTCCTCCAGAATTATTACTGTGGCTCGTTCTGAAATTGGTCCGCAATGTTATATCATGTCTTAGGTAAGGCGTATGCCTTCATAGGCCCCATCTCAGCAATCACTTGGCACCCGCTCCTGGACAAACAAAGCTGGAATGTAGGGGTAGTGATGGTGGAATAAAGTACTGGTTGCCGGGATCAGGTCATCAATCTAAGTTAGCTCTTGTTCTAGAAGGTTCTCAATGTGGAGATGGTGGCAGCTGGCTCTAGCTGGGTCTGACTGTACGTGTCTGGTGCTTTTTTTAATTAGAAGAGGATTCTGTGCCGCTGCTTTGCAGACAAAGTATGCTACCCACCCTTTTGGCTTATTTTTTTTTTTTTAATCTCATCTGCAAGTACAGTCTGCCTTCTGTGAACGAGTCACTGCCTCCAGACTAGTGGCATGCCATGCAGGGCCTTGCACACTCCACCTCTGCGGGCTCCACCTCGTGGGACAGAGCGCCTGCCTGGGCCACTCCGTGGGAATCCATGCCAAGCCGCAGCCCAGCCCAACCAGATGGCAGCTCCCTGTGCCACGTGTACCATGCAGTGGCTATCAAGTGGCTTATAAAAAGGATGTCTTGAGGCTCTGGGTCTCCTCCAGAGGGACCGTCAGAGATGAACTGCCATGAGAGTGGAAAACTGTTGAGAAAAACACAGGGAGGCCCCGCTCCCAGCCCCTGGATGTCCCACACCCTTCCTGTCTGTGGGGTGGTGGCCTGTTCCTTGCAGAATCAAGTTTGCAAAGGAAAAGGGAGTCGACTTAGGACACTCATCAGCCAGCAGACACAGGACACTTTTCCATACGCCAGCAAAGCGTCTGTCACATCTAAGCGGGCTCCTTGAGCATCCACGCCGTGTGAGGATGTTGGGACAGCTAACATCCTGTGGTCCAGGTCAGGACAGCGGTTATGCTCCCACAGGAGTGGTCGGGGAGAAGCAGAAGAGGCGTGAGAGCCTTCTGCTGAGTCTCTGGGCTCTCGATGCTGTCACTGAGCTTTTAACGACCCTCCTCATTAAGTTTTCATTTGTCTGTTGACGTGTCCCAGTTGGATTTCTTAGTCTGAATTTGTAATAGACTAATAATAAGGATGTCGATACTTTTTTTTTAATCTGTAGAATGCTTTTGAGTAAATGTTGCAGTTGCTGCTTAGATCATGAATAACCTGGAAAATTCATTTCCAGGCACTGACTTAGAAATGACCACCATGGGGTGGGGGTGGGGTCGTGGGAGTAGAGGACACCGCCCATGGTGAGTGACAAGGCTTAGAAAGGAGCGGAGCCCAGAGCCCTCAGGGAATGCTGGCACCCACAGGACGAGGAATCGGCCTCCGCGGGCCAAACGTGGCACAAGTCAGCCAGACAGTGTCATGACCGTTCTCCAAAGCTTGGAGAAATAATCCATCCTTGGTTTTCTCTCTAAAAAGCGACCTGGCTTTGAGCCTCTGTGAAATCCCTTGTCTGAACTTTGGGGTCAAGGCCAAGATGATACCTTGCCTTTAGAAGCATGTCCCAGTGTCCTTCAGTAAAGGACTTTGACAGATGCCCGTATGTATTTTACATAACATTTCTGAAACAGGCTGATAAGGAGAGTTTTGGGGTTGTTTGTTTGTTTGTTTGTTTGTTTTTTATCAAGTTTAGAAAAAGCTAAAAGGGAAAGAAACCAGGTACAGAGACCCTGTGTGAGAGTCAGCGTGCTTGGGGCACCCAGTGAGTTCAGATGTGGGATCCAGGTGACCCAGTCAGCTGGTGCGCAGGGTTCTTGGGGTCCTTCTCATAGACGAGAACTGTATCTCAGTGGGTATACTTCTTTCCACGTGTTTAATTTTGCATGAAAATACTGCTGCTAAGGCGTCCCTTCTGTTCTTCACTTTGATGTGGCATTTCTTTCTACAACCTTTGAGGCTTATGTCAGGAAACAAGCAATTTAAGTTCCACCACATACGAGAGCCTTCCTTTTTATAAAGGAAAAATTAAACGCTATCTGTATACCATTTTCAAACAATAATTTATTCGTGTTATTATTTTTGGTTGATATTGTTCTTGTTGCAGTTCTGGGAATCTTCCCCATTTCCCAGCAGAGACCAGTGTCTGGGCATTGCCATTAAATTTGCTTTATCATCATCCGTCTCATACACATGTAATTTAAATGATTTTTTAAAAAATAATAAAAGGTTTTGTTATTCCAGGAAGTTGAAAATCCCCTGGGCAGGGCCTTGTATGAATAAGTTTTTACCCTCTATTTCTTGGCGAGGAGACTCTTTCAAGAAATTTCATTTCTCTCAAGAAAGTCTTTGAGGTGTGGTCTGATCATACTGCTATTCGCACTTGCTCGAGGCTCAGTGGTGGATTGATGAAGTATTCTTTAAGAGGGACTATTATTTTAGGCTCAGTGTGGGTTTATGCAAACCTTAGCTCTTTTCCTGTTGGATGTTATCACTAGCATTTCCACATCCTCCTTCCTCGATGCAATAACCAACCCTTAACCTTTGTGGTAGTTGATCTGGCAGCACCTGATGCTCGTTGCTTCTAGAAATTCTTTCCTTCGCTTCTGAAACACGATTCTTTTCTATCTCTCTCTTGACTGTTACTTTACCACTATTGACTGGTTTATCCCATTCTCTGACTGATCCCTTAGACATGATTGGTCCGAACGATTCTTTCCTCAGCCACTTTTTTTTTTTTAACTTTCTCTCTAGGTTACACCATCTATACTAAAGGCTTCAATTCCAGCTAAAAACCGACAACTTCCAACCATAATACATCTTCAGGCCAATGCTCTATAGTTGCCTACAGCTCGATTTATTTTGAAAATGGAAATAGATTTTTTTTATCATTTGTATATCTTTAAATATCTAACAGACTACCTGCTACATGGTTAATATTAAATAGATGAAAAGCACACTCACACCAGTAAAACTCTGTTCATTGCTATGTTGAGTTTTACAATTTCGTTCTAATGAAATATGCCCCCAAACAGTGCTGTATCGAAAGACCCAATGCAGATATTTTCTCTCCCTGATGCATAATTATACTTCTGTCCTGATGACCAGCAGGCCACCGTCACAATTGGTACACTTTTAAATAATAACTCCATCTATCAGATGTCTTATGGAAATGCGTTTTGGGGATTGCGATGACGCTTTGCAGAATATTTTTTTTTCCTTCTTGCTTGTGAGACAGACTGATTTTGACTCTAAGTTCGTGAAACAGAAATGCTAAAACATTTGAGGACCTTTTTCCCTAAAGGGAGCCTTTTATTGTCAGAAGCGAATATCCCATAGAGCCAAAGACAGACCTGTGAAATTCAGCTTTTAAAAACAAAGCCGTGTTTAAGTTCTGTGGAAACAGAAGGTATTGCTTAAAAGTGACATGGCAGATGTTATGAAAATTTGTTGCAAAGCACTTCTCTCAGGTTAAGTCGTGTTTGCCAAGTTACAACCTGGAACAGATTTTGACAGTTCAGCAGAGCTCGGCAGCTGAGGGTCCGAGGTGACAAAAAGTGCTTGCATTGCGTGGTGGCTGAGGCAACGGTCAGAGGGGGGAGAGGGGGCCTAGGGCCACTCGACAGGTACCCGGCTTCTCACCCTGCGTCAACTTACCCCCTCGCACTCAGGGAAACCCATGGTTTTCTCCCATGTGGACCCAACATTTCTTTAGGGTGCAGTTATGCCAACGCGAAGATGACCGTGTTAAATGCAGAATTCAGGATGGGGTAGAATGGGCGTGCTTCTTAGGTCTGAGCCGTTTGATTCCTGACAGCACCCACCTTCACCCTGTGAGTTTCACACACACACACACACACACACACACACACACACACACACACACACTTAGGGGGCTCTGTGTAGTAGGTTCTGACTAACTTCGTTAGGGACACATTGCAGGCTCGGCCTCTGTGTTTAGGTGTCTGAGTGTTTCTCCAGGCAGGGCTGACCTGTCCCAGGCTGGGAAAAGGACAGAGAGCTGGAAAATAAGTCAAAGGCAGTGGAAACAACGAATGAAAGCTCTCCTTTCACATACATACCCCTTAGTGATTCTTCCCTTTTCTTCCATATCTCCGTGTCACTGAGTTTCGGGGAATTTCTATGCACACAGTGCGGAGCTCTCTCTTCTCATTTATGGCTGAAGGCTTCTCCCGGCTCCTCCACCCCCTTGAGTGCAGAGGTGTTGTTCTGTGTGCTTGACTGTTTCTTGCACAAAAATGAGATCAGATCAGTAAGTGACCCCTGATTGAAAATATTCTTCAAACACTACCCAGGACTGAAAGCGTTAGATGTCAGCAGAAGCTGTTAAGTGGTAGTTGACGATAGTTACAGGTCTGGGGAAGGTCATTAGCACTCGCTTTCCTCGGTTCTCACCTGAGTGCTGGGTCTCCATGGAGCCAGGACATCTCGGTCTGGGGTGGCCCTCAGCACGCCACCGCAAGCCTGCGTAAAGAGGGCCTGCCACTTCAGCTTCTGCCTGGGAAGCCACTGGCCCTTTCTGCCCCTTGCCGAGTGGCACGCCACAACTGAACCTCCTGAGCATGTCTGACAAATGGGGGACTTAGGGTCCAGTTTCTTAAAGGATTTGTGAGATAACACTTGAAGGTGTCTGGTAAACTCCTATGACAGTTATTTGGTAAATGGCACTTATTATAGCATCCTCCTCACTTTGTAGTGTCAACCTGGCAGAAATAGTTTTGGACTAATAATAGTTGAAGGACGCTGTGTACAGTCATTCGGGACGAATGAATGCACGCCTACGACGTACCAAGAATTGCTCTAGGGCCTGGTGACACAACCGGGACAAAGACTAAGGCCCCTTTTCTCATGGAGCTTCCATCCTAGTGACGTCAGACAGACACAAATGAATAAGCATCAAACAGGAAAAACAGCATCTGTACCACGGGTAGGCAGAGAATGACAACGGCAACTGGTGGTGAGCCTCTTCCAGGTGGGCCGGCAGTGGAGGTCTCCCAGGGGAGCCACCGTCTGGGCTGAGACCTGACCTGCCAACGCGGGAGCCCGCGGTGCCCAGGCCCGGGGAGAGGGAGCTGAGCAGAGGGCACAGAGCGTGGCATGTTCTGACTACAGAGCAGGCCGTGGTCCGGCTGGAGTGGGTGTAGAGGGGGGAGACAGGAAAGGGGAGCAGAGGGCCAACCTTCACAAAGGACGAGGTGAGAGGCCTGGGTTTTACTCTGCCTGGCACGGGGAGTCTTTGGAGAGTTTTAAACAGGAAAATGACGGGATCTGATAGACACTTTGGAAGCGTGCTGCAGTGAGGGGAGTAGACGGCCCCAGTGGGGACATGGAGGGGGGTGGGGCACTGCAGCAGCTCAGATGACGATGCCCAGGAGGGGAATCCAGGTGGAGGTGAGAGGCGTGTGCTCAGGAAGCACAGAGCTTGCCCGGGGAGTGGACCGGAGGCTCAGGGAAAGAGGAGAGCCCAAGATGCCTTCCAGATGTTCTGTCTGAGCATGTGGGGGACAGCGTGCTGAGATTTGGCAAGATGGAAAATGCCAGGCGAGGACAGAGTATGTGGGGGAAATAGACTCCTCTCTTCCGGCCCTGGTAGTTGCCGATGTAGGAGCAACACGGAAGAAGTGAGTGAATCCAGGGGTGTCTTCAGGGGGTTTGGATCTAGGTGAGAGAAGAGACGAACTCCCCATGTGATGTAGCAGGATCTTAGAATTAAATGAGGAGTGTAACTGGTGGTGTGTCGGGGTAGGGCCCTGGGTGACCCTCCAGTGGTCTAGGAAGGAAGGGGAAGGGTATTGGGGGGTGAAGAAGGTCAGGGTGATGGCGACAGGGCTGGGATTGCAGAGAAACTGGTGAAGGGGGGCGACTGAGCACGGTTGATGAGATTTGCTGAAAATGCCCGACCTGGAGGAAGAAACCCTTCTGGGTAGTACTGGAAGTGGCTCACGAATAGCGTTGGACCAAGGGATTTTGTAGGTAGAATTGGGGCACAGGGAGCTGAGAGTTCACTTGAAGAGCAGGAAAAAGAACGACGGGCTGAACTGAAGGAGCTCTGCGAGCTTTGTGGGATTGGAGACTTTTCTTAAGGGACACGCTCTAGTGTCATCTCTGTTCACATAAAAGAAAAAAAAATCGCAGGTAGTGCTTGGAGTTGAGACGTTTTAGACGCAGGTGCGTGCCCTTTGTTTCATTTGGGGTGGCAGCTTATGCTCAGAGACGGAGTTGGCCTTCAACAGCCATTTAGGTAACACAGGTTCACGGCGGGAATTTCCATAAGCCGGCAGCCTAGAGAATAATGTCTCCTAAGAAGCCAAAAAAGAAAGAACACAGCCCAAAGCAGTGATAGATGGATCACGCTGTCGTTCCAGGGGAGGGGAAACGAAAGGATTAAAGTCCAAAATGGATGAGGTGGACCTTTTAATGCGAGCAGGCACTTGGGAGGGACGGTTTTAACCATCAGTGAGCACTTATCAATGACAGCAGACGAGAAGATGACGTTTCCTGACACAGCTCACCTCATTCTTACATCAAAACGATTGACCTCAAAAAATAACTTCTTGGTGTATTTGTCACAGACAAGTGGATTAAAACCATGTCACTGAAGTCACAAACAAGCGGATTTAAAACCCTATCAAACCAACGCACAGCACCTTGAAAGGAATTCAGTTTTATACCCAGTAGGTGTGCATTTTAATGTAAAAAATTATCACAGCCATGAATGCAAACTCATAGCTGTACTATATTCACGAAAAGTGTGACTTTTGGAAGAAACTCACTCAACTAGACAGGACAAAGGAAAAGTGGCCATTATTCGTTTGTCACTATTTTCCTATACAAACCTTAGGATGGGGCTCAGAGTCACTTCAGAAGTCCGTTTCTGAGAGGAGCGACCAGGCGCGTTCTAAGTGGCCGTTGATAACAAAGAAACTGCTGTGGACGGCGGAGGTTCGTTTCCGAGGCAGATTAGATTTCACTCTCGAGCTCATTTGCCGAAGTTCAGTCACTCCGTGGAGGCCTCTTCAAGCCTGCTGGCTGGAAAACCGCCTCCAAACCGGATATGGGGATTATTTTTAAGTCATTGCTCATTCTGATGAGGGCTCACCACCAGATGCTCAGAGAACAGCCCCTTTCAAACACATGGATAAAGACGATTTGAATGAAAATATCACATGTACCAGCGTGCACATCCCAGCTGATCTGCCAAACCGGGAGATGCCCGTGTAAAGATAATTCGGAATGGTTCAGTTACATTAACCTAGATTCGGGACCCATTAGGTGTTTATAGAGAAGGAAATCAAAATAAACATTCTTGGCGATGAAATGAAACCAGGACGTGGGGTTTTAGAAAGGAACGTGGACGCTCACTGAGTGAGCCTGCGAGGAGGATGACGCCACGGCCCTGCAGGAAACCGCTGCTCCCTCTGTCACCTCTGCATTTCAGATGTCAGGTGCGACTCCGGTCGGAAAACGTCGTCTGACCATGAAGGGAAATGCTCACGGTCGGCCTGGGTGTTTTAACTGTCACATGAGGCTTCAAAAATATCTCCCCAAAGCCTTGGAGGGTGCCGGATGTTTCTCGGTGCGGGCAGATCGGGCGATGTGTCCCACGGCATCTGTGAAAACAGGAAATCCAGCTTCTGCCTGCAGGAACGGCCCATCTAGCGAGGGGCAGAGGTTCGCGTGTCAGTGCCACGTGGCTGGTATCTACACTTCGGATCGTGAGTGTTTGAAACAACCAGTGATGGGCGTTCGTTTGAAAGGCGTAGTCACATCACAGGGACCTCACATCTCTGTCTCTGTCCGGCCCAGACCGGCCGTTTTCGCCTCCCTGTCCCATGGCCTCTGGGCCTTGCAAAACCAACACGTCAAATTATTAAGGAACCTCATATACCCCCGACCCACACACGCGAGTGTGCCACACAAGTGGGGAGGCAAAACAGAACGAAATCTTGTTTCTCCTGCTATAAATCCTGTCCTGGTTTCGAGTAACTCGAACGGGACCCGAGGCTCACCCCTGACGCCCCCCTCTCCCTCGTTCTCTGTCTCCAGCGCCCCAGGACAGGGGGGCTGAGCCTGGCTCTGCCTCCAAGCTTGTCCTCTTCCTCAAGCAACCCTTTTCTGCCCCTTTTTGTGCCCAGCCACAGCAGCCACCTCCTGCGGGCCCAGCTGCCACTTCTCCACGCTGCATCTCTGCCCTCCCTGCAAACGCACCCCATCTCCACCGCTTCTCCCCGGCCCACCACCCCGACCTGGCCCCCCACTGCCATCCTGGCCCATCTCACCCTGCTCCGTGACACGGCAGCCAGAATGATCCTTGTGGAACATAACTCGCCTGCATCATGCCTCCGTTCAGAACCTCCAGGGGCTCCCCGCCTCATTCAGGGTGAGTCCTTGTCATGGTCTGGAAGTCCCCCTGTGACCATGCTGCGCCACTGCCCTCTTCATACTTCTTTCTCTGCCTCACTGGTCCTGCCATTCAGCCACCCGATACAGTCCATCGTCAGTCAGGTCGGTCCCTTGGCTGTCAGCCCTTTTCCTGAGAAATCCGTTCCCGGCCCTGTCCCCCTCTCCACGTCCTTACCCAGATTCTCAGGGATGCCCTCCTCAACGGCCGTAGTGTATGTGTCTGTGGAGCACCCCGAACACGCCACCTCGTCCTCCATGCCCTGCCTAATTTTTATCCACAGTGCTGCCCGCCTTCTGACACATCATGGCATTTACTGAAGTCTCCGATTTGTCTTCCCACCCACGAGCTCCGGGAGGCGGCAGTTTTTGTCTCTGTTATTGTCTCTGTTATCAGTGCTGAGTCCTCCGCTCAGAAAGGCAGTAGGAACTAAATAGATGGTTTCAAAAGAAACGAACAGGGATCGTCTGCGGAGCATTCTAAGATCACCGGAGTGCAAGCTCCACCTCTGGCATGAGAACCTTGGGGTGCGGGGTCCCGAACCAATGTTTGTAGGAGGCCCCAGGCCAAGAGCCACTGCCATCAGGGCGATCTACCTCTTCAGCCAGTGATGTCCCCAGCTTAAAACCCTTCCACAGAGGTCCATTTTCCCGTGGAGTCATGCCCACACCTCTTCGGGTGATGCTGAGGACTTCTCAGCCTCACGTCCCACCAGCCCCCTGCCTTCCCCTGCTCGCCGCCCGGTGGAGACACTTGTCACCTGTTCTGTCGCCTCACACGCGAGTGCCTTTTCTCTGCCGAAGGTGCCTCTTCCCCACTGTCTGATGGGTGGCTTGCTCATGGTTAGACTTCTGAATCAAACGTTGTTGGTTAAATACAATTTTCCCTCAAACCCCAGTTTCCCCACAACCGTCCCAGTGATTCACGGTGACTTTTATAGCACGTCGAGGATCCTATTCGTGTCATGGTCCATCGTAATTAGACTCTGAACTCCGAAAAGGTTCCAGGAACATCCCATTGCTTTACCCGCCACATCCAGCGAACGGTTTCACATAGTTACTTAGTGTACCAGCACGAAAACTGTCTTAGTGCTGTGAGATGCCTTTATCGGGCTTCCCTGAGTGTTCCGGAGCTGGATACCTGCACAGACACGCACACAGACGCGCACATACATCCGAGGAGCAGCGTGCGTGTCCAGTCCTGGTCCCGTGGTCCTGAAGAGGGAGCACAAGTCACCCATGTTCTCTCACTGCCAGTTGCCCACCTTGTCCCCTTTCCCCAAATTTTATCTCTACTCCTCTCTCTTTCAGTAGAGAACCCCACGCCCCTTAGCCACTCCGTTCCTTCATTGTTAAAGGAAGATTTTCCTTTAAAATCTCTAATGTATTCTAATGACAGCTCTAATGTACTCCTTTCTAAACAAATAAGGTTTTCTCCTCTTCTCCAAGTTTAACTTTTCTTCCTGTTCTCTGACTTTATCTTCTGTTACTTCCTAATGGACCTTCTCTTTTAACCCCTATTGATTCTCATTCTCATGCTCTCCCTCTCTCTCTCTCTCTCTCTCTCTCTCTCTCTCTCTCTCTCTCTCCTTCCCTCTCTCTCTCCCTCTCCCTCTCCCTCTCCCTCTTCCTCTTCCTCTTCCTCTCTCTCCCTCCCCCCATCTCCTTCCCTCCCTCCCTCCACACACATATCTTTTCTCTTTTGATGTGCTGGTGTGTCTCCTCATTTAACCTGTCCGATCCCCTGTACTGAGCTCCCTTTGCTCCTTACTCCTCTCCACCACTTTACCATCAATAGCTGGAGAGCAGTGAGTTTCTGCTGCTGCTGCCTTTTTCCTCGCTGTACTCTGCAGGGTCCCCTTCCTCCTTCGTAAGGACCCTCCCTCTTCCCGGCCTTCATCACCTACCTCGCTGGGCCACATAAGACAAATGACAGAACTTGCGAGAAAGCCGTGGCCACACAGGTTCTCCACACACTGTCGTGCCTCCTCAATCTGGGTCGTTTTCTTTTGTTCTTCTTTGATACTTCTCGAAACACAACAGTTATCCCAACTTTCTCTGCGGTCTTTCTTCTAGGACTTCCCGGGTGCTAACGTGTTCTGACCTCCCCTTAAACTTTTCATGTCCAAAACTTATCTCTTCTCTCCCTCACTCCCTTTCGAATGCAGCCTTCCTGATTTCCGTTTGGCATCCGTCACCGCCTCTGATCATCTCACCATCAGAGAGATCTCCTATTGACTCAGCCATTCACACTCATTCCCTAAATACCAGGGATGGGGGATGATTTCTAAGGCCCCTTTCAACTGTGCGATAGTGAGGATGTTTTCCAAAGACAAACAGAGACCTTATTTGATCAAGCAGGCCACGCGAAGATTATTTTTTTTTTCCATTTTCTTTTTGCCATTGCAGGCTTTCTCCATACCCCTTCCCTTTTCGTTTGCCCTAACTTTACTTCTAATCCAGGGCTAGGCACCTGTGCTTCCAACTTTCTGCATTTTTAAATAAACGCAGTAGAATATATGGTTAAAAGATGTCATCAGTCCTATGATGAACCAAATTATGAAATGATAAAGCCAGCTCAGGAGTTGAACTGTCCTATTGCATTGCTTTTTCATTATAAGATTTTGACTCATTTCTATGTCTTCAACAGATTTTTTTTTCAGATAAAGATCCTATGATAACAAATTAACTCCTATCTGACTCTCTCTCATACCAGACTATCAAAACTGAAGCAATTTCTATACACCACGATGTGAGCTAAACCTTAGAAATCTCATTTGCAGAGAGCCCTTCCACGCCTGAAGATTTCCTAATGAGATGCACTTTCTTTGCCCCCACATCTGTTATAGCAGGTCTTGACCGTGACAGTTTGACTCTATTCTACGCATTCGGGGTGTGTGCTAACAGTGTCCGAGGTGTGGTGAACATAGTGTCCCTCATCAGGTCGCCTTGTCCAGGTGGGACCGCAGAGGATCGAGACTCTCCCTGTGCGCCCTGACGCCACCCTTAGGTCCTTTTATCTTTAAAACTTCTTGTCTCGTCAGAAGGTGACGTGGCAGTGATTGGGCTCCCTCTTCAGAAGAGACGAGGGTGTGTCCCTGAGGGCCCCTGTCCCTCGGAGGTGCCTCGTCACCACACTCCACCACAGCTGTTCTGGTTTAAGGCTCAGGGCACTCGACCACTTTCAGATGCCCCATGGCTGCTGAGGTTGCTAAATGGGGACTTCAGGCTTCACTTGGTTGAGGCCTCAAGGGGACTGAGCCAAAGCTGACACGACTTACCGTTCAGGCACAGAATCCCAAAGAGAGAAAACATTTCAAATGCTTTCTTCCGAAGACATCGATGTTAGAGGAGCACATTTTCCAGGCGGTCATGGTCTTGGTTCCATGTCCTTCCTCAGCATTCTAGTTTCCGGGGCCTTTTGTGGGGGGGATGGTTGACTCAATGATTTTGTGTGACACTGACTTTTAAGGAGAAAATATCACTAGGATGAGAAGAGGAGCAAACATTATTAAGAGCATTTAAAAGCTGCGTGGGTAGAAGCGTCTTATTTGAAGGTGTAGGTCGGCTGGTTGGAGGATTGTGTAGGCCCTCACCCCTCACAGCGCCTACGAATCATCAAGGAAACGCCAAGAGAGGACTGATATCTCCCCCTTAGAAAAGGCCGAGAGGTTGTGAGAGGGCGTTGGTGTCAGGGTGAGGTGTTTGTGTCCATGTGAACAAAAGATTTTGCTGTTTCTGGGGAAGTTTGCCTCCCGGATCCTGTCAGTCATGTCTTTCTGGGCCCTCGGCCACCTGAGTCACTGTGCCCAGGTAGGGGTGCTCCAGACCAGATGGCCCCCCGGGAATATGTGCGAGAGGTCTCCGAAGGGCAGTGAAGAACCAGAGTCCTGCTGACACTGGGCTGTCACCTTACCAGCCTGGTGTCAGCTGGGAAGTGGCAGAGGGCATCAACAGACTCGTGTATTTTTGTTTTTTAGGTTTTTTACTCTTAATTTCTGTGTTGGAAAACAAAATAAAGAGCGTCTCTCTATTTAGCTTGTGCTTAGATCTATGTCAGGACCTGATGAACGTGTTTCTGTGTTTGTTTAGTTCGGAAAACATAGTATTTCGCTCCTAAGGTCCAGTGAATGTGGTGGTCTTTGCGCCATATCATCAAATATTAATACATTAACAACAGTCGAGCTTATAATAAGGAATCGTGACCTTTCAAATGATCTGAACTGTCTCCTGTGTGTCACATTTTACCTTTTTAGAGAAGTGCTAATTCACGTTAAGTCCGCCTGAGAGGTTTGTTTAATGAGCAGATTAAACGGATGACTATCCTTCTCGCTTTTTTTCTTTTTCTTTTTTTAAAGGAAGGGTTTCTTGTGGTGCCCCTCTGCTATTTGGCACAGGAACACAGAGGGGTCTTTTTAAAATTGCCCCTGCGGGGTCACGGGGACCCAAGCTGTTTGCTTCATTAAACCCTGGTGGCTTCTTTAGAGCCAGCCCCCTCCAAACAGCCCGGACACAATTGTATCTAAATTAGCATCTGACTGACCCCTTTTCTCTTCTTTTTCCAAGTCCCAGCTGACAGGGATTGGCAAAAGACGTTAATTGCTTGGGCCTGGCTCAGAACAATGGACTTGCCAAGTTGACAAAAGGACTAATGTTTCTTTCAGTGTGCACCCAGATTCACATAAGTACCTCTTTTAATTACCAAGAATTATCGTAATGCCTGGTCAATGGAATAATTGACCCTCAACAGCAAGTGCTTATTCTGTAATGAATCACGGCCCAGGCCTAGTCAGGGTAGCAGGTACAGGGCGATTTGTGGGACTAGAAAGGGGTCTTCGAGCCCATGTTCTGTGAAAGACCAGGGAGCCCGGTGGGAGTCTGGGAGAGGGGACCGATCTGGGCCTCGCCAGGAAGAAATGTGCTGAGAGCCCGGGAATTCATCCTCAGGATCGTCCGGGGATGAGTCGGTCGTTTCAAAGCAGTGATGTGGCAGCTCAGGGCTCATGGTCAGTGACGGTCACACACGGTTACAGTGCAGGGAGGAATGTTCCAGCATGTTTGCTTCTGCACGTGAAGATGCAAGGTTCACCTCCAGCCTGTGCGTCAGCTCCTCCCTTTTAAAAAGGGACATTTTTTTATGTCAAACGTTCAGTTAAACGAGTCCCCAAATCTAGTGGCACCTCACTCCTTATTATCGCAAATCTGAGGAATCTCACAATTATTTTGTACAGTATTAAGGTTCTTGGAGGATTTATTCTAAACAATTAACTAGATCAGGGTGTGCAGCCTATGCTCTCATCTTAATTGGGGTCTAGTATTTTAAACTAGCATTTCTTCCCGACCCCTGCCATTATGAGAGATCGGGCACTACTTCGTGCCTAGCGTGTCGCATGGAACATTTCTGTAACGACTGTAACAACCCAACCTAAGTAGGAGGTGTTTGCGAGACCCCTGAACCGCTATCGTGTGGCTTTTGAGGTCAGACGGAGCTGGGTCCCCCTCCCAATTTATAGTCACCCGTGTTACCTAAATGTCGGAGCTTAAGTTTCTGCCTTTAAAAAGGGATATGGGGGGGGATGCCTATTTCATAAAGTGATTGAAGAGAAAATAAATGAGTTCATCTATTTTATTCAATACAATGCCAGGTAAATAGTAGCACTCGCCAAGCCATCTGTTATAATGATCGCCCCAAGACTGCATGGCCAGGAAATTATAGGGTTCTAATTTGTGGGGAAATACTCCTTGACTCTTAAAGCTTATGTTTTTCCAGGATGCTCCCTTGTCAGTTCATCCCTAGAGGTTAAGAGAAAATATGAATATGCTTCAAAAAGTTTGTGTACACACACACACACACACACACACACACACACACACACACACACACACATACATACACTTTCATCTTTTAAATAGCAGATGAGGACAAAATGTCAATTAAATATAACTGAAAATTCTGATCTTCTTGGTTACGAAATTATCTTCCTTTTATAAAACTAGGGTTTATTTCTTTCCGGCAGTTTTCTGTCAGGGAAAGCAGGACATTTAAGCAGGATATTGGTTGTTAGTTCTCAAGATAGCTATTTGCCTCCCACAAAGAAGAGGTACAGTTCATAAAGCAGACTGCGAAGGTGCCCGCTAACACCTAACCTTAGTGTAAAGGACCTTTTAGACTTTGGACATTTCAATCAGGAGTCTGCTTTGTGTTTGTTTGGATGTTTGATCCAGTGAGTTAGCTCAGTTTTAAGCATTAAGTTCTCTTAGGTTTTGTGGAAAAACATAAAAAATGAACAGAAAAAAAAACTGCGTTTTTTGAAATGACCTGAGTTAGGGCATTAACGTAGGGTACCGAGTCGTTCTGAGCTCCGTGACAGACCTTGCTTCTGATCACAGAGACTGAACTCTTCACCGAGAAACATCCTGAGCGACCATCAAGAGCCAAAGGTCAAGTCCAGCTTTCCTGTTTAGCAGTTTTGGGCCCTCGGGTGGTTTAGTCAATCACCCCGGGATCTGTTCTCCCAACTCTAATGAGGAAACACAACTGGATGACCTCTTCTAACCGCTCCTGGCTACCTTCTGCTTCTTAAACCATCTCTAAGGGCATCCAAATTATTGCTTTTGCCTGATTTCCTCCTGTCTCTTTCCATCTCACTTACTGGCTCTTCCCATCCTTTCTGGCCATTGAATGTAGTGTTTCTTTAAGTTCCAGTCAGCCCTTCGTGGATTTATCATCTCTTCATTCCCATGCTTCAGCTAAATATAAACACGTGCATTGCAGATATAAATCTCTAGCCCTTACCTCTTTCTCGAGTGCCAGACCGGCATTGCTCAGAACCTGTCACCCTTTCCAGCTATGTGTTGGCACAGTCACCTGAGAGTCAACTCACTCAGAAATAAACCCGTCGCCTACAGCCTGTACGCTTACGACCATCATTACTCATCCCTCCATTCAAACACAGAGCGTGGAATTTCCCTTGCATTCTTACCACTCCCTGACCTACAGACCATCTTTTCCCAGGGCCGTCATTTCCTCCACCGGTGTGTCTTGCAAATCCAATCCTCTTCACATTCTCACCTGCTACCGGGCTGGCCATGGCCATCACCTTGTGCTCAGCTGTAAAGGTTACTCTGGATGATCTCTAGGTCATAACCACCTTTGCTCCACGCTTTACCCTAAAATTCAACCCGTCACTGCTTAGAAACTTAGTGAGGGCCACACCATATAAACAGCAAACCCCAAACTTCTTAGAAGACCCCTCAGTGGGTCCTTTCTCTACCCTCTCACCCACCCCCTTTTTCACTTAGCCTTGTGCTGGAAACGCGCTGTGCATTTCCAAGCTTCTGGTGACACTGCTGTCCCCGTGGATGCTCCTTCTTCCTCCTTCCTCAACTGCTAAGACCTGGCTCACCTTTTAAAGACCAAATCCTCATCATCTGTCAAGGTGTCATGATGCTACTACCTGTGTGGAGTCCTCTCCAGAATTCCCAGCAAAATTAACCTTTCTCTCCATAATGTTTAAGTGTTTTTGTTCAAACCGCCCAAAGGACAGCTATCAAACTGTGTTATCATCAAAGGTTGTAAACCAGTCAGGATTGAACCAGGAACACAGAAGCCAGGCTACTTATTTTAAATAGTGTATCTGAATGGAAAGAATTGTTTGCAGAGGTAATATAGGGCCTGAGAGAGAACCCAGAGGTGAATCACAACAGAAAGTCCCTCCCCACTCCCCAGGCCGGAAGGTCAAGAGGAAGGGACAGCAATATCCGAGCCCAGGAGCTGTGTTACTCCGCAGCACAGGCATCCCATGCGGGGAGGTCCAGTAGCAGCAAGAGCCTGGGGGGAACAAGGCCACTTCCAGAGATCTCCCACTCCGTCCCTTCTTCCCACCCTGCATCCTCTTGCGAGGACCTCCTGCAAGCAGAAGCCAGCTGGAGTTACTGGAAGGAGCTTCCTGCAGGGGTCAGGTCCTGTGACAGAACAGAGCAGGGATCATAGAGGGGACCTGAGTGCAGAAGCCAAGTGCAGGCACAGGTCACGTCTGTCCCCCTAATATATTTCGGGCTGCTTAAAAACAGGGTCCTCATCTCACTTGCTTCTGTACCCACAGTGCCCAGCACCAGGAAAAATTCGATAAATATTTAACGAATTAAAACGGACTCAAACGTTTCCTTCCAAGTGTAAAGTTGTGCTTTCCCTACCAAGGATCATCAGGTTGAAACAAAAACAGAAAAACATTTTCATGAAATGTCGCTTTGTTAAAATCGTGGGCTTCGCATCATTATTTGCTTCAACCCGTGCTTTCGTTCAGTCTCGACCCTGCGCCTTTAGTAACATCAAGTCAATGCTACTTATCGGTTCTGGGTTAGTTTTGAAAACATTCTCCACCGACCGTGAGTCAGACTGACATACAGGAAGGCAAACGGAGACGCGGATTTCACAAATGCTAACAATGTGAGAGAAAAAGAAAAAAAAATGATGTTGTGGGCCATTTTCACATAACTCATCCTGAATGTGCTTTTGAACAAGGCTCCTCGCCTGGTCTGTGGTCAGGTTCCCCTGGGCCACCTGTCACCTGGAACAGACCCCCACGCACTGCCAGAGGCCACGGTCTCGCTCATGAACCCGACCCCCAGGCCTACGCGTGTGGGGCTGTCCAGCTGCTGCAAAATCCTGTCCATCGGACCAGACACAGGGTGACAACTAAAACGTGCCACACAACCGAATGTTCGGGGCACGTCGCTGAGTGAAGGTGGGGGACGTCTCAGAGAACATCTCAAGGTCCTTTGTTTTCTCTTGAGGAAATAGAAGCTTGAATAAGGTGACAGGAATCGCTCACAGCCTAGACAGTGAGACACCTGGCCCAGGACCCAGCTCATGTCCTTTCTAGCCCGCAGTTGTGTTTTGGTTTTGGTTTTTGCTTCTTTGGCTTTTGCTTCGAGAGTTTCAGAGTTTCAGCAGTTGTTTCAACCTTAACTCTCCACTTTGAAGAGAGTGCCTGCTGTGTTGTCATTAGTGAATTAATTTGCATTTCCTCTATTGGTATGCTCCCATTTCAAATTTGTTTATATTTATTTTCCTGTATACCTCTTTTATTCGTTTATTTTAGTTCGGACTCGGAGACCATCTACGGGGCACTTGCTGAGTCCCAGACAATGTCCCGGGTCCATGTCTCTTGTTTTTGCAGCACCTGTGTCTTCCCCATCAGTCCCGTGGCTCTCACTCCAAGGTCTTAAGTCTCACACTCGTTTTGACTCTCTGGGGCATAGACATGTATTACTCAACTCAGAAGGACTGAAGCTAGCTGCCCGCGAACTGGTCTTGTCTGTGCTGGTCATCAGTGCAGGTACAGTTTATCACAGTTGGCCCCAAACGTGAAGCAGTGACATAGCACCTTCGTTTTCTAACTTTCCTTTTCTTCCCTTCCTTCCTTTTTTCCCTCAGTTAAAGACTTCCTAGACCTGCAGAGAACCAGTTTGGACTTTAATTCTGCAGCTTAGATTATTATTAGCAGGTGTCTAATTCAAGCTCGATCCTATGCTGGTTGTTTGACACTTTCAGAAGAAATTAAGAAATTAAGAGATGGAGAGAAACTAGGTAACTTACCGCGTGTCGCAGAGCCACTAAGATGCAAAGCCGGGATTGCGTCCCTAGTCTGACTGGCCTCAGACCTGCTCTCACTACACTGTCTCTCGTGGTCAACATTCTAATGTGTAATCAGCTGGTGACTATTTCAATTACAATTCATATAAATTACTATAATTTCAGGAACAATTACCAATTAATGTCGGCATACCTTATTTACTTAGAAAACGCTGTCTTGGTGAAGTTTAAAAATAGCACGTCTTTCGCTGTACCGCGAAATATTTAAAGAAAGGCAGACCTTTTTATTTTACCTCCCAGTAAGTATAAAAATTATTTCTCCATAGCAAGATGTATCGTTTTAAAATGTCAATTGATGTATCAAAGCAATGGACTGTATTGAAATAAGGTATTTTATTTAATTCTAAAACTTCATAAGTATCGTAGAATATCTTTTATTCTTTGAATATTAGAGGACCCCCAAAATTGTTGACCATGAAGAAAGAAGGTGAGAGAAAATAAGAGAAAGAGGATGTTTAAGGAGAATAATTATCTGTGGAGGAACATATGTTTTTAGATTCAGTGAATTTATCTTTATGAAGGGGAAATGCTGGCCAAACCACATACTTGCACCAACTGCCAGATAAGAAGCATCTTAGAGATGAAAGGGCCCTGGTGTGGCCTGAAGGCTGGGTTTCCCAAAGCACTCTGATAAAAGTAAAATGCTTCAAGATGCTAGAGGTGCCTGAGACACAGATAGGAGGAGGTCTTCTTGGGAAGAGCACCAGCTACTAAAATAGGAGGGAGGGGAATTTGTCACAGGAAACGAGGAGGCCAAAATGCGAGACCGCGCTTGTTGACTGGACTGTGTGTACTTCCAGCTATGCGATCGTCCAGTCACAAGGTCACTCTGCCGGTGACCGCGTTGTGACACCAAGACCCATAGTTAAACACAAGAAGGTGGCCCACGTGGCATGGAGCCTTCGGCCACCTGACACCCAGGTCCGCCACCGTCCCACCAATGGGTGACAGGGAAGAAGAGCCCATTCACAATCAGGAAGGGACGTGACTGGATATAAAATGTCTTATTTCAAGGAAGACTCGCTCTAGTTTGTGAAAGTTCTGGTCCCCCCTAAAATTCATGAATCGGTCCATGGACAATTCGGAAGGAGCGGTACCACGGACACCGTGACTTCCACCATCAAGACCGGCACTCGTCCCCCACCCACCCCAGCAGCCTGTCACCTGGCCATGTCATTACACGTTGGACCCCACGTGCAACACAATGCCAGGGGACTGCTGAGTGTGTCACTGTGATCACTTTACGTTAAATAACTTCGTGTGTGTTCTTCATTAAAGAGTTATTATCAGAAGCAGATTGCTGCCCGGGGTTTGGTCCTGGAACAGAGGGTTAACCAGTGGGAAAGGGGGTTGAAAATACTGTTCGTCTTGGGCGGGGGTCTCAAACGTGTGACTCCTGACAGTCCTCAGGAGCACCTGTGTTGCTGGAGACCTTATGCAGCTAGATGGAGAGCTGGGGGACAGGGCCAGCCCAGATGGTAGGTGATGAATTGACCTTTGAACCTACATTTAGTGCTGCCTGGAAAATAAATGGAATTCGCACTTTGAAGGAATGTCTATTTTTCTAGAAACGAAGCCATCCATGTTTTCATATATTCTTCTTCCAAATTTTATTAGAGATGTCCAGGCGAGCTCAGCGTCAAGACTTAGATGTAGGGACGAAAGCACCTGTCCATCTTTCTGGGGGGGTGGAAACGCAAAACAGATCCCGGCTGAGGCCTTCAGCACTATGGCAGATGACTCGGCCTCCTCTGTTCTTTGACTCCTTACTGTGGATCCTGGAGCTGGGTTGGGGGTAGGGCGGGGTGGAAAGCTTGTGAATACTTTTCGAGAGTAAACGGAAACAGGCTTCTCATACCCCCAGGGATACTAGAAATAGCTCGAGGGCTCAGAGCTTTGGCCACCGTTTCCCTGACGTCCTAGGATGCACTTGACTCCCATTGATTGTGTATCTGGTATCTGCTAGGCTCTGTGCTACGTGCTGATTGTACTTCTGGTTTAACTGACTAGGGGTTTATTTTTAAAGACCCACCTTTTTTGTGTTATGATGATGACCATTACCCTGATCACAGCCTTTCTGTTACGTTTGGAACTTCGGTTTCAAAATGTCTTTCTTTCAAATACTCAAGCACCCTTGTTATAACATATATGTGTGTTGCATTTTATATTACACGGCTGTTACGTATTACAAAATTACACTAGAGTCGTTGGCCAGGGATAACGACGTTTAACGTTTAGGGTTGATGTGATTCTTAGCTGAGTATACCACCCGCTTTTAACCGTGTTCGGCTGACTATACTCAAGAGATTGGTGGCATTCGGGTCCTGTCTTTAGGATGTAAAGGAATTGAATGTAGAGTCGTACATTAAATATGTCCAGTAGAGAGAGTCCGGTGTCCAAGCTCTGAGTTGGCAGAAGGTGCATCCTCTCCCCGCCCCCTAGCCTCATTCCTAAGGGACTTCACAGTCACACTTACAAAGGAAATCCATTCTCACGCAACCCTTTTTCTCACTTCTAGTTCAGCCCTTGCCCTGCCGGAGCTGTCTGCTTCCCTCATCATTCCCCCAAAACTAGCCTCCGCCAGGGCTGCAACCAGCCCTCAATTCCAGTTCCAAAGAATATCTTCTATCTATCCCTTACAGACCTCTTTGTAGTTTGTTGTTCAAAAAAAAAAAGCAACTCACTTCTTCCTTTTCTTCTTCAACCCATCTTCCCCTAGGATTCTTCCTATACTCCAAGCAGACCCTCCTCCTCCTCCATTCTGGGCATCTTTCCTTTTTCTGTAACATCCATGTTGATGCTCCCCCGAGGTTCTGTCCCTAGCCACTGGCTCATTCTTCCCGAATGGTCTTGTCTCCTCTTCTGGCTTCCGCTGCCGCCTGTGTGCTCTCAGCAGCACGTCTAAACGTCTGAGAGATGGGATTCCTCACCTAAGTGACAGACCCAGCGTGATGCAGTTCCGTAGACTTCCCAGCTGGGACTGCTCTCCTGTGCGCGCGCTCTCTCTCTCTCTCTCTCTCTCTCTCTCTCTCACACACACACACACACACACACACACACACACACACACACACACGAGTTCGGCATGTGTGAGAGATGCAGCCCCCCAAGACCTTACCCTGTGCGTTTCTGCCTTCATAAATGGCCCCACTGTCTACCAGGTCACACAGCCAGGCGCTAGACTCCTCCCCTCTCTGAGCCTGGTAATTCTATTTTAGAAATGCCCTGCGTCTCCCTCCTCCCACCCTGCATGGCCTCCCTGGAAGCTCACCATCTCTGGCCAAGGCGGCCACAAGAGTCCCTATCCTGGGATTCGCAGTTCGCCCCCACACTCTTGCGCTCCCATGCCCTCCCTCTGCCTTTAACAGACTCCTTTTCCTGAACATTCCCTGCACTTTCTCATTTTACTTTTATTTATCTGCGCTCTGAAAAAAACTGAGGAGCCAGAGGGCAGAAACTCTTGTCTTCCGTCCTTGTGTCCTAAGAAGCCAGACTGCCCTGTTTTTCCTGCTCCCGTCTGCAATGCCAGAGCAATGACTGCTGGACACCGTCTAACAAAATCAACGGCAAGGCCATGGCTCTGTCTATGCAGAATAAGCTAGCCCGAGTGAGTGTCGAGGACGACTGATGGTTGAATCTGTTTCCCTTTTAAAATACGTAAAAGATTAATAGATACTAGAAAAATCAAACTGAAAGTAAATTCATATTTATGTGTCATGTTTGATTTATTTACCTATAAAATCTTGTGCTGGCATGAAAGACTCAAACCTAAGAGCCAAGATATGCGATTTTGGTTGATTACGTGACATATTATCGAACGCTACAATATTTATAGTTCGAAGTATAGTTCTTGGTGTCTGTCTGATCGAATGTGTATGAAAGAGAAAAGGAGATTGTGATATATTTCTAAACCAGAGAGAAGTTAAATCACTTATTGCAGCCGTGAATACTTTCCCTTCTTTGGTTTATTTCTGAGACTTTAAGTTCAAGACCGGTGACACCCTTGTTTTGTGACGTTTGAAGAATAAGAACTGCCTTTAATTGTGGAAAGAAGGAATGAGCGGCAGAGTTTTAGGCCAAACCAGGAAAACCCTGGCATGATGGTCGCCTGTCTCGTCGCGTACGTGAGCGATGGAGGTGGAACTATACCACAGTGCTGATAGGAGGGCTTTACGTCTAAGATTCTGTGAGCGGGCCCATCACCCTCATCAGCCCCGTTAAACTTTTTAAAACCTCTGTGGTCAGTTCCTTGTGAGGAGATGTTATGCCAAACCGTGACGGTTTGATGCTGGCATTCAGCATCTGGGTGTCCCAGTGGTCCCGAGCAGGGCCCCAGGCGAAGCCGTAGGCGGTCACAGTGAAAGGGTGACTTCACGCGCCTGAGCGTGATGAGTCTCATTACTGCGACACTGTTTGAAGGCGTCAACGGGAGCCGGTGACAGGACGATGAGCTCTTGAGATGCCGGCGTTTCAGTGAACCACAAAGAGAAGGGAACAAGTCGACAGACAAGCATCACATTGTGGAATTGCAGCTATTCCCGAAGATGACAGGCAGGAACATGTGTTTCCAGTCCGTGGGCAGGGCGCTCGGTTTCCTGCCGGCAGCTGCCGGCTGCTTCCGCCCAAGGCCACCAGGCGCTCAGAGGTTATAAATAAGCAGTGATCTGGGCCCCTGCAGAGGGCACTGGGCGGGAGGAAGGGCTAGCGACTCCTCGCAGGCTCTTTTCGGCCGCCTGCGCCTGCCTGTGTCACCCGCCCTGCGTGCGGCGCCGTTTCCCAAACAAGGTTCGGCCCGCCACATGCGTTTGGTGGCCATCTGTCCGCATCATGTACACTTCCCGACTGTGACCTGTGCTCATCCTCATCCTCGTGCTCTCATTCCCAGAACTGCACCCAGAGCCCCGCCTGTGAGAAAGCCCGGGGAGCGCCTCCCTTCTGGGGACCGCGTCCGGGACAGATGCCATGCCACGCTGGCCCACGTCTGGCCTGGAATCTCTCCCTTTTATTATCGAATGGCAGGGAGGGAAGACAGGTGGGGTTAAGCAGATCCAGACTCGGCGACCCCGTTCACTTCAGCAAGCAAAGGGAAGGACCTGGAAACACATGTCTGCTAGGAACGCAGTAAAAAACATCAGAAAAGGTCCCCAATTATCATATTTGGCTGAACAACGTGGTAAAGTTCCCCCGAAACCAGATCCACCGCAGAGCCCAGCCAAGAGCAGCAGCGCGCTTGGCAGTGCACGGAGTCTTCTAAAATAGCACCGTCCTAAAGGCTTGTATTTCACTGTCGGTGGACGTTTATTGTTCGCCCGCTACGAGCCCGTGCTCCTCTAGGTCAGCGAGCGTTAGGCCGAGCCCTGGTCCCCGGCCACCCAGAGCTGGGCTAGGCGCCGAGGGGCACGGACGCACAACGCGTGGAACCTTTCTGCCTCTCACCGTCACCTTTTCCAAGGGAAGGGATTATTTACTTTCCTAACACCGATGGCCCTCCGGGTAACGTTTATTTTAGAAACGTGGTTGAGACTGGAAATTCCAAGTCAGGTCCAGATCCCGTCCTGCCCTCCACTTACGCTGCGGCCTTGGGATAACTCAGCCTCCAACCTTCATCTTCCTTCTGTAAAATGGGGATGAGGTTGAGGCCTCCAGTACCTAGAAGTTATCGAAATGACGGCAGATGCTGGTCCCATGGGGTGTTCTCATTAGAGATGGATGCTGCCACGTCCACGGTGGAGTAGTTTCTGAAGGCTTTGATCTTCCTCGTTCTGGAGACAGACAGTTGAATGATTTACAGACCTTTTCTGGCTTTATTGTCTTAAGCGTGTCATCTAGATAGGTTTGTGTAATTCTAGCGTCTTCTGTGCAGTTGTTCTCTGGCTACACAAGACATTCTGAAAAGTGATAGCGTAGCTACATGTCTGGCTTTCTACGTGATGGATGCGGATCATTATCGAAGGGTAATTCTTTTCCTGCCAGCTGACGTGGGCAGGGGACACAATACTGGCCGGTAAGCTGCCCTTCGACTCACTTCCCCTTGTCTCTTGTGAGAGTCGGATGGGCTGACAGTGACCCGTCCTGTGCATCCCAGAAGCAGTTTCTGCTCCTCCCCCGTTGTCCCCGTGCCCCTCCCACTCAGCGCAGGACAGTGGCAGGCTTGATTACAGCAGTGGAGCAATGAACAGTGGACCACCCCTTCATATCTGCGTTCATTTCCTGGGGCCGCCGTGAGAGCGCACCGCACGCTGGGTGGCCGAAGCAACAGAAATTATCATCTCACAGTTCAGGAAGCTGTAGGTCCAAGAGCGAGGTTTTGGCAGGCTCGGTCTCCTCTGAGGGCTGTGAGGGAGCACCGGCCCCATGCCTGTGTTCTCGTCCCCAGGGATCTGCTGGCCGTCTTTGGGATTCCTTGGCTTACAATGGACAATCTCTGTCTTCGTGTTCACACGGCGTGTTCTCCCCGTGTTCATGGCTGTGCCCAAATTTCCCCTTTTCTGAGAATACCAGTCCTGCTGGATTAAGGGCTTGTCCAAACCCCCGATCATAGCTGATCACATCTGCGATGACCTGATTCCAGTGAGGTCTCATTCCAAGGTACTACTGGGTGTTAAGAGTAAGAAGTGGGGAGGGACACAACGTGACCTACGGTGATTTCCTAAATCGATTCTTCATTGAGGTGTTTTGGTTCCTGTAATTCTCACTAAGAAACCACCGGATAAAAGACTGGATTGTGCTTTTTTTTGCACGTGGTGTAGGTTTGGGAAAGCACAAAGAATTTCAAACGCTTGCTGTTTTTATGGAATTCAGGCTGAAAGAAATTATTTAGTGGGTCTCCTTTCTGTCAGGCATTGAGCTAGGAGCTGAGAATAGACAAATGTAATGCTTGGTCACTGCCCGTGAACGGTTAGTGAAGGAAACAAACAATAAAATACGTTCTGTGCAGGGAGTGAAGTGTGTACGTTGAACAAATTATCTCAGACTACAGAAAACCATGGTCAGCTTTGGGGTGGGGTCAAGGATACTTTGGGGATTTCTTAAGGATAATAGTGGACATCTCCCCGCCCACAGCAATATCCTAAAGGAAAAGAGAGATTTCTCCCAGTATTTAAGGGGCAGGACAGCATTTCGGTACGAGGAGACATGTTCTAGGACCAGAGAGATGGAGAAAAGTCAGGAGAGGGGTCACTCGTGACAAGAGGAGTTAGTGAACACAGAAGAGAAGGAAGGGACAAAAGAGAAATGCTCAGAGATGAAAATGATTTATGTGGGCGTGGTTGTAGGTATACGTAAGTATTAAACATGGTTTAGGGTGAAGGTTCCAGGCTGAAGTTCTCAGTTGTTGTAGGACTTTTCCACGGTGAAATCATCTTCCTTAAGTGTAAATCTGTGTCATGTTTCTGCTTTCACAACCCTATGATGGCTTCAACTAGACATTGGATCCAGTCCAGGATTCCTGACAAGATTTAAAGACCCTCCACGCTGACCCCCGTTCGCGCTGGCACCACCTTGCTCCCCTGCCACCATGTTGTCCCCAGAATACACCAGGCTCTGTCCTGCTCTGGGGCCTTGGCCGAGCCTGGCTCAGGGTCCTCCGCTGCCTCCAATGACGAGGCCCCTCCCCTGTCACCTGATCGGCTCCTGCTCATCCTTCAAGCTTCTGCCGGAAGTGGCTTGGTCAGGAGGGTCTTTCCCGACTGTTCTCCACTCCTCCCACCACCTGCCATCAACTCCTGTAGCATCCTGTTGTCCACTTTGTCACTTCTGTGGCACTTAGGCACTCACGTCGACTTAACATTATTTTTCCCCCAGTGGACAGGAGGCCCTGGAGGGTGTGAGCTGTGTCCCCCACGTCAGTCTGCTGCAACACTCCAGCGTGTAGTACCGCGTCGGGCACACAGTAGGTGTTTGGTGGATAGTTTTTTAAACAAATGATCCACTTCATGGGTGGATCATGTCTCAAAAATATATATATATATATGCTTCAAGTTTGAAAATAAAACTAGTTACCAGTCGCAAAAAAGTTAAATTTTAAACGATCGCAGAGCCGATGGCGTGTGTATTGGGTCAACTGTCAGAGATGTTTGAAAGAATGAACCAGTGAGCCAAAAAGAGACGGTGGGAGTTTGCCCCGACTCCAGAAGCAGGGAGGGAGGGACACGGCAGCAGACAAGGCACTTTCCCTGGGTTCTCCCAGCCTCCCCTCTACCCCTCCCATCTCTCCTTTTCTCATCTTGCGTTTCCTTTTGCTCCCGCCCGTGCCCCGTTTTTGCACCTTCTTCCCTTTTCTGTGCCCACGTGCTCAGCTGATTCTAAGAGGAGAGCACACAGTGGCATTCCCCCGGTGCCCACAGCACAGCCCAGCTTCATGCCCGGCAGGGGCCCTCCAGCACTCAGCACGCTGAGAAAAACCAAAAGGCTGGGCCCCTGCATTTTATCACTTTTACTGAACAAAATGTGATGGCGCCGTCGTTTCAGAAGTGAGTTTCAGCGTTTAGTTTTTCTCCTAAAGAAAATAAGTCAGGTTTGACTTTTGGGGGGCCCCGAACCATCCTCAATCCCAAAATAAGCCGGTAGCCATCCATATCAGCATCCCGACGCTGGTCCTGACGCCAGTTAGTGGTTCTCCAGCCCTGGGGCTGTTCTTGGGCCGGACGGGTAGGAAAAGAAAGATGATGATGCATGTCCTAGCGGATGAGTTCATGGTGAGAGGTCTTGGCACTCGAAGATGTAAAAGGTTGGAATGTTCAGAAGGTCTTGTCTAGGCCACTTACTGGTCATTAGTTCTTCACGTTAAGGTAAAGGGATGTACATCCCGGCTGCATATCTGAACCTTTCAAAAAAAGGAAAAAAGAATTGGCACGTTTTATTTTCTGTGGGTGACAGTTCCTTCTTCCCTGTTCCTCCCTGTCTCGTGCCCCTTCTGATATGGACGATGGCAAAAGCCCAGATAAAAAGGTGACTGCCGCGTCTCCAGACCCGTGTTTGATCTAGCTTTCCACGTATGCCCCTCATCTGCATTCGCCCCAAACATGTCACGTCGACGAAGACCGCCCCGAAAGCGGAACCCCCGCATTCGGTACCGCTGCGTTCATTTCTCTTATGTCTTGGCTTCGATTATGGTGCTTTTAATATTCATGAAGTCTGAAAAAAATAAACATCCCGAACCGTTTCCTCTGAATGGAAATGTTATGGTTTCAGCCCCCAGGGAAAACCATCGGTAAGTTCCAGAAGCCCACATTTCTCTCCCTGTCATTGGGAAAGGGGCTCCAGCAGAAGGAACTGCCTCCTTGACACGTTGGGGGCCTGACTCCTGGAGTCAGAAGCTGTGCGTAGTCAAAGACTCCCTCTGGGATGGTAGATCCCCGAATCCTTTCAGTTCATTAAAAGTTCTGTCATTTCCGTCATCAAAGACTGTTGAAGAATGACCGATACAACTTACTTCTCCGCGTTCGGATGGAAATCGCTCACGACATTTCTGTCCTCTCTCCTGACTTTACGTGGAGCCGGTACTGACATTTGCCTCTCCAGGATGAGCTCGACCCGTCCCTTAAATACTTCAAGGAACACAGAGCAAGAACTTCCCACAGATTCGGAAGCCAGCCTTTTGAGAAAAAAATAAAATGATTATTTTAAGTAATTGAAAGAAAACCGATCACAGGGAGTGGGGTTTTAATAATAGAACGTTGGTCTAGGTTTCACCCCGATGGGTCACCCGTTTTGTGGATTCTCTTGCCGAGCTGCCCAAGGTGACATTCTGAAGCTGACCGATCCTCCCCTGATTCCAGCTCCTCACTCCTTGCTCCTGCTTTGGTGCCCAGTTTTGATTCGTGTTTCTCTGTCTCAGAACTCCTCCGTATCCCCCATTGTCTTTCTCACGAGCTGTGTGATTTCCCTGCATGCCACACCAACTCCCACTCCCCTAGATGATGTCCTGCACCTACCTCTATGGCCAACCCAAACGCCATCAGCCACCTGCTTCCTCCCTACCACTTCCCACTGGGGATGCTGACAGTTTGGGTTCTCAGACTCTCTTGCAGCTACAGGTGGCCGCATGAGCCGGTATTAGCCAGTGGCCAGAAGCTTCCAGCCTGAGGGTGGAGCCAGGTGGGGCCACCTTCTCTTTTTTTCCTGGAAGGCAGATGCAATGCCTGGTGCTATAGCAGCAATCTCGGGACCGTGAGGCCACAATTAAGAGGAAAGAAAGCCGGCACAGAGCGTGGCGTTGCGGTAGGACCGTAAAAGCCGGGGTACCTGAGAGCCCCGAGAAGCAAATACCCACATCCAGAAATATTGGGGAGGAAAGTCAGTCGCTGTTTATTGTTGGAGCCAGGGCTGGTTGACTATTTAGTAACACGCAGACAACCTGACACTCCGCGTCCCCCAAACAGAACAAGTGGAAAACCTCGCCCGATCCCGGGACTCGGACCTTTATGATTTGTCTGTCTTCGCGGGTTTTTCTCTGACCTGAACTCCCCAGACACCCTCCCTGTCCTTGCTTTCTTCCCTCAAACGTTCCCTGGGCTCTGTTCCACTGCCGAGCTTGTGGGAAAAGGCACCCACCCTCTGAGATGTCATCTTCCCCCACCAGGCTGAAACTCTCCTGTGCTTCTGGTTCTCCACGCATCCCCCAGCCCTACTGTTTCCTTTCCTTCTTTGTCCCCTGAAAAGTAAGGGGTCCTCAAAGTCCTGTCACGTTTTTCTTCTCTCTCTCTACCTTCTTTCTCCCTTGCTAGTCTCACCTACTCTACCTCTGGCTTCAAACATTACCTCTGTGTGCGTGATTCCCAAATCTGTTCCACTTTGGCCCGATGTGGAAACTAGTCCATGTTCCCAGCTGCTCGCCTGTAGATCTTCAAGTCGTTCTTGACTCTTCCTCATCCCCTTCCCTGGAACGCTATGTTCAAGCATCAGCTCTTACTGGTTTTCTCTCAGAATCATTTCATACACCCTTCCTGTGATTTCTATGTCCAGTGCTACCCCTTAAACTAATATCCTGTTTAGTTTTTCTGTGTCAGTCTACCCTAGTATAGGCCACCCCCCTGGAACCTGCCTGTCCCTAACCCCCGTGCCCACCCCATCACTAAGTCCTGTTCATTATCCCCCCAGAATATCCTCCCAGGCGGCCATTTACCACCGACCCCAGGCTGTCACCCAGCACAGGCCTCAGCCATCCTTGGATTACTGCTTCCCGCTTGGCTCTCCGCACTGAGTCTTAGTCCTTTCTGTTTTCTGCACCACGTCTGGAATGGTTTTTTAATGGTACAAGTCAAATTATGTTCCCCGCCTCTTTCGAACCCTTTAACAATTTAGGATTTTGTTGAGAACCGAAATCCTTCCCATGGCAAAGGAGGCGCAGGGTGACCTAGCCCCACCAATCACTCCAGCTTCACCGTAGGGTGCTGGCCAGCGTCTGCTCACCCTTCACTTCCCCACGCTCACTGCGGTCCTTCCCTCCCCAGGGCCTTCGCGTTCGCTGTTCTTTCTGTGCACAGCACCCCACACCCACTGTTCCACCCACTGTTCCACTCCTCTACCCCTTTTGTGGGCCTCCACTCAGACGCGGCTTCTTAAAAGAAGCCCTAGACCCTCTCGTTATGCTCTGTAAGGGCAGCAGGGTCTCTTCCTGAAGTGCCATTGATGACAAGAATGTCAACCGTGTCGTGTGTGTAACGTCCCACCTCAGCTGCCCGGCCCTTAACCCTGAGATGAGCCTTACACCCTCCTGTCTTCGTGTGCCCAGCCACTAGCTCAGGGTCTTACACGTGGGCTCAGAATGCTTTTTGGATGAAGAGCAAATGGGGACTCAGTGCCATGTCTCTCCCTGTCTGACAGGATCTCAGATCCTCGGGCCTCTGGGGTCTGACTTCGGCCAAGCTTTCCTACCTCTTCCCTCATGACTCCCACACCGTGATGTGTGACCGGCCGCTGGAACTCCTCCCTGCCACCTGCACACTTTCATCGCTGCTGGGCCTCCATCTGGCGTCCCCTCCCTTTTCCTTCTTTTTTATTTTTTTGTTTTAATATCCAAACCCTACCCATTCTCGACACATCCAGCTCATGTCACACTGTGATGCGTTTGGGATTTGTCCCCAGTCAGAAGTGGCCTCTGCCCTTCCCCCCATGCTCTCCCGGAGCGCACTGCTGCATCTTCCCCTTGGCTTCTGTCCTGTGCTGTGCAGAAAGCAGGTGTGCGTTTTCTCCCCCGAACCCGAGTGGGAGATGCAGGAGAAGTGCTGCTTCCTGCTCTCATCTGGGAGCTCGGCTCGCTGCAGAGTGCGGGGCTGAGGGGACATTGTGCTGGATACGGATATCAGAGAGGACCCGAGGGGGGAAAGGCCCAGGGTGGTCGTTGGAACGGCAAGCCCCCGCCCCGTCTCCTGGGATTTCCCAAAGAGGATACCCCAGTCCACTTGGGAGTCCCTGTGCCTGTTTCGCCACAGCTCCCCATAAGAAAGGAACGTTTTTGTCACTAGAGTGGTCACCACCCCCTCCCCACGAGGGAAAGGAAACAGAAAATGCCCCTCTGGGCACACTCAGAGTTCGTGAGCTGCCCCAGCAAAGGTCAAGCCAGAGGCCTTGCACCTTGTGGTCGGTCGCTGGCATCAAAGGCCGCAGGTTTTCTTCCCGTCTAATTTTAATATGCTCATGAGCCTTGGGAGGCTTAATTAAAACGGCGGGGGAGCCAAAGTAAGCGCATAAAGGAACTGTTTGGATGCTTCAGAATCCCACGCAAACAGAATCTGGATTATTCGATGAAGCACGCTTGTGGGATTTGTCCTGGGTGTTTGGACTGCTCGCAGCCTGATGGGGCAGTCAGTCATGGGGTTGAGACCTGAAGGGAACCATATTTAATGCCCCGCAAACCTCACTTTTCATCTTCTGGTGTAGGCTTCGTGTTACCGTGCAGCGTTGTGGGCTGCCCTTGAACTCTACTCTGACTCCTGTTTACTCAGCCTCTCCTTCCGCTGATACCGGATCGCTCGGCGGGGCCGACCCCGTTTTTCCGCCTGGTTTGGCAGTCGTGTTCTTGGACTCGTTTCCACTTTTTACAGATGGTTTTTGCTTTCATAAGACCCAGGGTTGCCCGAGGAGCAGCACGGCGTGGTGGTTCAGAGCACAGGGTCTCCCAGCCAGACCACTTCCCGTGTGTGTGACCTGAGATGGGTCACCTAATCCCTCGGTGCCTCGTTCCGGCATCTGCAAAACGGAGATCAGGGCAGCGGAAACTGTGCCAGCATCATAGCGTTTGCCGTGTTCGTGTTTCGGTACTCAGCACAGTGCCTGGCTCCGTGAGTGTTCAGTCAGTGGCAACGGTTATCACAGTGGTCCGAGGACGGCGGTCAGGACATTCGTGTCAGCCACAGCCAAATGATCAGGGCAGGCTGAAAGGGTCATGCACCCAGGCCCCCAAAGGCGTGGGTAGACCCAGCCTAAGAAGACCTCGAAGGTCACATTGTGGATTCCACACACACACGCACGCACACAGCTGAGGTCAGTGGCGTCTCTGTCCACATGACCAGCAGGCATGTGATGTGACAAGGACTACTGCAGTGAGTTCAGCTACAGCCAGGTTGTGGCAACATTATGGGGCTCCCGCTCCAAAGTCAGCATTCAGAGTCGGGATGGCGGTCATGCCATACCCAGGGGCCAGGAGCTCTATGTCCAGGACCGAGGTGGCCTGTCCGGCTGTGAGCGCACTGCCAGCCCCTCCCAGGCTGCACGCTTCTGGCCGCTCAGCTCAGAATGGGCCCCGGGGCCAAGAGCCCCACCTAATACCAAACCACTGGGCGGCCGCTCGAGAGGAAGCATTTTCCCGACGCCAATTAAAGGGTCCTCAAGAGTCGAGACAAAAATACTCAGTGTCAGTTGCTAAAAAATTTACAAACAGGTGTTACCTGGATGATACCCATGTGCTGGCCTATAACTTCCTTTCCAGATGTTTCTGTCTCAGCAAAGTGGGCAGCATAGAACATGTAGTGCACACAGTGAGCCCACACAGGAAGCAACTCCCCCTTTGTTGTCTCTAGTGAGCCTGTGAATAAGTGGCTGCCTGTGACACGCCAGCCACCGCAGAGACAGGGCTGTGGAGGACGGAGCCCGACCATCATCTTTCAGGAGACGAGTGAAGGAGTAAGCATAGCGTAGGGTGTCACACATACCCACGGGACACAGCAGGAAGGGCAAGCACTCTGCGGTCTATGGGCCTGGATCAGACGGTGGCTCTTGCCTCTGGCCAGCGGTGCCAGCCTAGGAAGATCACGTGACCTCCATGAACCAAACGCTTCACCCCTGTGCGGGAGGAGGATGTTATTGTCATAAGGTCATCTGTGTGTGCTTAACTAGGGCAAGACCAGTGACAAGTACAGTCCGTGACAAGTGGTAGTCATACAGAAAACGTGACGACGGAATTATCATCATCCTAGGGGAACATGGGATGAAACATACGATTCTGCCCAGAGGAGCTGAGGAGGCGGTATCTGAACGGAATCCTGAAGGAGAAACGCAGAGTGGGGCACCATCAGCTGAGCTAAGAACAAGATAGGCAAAGACCGCTGCCGCCGTCCCCCACCGCCAAAAAAAAAAATCATTGAGGATCTGGAGAAATCCAGACTATTCACAGTGGCCAGAGTACCGGGTACTGGCGACAGGAGGCCAAGAGCAGGGCCTCGAATGACAGGCGGGGCCAGACAGTGAATGTCAAATACCATTCTCGTGAGCTAGATTGTTCCAAGTTTTGCAGTGTGCTAAAAATTCCAGGGCCAAGTGCTTTACTAGGCTATTCACATATGTTATTGGATGCCTGACAACCATCTGCAAGGATAAGATCGCCCCGTTTTACAGATTTATAAGCTCGGGTTCAGGGAGATTGTTACTTAATCATTCAGCTCACTATTAACCCTATTAGCGTATGGTTAGTTAGTCAAGCTGCCTGCCCCAAGGACATGTTGCCTCATTTGGTATTTTATGTCAAATTTTGTTACCTTTTTTTTTTTTTGGTTTGTTTTATAGTTATTATTCTACCCTGAATACATTTGGAGCAAAGCAATAGTGCAGATAAAGTGTCTCCTCTGATAATCAAACTTGAATGAGTTTGGTCCCCTTCCCCAGCTGGGTCATTGATTAAGGAGAAGTAGCTCACGACTACAGTGGAATCCACCAGTACAAAGATGCATTCTTACTGAAGGGCCTAGTGTTCTCCCAAATAAATCAAGCATTTATATTAAAAACAGCACACTGTATTTTTGTTTTTTATGATAGGCGTTAGGCTTGAGTCCAAAATAAGGTTAACATGGGACATTTGATTAAGATTGGAGCTATGGTTTTCCTAAAATTTTGCATCTCACCTTAAAAGGAACAACACTCAACTTTAGACAGACCCTCCTCAGTCAAAAACTAGAAAAGTTAGCAGCAACCCTAGGAACCTGGGGCGTGTAACGCACCCAAGTACCCAGGGCTCTGTAACCTGAACCGCTGCCATCAACCTCCGCCCCTCAAAATACTCAAAAGACATTTATGTTGGATGCTTTCTGAACAGGTGTTTCCTCTGTGTCACAAGCGATTTAAGCGAGAGCCTCGCTTACGTCCGGTGCGTTCGGCTGAAATCACAGGGCCAGCTGACACTCCGTGAGCATGTTTGCTCATCTGTGCCGATGCTGACAGCCACTCCTTGCCAATCCCCACATTGGTCAGCGCTGGACATGGAACAGATGTTGGGGATTATAAGGCAGGGTTCAGGGCGGCCACGGGCCTGAGCGTCTGCGGAAGTGATTCATTGTGGAGAAGCAGACAGGCCCTGCTGGACCGGCAGTGAGAATGTTCTAGCAAACAAGCCTCCGTGGGCCTGCGAATCAGGACCCAAAACGAACTTTCTCCTGGTGTCCTTTCATTGCAAGACATAGAAAATCATCATCTCTCAGTCAAGCCAAACAATGCCATGAATTTCCATTTAAGTCCTCATTTATGAATTAATTAGCAGATCGTGACACTGAAGTGTCAAAGCGGAATCCCCTGGTTGGTTGCATGGTGAGAAGACGGTGTGGCTGCCCCTGCCTCAGCTTGGGAAAACTCCCACAAGGCTGGGCTCGATTTATCCCAGCGCGACACAGAGCTGTTTCTTCCTGGCCATTTCTGGCTGTCCTGGAATTTCTTTGTCCAGCTGCTGCACCAGTGATATTGTCTGGGCCTCAGCTCAGCTCCCTGTCCAGGACACTGTGAGGTGGAGGTCCAACTCCCAGAATGCTGTAGGTCGTGAGAGATTTGGTGTCCGCTCGGGGGCCACCTACACTTGGCAAGTCCTGCCGTAGCTCCGCTCTGTGGGAGACGAAGGGGAAAATGACTTCCTTTTTGCTCAAGTATTTCTGGGTTGCTTTCTATAGATTTAATGAAGCTCAGTTTGGCTCTTCTCAGAGCAGTCCAGACATAGGGTTTGGTACACCTCAGGAAGTGTTATTGGTTTAAAAATCAGATTATTTAATGAGCCGCAAAGAAGGGAATGTTAGAATGAGAATCGTCTTGACCAGTAAGAACCATCTAAGAAAAATTTAGAAATAAGGCAAAGTATTTGAGTAGGGGTTCTAAGAGGAATCAAATTCAGAAAACATATTTTTCAGATTTTTCTCCTCTGTTGGTTCCATCACCAGTGCATTTATACAGCCTGTTAAAGGGTTTCAGTAGAAAGAATCACCAGCAAAGACGTAAACTCAGTTGTTACTGTCTTAGAGTTGGTTTAAAGTTTTGTTTTTGTTTTTTCCGCAAATGTAGTATGTATGTTGCCTTTTCTGAGCATAAAAACATGTAAGTGTTTCTGCTAGGGAGAAAGCAAGTAGTTAATCGGGAGAACAAAGCAACTGACAGTAGCTTACTAATGTTTTTAAAGAAAAAAGAGATAAGGGAGACATAATATATGTAATTGCATTAAATACCGTAGTGAGTAAGCAAGTAAAAATATGAGGAAGAACTCAGGGGATCCTTTCAAAAAATATTCTACCGTTGGAAATCTCAAACGCATTAGGAAAATTCATTCATTCAATCAGCTAAGAGGTTTTTTAAAAAGAAAAATATACAACAACTCAAAGTAACCACATTGGGTTTTTTCTATCGGGGGAAAAAGCTAATTATTGTATTTTGCTTCTCATCTGCAAACATCATCATTTCTCCAAAATTAATAGAAACATAAAGAGACAATTCTATGAGAGCAAAAGAAATCCCTCAGAGCCTTCCACAGTATTATGGAAAACAAAGACACAAGAAGAGAAGCCCTGGATGATCTTGTGAAGAGCATGTGGCATCGAATGTTATTTACATATGAACCCAGTTTTAACAGGGGAGGATGTCGCAGCCGCAGGAGGCTTTCTACAGAAGGATCAGTCCAAAGCGTTCATGATCGAATTTTTAAGAGGTTTTAAACTAGGGAAGCCATGTTGAAAAGATAAAATATATGGGAAAGGGAAATGTAGCTGAAGTGTTTCTATTAGGGTAGGATGAAAAAAAAAGAAACCTGCATCTGTTTTATGTAAATTTTCAAGTGACTCGGTAAAGAAAGTCAAAAGTACATTAATTAAATTTGCAGAGCCAAAAGAGGTGAGGACCCAGGAGGTTAGATGTAAAAAATACAGATGGGCTGAGGGAGAGGAGAGGAAATGGACGGACTCTTACAACATGATCTCCAGCTTGGAAATATGCAAGCTAACACGATGGGGAATACCGGCCAAAAGACAGATAGCTGGTCTGAAGAAAAAGTTAATAAAACATCGAGTCTGAAAAAGAGCACAGACCAAAGCCAGGAAATTACGGAGTTATGCACCCCGCAGCAACTGTAAATTAACCCCATTGCACACATGTAGTATTTCATTTTTCTGTGGATGGTGTTAACTTTCACACCTAAACATGCGTGTGTGTGTGTGCGCGCGTGCGTGTGTTTCGTCTGAGTTACGGCTGTGATGGGAACAGAGGTGCCAACAGGACATGTGATGGATTGCCTGCTCTTTTCACAAGTCAAGCAGGAGCTTTCGGGCCCATGTTGCTGCTCACGCACCTCGGAGTGGAGCAGAGGAGGAGGCGGCCTTGGCTTTGAAGCCCAGTCGTTCAGCAAGGGGGCTGGGAAGACACGCTCGCTTCTCGACCATGGTGAAGAGGTGGCGAGCATCCTGGATGCCTGGGGGCAGGGGGAGTCCGTGGTGCGGTCCCCAGATGACACATCAGGTTTAAAGTGTCCCCACCGTGGTTCTTCCTCCGCTCGCTGCACGCGAAGTGCTCCACGTGTCCCACGGGCTCCTTTTACAACTGTTTACCGCCCTGTTGCCATCCGTTTTTCCTCTCTGTATACCTCTTTCTCTTCCTGGGCTCATCACAGGAGCAAAAATGTAGTGTTTTCCTTTGAAAGCATCCGAGCTGCTGATCTGGTTGGCTGTTTGCTTGGGGGAGAAAAAGAAAAAGACGTTTTCGGTCCATTTATACGGTATATACGTCAATGCAATTGCTCTCACTTGAGACGTAGAACCAGGATGGCAGAGTCTACGGACGTCTTCCCGAAGCCTCATCCAGGCCACCTCGCTTCTGGTTCCTGTGTCTGCTCACAGCGTCGCCTGCCGTGGTCACAGCCACACACTGATTCTTCGCTCCTGACCTCTGCGACATTGTTGGGGATTCCTATACCTATGTGGACAAGTCCTCTGTTTACCGTGTCTTCGCAATCCTTTGATTTCCTCAGTGCCCACAAGGTCCTTCTCCGTAGCCCCCTCCCCACGCCTCGGCAAGGTGCCATACCCCTCCACAACCTAGTCACTGTCTCCTACCTGATCTCAGCATCTGATTCCCCTGGGCTCACAGCAGCCCCTGTTTTCCTCCCACCGCTAGGCCTTGTCCACCCCCACACACACACACATACACACACGCACACACACGCATGCCCTGCTGAACCTGCCTTTCACCTTCATCATCATCATCAACATCCTAACCTTTAGTTGGTATCTGGTAGATACTCCGTGAATAGACTCTTACCGGTTCTCCCAGACTTTGTCTTTTTTCTTCTAGCTGGGCTTCCAAATCACATATTTAAGTGGCTCCTTCATTCTCCTTCTTCATTCCCTTGTCCTCCTTGGTTCTGGTTTTTCTGCCTTGTCGCTCCCCCACCGTCTGCTTGCTTAGTCCTGTGCTCTTGGGCGACTGGCATTTTTAGAAGAAGTCAGATGACTTGTATCCTCATCATCTTCATCCATTCGTGCCTGGAGTGGGCTCTCGTAGGTCCTGGAAGATCTGTTTATCCACTTCCTCTTCTCCAGGCAGCATTTTTAAAGTGGCCCCAGGCTCCTTGGTTCTGAATGCTTGACTTCACCTTCTGCTTGTTCACAGAGACCGAGGGCACTTCCCATCGGTTTTGTCTACATCCTGCCGGCCACCCAGAAATCTCTCCGAACCGCCATCTACTCATGCTACCTCCCTCCCATCTCCAAGTCAACATTTGGCCCTTGAACTTCCAACACCTCATCCTCCAATGTGGCTCCTGACAGTATCCGCGCTCTCTCATCTGGGGCCACTCTTCACCAGTCCCCCACTCTTGACGGATCACATCTCGGGATTCTTCATCCATCCCCAGCGCCATCTCATTCCCGTGGCCCTCCTCCCCCCCCCACTTGCTCACACAAACGGCTGTGCTCCCTTTCAGCCCGCCCCCCCCACACCCTCCCTGAACCATCCTCGCCCCCACGGTGCCGCTCCACCCTGGGTCTGTCTCCTCCCTGACAGAGACTGAATGCAGGCCTTTCCTTCCCGCCACCTCCTAATACAGGTGTCACCCAGATGCTAATCTCTAGCCTTTCATGTCGAGTATTATCTTTCTTTGGTCACAGGTTCACCCGTCACTGTGATATGAGTGACCCCCTCACCCCCAGATATACAGGCCGGCCCACCTCTCCTGGGAGAGGGCTTGGGCTCTAGGGTCAGATGGCTGGGTCTGAACCCTGACTGTGCCACGCGCCAGCCGTGTGACCTTCACCAAGTTACTTGACCTTTCTTGCCTGGTTGCCTCATCTGTAGGACAGGAAAGACACTTGTGCCAACCTCTTGGGGTTGTTGGGAGGATGAAACGAGCTGATTCCTGGGGAGGGCTGAGAACGTTGCCTGGCACACAGCTGACACAGAGTTGTCACAGCTGTCCTCGTCGGTCACCACATGGTCCTCTATATGGTGGCCTCAGCCTCAGCCTCTTTCCAAAACCAGAACTTCCTGAAAGAGAGTCGCTGGGCCTCAGAAACTGGGGTTCCAGCCTCCCCTTCACTGCCAGGTCCTGCTTTTGCTGGAGCCCAGTGCTCCCCCCTTGTCTGTGGCCCCTCCGACCGATCGAGGTTCTTCTTTGTCACCATGGTTTCTTTCTCGGTCTTCCAGAATCTTCCCCCACTTTGACAGCTCCTGTAAGCTGGTGCCTTGATTGATGTCCCCTGTCGCAAAAGCTCTCTGCGGCTTTTCGTCGTCTCCTGAGTGAAATCTAAACCCCCCGTTCCAACCTTCTTTCCTCCCTTCGCAGGCTTACCTCTACGCATGCCCCAAACTCAAGCCCACTTTCGTCCAGCAGAACATGCTCCCGACTTGGGTCTTTATCCCCGCGCTTCTTCTGGCCAGGGGGGAGGACTCTCAGTGGCCCCACAAAGTGTCTCTCTAATAGAGCCAGTGTTACTCGATTTTGCCTTAAAACTATCTAGTCCTACGGCGACCAAAAGCAGCCAGAGGCCAAGGACAGGCCCTCTCGTTCCCCACGCCATCCCAGCAGCACCGAACCAACCCGAACCTTTGGGGACGGGTACCTGTGGATCTGTCCTTTAAATCCAACACTTTGTGCTGGGTCTCGCACAGCCGCGCCGTACGCCCTGGCCTCAGAATAGACGTTTTCAGCCTCGTGACACATTTCCCACAGAGAGATGAAGGGCAGGGAGTTAAATACCCACCCCAGTCAAAGGCTGATAGGCCACTTGCTTCATAATATGTTTTTGAAAAGTAAAATGTTAACCATATTGCTGAGTCCACCTAGTCGCCTCCCCGATCTCATTTCCCTCGAGACAGAAATACTTTCATTACCCTAATGTTTACCGTCTTCGTGTACGTGTTATGTACTCACAAACCTATGGAAAACAGAAACAACACACAGCATCAGTCTTTGCAGGGTTCGGAAACTTTATTTATGTAGATCGCATCATATGCACCTTTCCCCCCGACACTGGGTTGTTTGGGGGTTTTTTGGGTTTTTTTTCCAAACTGTTTTTGCCATTTATTTGTAGTGATATGATTGTGGTTCATTTAGGTTAATGCTCTTTTCAGTTATGTAAATATGCCTAAATTTATTTATTCTCTTATTGATAAATATTTATGTTTCCAATTTTCTTCTCTGCAATTACCCAGAATGCCACAGCACACATTCTCGTATGTTTGGGCAAGTCCCCCGAGAGTGCAGAACCAGGAATGGAATACACATCAGAAATCTCGCAATCCGTGGCTTTTCTTTAAACTTCATCTGCAGTGACTTCCAGTGCAGAAGTTTCCCGTTTTAATGCAATCAGAGTCATCTCTTTTCCTTCACGGTTTTTGCCGTTTTGCACATTTTCTAAAAGCAAATTACGGCCCTAATGACATCCTCCTGTGTTTTCTTCTCACTGTTGTCAAGTTTTGCCTCTCCCCGTAGGTCTTTGATCTTTCTGGAAGGGGCATGTGACTGTGGTGTGAAGTGGGGTGTGACCGGATGTTTTCCAACTAGATAAGGAGCGCTAGGCACTGTCCCCTCCTGTCCCCTCCTGTCCCCTCCTGTTTCCATCCATATGCAGGATGCTTGACTGCTCCATCAAGGAGTGCCCCATGGGACTCTTCGCGTTGAAGCCTTGAGTCTCCAGTGTTGGGTCTCAGGGCAGGGTCTGAGCAGAGTGGGGCCTGGTGATCCTCTGTGAGCCATGTTTAAAGAAACACGAGCATCTACCTGCAGGATTCGAACCCAGAAAGCATCTAAAATGGTCCACGATCCCCGCCAGGGAGACTGGCTCCCTGGAGAGGCTTAGAGAAGACAGACCTCCCCTTTGTGAAATCTCAGCAGCCACACGCTGAAGATCTCCGGAGAACAGGTGTGCGTCAGTTGGAAACCTCCTCTGCTCACTCAAATTGCCTCCTTTTTGTAAAAATGACTGTTTTCTAGCCTGTCGATGCCCTGTCCGATGCTTTGAAGAATCGCAGGGGTTTTGTGGGGCTTAGAAACAGTAAATGTAGCAGTACCCAAGGAGGAAGGTTCGGCCGGAGAGAGTAGAGGCCGAAACCGAGACCCACCTCTCACTTGTGCCCAAGGCCAGTGGTGCTGGAGAGGCCGGAGCAGGGGTGGGAAGGAGTGGGGGTCAGTCTTAGGTGACTAATGAGACACGTATATTATTTGGGATCCCCTTGTCGGGAGTCTGGAGATATGGCAGGGTCCACACCCAGCAGTGTGTCCACAGAGGTGAGCGGGCAGTTTAACGATGGGCACTACCTGCCGTCAGGCGTGCAGGTGACACCTATGGGTGACGAGGAGGAGGCGCTGTCTCATCTTTGTCCCTCTCGTAAGTAACCTAGAGGTTACTTTACACACATCGAGTGCTCAAAACAGCTGGAGGAAGGAGGGCACGCGGCTCATGGCCATGAAGTTGTCGGTTTCATGAAAGAAACCAACCTGAAAAGCAGAAAGCATCCTTTTAATTTCTTAATTCGGTACACGGAATGGATACGTTGCAATATCCATTTGGTTGTTGTTGACTCTTCATTAAATCATCATTTCTCCCCAACAACCTTTTACTGTTAAAAAAAGAGAAAAAAAATCTGAACTGTGTGCGGAGAGGCAGTAAAAAGTAACAGCAGGGAAGAGAGAGACTGAGAGAGAGAGAGAGAGAGAGAGAGAGAGAGAGAGAGAGAGGGAGGAGGAATCCCCGCAGCCCTCAAGCTGCTGCTAAATTTCAGTTGCAGTTGTCAGAAGTAAAGCAAACATTGGCACAAACATCTCGCAGAGGGGTCCCTGGATTGTTCTGCTCCGGGAAGGCAGCTGAGGGGTGGACGGTGGCCAACTGGCAGAGGCACCGACGCCCGGGCACCATGCGCCAGCCACTGAGCTCATTCGCTCCATCTGAGTCATTTTACAGTCAAAGCTGTTTCGAGATCAGCACAAGGCACCGTGCAGATGTTGGGGGGTGGAGGTGGGGAGCAAGGTAGGAGGTGAGGAAGGAAGAAAAGTATGTGCTTATTTTTGCAGGTTGAGCGCGGGGCTTCTTGGGGTCTTGGTGAGATGAACCGTGTTATGAACACATCTCATGGAGGGGCAAGGAGGGCTCCATAAGCTAGGTGCTGTGGCCCCGTCGGTTCTGCAAAGGGAGAAACGGAGGCTCTAAGAGGCTAACTAACCTCGTGAAGTGTCACAGCCTAAGGCCCAAGGCTGCCACCCTGGGCCCCAAACTCCCTCGAGAAGCGTACTCTGCGACTTAGTAAGGTGGGGGTCCACAGCAGCTGCGTCCCCAAGGGGACATCTCTCTTCTGCCAGGAACCCTTCTCCTAGACCTTCATTCTGGGATACAGCTTGTGATGTGCCCCAGGAAATGCCAGGGGCAGACAGCAGGAAGAGCTTGACCCCCAGCGAAGCCTGGATCTGAGAGGAATCGTGCTGTAGTGAACGCCTGGTGACCTGAGGCCTTTCCGTGTACACCCCACTCCTGCTGCCAACTCCTGACACTTGTCCCCATGGGTCATCTAAGGTGTAAATTACTTATGAACCCAGATATATATTCATAACTTAATTCCACTCTCCTCAGATTCACCCATGAAACACCCAAAACAGTGGAGGGGAGAAGAGATGAACATCCACCCGGAAGCCTGGGGTCCATCCCACAGCCTTGGGTCTCAGAGATGACATTTATCTGAGGACTCTGGTTTTCGGGAAAAAAAAGAAATCATTCACACTTATTGTGAAAATATTCTTGGTTTTCATGTGAAATGATCTATTTTTCAAACCTTTGGGTGGGACTGAAGATCCAGGAAATGTCTTATCACCACGTGGTTTTCTATCAGTACCACCGCGTTGGTACTCTCCTGTAGGATACACAAATCTTTTGGGTCATGTTAGCATTTTTAAAGGCCTTCTAAAGGCCCAAAGGAGTGATCAATAAGGACTTTTCAGTGAGGTACAATATCTCAGGTTTATGATAAGTGTGTGTGTGTGTGTGTGTGTGTGTGTGTGCGGGCGCGCACGCGTGTGTGTACCTTCCATTAGTTAATTAACTCCCGACGTCTGTGTCGTCATCAGTGTCAAGTGGCAATGCTGGGAGACGTCCTTCCCAGGGCACTGTTCTCAGCACGTGGCCGCTCTCGCCGTATACGCCTGGGAGGCCGGCTGATGGGCTGGGAGAAGCCTCCATTGCCGTCAGAGACAGTTATTTTATGTCTTCAGGATAATTATTTTATCCTCCCGCCAACTGGGAGGATACAGAAGCAAGTGAAGGCCAAAGCCCTCTCCAGGGCCTCCCGGCTCTGAATTCCTTTTCATCTTCTCTCAGGATAGGGAAAGCAGCCATGGGCTGGTTACTCCACAACAGGTCAGTTCTGCATGATGAGGAGGCATCACTCGCCCTCTGCCCAGTGACAGCAGCTCAGGCCCTGGGACAAACACAGTTTGGACCGAGGATTTTCCCTCTTCCTGCGGCGGTCACTCAGGCAGGCACCATATTTAGCCTCCTGGCATGAGGCTCCATGGGGAAGATTTTTCATGAGCTATTAGCAGCTACTCTATTCTTTTTTTCCACTCGGACACAAAGTTATCGGTGAACATCCTTTGTCATCGAATGGCAATGACCGGGCCTGGGCTCCAAGTGCCGCTCCACGGAGATCAGAGGTGAGAGGCAGTGCCTGGCCTGCTGCGATGTTAGGACATTCACCTCGATTAGAAATAGAAGGCAGCATGTCGGCAGTGAGCACAGGTGAGCGGTGCTCGTCCTTGAGCATCAAGAACAGACCTTCACTTCGTATCTGCATCACGATTAATACTCGCCACCTGGCACCAGTAAGCAGCTTATTTGCAATGCCGTCTGGGAATTCAGCAGCACCCAACTCAGTCCAGTGCCTGGGACCAGTGGCAGGTGACCCCCCTGACAGGTGGAGCAGAATGTGACCTTCTGGATCCAGCTCCCCCCGAAAACCCCTCCAGAAGTCACTCCACGTCACTGTCGACTTCTCAGACTCGTGTCGAAATAAGATCTGCGGTTATGTCAACAGCATTTAAAACATCAGTTATAGGTAATGGATTGGCACTTACCGTGTGCCAGGCACTTTTTTATATATAATGCTTTACATTTATTAATTCTCCAAAGCCCCATGGAAACCCCGTGACGTATTATATTTCTCCCATTTCACAGAGGAAGAAACTGAGGCATGGTGGTTAAGTTAGAGTAGGTGGCATAGCAGGGGTTGGGGCCCAGGTGGGCTGTGCATGCTCATCGTGGACTGAATGTTTGTGTCCCCTTAACCAAAAAATAAAAGTCACGTGTTGAAGCCCAAATCCCCACTGTGAAGGTGTCTGGAGGGGGGGCCTTTGCGTGGTACTTAGGGTTAGATGAGGTCATGAGGGTGGGGTCCCAAGGTGGGGTTAGAGCCCTTATGAGAAAACACACCAGAGAGCACCCTCATTAGCTTCAGGGTTTTTATTTTATTTTATTATTTTATTTTATTTTATTTTATTTTTTATTTATTTTATTTATTTTATTTTATTTATTTTGTTTTATTTATTTATTTATTTATTTATTATTTTATTTTATTTTTTAGAGCTTTGAACTGAGAGATGCCCCACTTAGTCAGCAGATGAGCCCCACACTCCCATGAGTAGCCTCCGCCTTTGAAAAAAGGAGGGGGGAGACAATGATGACGTTTCTCTGAACATCCCCCACAGGCACAATGCCACACCACGGCATAGCTACCAGAATGGCTAAAATCCAAAGGACTGGCAATACCAAGTGTCGTCGAGGACATGGAGCAGCCAGAATGCTCCCTCATGCACTCAGCTCGCCCAGGCCCCCCTTTGGAGAGCTCTGGCAGTTTCTCATAAAGCAGACCATGTGCTCCCCATGTGACAGAGCAACCCCACTCCCAGGTGTTTACCCAAAAGAAAGGCAGAAACACATGGGCAAAAAAAGGCTCGAACAGGCGTGTGTGTACCAGCCTTATGCTTACAACAGGCCAGAACTGGAAGTCACACGAACATCCCCGCACCGGAGATGGATAAACGCATCGTAACACATCCATGCAATGGAATGCCGTTCGAGAAACAAGAACGTGCAGCAACGTGGGTGACGCTCAAAGACATCACGTTGGGCAAAAGAAGCCAGATTCAAAAAGAACGAGAGCTCTGCCTTTCCATTTTTCTGAAGTCCTAGCAGGTAACACGTAGCCACAGTGACAGAAAGCAGGACAGGGTTTGGCAGCTGGAGATGAAGGTTGACTGGAAAGGGCCCGAGAGGGACCTCAGGGATGACAGAAATGTCCCACGTCCTGTTTCGGGTGGTAGTTCCACAGATGTAGGCAGCTGTCAAAACTCTTCAGACTAAATACTTAAGATCTGTGCCTGTCAGCCTACATAAGCTAAATGACGTGTAACAAAACCCATGGACCATAGGCCAGTTGATACAAACGAGAGCTATGTTTCCACGGCGTCCTGTTATCACAAAACTACGTTTTTCGAGCACCTGTTGTATTTAAATTATAACACGTCCCCCCCCATCCCCACCCAAAGCACCCCATTATCCTCACGGAGGGCAAATGTGCTTTTCAGAGCAAAAGGGGTGCGTCTGAGAAACCCTCATCGTGGGGCTGTGCTCATGGACCATTACTAATTTGGGGGGTCTTCAAAAATAGTCGCATCCACTGACAAAGCTACCTTACGCCTTGGTGACAAAAGTATCAACGCCCCAAAAGAGTGTGTTGTGTCTTTTCGTTTTTAATGACACTGCAATTGTGGGAATGCCATTTTTAGACGGATGCTCAGTTTCTCCCATCATCAGGGGCAGGTAATAGGGCGGCGGATGTCTGCACTGGGGGCTCTGGGTTTAAATCCCCCTTTGTGCAGATGGATCCAGACGTGCCACTGGATCTGCGTTTATCAGGATTGAGTGTGTTGGTTAGTTTCTTGGGCTTGTTTGTTTTGGGTTTTTTTGTTTTTGTTTGGGGGTTGTCAGAAGCATGTCTGCTGCCTCCGGATCAGTTGGTGGTTTTTCTAGAAGTTCGTTTGCGTTCACACAGGGCTCCTGACCTGAGTGCTCCCGAGGATGTCGCGACGTGTTCAACTGAGATATCTTTCCCCTTTTTAGTGAATCCAAACTTAAAATTGGCACCAGGCTTCTGTACGGGGGAAGAATGATGACAGGAAACGGAGACCTGGACTGGAGCCTGGAATTTGCTTCCTCCCTCCTGTGGCAAGTGAATGTCAAATGTGGCCTCACTAAGCACTTTCTCTGGCCATGGCATTTTCTTCTCTGCCCAGAGCGGGATGGCGAGTACAAGTACCCCTGTAAAGCTGCCTCTGGGGTTCGGGTTCTATTTTGTTGTTCTTGTCACTGGGTCTGGTGGCGGGGTGCGGGGATTTGTCTCTTCCTGCGTTACTTCTTGTTTCTGTGACTTTACAAGCTCTCCGAATTTTCTTCTACGTTAAATTTTGATTTTGGCGCCTGGTGTTTACGGTGTCCAGCTGAAGTCAGAATCGTATGTTCCTCCAGGGTTCTCCTCCACCTGGGAGAGGCAGGTGAGGGAAGGGGGCGCCTCATTCCTCAAGCTCAGGGGAGGGAGTGGGGTTTGGGAGCCAGCTGGCCCTGGTTTGAATCTCCATGATTCAGACTCTCGGCTGCAGGTCCTTGGGGGCTGGTTGCAGACTTAATTTTTCCACTGTGAAGTGGGGATTGTGGGGGTTAAATGCAGTGCTGTATGGGAAGCCTGGAACATATGGACGCGCCAGGAAATCTTAAGTCCCTTACCCCCTCAAACGTGAGCTGTTACCTTCTCCATCTCTCTCCCCAACAGTCTTCGCCCCACGCTGAAGAACACGAGCTGACCTAGCCGAGCTCGGGTCACTCCAGCCTCCTTCGCATACCCTTTTCTCCTGTGTCACCGTGTTCGTGGGTGGCTGGTGCCGTGGGGGCGTGTGTGTGATCAGGGGCACACAGAAGCAGATGGACGCGCCAGCCCCGATCACCAGCTGCGTGGGTGTCCCCTGTTACCGCTCCTGGTCCTGCGGTGTCGCACACCTCCCCAGCAGACAAGCCTCCTCTCCCGTCTCAGCTCTCACCAGTTCGTGTCCGTCCTAGTTTATCAAGTGATGGCACCCACCTGAGCCTCCCTTTCCTCTAATTTACCACCGCGGGTTCCTATGCATTGAGCACCTAAGTGGTTAATAGTCACTGCCAGCTAAAGACCTGTGAACGGAGGGGTGCATTCTTCCCAGTGGGGCTGTTAGCACATCAAAGGGGTGTCTCTAAACCCCCACTCCGCAGTATAAGTGAGGGGGAGGGAGGGGGAGGTGATTAAGCGTCCTGTGTCACCTAGCTCAGCTCATTTTTTGTTATGCTAAGAGAACAAGAACAATCTAACTAAATTTAAATGACTAAAGCTGTGGCCTTAGCAAAGATTTCAGGAATCTGGGCCTCAGTTGGATCCGTGTGAAAATGAGGGCGGTAGATAGAAACTTTGCCCGAGACAGAGCTTTCAAATTAGTTATATACGTGATCTCTTCACAGCTCCAGGTTTCAAAAGCCAACAGTGAAACAGCAACACCTCCCAATCGCCATGTGAATGACCTTTGTGAATTTGGGGAGGGGGTGGGGAGGGTGTTCCTCTTTCCTACGGGGCAGCTCGAAGTTCACTTTCCATAATAATTTCCTTCTGCAAAGTCCCGCGTCCCCTAACATATTTACAATGTGGCATCACGGCTGCGAAACGTTATTTCTAAACGATCGCATCCTTTGGTAAGTACACCTAGCGGACGACCTGTGATGCAGGCCCACAGCATAGCTTGAACGAGCCCGCCTGCCCGGGCCAAGCACCAACCCGGGCATTGGTATCAAAAACAAAACCCCAGGGGTCCTCCCAACTGGGCTCCTGGGGACCCAGTCACCCCCAGAGACCAGAGGGTTGGCCGTGAGAGACGGGACCGCAGAGGAGCTGGCTAATCCATCTCCCTGTAGTTTGCTTGCAGGGGGATGAGGCGAGGTGAAGTTTCCTTTCACGGAAGCAATACATGTTTTCTATAGGGAAAAAATAAACAGGAAGTAGAGAGAGCCCAATAAATATTGGCAACTGTGGTACCCAGACGCTCCTCCCCTCCGAACACATCAGCATGCACATGTGCAAAGGGACTGGTTGGTTACCTGAGGCCACCAAGGCCGGGGCCAGCCACCATTTCTGAAGTCCTGAGATGTGCTTTTTAGAGGTGGGGAAATACTGAAACGGGAAGACACCGATGGTGGCGTCGATCGTTGTGTACTGACATATGTATTCACGCAAACATGCGGGGACTTGTGGGTGGCCTTCGTGGGAAGGCGACACGTCGAGAACAGTTTGGAGTCATGGGCTAATCCCCTCCCTACTCCACACACCCGTGGCCACGGTCCAGACCCCATAAAGCGTTTTCTCAGAACCCAGATTTGTCATTAGCGGCATAACATGACATCCCTCTCTGCCCACAGATGTGGTTCTGTATCCCTTTAATTGCTGCATAGCATTCCGTGGGATGGACCACAATATATGAGTAAGTCCTTTTCTTGGGCATTTACATCTTACTTTTTTAATAGTCCAGCACTATGTGGATCTTCTTATACCTGCTGCTTTATACATTTTCTTATTTCCTCAGAGCGAGGATGGATGGGACGAAGCATGCTCACCTGTGTTTAAGGTTTCACATTGTTCCTGCAGAAAGGTGGCACTCTTGTGTTTAGAAAGGAAAGTGGTGCATTAGGGCCAGGCCCGGAGCATAGCTTCACCCCAAACCTCACTGCTTCTCAGTTTCATCCTCATAACCTCCGAGGACCACAAACGGGGCTACGTGATGGGGTTCAGAGGCAAGACAGGCCTGGCTGGACATTTGCTTAGCTGTGGCTGCAGGGAGTTGGGGACGGATGGAGAACCAGTGAGAGGGCCCCCGCTCAAGTCCAGTCAGGTGCAGGGGCAAAGGCCTCGGCATGTTTGGCCAGCCGACTGGAGGAGAAGGTCAAATGACAGGCTAGGGCCGGGGAGAACCCCACTCTCTCTGTGCAGCGTGAAGAGGGCTACTCCAGGGGCCCCCTCGTTTCTCAGCTTCACCTGGCCCCTGCAAGGGTCCGGAACATTCCTCGTGCCTCAGCCCCTTCTCCCTCCATCCATAAGCCTCACTCTACTTGGTCAGGTGTCATGGCAAAGCATATCGATGCCCATCCTTCTAGGCCGGCTCGCCAACCGTCAGCCAGTACCACGCTCCCGGCCTTGCTCACTCGAAACCAAAATTTAAGGGCTCTGTACCCCCAGCCCCATTTCTGTCCAGCGCAGTGTCCTCGTCTGCTTGTGCCCCTCACCTCACTGGCGTTGGACCTGGCCCTGCAGCCCTGGTCAATCAAACCCTCTCTACCTATTTCCTCCCTGTTAAACAGGCTCTGACCCGGCGTGCCAGGAGCAGCGTCACCAAGGACAGCCGCTCCCCGTCGTCCATCCCTCCACTGGGACCTCTCTCTGTCTGGTCCAGCCCTGCGTATCTGTCCAGGCACATCCCCCTTTCTGTCTGCTTTAATGAGTCTTCCCAGCCCTCTAGTATCTACCTGTAAACTAGGATTGTGACAAATGTCTTCCACTGTATCGTGTCAATTACACCACACATGTTCGCCCTCCTCTTCAGACCGTTGGGAACCACAGTGCTTTGCTCTAAGACACCAGCTCTGCCGCATGAACAAGCAGCCAAGGACCATGCCCGATGGAGGGTGAGGCGGATGACAGGAGCCTAGTGGGTCAAAGTTGATTCTCGTGGAATCTGGTGGCCCTGAGTTTGTCCAGCATCACTCCACAGGAGGGACTTAGGACAGTGTTCTTTCTGATCTCACAGGGGCTTCAAGCACTTCATAAAAAGAGAGCGGTGACAACCCTGTCACAGTAAAAGAACTGGACGAGAGCTGATAGAAATCGTGGAGGAGCACTCAGCCCATCGGGCCCCCTGACACTCTTCCTGGGTGCATGTTGGAGCCTCTGCTGAGTTTAACCCTCCCTGCTGCTTCAGTGTGACGAGCTGTTTTACCGGGGTTAAATGACATCTCGCCACTTGGGGACAAAAAGATATTAACGCCCACGTCGCTTCTGTGTCTTGCAGGCCGCGATGGTCCTGAGCTCCGCACACTTCTGGCTGGGGTTATTCCTGGTGCCGACTGCGTGTCTGATCAAAGACGTGGCGTGGAGAGCGTAAGTGAAAGACGAAGTCACAGCCCCAAGTCTTGCTCATCTGTCCCCGCAGTTGTCTTTCCCGAGCCATTAAATGCTATGGGACTTCTGAAAAAGTCAGGTCTCCTGCCACCTGCCAGCACAGGATGAAAAGGACGTTGTTGTTTTGCGTTGGTTTATTTGTTTGTTTGTTTTCTTTTAGCATGTGCTTCTCACTGACATGAGCACATAGACTCTAAGGAGTCCCAGAGGGACTGTGTGAAGGTCCATAGCGATGTCGCGTGTGCCTGATGACGGGGGAGCATTTCTAAGTTCAGACCCATTCCGTCAGGTTTAGGAAATAGGACTCGAGATTTATTTATTTTCTTATCTTTAAGAATCAATGCTGTGAACACAGATAGAGCTTGGCTTCCAGAACCATGCTTAAAGGGAAACTGTATCTTTGTAAGTCATTTCAAATGACAAAATACTTGGCATGAAGGTTTCCTCATCTTCCCAAATAATTCACCCTGGGAATCCTTCAAATGTAATTCTTCCGGAGTTTTAATTTGGTGAGAAAGTTAATCACAAAGATGAAATTATAACGTAGGCTAAACAGGAAACCATCCATGCTCGTATACATTTTAAAATACATCAGTTCCAAAATAGTTTGTGTACAGTGAAGAAGAAGCAACTAAGTTCCGAGACGGTGGAAATTTCTGTTTCATCCATGAGCAGGAAACGGATTGCTGCAAATGAGGTAACACTAATTTCTGTTTTGGGTAGGCCTGGCTCCACCTACAAATGGTTGCCAACTTCCCCGAAAACTGAGACTGTTGGATCGGCTTTATTTTGGGCAAAGCATAATTATTTGGAGGCCCTGAAGTAGAGCACTGAGACCTTAATCCAAACCTTCCAGACAAAAAGACACTCGATTTTACTTGCCTCTCTCCCTTCCTCCCACATTCAATGAGAATTGTTCTTGCCTGACAGTTAAGGACGTCTTCTGAAAGACGTTCATTCTGGCATTTTCTTGACGACTGATGATGATACCTTATGCGGGGGCAGGGGGATTTTATAGCACATATTTCGGATAGCTTTTTCCTCCCGTTCACTAACTTTTACCACCGTTCGTAAAAATTAAATAATTCTAATTTCGTAAATGCTCTGATTTCCCAGTATTTCCATCGTATCTGCTAAAACGGTAGATAGCAGCTTCAGAATGCATGGAAATGAGTCATAGCCAGAAAAGGTGTTTTCTTAATCTAATATGTGCACTAAAAGAAAATGCTGGTTCTGTTCCCGCACGTAGCTCAGTTGCGACCCAATGTATTACCTTGCCAATTGTCTGCAGTTTTGCAAAATAATCAAGTTAGTTTTAAGTCTTGGCCACTTCAGATGATTGGCACATTTTAGTGACTGAGAATAGCGATTTGATCATTTTAATTCCATTTTAATTCAACTATGTTAATGTCATGAAAAAAATTTTTTTATTGAGACTCTGTATCTGCCAGGTGAGGCTTTGGCAGAAGTACCTCTCTACCATTTCGCAGAGAATGCTTTCAGATTACAAAGTCTTCGCCTCCTTGTCTGTTTTCTGGGTCTTTTCCAGTACATTCGGAGGAAAAGTTCCCCGTCATTGTGAAGCAAGCCACTGATTCCCTCAAGCAGGAATATTATCTATTCTTGACTCCTGGCATGGTACAATTATCATCATTTACAGTTTAACAAGGATAAATCAAATGACCCGGCTTCCAGCTCCACCATATGGAAAGAGTAAAAGTCACTTTCCTTCCAAGAACCTCAGCAGCCGGGCAGGAACCCTGCAGAGAAGGCCCTGACATGGGCTGGGGGTGGGGGCGCGGGGTGAACAGAGGCTGACTGTGAGCATTGTCCCACCTGCTGCCCACACCACAGGCCCGGAGCACGGCCCTTCCAGGTGCCAGTGACAGCGCCTCTGAATTCCAGAGGCACTGTCCGAAATGCCTCTTTGTCTCGTTTTATTTGGGGGAGCAGGGAGGATGGCACACATTGGCTCTCAACTGGAGTATCTGCCCAAAATATATATGCTCAGCGTATGATATGGGTTATGTCTAAACTACAGTCACCTCTCTCCTCAAAAACGAGAACTTTGCAGGTTTATTTGGGCATCTTCCTCTGCTAGGGGCCCAGGGTTTATCCCACGTTATGCTCCCAGACTGAGATATGTGTTGCTGAGTCCAGCGAGTGCAGAGGCTTCTCCTAAGAAGAAAAAGCTCGGTACGACTTGCTCATCTATGATGAGGCCCCAAAACCGAACTCTTGAGTTCTCCTTCTGAAGCTCAGCTTTGTAAAATGTGTTTCATTTCCCCCTTCTGCACATAGAACTAAAATACTATTTATTCCTAATTGTCCAGGTCCACCCATCGCTTGGTTCAAACTGTCAAACAGTTGTCGAGCCGTGATGGGCTATGACGCACCTTGGACTTCACGAAGAGTCTGGAACTAGGCGAATCGGAACTGAGGCACAGCCAAGGAGTTGTGCTGTGATGACAGCAAACGGCAATGTTAGGGACCTGACACAGCTTTGTGACCATTCTTGAATCCTGCCTTGGGCCCATCTTAAGGATTTTTCTGCCTCGTCTTGAATTTTGGTGGTTAGCTATTTATTCCGAAAGAGCTTTTCAGTTTCAGCACGAGGCAGACCTGACTTTTCACATGTGTTTCTATGAGAACTTTAGAAAGTGACTTGTTCTGTCTTGCTGCATTTTCCCGCTTCTTTGCCCCCGTCTCTCTCTCTTCCATTTCGGGACCTGGCGTGTTAAGAGTAAGGAAAAAACAGCATGAGGTAACTCGGTCATTTTTTCCATGAGGTCTGTCAACTTTCTGGATGGAGATCCATTATTAGACTCTCTTAAGTCAGATTTGGACACCATAAAATACCTACTCTGTTTTCCTGTTAACCAGAATTTTCATGAGGGACCAAACTAATGCATCTTTTATTAAAATAATTGATTGATTATATGTGAGACCTGGCTAATGAGTATTTTTATTAGAAGCATGAAGTTTAAATTGCCCGGAACTAGTTTAATATCCTTTAGCTTACACTCTTCCAAAATGCTTACCCATGACAGTCTTCTTAGGTGAGCTGCCATGTACTTATCCTCCTCTAGGAGAAATTTGTCAGCACTGCTTTATAAAAACAGGATGAAGCTCAAGGCCACCAAACACAAGAACCGGTCCCTTATCAAACTTGTATCTCCTGTGTTCTACCAGTCAGCACACGATACATTTAGCAAATTCCAGAATGACTTCATTTCCTCATTATAATCCCAGATAGGCAGTTAAATGGAAATAAAAGGGAATAAGAAATTTCTGTATACAAATGGGCCTTGATTCTTTAAAAAAAAAAAAAAAAACAAAACTTTTTAGCTAAACTAATTCCTTTTGAAGCACGTTGTTTGTACGTTTCTATGCACATTTAGAATGTACCATTCTCTTTTCACTGCCTATCCTTCCACGCTAAAGAAAGAGTCCAGGGGGAAAGTCTCAGAAACAAGGGGATGAAAAGTTTAAGATTTTTAAGCCGATGTATTTATGTTTTAAAAGCCCCTAATCACCCAGAGATGCCCTCAGCCCTATCTGGAGGCTCACAGATAAGTCTCACACCCTCAGATGATGGCCTTGCACCCTGGTCTCTCCGTGTGGCTTAGATGAACCTGGCCCTGGACCTCTGGGGATAAGGCGTTCTCAGATAATGGGGCTCCACTATGTGTAAGCTCTGACCCTGACAAGCCAGCCTCGGCTCCCAGGGAGCCCTGACTCACATGCCCGAGGCCGATGCTTAACGAGGGGCTTTTAAACCTGTGCACGTTGGGCTTCAGTCGAGCCGCCCACAGACTTCGGCAGGGAGATTTTAGAATCGTTTACCCAGTCAAGGCCTTACTAGGTAAACGTTCTGGAAAAGACGATGCTAAGTCTCTAGCATCGCTCCTCCTGCAGTGCCACGTGCAGAGAGAGCAGCAGAAGCGTGCCCTGTGTCACCTTTCGGGGTTCTCAAATGCAGGTTGTGTCCCTTGGCCTAGTACGTGGTGTCTTCCACCGAGAGGATGCATAGTGCTTGGTGGCATCGAGATCTCAGGTCATTTTCCCCTGAAATGGTTTTATGAACGAGTTTAGACGGCCAGCTTGGGTGCAATGGAGCAGATTCCCTTTTTTCCCCCCCTTGATGTGAGCAATAGATTTCCTATGCCCCGAGCTCAGTGACCCAATCTTCCTATTTCAGGCCTGCGTTGAGGTGTCACCACTCTCCCCCAGCCCAGAGGGTAACACTGGGGGCTGGTCTAGAGGTTGATGACCGTGCTCGCTCTGTGTGGGACATGAGGGGTAGGAAGAGGGGACCATCCCAGAACAGTAAGAGGGCATCCTCATCCCTGAGGGCCAGCCAGACCTGTCCTCGCAGGGTGACTCCAGCTGTGGTGGGGGTTGCCTCTCAGTTGGCTTGTTACCAATATAGCCCCACAAGCCCATGAGAAAAAAGGGGAAGGTTTGGGGCACGGGCCTAGTCAACAGTACCGAACAGCGGAAATGTTAACGTCCTTTTTGGCTGCCTCCTTCCCAGCAAAATGGTAAACGTCTTCTCATTTACTGTTTAAAGTAAAATTCCGCGGTCTCTGCTTTGAACTGCAGTGTTTTATCACTGCTGAGTCTCCGGACCCTGCTTGATGGAATTAAGGTATCATGTGCTAAAACCTGTGTGGTTACGTTCTCTTGTTTACTTTGGGGAAGAGGAATGACAGGCACATACACAGTGTCTCAGTGCTGATACTCCATTACAGATTAGCTCGGAGTGTCAGGGGATGGCCGGGCCTTGAAGGTGCTGGGTGGGCGGGAGGGTGTGATTCCACCGAAACAGCTCACGTCTTCAGAATGTCCGCCCGCCACACTGTTTCCACCTCCTCACGGATATCCGCTCGGTTTTGTCCTTACTCTGTCTCTGAATTCTGGCATTTGGCAGGATGCTCTATTTTATGTATATCAGAACTAATGAAAAGCTTTTCATAATATGTAAACCTGCCCTGTATGGCTAAGTCGTGTTTGTCTTTCTTTTTTCTTTCTGTGGCTTTTTTTTTCTTTTACCTATTTCTAACCTGTATCCTCTTAAATCCCTTTTCTTCACCAATATTGTTTCCAGCCAGTAGCTTTCTGTTTAGTCTCAACCTTAGGGAGACCCTGAGATCAGCCACTTGTTTGAACGATGTAAGGTATTTCTATTAAATCAGAAAAAGGGCGCACGTCGCTCTTCCTACAGTTTGAGACGAGTGAGTGTCTAGGCTGAGGTTGAAATAATCGTGCTGCAAAGGCCAGCTTGCTTTTGCCACTCCATCAGTTGTTTGATGCCATCGAGACCAACATCCGTGGTCCCTCATAGCCAGGCTATGCACGAGGAGGATGCAAAAGCTGTGCCTGGTATTTGCATCGACCCCACATTTCAGGTCGAGGGTTTGGCATGAAGAGCCTGGTCTCTGGCATCGTAAATCTTATTCCTGCTGTGGCACAGGCTCTTTCATATTGAAAAGAGAGAGAGGACGCTGCTCACCCCAGACTTTGCGAACACAGTAGGGGACAAGGCTGAGGGACCAGCACACGTCCACTAGGGTGAGGGTTTAAAGCATTTTCTGGGTTGTTAATTAAGTCTTGCTGTGGGAAGCTCTCGGGATGGACTCAACAGTGTCCAGGAGCCTCAATCTTTGGTCTGCAAGGCTGGGACCCTCAGACAGATCTGCAGGCTTTCAGCAGAAAGCTGTCGCCTGTGAGTGGGGGTGACTTCTGATATTCTGCAGGCCGTGGGGCACTCCCCAGGCGATGAAGGTGGAGCCCTGGCCATGCTCGGGGATCACAGGTGCTCCACGACACCCCAGGCCTCAGCCTCGGCCAGTCACACGGTGTCCAGATGTGGCCCAAGAGGGGAGCCGCCAACTGGTCTTCACAGCTGCACAACGTTCACGCGTCCTGTTCTTACTGTCTGTTTCTCGTGACGCAGGGCCAAGCATACCTACAGGAAGACGTTGCTGCAGGAGGTGCAGGAGCTGGAAACCAAGTCCAGAGTGATGGGAAAAGAGATGCTTCAGGACAGTAACGGAAAGAGGTGGGCACCCCCTTCCCATCCGACGCTCTCCCCACCCCTTACCACACTGTGCCTTCCCGCGTCCCCTGTCCTCCCTTCGGTTTTATGCATTTTGATTATTCTCCAAGAACATAGTCATAGTGAGATTTAAATCACACTCTCTCCGTGGCAACGTGAAATCTGACTTTCCGGGTCACCGCGCCTGCCCTCGGGCTAAACTGGGGTTTCTGTTGGGTCTGGACATGGGTAAAACAAGCCAGATGCTGAGAACAGAATCAGCAGCAATATTATCTTCAGGTGGGAAAGTGTCAGCTCAGCAGCATCACCGAAGAGGAGTCAATAGCAAGGCCTTTTGCTATTAGGCCCAGTTACTTTACTGAAGCATGAGTCGTCACCCATGGAGGTTTGCACACTGAACAATACGTGTTATCCGTGTAAACCTTGTTGCATTTCCCTGCAAGTACGCCCGTGGGTTTCTTCGTTTTGTTGTATTTTGTTTTTGATGAATCGTTTTCTACTGGCGCTGAGAAAGCAGCACATCACATACTGACCGGTGCGTGGAGACAAATGTGGCTGTTTTTCTCTGTGTGTTTCATGGAGAATCAGGCTTCTTGTCTCCACACCTAACCACTGGGCATGTGACTAGTTTTTGTTTAATCACACGTGCCTGTAGTTAAAATTCAAATAATATCAAAGGAAATTTACCTGGGCCTGAGAACAATTTGCACCATAATAAAGAGGCATTACTGTATCAGAGACACGCAGAATCTCGGAAATTATGAGCAGAGCCCGCCTATAAATGCTTAGGAAAAAATGCGTAGGTAATGAGGAAAAAAAAATCTAGAAGTTGCATACTTGCCGAGATCCCTACTGTGTGTATTCTCTATAGTCCGTTTGTCTGTACCATCTTTCAAAGCAATGAAGGCAACGCATTTGTACCTTTTGAGAGGTATTGGGGGTCTGCTTTCCAATGACGGTCGCTAATTTAGGAATGGGATTGCAGAGTCTGAAATCAAAGTTGTGGTTTCGTGTTTATTTACGGCTTATTTTTTTAATAAGTGAGTCTATAGCGTTCTGGCAACTGTGCTAGTTGCTGTAAAAAAGTGTCAGTCCTCAAGATAAAAACCGGTAAGTACGCTTACAGACAGCCCTGGCTACGGGCATGGGCCGGGCTCACCGTTGTGCAAGACAGCTCATGGCCCAGGGCCCAGGGCCCAGGGCCCAGGGCTCAGGGCTCAGGCCAGGCAGGGCTGTTCTGCCCCTCAGACCCTTAAGATGCAGTGCTTAGCACCTACTCAACTTTCAAGGACCTAGAAAATTCTTTGAGACCCAAATAGAAACACAGTCATAGGCTCTAAAAAGAAGGGAAGGCCAATGCAGATCGAAATGAATAAGCGTTTAAAACTCCACAGGACACATATCGCTCTCCTTGCTGTTAAGCTATTTTAATAAGCACCGTGAGTTTTATCGTTATTTGAAAGCAACGTAACGGGTCCCGAGTATACATCGTGAGTGCTGAGAGGCCCTAAGTCATTTCTACGTCAGATGGGAATCCAAAGCAGAATTCTACAACTCCTTTTCGAGCGTCAAGCGAGAAGACATCACATATAGCGTGGCGTGAGAACACACCTTAACGTATCAGATCCGATGGCGGGCAGGGCCTGATGCTGGCCTGCGAGGTTCTCAAAACAAGCCCCGACAGGAGGTGGGGAGCATGGAGGCGGGGGGGTGGGGGCAACATTCCAGAAAAGGCAGCAATCCAGGAGGCCGTCTGGCTTAGGAGGTCAAGAAAGGCTCCATGTCAGAGATAGGATGGGAAACAGGCCTTCGAGGTGTGAAGAACTTGGTAGGCGGAGATGATGAGAGGGTATTTCTGGTGGGGAGTGGGGAGCACCTAAGTCGGATTGTGTGCGGGGAGCAAAGCCACTCAGGTCGGGGGGTCACGTGCATTTGAATTCTGGTTCAGCCACTGATCAGCCAAGTGGCCTTGAGCAAGATGTTTCGTATAATAGATGGTCTCTTCATCTGTCACAGAGGAAGAGGAATAGTTTTGGGGAGAAGTGGGGGGGGACACAGCAGTATGTACAGCACAGGGTGCTGCCCGGCCCGTAGCGGTGGCACAAAACGTCAGCCACTAGACCTTAGGGTGGCAGGAAAGGCAAGTATTAAAGGGAGCCACTGGCTGTCGGCTATCTTTTCTTTCCTTTATTCGTATCAAACTGTTATCATAAATGTTTTTCAAAACATGAGAATGGGGTTCCCAAAGCGTGTATGTTTACCAGCTTTGCTAGTTGATAAAAAGAATTCGTCCTTTGTAAAAAACTCCCTTATCCTGCTCAGAATTCACTTTTGCGTGTTTTGGTGGGCATCAGAGGATAATTAGGGTTTAAACTTGGTTTCCTACCTTCTGCATCTGAACATCTGCTTTCTGGTGGCTGCGTAGACGTCACAGCCCTGTCGCTGGTGTGACTGCGGGTGTGAGCGTGAGCGAGTGTGCACTGTGCACCCCTCCCCACCCTCGTTTGGCAACGTCCGTTTCCTTTTGGGTCCCAGCGCCTGGCCTCACTTTTGAGTTTCTAGCATAAGACAGCCTGGGGACCCCACGCCTGCCATCATTCTCAGCGACGCCCCCCCTCATTTGTTTTTCTCCCTTCTAATTGCTCTCAGGTTTTCTGGGTGGTCCATCTGCAAACTAGATAATGGCAGTGCGCTGCTCTCTGCAAGAGGTGGCCTCCTCCTGCTCAGCCTCCCCAGGGCTGCCTCACAATTGTTCCTTTATCACACCTGCTGGGCGTCCTCTGTACCTCAGGGTGCTGGGGGTGGGGGTGGGGAGGTAAGCCTTGGATGGAGGGAGAGGAAGGGAGATTTCTTCATCTGTGTTCTTCCTTCTAAAGGTTTTACAGACTCCCTCTTTGAGACATCCCAAGTCTTTGAGTCTCTCTCTTCCCACACTCCCTGTTCCTTACTCCCCACCCCCATCCTTAGTTTCCTCTTACTTGTGCAGCTCTCTGGAGCTCTGAGTCTGGCACGTAGATATTTGTTGACTGACTGCCTGGAAACACACACACACACACACACACACACACACACACGACCAGGGAGGTGGAGGCGAGGAAGGGAACACAAACCCGTGTGACCTGCGCAGGCCTGCCGGTGCCTGGCGTGTGTCGCCCATGTTGAAAGTGGCCCCAGAACGATGCCAAGACATACGCAGGTGGTCACTCGGCTGCAGGGAGAGGCCCACTTCTCTCCTGGCTGGAGAACAGAGTTCCTTCAGGACATTCTGCCGAGTCAGAACTCCCAGGCCCAAGCCGCTGGCAAACTCGCTAGCCGTTTTTCTCAGGAATGCACTCATGGGAAATGGAACAGAAATCTTTTTAAGAACCTTCTTGTGTCGAGTTTACAAACACGACTTGACATGGTCGCGAGGGATTCTGAGCAGCCCCTATGTCCTTTATTTATCCAGTAAAGTACTTGAACGTTTTATGCATCTTGTGTAAGCCCCGAACTTTTACACTATTTTGGTAAATGTTAGTTTTACTAACATGCTCCTGCACGGTCGTGTCTTCCAAAACTAACCTGGGTCATGTTTGCATAAATAAGCCTGTTCTCGTGACTTAGAAAAGCAAGCTGGCAGCGCGAAGGGGCTGGATCAGAGATGGACGCCTAGGAAGTATAACGAAGTGAGAAAGCTGCAGGTAACGAGCGCAAGTGTCTTCCTTGACTTGGGCTTGTCTTCTCTGGGTGGGACATTTTTCTGGACGTGTTTGTGTACTTTATGGACACCGACACGTGTTCGTGTTTGGACATTAGGAAGGCCTTTCACCCAACCATCTTCCTCAATAAACCTCCGCCGAGAGGTTGTCCCACTCTGCTCTGCGTAGATCAGGGCCTATCACACATGGCCTTTCTTTGCCCGTGTCTAAAAACTGGTAGCTAAATGGAAGAATCCCTTTTTTCAACGTTTAGGTAATGCTTTCTTTTCGTTCTTTAGTCCTAAGGTGTAACTCCTGACATTTTTTTTTTTTCCTGGTGGAAAAAAATCTTTTACTGGCCCTTTCACTCTACAAAAATGATTTAAACAAACGACAGCCTAAAATGCCATGTAAGAGGACAAGCTAACTTTTTTCCCCCTTGAGTTGCTTTTCTTCCCTGGTGTGGACGAGCGGCTGTTCTGTGTTTTAGGTGTTTTGGCAGCAGCAAGAAAGGTGCACACATCTGATGAGAACATCCGTCTTCCACTTAGCCCGAATAAACAAGGAGACCCTTGTTTCCTTCTAGACTCTCTTCCTGTTCATCACAGTTGATGGGAGCGGGTAGGGGCAGGCCCTGGGCTGATTTTCTCTGGTTTCAAGGTCAAGGATTCTGGTTGCTGGCCCTGCCCTTTGCCAACAAGCTAGTAAGATTCTCTTTCGTGTAAGTGCCTTCCCGCCAGAGTACAGCTCGCTCCGTGCCTTTGGTCGAGATGGTCACTTTGTGGTGAGCCATCACCGAATCTCCACTCCGGTTTTACGTTCTCCCCGAACGCTGCTACGTGGCCTCTGTGGCCCCAGGGCCGAGCCAGTGCACACGGGGTAATCCGGACAGCCCGTCCTCCTCTTGGAAATTCAGGAGGGAAATCCGATTCGGTCCCCAGTCTGGGCGCCTGTGCTCACCCAGCTTCCATGCCAAGGTTCCCTCCACACAGGCGGGGCTCGGGTCCAAGCCGGTGACCTGGGAACCCTAATAGAGGACAGAGGCAGCACTCCCCTGGTGCCCCCCCAAAACCAACTTTGTTACAAAGCAAAAGCAAAAACGCCCCAGCCTGTTTTGAGGGAGCACTCAACTAAAAACCCTCCATTGTGCTTTGATCTTTAAGCAGAAATCCTTTGCCCTCTAAAATGTTGTTTAAAGAGCCACCTGGCATTGTCGCACCTCCACGTCAAGGCTTGGCACAACTGCCTCGTCAGAGAGAAATACGAGCAAGCCCCCACGTAGGAGGGACGCCAGGTTATTGGGTATTATTTCTCTAAGGGAGACTTGACATCCTATTTTTTTCTCAAAGTGTTGGTATTGGCAATTCACGTTTCTGACTTTTCTCTGCTTCTCTCTAACCCCTTCCCATAGTATCTTGTTTCCCTTTAAAATATCTATTAGTGTTTTTTATTAGCTCAAAGGATAGGAAATTATGGCATCATTTTAACAAACCTCTCCAGACCAGGTGGCAAATGTCTGTTTCCAACACCTGGTTAAGATTTATTTTGCATTTGCTGCATTTTTTCCATGGCCATGTCACAGAGTAGAGGAAAGATTACAGACTGCGGAGACAGACGGGCCTGCCTTGGGCTCCAAGCCCTGCCACTCTCTTAGCTGTGTGACCTTGGCCGGGTTATTAACTTCTCTGAGCTTTAGTTTCCTCATCATAGAGTTGGTGTGAGGTTTAAATGAAAAACGGTGCCTGTTACATCTGCAGCATATGTGGGCGTTCAGACAGTCTTACACCCACACGTCCACCCACCTAAACTGAGAAGCTGGATAACAGCAAAACGTCACCGGCCATTTTCACAGAGGCGGGGTTTCCCAGCGCCCTGAGGGAGGGTGAGTACAGCAGATCCTCCAGGTGACATCTTCAGGGCAGGTGGGGGGACCGGGCAGAGGACCGACTGGGCAAGCCACAGTGAGCCTGGGATGAGGCGGGGGGCATTGCGGGAGGGTCCAGAATCCTGGCAGTGTCCCCAGGCATCCTGTTTGCAAAGAAGAGGGTGTAGCAGGCAGGCCTCCTCCCCAGCTGCAGCCTCTCCCGCTGACGTGCTCCCTGGATGTCCTTCTGAGACAGGGCATGGCCATCCCCAAGCTCGGCTTCCCCCTCAGAACCAACCCGGCCCTCATGGTTCTCTGCTCCGTCACCACAGGTGTCCCAGCGCCTCAGACTTCCTCTCGGCCCCATCTTTGCACCCAGAGGGCCACCAGGTCTCATGCATGGTCTCGGAAAGGGGCCGCTTTCCCCCAGGGCCACAGAATAATGACCTCAGCCTCCTCTCCCTCTTGTCACCCATGTGACTCTCAGCCTCCTGTCACCCCTGCCCTCCCGAGCTTCCCCATGCCCATCTGGGCCATGCCCTTCTGCGGCTGACGCTGCCCCCAACACTCTCCTCCGTTCATTCATTTTTAAAATGTTTTTAAATTATTTAAACATTCAGTGTACACAATAGTAGAGAGGCTAGCCAAACAGGCATAACAGAAATTATGCCCCGTTTTATTTTTCTCCTAACGGTTGTCACCAAGTGCAGTGAATGAAAGGTTTCTCCCGTGCAGACGAGGGGACGCAGCCTCAGAGAGGCGGCGTCATCCTCTCAGCGTCACTCAACTGAAGACAGAGACTAGACCCGCGTCCTCTAATTTCAGTCCTGTTCCCATGAAGCCACGGTGCTGAGAGCTGCCCAAATGCTTCCATTTTCAAATTCATCTTTATTAGTGTGTGGAAAGCAGTGGAGCCCCAGAGCGCCCAGGAAGGGGACCTGCCTGGGAGCCAGGGGACGGAAGTCCCTTCAGAGGCCACAGGAAAGGGTCCACGTCTGCCAATTTGACGGAGTCAAGTGCAGAGCAACGAGGAAGCTAGGACCTTCTAGGTCCTTCGATGCAGAAAGAACATGGAGCAAACACAGAAACCAGACCCTCCCCAAAGGAACACAGAAGCCACACAGTCTGACAACTTCAGAGCCAACAAAGGCACCGGGGTTCGTGACCATCGTTAAGTGCTTCAACGCGGTCCAGAGAAGAGAAGCCTCCCTGCGAAAGGTGATGTGAGGCGGGAATCACCTTCACGGAGACCGGCGTGGTCTGTAGGAGAAATGGAAGAGTTTACTCTCGCGAAGGGAACAACCTCGGGCAAGGCCTGACGCCAGCAAATTTTTAGTTGGGACAACAATGGGAGAGTCAGCAGCGCTGCCAAGGTAAACCCCTCGCCTTGCGTGTGAGCAAAGGAGGCAGCTGCCCCCGGACGTCACAGAAGGGCTGGCTGGCCCACGGATGGGGTCTCTGGTGGCCGTTCGCTTCCTGGCACAGGAAGGGCAGCTTGAGGAGAACCAGGGCTTTAAGGAACTAAGCCGTCTAACTAGCGCTTAGTTGGCACCTAAGCCGCCCGTGTCAACGGGAAACAACTGGGTCCCTCTTACTTTATGGCTGTCAAGTCCCAAATGTCCCGTTGTTTGTTGTTGTCATCATCGTCGTCGTTGTTGTGGGCAGGTGTTTGACATCGTAAGCTTTTATAAACACCGTCCATCATTGGTCGTGAAGCAGGGAAAGAACGTCCTGTTCGCTTTTAAGTGGCGCGTTCACGGTGCTAGCCGGCCCCTCGGGGGCTTCACCAGGCCCACTGCCACGGTCAAGGAGCCGGGTGTCTGTGGGAGACACCTGGAGATGAGGAGAGCCGACAGGTGCGGAGGCGGGCTGGTCCACACACGGCCTGCCGGGAGCGCATCCTCGGACCGTATCTTCAGGATGACTTGAAGAAATTTATTTTTTGGGATTATGACTTCTTAAGTTAATGTCAGCTTTCTCTATTTGCTAGCAAGACCCCTTTTCAAGAATCATTTTTGCTCATAAAGTTAATGTCGGTTGCTAGTGCCGATGGCTCATTATGTCCCTTGGAAGGTCACATGAGACACTTGAAACCTTTATATAACCCATTTGAGCAGCAATAGAAATGTTCAGAGGTAGGTGCTTTTGTTGTCCATTTTTTTGCCTTGCGTGGGTTCTGTTGTTTGAACACGTGCTTTACCTTCCGAGTGGAGATTAGGTCTTCAAGAGAGTCTCAGAGGAGCTCCGCTGGTCGCTTTTCTACTTCATTATCAGCGAGTTGTTTGCTTTGTGGTTTGATGCCCCTGTCCTCCCCGGCTCCAACTGTGAGGGACCGCTGAGAGCAAAGTTTCCAGAAGGCTGACGAACTGGAAAGCGGAGCACCCGTCCTGAAATCGAGTTCCAATTTAGACAGTCCAGGAATCGCAGCATTTGACTGCCCGTTTCTCAGTGGGCCACTCCCAACCCCTCGGGAGGCTGAGTTGGGAAAGGATAGAATTTCTGGCACCCTGAAGCACAGGTGCCAGGTTGTTTTTGTGGTGCATCTAAGGGGATTCCTGGATTTCCTCCATCTACTAGACTCTGGGAAGAACAAAGAATGAAAGGGGACAGTGCTGGCCGTCTGTATTTGATGTCTGCTTCTGCACGGACACTCTCTGCACGTGTCCACCCAGCCCCACAAACCTGTCGAAAAGCGAAAAGCGAAGAATGGTCCAAGTCACCCCAGGCGGGAGACAGAGCACTCAGCACGCTCCCACCTCCAGCCGCCTTGTCACACACTGCAGAAGGCGATGTCATCGCAGCACCCACCCGAAGAGCAGCCTTGGGCCGGGTCGTGTGCCAGTCTTGTCACCACCACGTTGCCAGACAGATCGGGCCGTATTCCTCGACCGGACATCCACAGATGGTCTGTGTTCGGAGTGTTTGAGGCACAGCGCCTTTTCCCGGTAGAACACAGTGAGCTCTTCCTTGGATAACCCCCAGGGACGCCACGGCGACACGTCCCCGCCCCGTGCTGGCCTCTGCACCTTGCCTCCACAGGTCGTCCTGCCCTCCCAATGTCACCTCCCTGCTGCTCCTCAAAGGGTTTCGCTTTCATTTCTTCGCTCTTCAGAAATGAAAATATGCTTTTCCCCTCAAGAAAGATTAATTTCTGTCTGCGCTGTTTGGCGAGGGATGTCTACAGGCCAAGCACACCGTCCGGTCCCAGATACTTCTTTCGAGAACCTTCAGGAAACCCTCCCGTTAGACCCAGCAGACATCCTCGTCGGCGTGCTTCAGATCCTAGGTTCCCTTCGTTGCTCATAGGCAGCTTTTTCTTCTTCCCTTTTGTGTAATATTCCCCAAGGACGTGACCGCGGCGTTCCATCAAGCGCACATCACAGTCGTGTCGCTGCCGTAGTCCTGGCATGAATTTTTCTCTCGAACGCAGTGGCTTACACCATCCCTGCACGTGTTTCCTCTCCTCTGACTTTTGTTCTTTCATAGCTTAGGTGGAGCGGGTCCAACTTCTGACCTCATCAGAGACGCTGCAGGCCCAGATATACCCTCTGTTGATCCTTTTCGATTCTCTCGGCTGCTGTTCAGGTTAAGTGTAGGCAGCAAGTATTCTTACGTTTCTAACAGCTCAGATGGGCTCATCCACCGTTTTCAAGACCAAAGGAAACAAAATAACAACAAAAGAAAAACTTGATCGCAGAGTTTACAGTGAAGTTTACAGTCCATGCTCCCAAACCCTTGTCCGCCTGTGTGCAATGCAGGATGCAACACGCCTTCACTGTTTTTCTTCTATGACCCATTACCCATGGACATCTGAACTCTTATGAACTTTTCTTTTTAACAAAACACCCAGTGAGCAAGTAGTGCCATGATTTTTTAAATGCCTGTGAGTGGGTAGATATCCTGTTGTGGACGATCATGTTGTAAAAACAGATTTCAGTGACAGAGCTGTGGTACGTTTTCCTCCGAAGCTTCAGGAGTCAGCTTGGATAAAAAAGTAGGACTTCTGAGAATTTTTCAGCGTGGTCTCTCGTATATGTTTGCTCAGGGATGCTAGTGTCGTCGTTCTTTACGGGGACGCTAACCCAGGCAAGAGCATGTATTGAGACTTTGCATTTTGCCAGAGATCGTGCTAGCCAAAAAAATAAAAATAAAATCAGAAAAGATTCAAGTCATGATGGCAGGCGAGCAGATAGAAAATGGGAGTGCGGTGTGAAAAGTGTTTTAATAAGGGGATGGGGAGTCTGTCAGGGGCAGGGGAGGGGTGTGGGCAGTGCCAGTTAGAATTTGTCATCAGGGACTCAAGCGGGAGGAGGGGGTTGGGCTGCAGAGATGGCTCAGCAGATGCAGAATCTTCCAGGCACAATGAAAAGTCAGCCTGATGGCCGAGTGTCCGGCCTGGTGGTGAGCAGTCAGTTTGGAGAAGTAGGTAAAGGCCAAACCACGTGACCTGGGGCTGTGTTCTGTAAGCCTCAGGGAGTCATCAAAAGCCTCGCCTGTATGATATCACTATAGAGTGAGATCTGGCGAGCGGAGAATGTGACAGAGAGCCACTTGGCCCTTCTTCACCAAGGTCTCTGGAGTTCATCCAGGCCACAACTAAGTCTCCATGTCCCCAGGAGCCCTGTCCCACGCAGCTCGTACTGGGACATGAATATTGTGCGTATTTCATCCGAGCGTATTTGAAAGTCATCCTTGGCCCCCACCCTAGAAGAATTTAACATTATGGAGAGGTTTTCTTATAGTGGTCTCACATCCTTTTTGAGAGGAAAACTGTAGGTTAGTCGCTGCCTGGCAGACAAGCACTAAACCACTGAACGTGCGGGTTTAGAATGTGGACCCTGGGCCTCGCCGTAAACTGGCCTCTGTTTCTCACACGAGACCCAGGGGGTAAGAAATAACGGATGCCGGTCACAAAACAGAAAAGGTGAGGAAACCTAGATTACCATTGTGAGTTACACCCAAAGAGTGTCCTTTAAATAATGACCACTAAGCGCATCTCACGGTCTCAAGGTCAAGAATCAAGAGCCACGTTCCGCTCTCTTCTATACCACATCCTTTCAGTTCATGCTCCTGCTCTCTCTCCTGGTCCCTTAAAGGCCATCCTTGGGCCAGTGGTTCTTAGTGATTTTGGAAAAGAACCCTCGTATCAGTGTAAGATGCTTTTAGATGCAGGTCACAGAGCCCTCAGTCCAAAGTGCCCTTCAGGGTGTGAGTGAGTGGTCCCTGGCTTGTCCTGCCGCAGGGCGGTCACGGCTGCGGCTCCCTAGCCAGGAGTGTCAGCAGGGACCATGTTTCTCTCCATCTTGTCACTTTGTTCCAATGCCGTATACTCGTTCTGCCCCCACCCCACCCCGTCATGATCACGAGGAGGTCACCCCATGTTCAGGCTCGTTCACAGCTGACGGGGAAGGGAGACAGTGACCCTGACAAGTTGTTAATACGTTTCTCTTTTCCCGGAGGGACCATCCTGAGCCAAGTCCCGCAGGCAAGGAGCTGCTCTGGGGACCCAGGATCCTTCTCCGTGGGAAAGCTGGGGTGTCACCCTGAGTGCTCCTCAGCAGAGAAGGCAACAGAGGTCTGCTTCAGACCTCCGAGACTCTGACCAAAGCCATGCGCCATCCATCTCCTGACACGTCAGCTTTGTGCTGGATTTTGAGGGGATTCTCTGGCCCCCTGAACACTGCCATTCTTTACCTTAGAAAGAGACCGTAGCTTCCCACAGCAGAAATGCCTCTTACTCTTAGCTTTCAGCCTCCTCTTGTACTGTTTACCCATTCAGGAAGCGCAGTGGTCAGATGCTGGGGATACGCTGTGGCTTTGTGTCGTTATTTCATCATTCTCATGGATGGCCCAGAGAGCGGCCAAGTAATGTATGAATAATTAATATCAAATATTCAATTCAGTCCTTAAAAATAATTCATAATCCAGAGGTTTTTCCCTCCCATTGGGAAAAGAAAGGGAACTATGTCTTCTCTCTCCTGTGCCATATATATATATATATATATATATAGAGAGAGAGAGAGAGAGAGAGAGAGAGAGAGATTTTTTTTTTCATACTGTGTCTTTCACAATGCTATCCCCACACCAGTTGCAATGAATCTTGCCACAGACTGCTAGATACCAGGAGTAAAGCCATCCAGCCCTACCCGTCAGGGCACCCACACACCATGAGATCCACAAGACTTCTTCAGACATGAGTAAGCAATGATGCAGACACTCACCTTATTTTGAAATTTTGAAAGAAATGGTTTGCCAGAAATCCCAGGCAGGTTTTTTAACTGGGCAGCCTGGAAGAAGGCAGGGGCCTGGCCTCTGAAGGGCCCATTAGCATTCTCTATCCACCTATTCATGAGTGTTCAGTAAACCCTGCTTTAACAGTAGCAAAAGACACTGGCAAAGTCTGTGTGGTGTTGCCTCACTCCCCTTCTCCACTGGATGATGCTTCCTTAAAGACGAGGCCCAGAAAGGATTCAGTGTATTACCAAGACCACCGTGCCCGTGAGCCAAGTAAATTTCACAGCCCCTTGCAACCGAGGCCACAGGCCTGGTCTGCATCCGATCAGCCTTCAAATGACCAGGATGTTCATTGTTTACCTTTCCATTTACTTTCATCGCAACCTGCAACATAAAAATAAGAAAAGCCTCTGTGGTTGGTTGGTTCTTGCTTGTTCCGCATGGAACTTCTCTGCAGGGGTGGCCTCAATCGAGAAATCACTGCACGCTTGCTCTCTTCGCGTCGCTGATTTGAAAACCCACTGTTTACAGTCGTCTGCTAAAGAGTAAGGGCTAATTTTCTTTTTTGAAAGATGCATTTTTCAAAAAACATTTCCAAGTATTTGGCCAAGTCGTTTGGCCACAGGAAACAAAATTGTAAGTGTTTGTATAGAATTATGGATGGAAAGTGAAAGTTTAGCTCCAGCTCCAAAGCAACTCCGTTAGTTTGATGAAGACCTGTCACAGCTTAGCCACTGAGGAGGCTCCAGCTGATCCACCTACGTGTCCAATGTCCAGCTCTGCGTGGGCATCGGCCCCAGCGGGCAGTGTTCACCGCCTGTCCTGTCACCTCACATACTCAGATACCTTCTCTGCCCTGAGAGCGAAGATACTGGGCTCCAGAACCTGCCTGGGGCGCTGGGGAGAGGCCGTGACCGGAACGCGATGAGAGCGGCAGCCACACGCTTCGTGCTCACTCAGCTCGGCCTCCAATCTGCATGCGGTCACCGTAGTCATGACGCGTAGGAATGTCTAGGCCCCGTGCCACGTCCACTTCAGAACACATTCCTTCAGAAAAAGGAGGGAACCCCCACTGCTCACAAATTACCTGTTTATGTGGCTTTTTCTGAGTCTTCCTAGGACTTGACTGTGAAGGCCACATCCCTCTGCCTGGGACGAGGCAGAAGAAGGATGGGAGGACAATACTTCAAGTGTCACGGTGGCACGGCCCCGCTCCAGACTACCCAGGATCATGAGTTCGTGCGCGCTAGTTTAACGTTTATACACACCCAACCTTGTTTCAGAACAGACCTGAAGCAGCTCAAAAGCATGACTAAAATGGCGTAGTTTAAAAAACAATTTCTCCAAGGCCTCTGGATTCCTCCATGAGGAGGGCTGAACTTGGAGTGACTCACTCATGGTCGGAAGTCCTATAAACAAATACTCCAGGTAAAATTTCCTCTATGTAGCTTTTCTCAGCAGAGTTTACTGTGTTCCCACCGACTGGGCCGTGCGTGCAATTTCCCAGGGAGACGGCACGAAGCAGGCACCTGCATCCACTTTATCCCTTGCCCCTTTGTGCGTCTCGCATAGGCCACCAGCCCGCTCCTGAACTCTGGGAGGACAGAGGGGTCAGCCCGTGCCAGGCACCTTGATCCCTCATTATCTCTAATTAGTGTTTAGGAGGTTAATCAGTAGTGAAGTTCATCTTTCTTTAATTACTTCAACAGTCAAGTCAGGGGAGTACTCGGGGCTAGCTCTGAATTATTCTGTTTGTTTGGATGCTCATTTGAATTTGCGAAGTCAGATGTTTATCACCCAACCCTGTGTGTATTGGAGGGCATGCTGGGAAAACAGAAGCGATGGTACAGGAAAGTGTCCTATTGTACTTAACGTGCAAATGGACGGGCCTGCTAGAAAGTCTGGTGTTTTTAAAGTAAAATAACAGTCATGAGCTAGATCCGTGTTTCACCCTTGATCCAAATCTTAAATTCTAATAGGCAAATTTGTTTTATTTTATATATACATAGGTGACTTCACGTTCAGGGGATTGAATCGATTAAAAAAAAATACTATTCTGTCATTATCTGCATGTCTTTGCCTTCCCGTATTAGATGCTTTTTCAAGTCACATTTAATTTTTAATACTTTACATGATAAAGCTGCCAACTGCCCTCGGGAAATTATATTCCAGCCCGATATGCTTTATCGTCCAAAACTCTTCTTAATACCTGGCGTAAGCTTCCCGTGGCTTCTTTGCAGTGCCCAATGCTGTTTCTCTTTTCCAGTTATTCTTTGTGACGATCAACCACCTTTAAAATCATCCCCACCTTGTTATAAACGTCCTTCCCTCCCTCCCTTGTTTTTCTCCTCCCTCCTTTGTCACTTCACATCCTTGTTCCTTGTTAAAAGGTAAACCGAGGCATATTAAAAAAATTTTTTTAAGCTCTTATGTGAGAAAACTCAATTCGAATCAGGAAGCAGTGAACCGAGCATTGTCAGCATAACTCCACCGACGGGGAAGAGAGTCACAGAGAAAAGGCAGAAGCGCAGAAGGGGAATTCTTGATTGTGCATCTTAAAGCCCAGTCGGCTGCTTGTAATTGGCCGTCTGTAGGTTTCGGTTTCGTGACCTCCAGGCGTTTGCAGGCTTACGTTTCAATTTGCTGGTGTAGTAAGGGTCTCCAGATTTCCTGGTTAACAGCCTCAGATGAAACCCCGTGTTCAGTCTTCGTGTGAGGGTGGCCTTTGGGCCTGGTTCCTATGTGTGGTACAAGGAAGGCTCTCTTAGCCAGACTGTGCATCTGCCCGACAAGGGTCACCTCTTCCTTAGCAAAACCAGAGTATGGCCCTGTGGCCCTGGAAATTCTGTTTTTTAAAGGGAAGCTGCTCGTGAAGATGTCCTGGAAGGTTCTTCCGGCTCTTCCTCCTCCCTCCCAAAGAGGATGTGCTCAGGGGCCTCTAGAAGAAAGATGACAAGGGGCCCTGTGGCCTTGCGGTTCAGCCTTTGTCTTTGCTTTTGTACTTCGGCCCCGCCTTCCCTTATTATTCATCTCTTCATTCCTTTAATCCTTCAACAAGCTGTTCTTGAGCCTGGCTACTGCACTCTGGGCGCTGGTTTGGGGACTGAGTGAGAAACTATGAACAAGAAACAAAATCCCCACCCTCGGAAAACTGACGCGGAGCACGACAGCAAACACAAGCCGTGTCATGAACAGGGGGACAGAGGAAGACAAAGCAGGATACGGGCTAGAGAGTGAGGGAGAGAGCCCCATGGAAGAGAGCGAGAGCAAGTGCAAAGACCCTGAGGTGGAAAGTGCTTAGTGTCCCAGGTGTGGCAGGGGACACCGCGTGGCTGGAGCAGGGGCCGGGAAGCGTAGTGGGAACCTGGCTCCGACTGGAAGCCGGGGTCCTGCCGTTGGTCCACGTGACTTTGAGCCCGTAGCTGGCACAGGCCTCTCAGCTTGGACAGCTGCATCTCCCCCACTTGCGTCGTGCTCCGCCGCTGCAGTGCGATTCTGTCCTGTTCTTCCCCCAAATGCCCCCGTGGGGACATGCCCACAGCCTCGGCCAGTCACACCTGGGGCTGCTCAGCGCCCCGCACGGCTCTGCGCGAGGCCCGTCTGGGTCAGCCAGGTGCCCTACTCGTCATCTGTTCCCAGCAGCGCCGTGACCCTGACCTGACCTTGCACAGCAGACCCACCCAGGGACTGGGGCGCCCAGCCTTGTGTGCGGGGAGCCTCACCGCCTCACTGCAAGCCACGGGCTGAGGGAATGGCTTCCACATGCGCCGGAGCTGTCATCCATGTTCGCCTTTGCCTGCTGGGCTGATGAGGGCAGAAGGTTCTGCCCGCAGTGGCCGCCCTCCCTGGGCTAGGGTGCCGGCGGGAGGCGGTGGGCTGTCCCGCCCCATCGCACGGGATTCAGCGATGTAGCAACGTAGCGGTTCTTCTCTGAGAAAGACTAACCACGGAGAAACACGAAATAGAAGGGAACGCGTAAGCAGAGAGGGATTGTTTTCAATCGAAACTTTTTTCTTTCGAGATAATTGCAAGTTCACGTGCACTTGTGTCAGAAATAATACGTTCCTTGGACTCAGTTTCCCCCGATGTAAGACACTGCCCCTCGTGTGGTGAAAACAGACCATTTCCATCCCCACAAGGACCCCTCACGGGGTCTTTTCGGAGACGTCAACTTCCCACCCTCTCCCTGGCTCCCGGCAGCCGTGCACCTGTCCTCTATCTCCAGAATTTTGTCATTTCAAGAATGTCCTACGAGTGAATCTTGCAATAGGTAACCTGTGGGTCTTGACCTTTTTCTCACTATCTTCAGGAGGTTTTCTTACTATCAATATCTTCAGGAGATCCACCCAGGTCTCACGTGGATCAAGAGTTTCTTCCTCTTTCTTGCTCTCGGTGCAGATGGGCCACCACCGAAGGAGTCTGGGGACGTCACGAACAAAGCTCCCATAAGGCTTTTGTGCGGATGTATTCTTATTTCCCTGAGATAAAATCCCAAGAGTGCAACTGCCGGGTTTCTGGTAGTTGAATATTTCGGTGTTTTGTTTTCTTCTAATAACCATTTTTTTTTTTGGTAAACATTTATTTAGCTCACGGATGTGGGTTGGCATTTGAACTATGCATTTAGCTGAACTTCTTTAAACTGTGAGATATAACTTAAATACGTGATCTTCACCTTCTTAAGGCATATAATTCAGCGGTTTTTATTTTTGTTTGTTTTTCAGTACAGTCACAAGGTTGTGCTATGTTTGGGTTTGTTAAGGAATTGCCAAACTGTTTGGCAGGGTGGCCCTGCCGTGTTGCAGTCCCACCAGCAGTGTGTGAGGGATCCAGCTTTTTCACACCTTTGCCAGCAATTTGGTGTTTGTCACTGTTTCTTTTTTAACGTTAGCATTTACGATAGCTCTGTAGTAATGAGTCATTGTGGTTTTAATTTGCATTTCCCTGATTGCTAATAATGTTGAGCGTCTTCCCGTGTGCTTATTGGCCAGGTGCGTATTCTTTCTAATGAAATATCTCTTTGTGGTTTTTGCGCCCTTTTTAATTGGATTCTTTGTGGGGGTTTTTTCTCCTGAGTTTTGAGTTCTTTATATATTCTAAACCTTAGACCTTTGACAGATATGTGGTTGACAGATGTTTTCCCCAACTCTGTAGCTTGTTTTTTCAGCCTCTTAAGAGAATCTTTCTCAGAAAAAAGTTTTAAATTTTGATGAAGACCAAATTAATCCATCTTTCTTTACAAATTATGCTTTTGGTGTCAAGCCTACAAACTCTGCACAGTCCTAGACCCAAAGATATTGTTCTTTTTGTTCCCAATAGTTGTCTCATTTTATAGTTTACATTTAAGTCTGTGATTCATGTTGAATTAATGTTTGTTTATATAAGGCAGAAGACTTAGAGGTTTTGTATGGGTTTTTTGTTTTTGTTTTTGTTTTTCCCTATATACTCCAGCACCGTTTGTTGAAAAGAGTATATTTCTTCAATTGAATTGCTTTTACCCTTTGTCAAAAATTAGATGCGTACATTTGGGTGGGTTTATTTCTTAGTTCTATTCTATTCTGTTTCATTTTGTTCATTTCATTACTCTGTCTCTCTCTCAACAAATGCCACATTGTCTCTTCCTTTTCAATTTTTTGTAAGAGAGTGTATAGAAGTATTGCTAAGTCTTCTTTAAATACATTTGGCAGTGAAGCCATCTTGCCCTGGACGTTTCTTTTGGGAAGATTTTTAAATTATGGATTCAATTTGCTTAATAGGTATAGAGATATTCAAAATACTTTGAATTGTGTGAGTTTCTGTAGTTTTTGTTTTTTAAGGAATTGGTCAAATTTAGGACATAGAAGTATTATTCTTTTGATGTCTCCGGCGCCTGCAGTGATATCCCGTTTCATTCCTAATGTTGGTAGCAATTTATATCTTTTCCCTTTTTTTTTTTTTTTTTTTTTGTAAATCTTCTAGAAGGTCTGTTAATTGTATCTTTTTTTTTCTTTTTTCAAATAGCAAGCTTTTGGTTTTGCTGATTTTCTCTATTGTTTTTCTGTTTTCTGCCCGCTGATTTCCACTCATGTCTTTATTTCCTTCCTCCTGCTTGCTTTGAGTGTCTTTTGCTCTTTTTAAGTTTCTTCAGGTAGGAATGTAGCTTATCAATTTGAGACTTCATTTTTTTCTAATGTATGTACTTGCTGCTATGAATTTCCCTCGCAGCAGTCATTTAACTGTGTCCCACAAATTTTGATGCATTTTTATTTTCACTTAGTTCAGTTTTTTTTTAGGTTTCCCTTGAGTCTTTCTCTCTGACCTATGGATTATTTAGAAGTGTGTTGTTTAGTTCCCACGTGTTTGAAGATTTTCCTATTATCTGTTATACATTTGTTTTGATTCCATTGTGTTTAGAAAATGACTCTCAGTGATTTCAGGGCTTTTAAATTTGTCGAGCTTAGTTTATGGCCCAAGATATGGTCTTTCTTGGTATATATTTCTTGTGCACTTGGTAAGAATGCACATTCTCCTGTCGTTGAGTGCAGTGTTGGATAAAATGTTGATTCAGTTCTTTTGATTGCCAGAATTTGGGATTTCTTTAATTTTCTTGCTGATTTTCTCTTTGTGTTATCAGTTGTTGAGAGAGGAACGTCAAAGGATCCAACTATAATGGCGAATTTGTCCATTTCTCCTTTCGGTTTTGCTTCATCTGTCACTTGATGCATGAACATTTAGGATTGCACATGTTATGGGTAGATTGATCCTTTTGTCATTACATTATGTCCTTTGCTGCCTCTGGTAATGTCCTTTGCTCCAAAGTCTATTTTATCTGATATTAATTTAGTTACTCCTGCTTTCCTTTGACTGATATGCTCTTGATATATCGTTTTTCTATCTTTTTTATTTTCTGTCTTCCCATATCATTACATTTGAAGTGAGTGTCATAGGGACAGTATATAATTGGGTCACGGGTTTTATTCCACTGCAAGTCCATGTCATTTAGTTGGTATGTTTAGTCCAGTTGTATTTCATGATTATTGATATCTCAGAGTGTAAGTCTACCATTTTATCTTTTGTTAACTTTTCCTTATGCCTGTCTTTCATTTTTCTGCTTCCTTTTCTTTCCTTCTTGTGGGTTGTGTGAGCATTTTTAATTCCATTTTAATTGATCTACTGTGTTTTCGAGTGTGTCTCCTAGTATAATTCACATAATGTAGGTTGTCCCAGGTCTTATGTTATGTATACATAACTAATTACAGTCTACTGATGTTATCATTCTCCCACTTTGAGTGAAGAACAGAAAACCACCTCCATTACATCCCTTTACCCACTCTCGTTTATAATATAATTGTCTGAAGTATTTCCTATGTTTATAGTTAGAACCACATCAGACAGTGTATAATTTTCGCTTTAACTTCTCAAACATAATTTGGAAAATTTGAGAGGAAAGCAAAGCCCATTTTATTTGCTCATATTTTTCTTTGCCATGTTCTTTCTTCCTTCCTGAGGTTCCAAGATTCCTTCTTTTATCGTTTTTTGTTTTGTTTTGTTTTTTCATTTATACAACTTTCTTTAGCTATTCCTAGAGGATAGTTCAGATGGTGACAAATTCTCTTAGTTTCCCTTTTATTTGAGAATGTCTTGATTTCTGCTTTATTCCTGAAAGGTATTTTACTTCACTGAGTTGACAGTGTTTTCTCTTTCAGCACTTGAAAAATATTATGCCACTTCCAGCCTCAAGGTTTCTGATCAGAAATTCATTGTCATTTGAATTCGTTTTCTTCTATAGTTAAAGGATTAATTCTCTTAGGCTGCTCTCGAGATCTTTTCTTTATCTTTAGTTTTCAGAACTTTCAGTATAATGTATTTTAGCCTAGGTTTCTTTGGGTTTTCGTATTTTGGTTGTTTTTTTTTGTTTTTTTTTTTTTTTTTTTATGTTTAGGATTCAGTCAGCTTCTTAAATCTGTAGGTTTATGTCTCTCACCGGATTTGGGGATTTTTCAGACTTTATTTCTTTAAGTGGTTTTTCAGCCCCATCCTTTTTCTCTTCTCCCTCTAGGACTCTGAACACGTGAAAATTACATCTTCTGTTATATTCCCACAGATCCCTGAGGTCTTTTAGTTTTGTCTCTGTTATGCAGATTGGGTCATAGTTACCATTCTGTCTTCTAATTCACTATTTCCTCTGTCCCCTCCACTCCGCTGTTGAGCCCTTCTGATGACCTTTGTATTTCAGTTATTGTATTTTTGAGTTCTAAAACTTATGATTGGTTCTTCTTTAGATCTTCTTTGCTAAGGCTTTCTATTTTTTCCCATTTGTTTGAAGCGTGTCACAGATGCTCTGAAGCATTTTTATCATGGCATCTTTAAAATCTTTGTCAGATTATTCCACCATCTCTGTCTCCTCGGCATTGCCATTGATTGACTTTTTTTTTTTTTTTAACCATTCTGTTTGAGATCTTTCTGGTTCTTGGTATGACTAGTGGTTTCCCAGTGAAACCTGGACAATGTGGGTGCTACAATTATGCTATGTGACCCTGGACTTTACAGAACCTTGCTCCTGCCAGACGGAAGTTATTCAGGTTCCCTGCTTGGCCCCCGTTGATGCCTGTTGGGTTGGGGTGAGAGTTCTGCTTCCATGTGGTCTCCACGGACACTGCAGAGGGCAGGGAAGGCAGGAAGCAGGGAGGAGTATTCGTACCAGGCAATGACGAAAGTCTTGATTCTTCATTAGGTCTCTTTAGAATGCCTCCTTATGTTACTGAGTGGGGGCGATTTTCCCCACGTGTCACCCCTGGGGGCCAGAGACTTTATCATCAGCTGGCAAGAATTAAAGTCCCAGGTCCCCACCCAGGCTCCGCCATTGCCACCCCAGTAGGGATGTTGGGCACCTTGTTGCAGCCTCATGAGGATCTCACCTCCTCCCCACTTGGTCTTTGCTGGCAAGGGTGGGAGTGGAGCCACAGTGCTTTCTGGGGTGCTCGGCTAGAGTAGAATGATTATGGTCTAAGGGAGTTGCCTTGTGAGGCTGGCTCTTTTTCGCTTTTTTGCCTAGAGAAAAGAGGCTTTTTCTGAGCTTTTTTTTCTTTTTCTTTTTTTTTTTTTGTTGTTGTTTGTTTGTTTGTTTGTTTGTTTGTATCTACGGTCATTTCTAGGTTGTGAGACTCTTCAGCTCCAAGCCTGGAATCTATGAGGCCAAGAAAACTCAGATGTTTCGAGGTTCCTAGCTAGTCTTCCTTCTTTGCACCTTTTTTAGGGCCTTCTTATATTTGTATCCTGGCTTATCAGTTGTACTTAGCAGGAGGAATAAGGAAAAGTACGTCTATATCATTTTCCTAGAAGCAGAAGTCTCTCTGGGTAGGAATTTTTTTTTAATTTTAAATTTTCAAATGAGTTTTTGTTGCCTTTTAAAGATATGTAAGCTGTCTATAGCCTGAACATGCCTGATCCCATCTGATCTTTGAAGTTTAGCAAGGTCAGGCCTGGGTGGTACTTGAATGGGAGACCACCTAGGAAGACCAGGTTCTGTAGGCGTAAAATAAAATAAAATATAAAATAAAATAAAAATTAAAGTATGTAAGCTACAGTAACATGGGACTATTTTCAGAAGAAGCCATTTTTACTAGTTTTACCTAAGTTGCTATTTCAGGTAAAAGGACAGTGTGGCTGCTAGCTGCTAGTTTCCAGTTCTTTTAAATTTTCCTTCTAACCTCACTCATTTATTTCAGTCATCACTCTAGCTCTCAGGCACCATGGGAAAGAATTATGTGCACCTATTTTTGCTTTTAAATCTTTTCAATGTCCCTTGCCCCTCTTTTTGTTAAAAGCTTCCTAGGCAGCTCTAGCCATCGGCACAGCTAGCTTCTGCGCATATCACCTGTGCTCTGACCTGGGATGGTTGTTGACAGGTACATTCCTCTGTTTTGTGGCTACGAACCCGCTGACTCCCCTTGCAACTTCATTGCCTAATTTGGCACTACAGCTCCTTGGCCAAACTCTTCTTTTTGACAGGAAATCACCCGGGGTAAAAAGAATGAGAGTTCTTCCAGTGCCCAAACTGGTCTGCTTGCCCCTGCTTTCCAAAACCTTGTCTGGAACAGAAGAAAATAAAATGGTGGTACCATAGCCTTTCTTCCCTCCAGTTCCCAGTTTTGATGGTCAGAGGAGACTTGAGACCAGAGAAAACTAGAGGAATCTATCTTTCTTATGAGATTTAAATTTGTATTGAGTTACGTTATTTTGGACTCTATCCTGTCCTCAGCCAGACTGCTCTTGAATCGTTCCATGAACCTGAATTCTTTTCTTCACAAATACAGTATCCTACCTTTGTAAAAGCCACAGAGGCTTTTTTGTTCTCAGTATCTTCAAGAGTTTGGAGTGGGCTTTCCTTCTCTGGAAGAGACTTAGGATGATCTCCCTGTTCCATCATTTTCAAAGAATAATACAGAGGAATTTAGTTTGGCTGCTCTTGGACAACCCACCCTGTCCTGAGCTCAGTGCCGGGCACCATAGACAGATACAAAGACAAAAAATTCCAGGATCAAGTTATGGAGACACATAACAACAGGAGGAGAGCGAACCACAGCCCCGATCGGTAAATACAACGCACAGTGCCATTTCATGCAGAACCATGTCCTCGATTCTCAGCCCAGGGCAGGTGAAAACTGCAGAGGAAGCACAAGACTTGGTCTCCGTCTGAGAGAGCAAACCCTCTAGCTGAACACACAGACGACATGTAGTGCTTCCAGGTGCCACCACTCAAAGTGCCACCTCACCCTGCCTGCTCGCTACGGGTTTCTACGGGCTCAGGGATACCAAGTGGCATCTCTGTCTTGGCCTTCTCTAGACCCCAGTGGCCACAGCCTCCCGAATTCCTCAGAGGCAACTCTGAGTCTCACATTCGAGACAGGGCGCGTCCTCTTTCCCACCAAACCTGTTGTTCCTCCTACATTCCCATCCGGGGTCATCATCCTTCATCAGGACGCAGCTTCCACATCAATTCTGGACGCCTTCCTGACCTTCCTCTGAGTTCTTCACACCTCCCCTTACCACTGTGGAGCCTCATCTGGTCTCCATGATGCGTCCATCACCATGTACCATGACGTGTCACCACCAGCTCTCAGGCACAGTGGAGGAGTCAAGTTTTTTAAAACAAATATGTATGGATCAGCAAAAAAAGGAAAGAGGGGAACTATTTGCTACTACCTAACAGAAGAGAATTTATGATGGGCTCCTAGCCCCAGGGTATAACTTCTTTCTTACTGGAATGTTAGGCTGGAAAACCTATTTTGTTTTGTTTTATTCTTGTCATTGTCCCTCACTGCATAAGTGTGTTTAACTAAGGTCAAGTTTTTGATCCTACAAATTCACAGGTGGTTCTAGAATATATGTGAGCCAAAAGACTCTCATTTCCTACTCTTTCAATTATAGTGAGTAAAATAAGTTCCCCAGTGGAGGCTGTCAGATCTCATTTTCTAGAGATCCTTAAAAATAGATTAGAATTTCAGTAATCTGATAGATTGGTAGATGTTTGGCCTTACCTGAAAAACAGGGAACTTTGAGCTAGCTTTTTTCTGGAGGAACCTCCAAGATTTCTATTTTGAAGACAGTCTAGCAGTTAATTTAAAAATAAGTTTCTAAAAATACCTGTTTGTTTTCAAATCCGAGGAGGTGTCAGCTGCAGCAACTACCAGCTGTAACTACTGACAAGGTTTAAAAACAGACCTGTAGTTATTTGCTATGTTCTCCACGTTCCTGCTTCTTGGCTGCAGTGGACGACCTACAGGTATGCGGGCATGAGAGTTTTCTATTCCCCAGCGTCCTCAGCTCTCGTTCTTTCCTGACACTGCTCAGATTTGAGACGGGGGCACACCCCCTCCTCAAAGACAAGTCAGCCCCTAAACGGAGCCCGGTGGAAGGACGCGTGTAAGATTGAGTTTCATAATTATTACCGGGGAGACACCAATAGCACATGCACCTTCGGTGAATTTCCGTTGACAGGCACCTTTCATAGATCACAGTCGACACACCTACTTAAACAGGGATTTAAAAAAAAAGAAAGAAAGAAAGAAAGCTCATTAACTCCAACATCCCCCCACCATCGGAGACATAAACCAGCAGCTCCTGCAATGGGAGGGAATGAGCCTTAATTCAGGACCCATTTTCCCTCCTTTTTGTCTTTTCATTGAATTTTTTAAACTGTAGAAAAATGTATGTAACAGAAAATCTACCATTTTAAAGTGTAATTGTTCGGTGGCATTTAAAACATTCACAGTGTTGTGGAACCATCACCACTGCTGAGCTCTGGAATGTGTCCCTCTCCCCAAGAAGAAGCATCGTGTGCTTCACGCAGCCACTGGCCACTCTCTTCCCCCAGCTCCCCGTCTTGCCATCCCCGGCAGCCGTTACTCTTCTTTCTGCCTCTATTCTGGACATTTCATGTAAATGGAATCATGTGACATGTGGCCTTTTGGTCTGTCAGGGTTTACCCATGTGCGACATATATCGGTATTTCGTTCCTTTTTTATGGCTGCGTAATATTCCAGTGTGTGGATATATGACATTTTGTTTATCCATTCACCAGTTTATAGACACCTAGATTGTTTCCATCTTTTGGCTACTGGGAATAATGCTGCTTTAGATGTTGGTGTGCTAGTATTTGTCTGAGTCTGTTCTCAATTATTTTGAATGTATTTCTAGGAGTGGAATTTCTGGCTGATGCAGTAATTCCATGTTTAACTTAATGAAGAGCAGAAGCTGCACCATTTTACAGTCTGACCGGCAGTGTGTTAGGCTTCCAGTTTCTCCACATCCTCCCCAACATTTATTTTCTGTTTTTTGAGTTTTTGTTTATTATACCCATCCTAGTGGATGTTAAGTGCTATCTCTTTGACCTGCATTTCCGTAATGACTGATGAACAGGATCTAAAAACAAATCTGCACCTAGTCATCCTGAGTGCTGTAATGAAACCGCAGAACACCAAAGACAAAGAGAATTAGGAAAGCAGCTAGAAGGAAAATAGATTAGCTTGTTCTCTACATGGGTAGACAAAACCACGAAAATGAGAAAGGAGAAGAGAAAAAGCAAAGAAAAAATATGAACTGGAAGCATAAAACTAATTATAACATTGAGACATCTTTTAAAACATATTTATGTATTCATGGAATGCATACATGTAGAACAAAAGTATGAAATACAAACAAAAGACAATTGCTAACTTTGTTATGATGGAAGGGAGACGAATGGAATCAGGATTTTCGGGACTTTGTATTTGAGATTTTCTGTTGTTTTGTTGAAAGCCGGAGTAGTTCTCACATCCAGGCCCACTCCTGACATTTGCACGAGTACAAACAGAAACCACGCACCACGTGTAAGAACGTGAAAGTTATACATCAGGCTAACAGATAGCCATGACCTTGATGAATACGCCTTCACGAAGACAGCAGCGCTTTGTGGTTCCCAGGTCCTTTGGTGATCCGAGCCAGGACGTGGTGGCCCAGGGAAGGGTCGGCTGTGTCTCTCTCGCACACCCCACCCTCCCTTCCCAACTCCAGGTCTGTCCTGCACTTGGAAGGGATGTGCGCGCACCAAGTCCACACGTCCCGTGCATAAAACCACCCCTCAGCTACTCCCACAGGCCTCGGAGTGCAGACGCTGGCTCTATGGCCTGCTTTTAGGGGGATGGAGCTAGCAGGGAGGTGAGGTTAGCCCTGGATGCCCACTTGGGGGGTCACTGGGCAGGGACTTTTAGAGTCCAAGATACCCAGAGTGGGAGACCGGTGTGGCCTCTGGGTGGATCTGTCTCCGTGGCCCTATGGACCCCTCACCAGGTAGGAGGAGGGGCCGTAGGATGGAGGGGCTCCCGCTGAAGCATGGGGTCTAAGGGTGGCGCTACCATTTGCTAAAACTGAGTGGGTGAGTGCGCACTTGCTGTACTGGTTTCTGACTGTTGCTGTGTGTTTGGAATATTTCATTACAAAAAAAAAAAAAAAAAAGAGTAAAGCATCTGCCATTCCATGAGGGAATCGGGGTCATCTGCCTTGCCTAGCACAGAAGCCGGGCCAGGAGCGCTGCCAGCAAAGTACCCAGTGACCTTTTTACTTGTCACCGCTGAGTCTCCTCACCTGCCGAGTGAGGGACCAAGACGTGGGATTGAAAAGGCCCCGCCCACCTGCGTGGCTGAGTGATGTTCTCATCAGCCCGGCCACTAACAGGAGCCTCTGGACCTCGTGGTACCGGCTGGGTCGGTTCCTCCAGGGGCCTGTCTGTTCCCTCAGCTTGTAGACGCCGTCTTCTCTCTTTGTCCTCACGTGGTCCTCCCTCTGCATGTGTCCGTCTCCTCATGGGGACGGTCACAGTTAAGTCTTCATTTTAATGTAATTACCCCATCTCCAAATACACTCACATTCTGAGGTACTGGGGGTTCAGACTTCAAGGTGTGAAGTTGAGGGGATACACGCAACCTGTAACAGAGGGCCCTGGCACACCCCTTACACCAGACGTCTGCCTTGGGGCGAGCCAAGTGACATCCTTCGGCGCCTGCCCGGGGAGTTGGCAAGCACCAGCTGTCCCCCAGGGCTGCCGAGGAGACTCGGAGGGAGAGAGCGATGTCAGGAAAGACGGGACAAGCTCCAGATCCTGCGTGTTCAAAGAAAATCACCTCGATTTTCACTGTGGTTCATAATAAGCCCAGGGGGCGGGGATGGGGGAGCTGCAGGAAAAAGCCGGCCTCTGGCCGGGTCCGGAGGCAGCCAGTCCCCACCGTTCACTGGTTGAGGGACAACAGCCGCAGGTGGGGGGAGGCTTTTCAGATATTTAGCACAGAAACAAGTCACTTCTTCCAAAGCGTCGGGGAAGCGAGGGCCTGCCGGCTACAAAGGGCACTTGTAGTGAGCTTCCAGGAGGGGAAGGCGGAGTTCAAGGGCATCACGTCCAAGCCAGGCCCGATGGGAAACAGGGCGCCTTTTAGAAGAGGGGCCAAGCTCCGAGTGCGAGATTGCATCTGCTGGGAGCTGGGGGGTGGGGGACAGCACAGAAACAGGGCGCCCTTCCTGACCTGGGGAGCCTTTTTCCCTGTTTTATTTTACAACCTGAAGTCACCCAGCGAGCACCTTTGAGATGCATCAGCGTGAACTGGAGGCTTACGGTGTTTCCTTCACCTGCAGGATGAACGAGAGGGACCGCCTGCTGAAGAGGCTGAGCAGGAAGACGCCCCCCACTCTGTTTCGAGGAGGGTCCTTCCCGCAGACTGTCCCACGTAAGTGTCACCCAGGCCAGCGACGACGCCCGACCTGGCCGGGAGGGCAGGATGGGGGGGGGCTGGAATGAAAACCTGGGCAAGGTCAACCGGGGAGGGGACAGCTGCCAAGCGGGGGGCCACGTGCAGAAGAGGAAGCAAGTGTCTGGCCCAAGGCGAGTACGGTGGAATATTCCCTGGGACCCAGTCACGTGCCTGGATGACAGAACCCGTACACCCCAAACCCTGACGTGGTGCAGATCCTTCCATCAGCCTCCCAGTAGCATTTTATTTCCTAAAGTTGAAGGGATATTACTTTTAAATTGCTTCCCCCAAAGACAGCGGTATGCTGTGTTTTGTTTCATATTAGCATGTTAACTAAAGCAATGACCGAGGCTGACGAGGTCGTGGGGAGGTTGCGGATTCATCTTATCAACCCAGCCACTCGACTCCCTGTTGGCCCGGCTTCTGCTCCTGCGAACCCCTCCTGTCTCTCCAGCCCACGCACCCGCTCTTGCACACGCACCGACCACCTCTTCAACCCACACCCCACTTCTTGCCCTCCTTCCTCTCCCTAGGGAGTCGAGAATGAAATGACTGGTGGCCAGGAAAGGTTTAGAAAAGTGGAGGACGTTGTATCCACAATACAGGGATCCAGCATCTATGTCCAGTTCAGCTGAGCCCCACCTGTCAGCAGATCCTCCCAGCCTTTCTCAGTGGAGAGAGGAAAGGGGTGGAGCATTGCCGCCTTTCAGCTGTCCCTCCCTCCCCTTCCTGCCCCACGTGAAACATCAACGTGGGAGAAAGGGGACTGAGCCCTCACGTGCCCTTGTCCTGTAATGCCCTACAGCCCAAGGAGGTGGGTGGCGTCAGCCCCAAGAGCACCTGGCAGAGGCTCAAGTCTGTGCGATGAGTGGGCCAGCGTGGCCCAGAAATCCGGGTCACAGTCTTGGTGCCTCTCATGCGAGAGACAGGTCAAACCAGGAGGCTGGATGGGGGAGTCTGAGGAGTGAGGTGGGGGGACCCCGCCACCGGAGCTGAGCTGCTGGGGGCCCTGTCTTGGCTGAGCCACTCTTTTGGGGTCTGAGGCAAGCTGACCTCCTTGGTTCTCCATCTGTAAAATGGGGGTGCTGTGAGACCCTACCTGGGGTTACTGGGAGCATTGGATAAGGCTGCCTGTGTCAGGGGCCTGGCCAAACAGAGCCCAGTAAATGGTTTTCCGCCCCCAGTTAGCTGAGTGACTTTGGGAGACTTACATCTGTCTCTAAACCCCCGTCTTCTCCTCGGAAAAAAAAGTACGATGGCGACATCGTTTTACTCGGTCTTCGTGAGGCTTTGTGACGATGTGTGTAAAGCACCCCCTCTGTACCAGACACAGAGAAACGCACACCGTTCCCCAGGATGCAGGGTTCGTGGCGTGGCGCCACGCTGCCCCCGCATGCTTCCGCGTGACATGGGAAGAACACATGCAGCCCACGTGCCGTGGACCCCTGAAGAGTGCGGGGGCTGCGGATGCCCACCCTCGTGCAGGCGAAGATTCGCATGTAACTTTGACTCCCCCAAACTTACCTCCTACTGGCCGACCCACTGACCCAGAAGCCTCGCCGATGGGTGACACAGCCGATCAACACAGGCCGTGCGTGTCGTACACGTTATGCACGGTCCTCTTACAATAAAGCAAGCCGGAGAAAAGAAAACATTATTAACAAAACCACAAAAAAAGAAAGAGAAAACACATTGGCGCTGTTTATTGAAAAAGTTCGCACGTCGGTGGACCCGCACAGTTCACACCCACGTCGTTCAAAGTCAACGGCCTAGATCGAGGCCCGGTGGGGACTTTTGTGGGAGAGCCATCGGATGTCTCTCACAGTTTTGCTCAAGTCTCAGCGTTTTGAAGGACAATAAAAGCATGCCAATAACAAGTAAGTACAAGAAATTTTTAAAAAGCTTCCGAAAGCACACCACATCTCACAAACGCTCAGCAGTGAGCAGTAAGAACCGCTGGAAGGTTTCCATCCTCAACGATTAGAGAAGGGACACGCTGCCGGCCTGCGAGCAGGTCTGCGTGGCTCGTCTGGGCCCCACCTGTCTCTGCTGGGTCTGTCCTTCCCCTGTCTGGGGCCTCCGTCTTCCCAGGAAACTGGACGAAAACTCTGATCTCATTGGCACTTTTAGTTTCCCGTCGGCCACCGACACACAGTGCGTGCAGTGCGCTCAGCGGTTCCTGCACACGGTCTCCTGCCCTCATCATCCATCCATCCTCATCATCCTTCCCCAGTTCTGCTGCTGTTAGGACTGTTTCTCCAGGCGGGAATCGGCTACTTTCACGAAGATGATGTTATCAGAGCTCAGGTTCAAAAGAATAACACCCGAGGGGAGTTTTATCCAAAAAAAAAAAGAAACAAGCCACGACGATTCCATCCACGGACTGGACCACATGTTCAACCAGAAGTCGAAACGTCTGAGAATTCACCTCCCCTTCCCTCTCCTTCCACCTGCGCCGTCCTGTCCCTGATCCCGGCTGTGGCTGAGGAGTAAGAGGGAGCCAGGCCCACGGAGCGCCTTCTCCAGGCTGCCGTCGGCGCTTCTGGCTGCCTGGACCTCCTGAAAGACGCGCGAATGTGGGGAATGCTGAGAGCTGGAGGCTTCCTCTGAGCTCCCCATCGGATGCCAACGGCAGTCAAACGTGCGCCCGGCCGAAGCTGGTGGTACGTGCTTGGCCAGGCTGCGTGCGGGGTGCAGGCTGGGCAGGCCGAGGGTTCTGGTCCGTCTTGCTATGGCTCTAATTCCCACCGGACCTGGTTTCTGAAAGACAAACGCGTGATCTGCGCAGGGCGGGGGAGGCCTCCGCCCCCAGGATAACCCTGTGGGGCCGTCCTCCTTTCGTTCTTGACTTGCAAAGTCCACTCTGAGTCTCCGTGGAGGTCACGAAAGTCCAGTCCTGAGCGCACAAGCTTTTGGAAACGTGACGGCAGAGGCCGTCCGTGCGACCTGCCAGGGAAGCCGTTGGCGGGGTCCTCGTTGCGCCTTGCAGGGGGAGGTTTGCTGTCGGATCAGCAGCTTCTGCTGGAGACCGACCGAGTGGCTGAGTAATCACAGCCCCGATGCCCTCGTGCCCAGGCGGCAGGGACCAGCCGGGGCGCCATTCCAGCTACAAGCGCAAGGATCCCTGCAGGTGGCTTCCCAGTAGGCACAGGTGAGATGCGAACGAAACGCAGAACGAAGAAAAGGCCGGACTTCTGCTCCTCGCATTTGAACAGGCTGTGAGGAGACAATTCCAAAGGGCTGAGACGCCTTTCCCAAGGGGACACTCCCGAACGACGTTCATGTGTGTCAGCAAGTTCCTTTTCTCCCTTCCCATCCGAACCCCCTTCCCCCACGCCCAAAAAAAAAAAAAAAAAGCATCGGCAGCAATCGTGCTCGGTGGCCTGTGGTTGAGACGGGCTCTTTTCTGGCACGGAGGCAGAGGCGTCCCCCATTGGTGCCATAGGCCAGTCAGCCCCAGACGGAGGACAGGGCTCTGTGGCCGGGCACAGTTGTCCAGGACGAGCCCCGGTGCCCATCTGCAGGGCCAGAGCTGTGAGAACCTAGACCTCACCTGGTCCAGGCGTTTGTTTTACAAAAACGTAGACTGCGAATACCCAGGGGACGTGAAGAGCCCGCGTCCCGTGGCCGAGTTACCGCCACGCAAGGCTCAGAACCAGCCCTTGTCGCCCCCAGCGCCTCAGGCCCTGCACCTCAGGGGCCAAGACGAAAGAGGGCAGGCGGGGGACACCGTCGTCAGGTGGAGAGCTCAGTAGCCATCGGCCACCCCGCGGGCCCGTGGAGGTCACTTACACCGTGTGCCCTTACTTGGGACCAGAGTCCTTTCAGGAGAAAAAGTGTCGGATGTGAAGAACACGTCAGCTGTGAACCGGAAACGCGCCTGTTCGGCGGCCCTGGAGAGTGGAAACCGTCCTGGAGGAGCCGAGCTCTTGGCTGGGCTTTGCTTTGAAATGTCCCAAGGACAGACGCTGCTTCTAGGACCGCAGTGAAGACGCTGCACGGGAGAGAGCTGGTGCTGGGGCAGGCTGGCGGCCCAGCCCCCCCAGGGAAGGAGGGCGGGGCCAGCCCCTGGAAGCCAGACGACACGGTCGCCTCGGCCCCGGTCATCTCTGACACAGCAAGTCCCGGAAAACCTGCAAGCTCTAGGGGCACGGGGCTGACGGGAGGTGTTTCCCCTTTGACACCCCCCACACACACACACACACACACAGACTCGAAGCTCAGCCTCCTCGTGAGGAAGTCCCAGGGCACTGGGCCAGCCCCGGAACCGGCCAGCGGGCCCCCTGTCCAGGTGTCCCCGCCCTCCTGCTCGGGTCCCATCTGCTCCGCAGCCGGCCAGAGGGGCGCACACTGGCCCGGGGCCGCAGCGGGACCCGGGGGTTTGTGGGTTTGGTCTCCTCGGGGTTGGAGCGAGTAGACAAGAGTCCCCTGTGTGCGACTCTGTCCTGGGCAGACGAGCTCGCTTGTTCCGCCCTCGCTGCCGCCCGCTCCCTGCTGCCCAGCCGTGTCCTCAGTCGGCCCCCAGGCCACCTCGGCAGTCGGCCCGGCCTCGCAGGGTGGCCCTCCTCCAGTGCCCGCGGGTTTTCTGGAAGGCATGCTCTCCGGAAGGACTGGGAAGCCAGCCCGGCGACAGCGCTCTGCGCCTCCGGGCGCCTCCGGGCTTCAGTGTCCCTGAGCGAAGTCTCTCCCTTCTCTGGCCCACGAAGACGCTGCACACTGCTCCTGCACGCCTCCGTGCTCCGGGAAACCCACTTTAAGCCAGATGTCTGCGTAAAATCATTAACGATCCACGGGCACGGGTCACGATTTCTTTTTCTGAAGACGATGACAGGGAAGGGACGGCTCTGTCGGTGAGCCGCAAAGGCGCTGGGGGTCACCGCTGCCAGGCCTCACACCGCGTTGTCTTCGGTCGGATGTCTCATCCAGCTGTGGGACTTTTCCGTTCCCCCGACCCAGAAGGGCTCGCCAACGGAGAGGGAGTCTTGTCAATGCCCCCTCTGTGTCAGGGCCCAGTGACGAAGGGAAGCCCCACTCCGGGTCACCGGGGCTGACTACGCCTCTTTCAGAGAGGGAGACGCAGCACAGCATGGGCCCGGCTCCCGGCTCCACCACTCGCTCAGCCCGAGACCTCCGGCGAGCCCTGCCTGTCCCCACCGGAGAAAGGGGAACATTGCTGTCGCACGTGCCGTAGGGCCGTCGGGAGGATCCAACACGCTGTTTGTGCACAGCACGCAGGAGAGGGTGTGACACGCGCAGCTCTTAGTGACCGTTAACTGCGGCTGCTGTGACGACTGTTGTTACTGGTACTGGACCCGGTTGTAAGAACCGGCCTTCCCGTGGCCACGGGGCTGATCGCGACTTCCTCTTGACTTTATATTATGGTCTTTTCCTTCGTTCGCACAGACAGAAACCCGCCAGGCTGTCTTCTCCCAAGTCCGAATCGGCCCAGCGTAAACACGGGACCCTCCGCGCAGCACATGCCCCTGGCCCGCCTTCACTGCCGGCGCCGTGCGTGTTCTCCCGCCGGCGTGTCTACGGCTTCATGCAGCATCCAGCCTGCCTGCAGCCCGGGGCGCACCGGGCCCCCCGGAGCAGAACCACCGGCCTATGCTCCTGCTCGGCGGTGGGAAGGCGCGGGCGCGGGCCAGGGGCCCGCCGTTTACGCTTCTCGGGCTGAGCTCAGCTGCAGTCTCCCCAAAATGGGCGGATGCTCACCCCTCAGAGCCCTCCCCACTCCGGCACCAACTGGCAGCTGCAGCCAGAACCCCCTGGCCTCACCCGTACCTGCCCCTGGGCCCCCACAGACCAAGGCCGATGAGGCCAGCACCTGGGAACGCAGCCGCAGCCTCCCCCAAAGCAGCTTTATCCAAACCTCATGGGTCCCCCGCCCTGCGCCCCGGTTCCCCAGTTAACCCCTGGCCCTGCCTGCTTCCTTTCAGACGGGTACGCCTTCTCCCAAGAAGAGCATGGAGCTGTCACCCAGGAGGAAATGGTCCGTGCTTATGACACCACCAAAAGGGAACCGAGGCAGGAATAGGGCCCGCCATCGTCGGGGAGAAAACGCGTCACGTCCCCTGACGGACCCTGGGAAAGAGACGCGGCTCGTGGCGCCCAGTGTTGGCGCATCCGTCGGGAGAGACTGGTGTCCGCAGCCGAAACACCGGGGACCCGTTCCTGTGGCCTTAGCCGACGACCGGTTTGTTAGTCACATCTCCCCTCACAGACCTGGGGTGTCTCCTGCGGGGAAAGCTGGGGGGTTGTGTTGTTTTGGGGTGTTTTTTTTTTTTTTTTTTTTTTTGGCTCCTGAATTGTCTGCAGTGCTTGGCCTACCTTTGTTTACGTTGTTCTGAAGCATCCGACTGTGCTCTGTGAGGTGTGAAATTAAAAACATTATGTTTCACCGATTCTGAAACATCGGTCCAGTCGCTCGGGCAGAAAAGGTGAAGGGTTTTATTTTACGTCGCGTGAGAAACCGTCGTGGGAAGGCCAGGGGGGCCCCGCCTTCCGGTTGGTTCGCTCACAGATGAAGCCCACGGGGCAGCATGCACAGTCACTTGAGGCAGGCCACGGGCTTGCTCGGATTCCTACTCTGTCCGTATGAAGTTGGCGTAAGCGTCTCGATTGCCATGAAATCATAAAAACATGCACCTGGGTGGTAAGCCCGAGGACGTCTATTTGAACCTCTCAGCCAGGTCCCCGGCCCCCGGGGCGAAGCAGTCGCCGTCCCAGCAGAGTCGTCCTGGGGGCCTCCTGCCCCGGTCCCCTCGTCGCCGTCCCGGTTCCTCGTCCTCCGGCCTCCTGCATGGCCGGCCGCTGCGCTCACCGCGTGGCCGCTGGTGGGCAATGACCCAAACCCGCAGGCGTCCTCGCTCTAGCGCGGATCCAGGTTCGGATGCGAGGACCCTCATCCTCCACCACCTTCTCCTCCCACATTTATTCTAAATGTTTTTCTGCCTCTTCGTGGTGACGGGGACACCTGTGGGTCGGGGCGGTGTGGGGGGGCCTGCCCCGCTCAGGGCTCACTTCCCAGCCCCTAGACGACCTCTGGACCTTCGGCTCCGGCTCCAGCGAGAACCCAGGCTTGTCCTCCAGTGAGCTGGGGGCACGTCTTGGGCTTCCGCCGTCGGAAATGAATGAATTTATAGCGCGTTTCCTCGGGGAAGGAACACACCTGTCCCTCTAGAGCTCTAGATCCGGAGGATGAGCAAACCCCGATCGATCAATGGGAGAGTAAGGGACCCTGGGGGTGGTGGTGGAAGACCCCCTCGGAGGAGAAAACCGGGAGCAACAACCCAGACCCCGGGCGGAGGACCCAGACCCCGGGCGGAGGACACAGGCATTTTCTACCAAATCTCAGGAGCCGCTCCGAAGCTGGGCCTGAAGACTGATGTCCCCACCCGACCCTGTGTCCGGGGCCTTAAACAAGATATGGGGACGAGTTTTCATTGAACCGACCCGGGCAGATCCGGAGTCAGAGGTGAGGAAGCCAGCGACGTCCCGAACCGCAGCGTCCCTGGTCCTAAATCTGGAGGGAACCTGGATGCCTCGGGGTGCGGACGCCAGCACCTGGAGCCCTGAAGGAACAGCCGGCTCGGAGTCACATTCTCACCCCTCCTCTCCCCTCCTCTCCTCTCCTCTCCTCTCCCCTCCTCTCCTCTCCCCTCCTCTCCTCTCCTCTCCTCTCCGGTTGCCAAACCAGCTTTTTGGGTGGCTTAGCGCAAATTCTTCTGGGCAGCTGCTCCTGGTGACAGCGGCACCGTGCCTGCGCTCAGTTAGGAAATCAAACAATCCTGCGCTTTGCTTCCTAATCCTTTGTTTCAGGAACATCTTATCGGATGCGCAAGTCGTGCAGAGCGTGATTTGCGGAGACTAAGAAAAGGAACCCCCCTCGCTGACGAGGAGGAGGGGACGGGATGACGCCATTCACAGGTGCCTCCCTGCGGAGCTGAACCGTTCTTAGAGACCGGAACACCAGCAAGATGAGTCGCCGAGGACTGTCATGCAGGAATCACCCCAGAAAAAAGCCTCATGATGACACAGCAAACGAAGAAGTACGTCTTCATCGCACCCCAGAAGGACGAAGGCCTACCTGAAACAGAAACGAAGATGAGAGTCGAAGGTGCGTCAGGCATCCTGACGCTGGTTTCGTGTGAAACGAAGCCTGACGGGAAAGCGGGAGCTCAAAACCCAGGTCTTGGTCAGACGTTTCGCTCGCTCTCGAGCCTCGGGCTGTCCGAATCCGATCCGTGAACTACAGCGTGCGCGCGTGCTCTCGTTTGGGGCTTTCTGGGTTTTGCCGTCTACGTTACAAGGCAGTTCACAGCTTTCTGAGACGTAAGGGTATGTTCGAGTTCCCTCGAGAAGCAGACGGAGCAGTCTCCGCCACACGCGACGCACGCAGGAGAGGACAGCAGGAGGGACGCGGTGCTATTTCCCCTCTCCCGCGACTACGCTGTCTGGTAGCCCAAAGGACTAAATCGGTTTCCAGCAGGAGCAGCTGTCACGACGTGTGGTGTCTGATCCTTAGCCGGGGCCGACTCGGGCCGTGTCACTGTCCTGTCTTTAAACCGAGGTCAGAGTGTCGCTCACAGCCCCTCCCCGGGGAGCGGGGTGGACTGGACTCAGTCGCATGCTCCGCCTGTCAGCTCGGTCGAGACACCACGTGGGACCTGTCACTGCCACACGGTAAGTGACACGCAGGCCGGCGGGTCACACTCCGTCAGCACCTGAGGGCCTGCGTCTGGACTGGGCCAAAGAGGCCGGATCCACCTCGGCCTGGTGTGGCGCCGCCAACTCCCGTTGGAGCCTACGTCCCCGTCCCCTTCTGCCGGCGTCGCAGAAGGGGACCAGCCGTTCCGCTCGCTCCGTTCTGAGTTCTGCGCCTCCCCAGCCCGGACGGGCGAGGGCGGCCGCGGGAAGTGCCCCCTGGAAAGGAGGGAGGAGGTGAGAGGAGGAACCAGCCGTCCCTGCACGCTGGGTTGGCTTCGCTGCTGATCAGGACAGGCTTTGCCGTCATCCAGGCTCGTGGCCGAGGCGTCTGCCTTCTCTCTCACGTTCTCCCATCTCCCAGCACCCGTGCGTGTGTGCACAACGGTCTTTCCTGGATCAGGGGCCTGTGCTCTGGAGCAAGGAAATGCTACTGCTCTGACGTTCGTGAACGCAGGTGTCAGGGAGCAGGCCTGGGGGTGCTGCTGACGCTGTCTTTTCCGTGACAAGGCTCCGGGTCTCGCTGCAGAGAGTTGGCAGCGACAGCCAGCGACCAGCGATGGGCAGGAAGCAGTGACTAACAAAAAATATATATAGTGAACGTAGGTGACCAACGTCTGAAACCGCGCGTGGACGCATATGTCACAGGCTTGAGGGTTGAATTTTTCCAAGGAAAACCATAGGCTATCGCCTCCGTTTCTTATAACCATGACCCTTCATCTCAGCGTTTGAACCACAAGGAAGAGAATTCTCTGTCGTGTTCCTGTTCCTGGGGACCTACGCCTAGGACGCGGAGCGGAGTAGGAGGTCTGCAGAACCCCGGGCCGGGGTGAGGGGGACTTTCGCTCTGAACCTGGGAGAGAACCACGCGCGTTTCAGCCTGGGTTTGAGTTACTGCCCAGGGTCATCGTCTCAGCGTAATTCGAGAAGCGCTTTGCCTTCGGCATCTGAAACGCAGCCTTTATCTCTCGAGACCCATAAAAAATCGGAACAGGGAAACTGTGGCCACGGCGGAGCCGAGGCTGAAACAGTGACGCGGCGAAGAAGTGAGTTTGTCAGGTCGAGTCGAAGCTGGCATCCTCTGAGCACTTACTCAGTGCGCCCTTCGCGCAAAGGCTCAAATTGGCGGATACGGTGGGGATGGAGGCGGCGGAAATAGAACTCCCACCAGGCAAGAGCCACGGGGGCGGCAGCGCGCATCCGCATCCGTGGGCTTTGTTGCTGGTTCTTCTCGGGCTCGGTTCAGCTGTCGGCCCTACCACAGCCCTGGGGGAGAGACCTGGGCCCCAGCCTGGCCGTTCATCCATCCTGAAGGGCAAGGAAGACAGTTAGTCTCCCCTTGGGAGGTAGAGGCGAGGGCCGAGACCCCCCAGAACGACAGATTGATAATAACTCCTGAAAGGAGCGGGCCCGGAATGCTCCACGCAGCGTCTCGTGCTCTTCGTTTATTTCTTTCTCCGCGTCCCGAATCGTCCCACCGCCCACGTTTCCTCCGCCTTCACGACAGCTTTCCTCGGTGGTGGCCACGTCGTTTGTGGGGTCGGGCCCGTCGTGAACCGCATGCAGTCCAGCGGGAAGGAAAGGCTGCTGCACCCGCATCCCTCGCCCCCGGCACCGGCAACGCCCGTAGCTGCTACCTCTGACAACGCCCGGGCTTCCCTGGCTGTGGGGGACACAAAAGAGTGATTCTTTCCGCACCCAAGCTGGCTCCTTTTCCGGCGACCGTCTCGCCCCGTCGCCTCAGAGATACCGGCTCTGCCTTCTCCAGGCGTCAGACCAAGAAAAACACGCTCCCGGGACGAGCCCCTCGCATCTGGGCTGACCGGGCTAAAGAAAGAAAAGGGGACCTGTTCGTTTTAGAGGTCAGGGACTAGGGGTCGTCGGGTGGCTTTGATTTACGACAGGAGGAAGGCGAAGGGGGACGCGGGAGAGGCCGCCCTATCCAAATGACCCTGCCCGAGGAACGCAGGGGTCAAGAGCGCGTATCAGGGGCCTTGTGCAGGCAAAGGCTGGAGCGCAGATGAGAGGGGGAAAGCCAGGATGCCAACCCGCTTGCACGGGATCGGGTGCAGCCGGTGCCTGAGGTGGCAGGCAGTGTGGCCCCGCAGGGGGGTCGGTGAGCACCGACCGACACAGGCACGGCGGGCGACAGTCCGCCCCGTCACAGTGTGCTCCTCCCTCCAGGGCCCACGAGCAAGGAAATACCCTTTTGGTTCTTTGATAACGACATCAGCGCGAGTGCCGACCCCCTAACCGTTCCCCCCGCCCCAGCCCTGCGGCCCCCTCCCACGAGGCCAGCGGTTGCTGGGTTCAGGAGTGTGTGGTGCTGCTCGCCGCCGCCGCGTGTCCCTCTGAAGGGGCCGTCCAGCTGCAGGGGTGGCTCCCACGGGGCCAGCCGGCGCAGCCAGCAGGCTCTGCAGACCTCCGTGGGTCACCTGCCTTCAGGTCCCTGGGGTGCTGCTTGAACGCACCGTCCTCGGGGCGTCTCTCTCCTGCCAGCAAAGCCAGGCTCTGTCACTGGTGCTCTGCCGTCCCCTGTCACATCTGTGCTCACGTCGCCTAAAGATGGTCGGTGACGACGACGAGGCTCGAATCTGGTAATTCAGAGAGAAGGGGGGCCGCGGGGGCACGTCTGATTGGCTCCCAGCAGGGCGGCGGGCCCTTCTGGGGAGCGTGGGGGATTTTTATTCCCCGTCCCTAGACGTGGTACCGTGGTCACGTCCTGTTTACGTCCCCTGGTTGTTAAGTTCCGGCAGCAGATTACAGCGAGCGGGGTTCCCTCCCGGAGTGACTACAAGTGAAGGGCATTTACTCGTCTTCCTTGAGGTCTGGGGGACTGTGCCGACTTGTGGCTTTGATCAGTCCCGTTGGCGGGTGTGTGTCTGCGCAAACCTGTTTCAAATAAATCTTTGGTTAAGGTAAATGACGGACCGTGTTTTATTTTGGAATTTCTTTTCCCCTCCACCAATGAGCAGTTGACGTCGCCGGGACTTGGGGCTGCACCAGAGGTTTTGGCAGCGGGGACAGAGCCTCTGCCTCAGCAGCCCACGCCCCCGGCCAAGCCTGGCAGAGTGGCAGGGGCGCCAGGGGATCTGCATTGCAGATTGACGCGAGCTCCCTGGGGAAGGCCAGGCGCCTTTATGCGGAGAGGGAACGAGGGGCCAGGCTGAGTCTGGATCCATCGATCGATCAGTCGATCGATCACGCACAGGAAAACCTTGGACCTAGAAGGCCTTCCTCCCAGGATTCCGTCACCCCCCTTTGGTTCATCTCAGCTTCTCTGCGAACTGAAAAGAGGGCAGGTCGCATCCTGTCGCCCACTGGTGTTGAGGGGGCGGAGAACATGCCGCCCCCCGAAATGTGCCGCTTCTAGCGACCGTTGTGAGCTGAAGGCAGTTGAGAATCAGCAGATGCAGGGAGAGTGCCCTGCCCTCCCCCGCTCTCTCCCCGGAGACGGGCGCCCTTCCCGCTCCGGGAGGGGAAAAGCATCTTATCAGCAGAGACTGGGGGTCGACGCTGGAATGAGCCTGTGCAAACACGACTGCTGCAGCAACCCTGCTCTCCCGTTTCTTTCCTCCGCGTCTCTCCTAGTCGCCGTCCCCAGGCTGACCGCCACTCGCTCGAGCCCCTTTGGTCACTTACCACAATCTCTCTCCGTGTGAAGAGGCATAAAAGCTCTGGGGCCTAATGGCTTCCTGAGAGTCTTTGTTTTCCTTCTGAGGACTCCCTCTGCCCCGAACGTGTAAAACTTCTAAATTCATATGCTTTTCCCCTGTTCATCTGTCGTACGTCGGGTGAACGCCTGCGCCAGCCACAGAACCTGAGCAGTGGGAGGGAGTCCTCCTGCCCCGTGTCGTTTAAAGGGCGTCCAGAGCCCTCTGTCCGTTCCCTGTGGGAACGGTGCATCGCGTCCAGGTCAGCGTCCCCCACCTCGGGGCGCAGCGTTCACACTGTAGGGGCCACTCTGGACCCGGGGGAGGGGGGAGCTGGGGGCCCCCATGTCACTGTCCGCCTCGGAAGCACGACGGCGGGGACTCGCTCCCCAGAAGCCAGCCGGGAGCCTGGCTCACGGCCTGCGTGCCTGGCTTCGTCTGGGCAGCCCTGGGGTTCACTCGAGGCTAGTGAGGGAACACCCAGGTGCAGGACAGAAAGGAGAGTCAGCCTGCTAGTGGCCGTCCCCCGCACAGGCTTGAGTCTGGAACCGCAGAAACCTCTTAACTGCCCACTTCAAATTTCCCACAGCGTCCCTTAGCTGACCGGTTCCTCCCAACTCGTCTGTCTGTGTCCTCTTCCAACTGGATCTGGCCAGCGGTCGCCACGTGGTGGCCACACCCCCGGCATGGGCAGAGCCGGGAGGCCAGGCCCTGAGCAAAGCAGGGAGGGACTTCCTTCTGCTCTCCACAGGCCTGGGCTTTCTAAAAATTGTTATTCATCGTGCAAAACTATTTCTTAATTATTTAATACAATCAGCAGCGAAGTGCCCTACCCCAGCCTTCGCCAGTTCTTGGTCATTCCTCCCACATCTGCCTTGGCTGCGACGGCGACTCTGTCCGAAATGCCATTCCTCACTTGCGTTCTCCAGCGTAAACGTGAAGCATTGAGAGGCCAGGAGCTGCAGACAGTCCGCAGACCCCACGTTTCTGCGTGAAGTGATGTTCTTGAGCAGTGTTCTCTCTGACAGAGGCGCAGGATGCTCTGAAAAATCATTCAGATCCTGTTTGCTTCCAAAACGTTTATGCGAGGTACAGCAGGAGGGATTAAAGTGTGTGTCAAAGGGACAGGGCACGCGACGGGAGCCCGCCCCAGCCTCGACGCCTCCCGCCTGCGCTCTGTTCCACGTACGACTCTCGCGAGGGCACTTTCCAGCAGTCGTTGAAAAGTCAGGCCACGTTGTGACGTGGAAGTCTGGGACTTTATTTTTTCCCAGCGGAGGGCAAAATAAACCACCTCCCAGACACGCCGAGTCTGGCCCCCGGGCACTGCGCTTCCATTATTTTAGGCAGGCCACACGTAAATAAAACGGTCTCGAATTCCTGAGAGTCGGCCTCACAGCTCCACCTCAGCTGTCTGTCTCTGCTCACGACGGGCGTCTGGACATTGGGTCCCAGGGCCACAGGTGCCTGAGGAAAGGAAGAGTGCTGGGCTCTCCTTCGGGCCGCAGCCCGGGCCCGAGCCTGAGGTAGAAGGGTGCGTCCCAGGAGATTCCCTGTCCTTGTCAACTGAGTCATTCACAGAGTCGAATGCCGCCCGTACGCTCTCTCCGACTCTGAGGAACACGTGTTTTCCTTCAAAACGCTGAATTAATTGCTACGGAACACTTCCCGACGTCCCCCCAACTTTCGAGGCCGTGGCTGCGCACACATCCAGTTCCGCTTGATTTAAAGTTCTTCCGACCGCACACGTCTTGCCCGTGGCTAGGGGAAGGGAGGGTCGCTCGTCGCCGTCGCTTTCCTAGTGGCCCTGCGTGGCGGGTGTGGCCAGCTGCTGCGAGCTGAAGCAGAAAAGCCGTTCGGCCACAGACGAAGCTGTCACAGGCACCTCGCCCCCTTCCCGCTGTCCTTAGGAGACGCTACCTGCAAATTACCTGCAGAGACTGCCTGAGAAAAAGCCCTGGAATTTGTTTCAATATCACCTTAAAACTGGATGGGCGTCGGGGGAGTGGGGGCGGGTGACCCTCGTCCGTCTGGTGCAGAAACTACCCCCTAACGGCTGATGTGGTGTTTGAGCTGGCAACGCTGGACTGGAACCCCACTTTGCAGCTTATTTGGTGAGGCGCTCCCGTCGGCCTGCTGCTGGTGGGAGCCGCTGTGGAGCAGGAAGGCGAGGGGGCCCCGCGAAGCCACCTGCCCCGGGGCGAGAGGGAGACCCATTCAGACGTGCAGGCTGCCTTCGGAGAGGCGCGTGCATAAGCGCACACACACGTGCGGCTTCTGCGGGACAGAGTAAAGGTGACACGGACCTTTGTGAACACGAAAGAAAAACTTCTTCTCAACCTCGAGAATTCAGCAACGCAGCTCCGACGATGCCTCGGAAGGTACGTCCGTCAGGGCTGAGACCCGTTTCTGGTTTTGGGTTTTTGGTTTTTGGGGTTTTTCTGGAGATAGTAAAAAACCCACGTCTGGCCATGGTGTGTGCTCAGGGGCCCTTGCAGTCCAGATGTTTGTCCAAGAACCTCGGGCCTTTCTGCTGAAGGTGCTGAGGCCCCTGGTTCCAGGGGAGGCCTCAGCCGGCAGGCGGCGCGGGGAGCGCGGGGCCTCGCAGCCTGTGTGCTCCTGTGCCCACAAGGCCTGCTAATGACCTTGAACCCCACCCACCCCCCGCAGCCTCAGCTGCAAGGGCCACCCCTGGGACACCCTTCCTTGCGGCTTTGGGCTACAAGCTGCCTTCCAACACTGGGGACACAGGGGCGAACCAGAGTCCCCAGCCCCACGGAGCTTATATTCCAGTGGGATATATAAGAGGAAATATAATCCCATACCGTGTGCAGCGTCCGTGGCCTCTCGGTCAGCTTGGGCCGCAGGAACCAAAGGGCACAGCCTGAGTGAGTGGCTTGTGAAGAGCAAACATTTCGTTCTTGAGGTTGGAAGTCCGAGAGGCCGATTCAGCGTCCGACATGAGCCCGCTCCCGGGTTCACAGCCAGATGTCCCCTCCCTGTGTCCTCACGGGATGGAAGGGCCTGGGACTCTCTCTGAGGTCTCTGGTAACAGGGTGCTCGTCTCATTCGTGGGGGGCTCACCCTCATGACCCACTCCCCTCCCGAAGGCCCATGTCCTGACACCGTCACATTGGGGGTTAGGATTTCAACATGTGAATGAAAGGGTGGGGACACGGACATGCAGCCTGCAGCAGATGGCCTGACCCCAGGGCTAGACCACCGGCTCCCAGTGGACGGTCAAGTCTTACTCGACAAGCACCACAGTCGTCCTCCTGTCAGACGACCTCTTAAAACTTCTGCATGACTCAGTTTGCCCTATTGGCCACGTAAATAAGTGACCAGGGGAGGAAGACATCATCATCCTCTTTTCTTTCCCACCTAATGTGGGGGCAGGGGGCAGTCTCTCTGCTCACCAAAGAGATGCTCTTCCTCAGCCGGACGGGGAGTCCCTCAGCGCCCCAGTATTTCCTCCCCACCAAGTCGCTCTGCTGACCCTCCCTTCTCCTCGCTGATGGACCCTTCCTGTCCTTAGAAGCCTGGTTCTACTCAACCTCCGCCAGCAACCCTTCTCAGACAGTGGCTGTCCCGTCTCCACGCCCCGCAGCATCTGGGCACCCCAGGCCTGCCTTACTTAGAGAACACATTTTACACGTGTTCGCCTGTCTCTTTGAGAAGACGATAAACGTCCCCACAGACAAGGCCCCTGTTGCCACATGTGCACAGCGCAGCTCGTGTGACGGGGCGAATGTGAACTCAGAATCAAAGCACTCGGCTGCAGAGACTTGGCCGGGTACTAGCTCATGACCTTGCAGAAGTTATTTAATTCCTCTGAACCTCACCTTCTTTACCTACAACACTGGGACGACACCTTCCCTAACCTCCCGACAGGTGCGGTGACCAGGGCTGCATCCACTAGTAAAGGGGCAGGCGGGAAACCGCGGCGTCACCACCTCTGCACCTGTTCCACAGCCCAGCACCTAAGGGGCGGTGCCTGCCAGGCAGGACCCCTGACCATCCGATGCGCTTGTCCGTTACGTTTGGTCAGTGTGACTGCCGTTGAGACTGAAAAGTGTTTTTAAGGTCACATCTGGCAGCGAGAACCTCCACTCGCTAATACGCTAACGATGCACAAAGATCAAGCATCCGAAGAACTCAGCGCAGTAAGGGAGACAGACGTGCAAATAAACAGCATGTTATCGGTTGGCAGGTGACAAGCCACCTCAAAACTCAGAGGCTTAAAATAATAACAAGTTGCCTCAAAACCTTACATGTAGGCTTACAATACGATTCAGTGGTTTCACTTCTGGGGATAAAGAACGTAAAGCTGGGACTCAAGTTGATATTTACACACTCGTGTTCACAGATGCATTATTCCCAATAGCCAAGGGGTGAAAGCGACCCACGTTTCCGGCGAGGGATGAAAGGATAAACAAAATGTGGTCTGTCCGTCCAAGGGAATATTATTTAGCCTTAAAAGAGAAGGAAATTCTGACATATTCTACAACAGGGATGAAACGTAAAGACGTTATGCGAAGTGAATAAGCTAGACACAAAGGGCAGATATTGTACGGTTCTGTTTACGTGACGTACCTGGGGCAGGCAGATTCACAGAGACACAAAGTAGAATGAGGTTTCCGGGGCCGGATGAAGGGGGCGCAGGGAGTTACTGTGTGATGGGTACGGAGTTTGAGTTTGGAAAGATGAAAAATCCTAGAGCTGGGTGGTGGTGATGGTTTACAACATCGTGAATGAATGCATTTATTGCCACGGAACTGTACACTGAAAAATAGTTCAAAGGGTAAATTTTATTTGTTTTACCACAATGAAAAAAGAAAGACAATCATTTCTTTCGCTCATCAATGTATAATTTGGGTAGGGACCAACAGGAATGATTCGTCTCTGCTCCATGACATCAGGACCTCAACCCGGACGACCCAACTGGCAGGGACACCTGGGCACCTCCGCGTCTTCCTGTCGCCCAGGGCTTCGTGGCTTCCACACGGTCTCTCCACACGGCGCCCTCAGGCACTCACACTCCTTCTGTGGCAGCTCCAGCTACCCAGAGTGAGTGCTCCAAGAGGCAGGAAGCAGAAGCTGCCAGGCTCTGAGGCCCGGGGCTAGCATCAGGCTCGGCATCACTTTCCAACACTCGATCAGTGCAGAAGCCACAGATCGCCCCTGGATCCGGGGGGAGGGGACTGACGCCCCACTCTCCAGAGAAGGGCTTTTTAAGAATCTGTGGCCATTTTTATTTTACTCTAATATGGTAAGTGAGGTGTGTACAAGCCATCTCGTCTAGTGTGGAGACAAGATGAGCCTCTGGAGATTCAGAGGCCTTTAGGGAAAAGGACAAGGTCTCATCCCAGAGCCCTTGATGTGAAAATATCTTATAAAGTTAAGTCATGAAGTGTTTCGCCAGTGCAGTGATCAGCGATGGTGACCGTCAATATTAAATCGCAGAAAGCTTCGCTGTTGATAAGATGCAACCGAACGTCGACCAGACTCTCACCCTATTAAATTTACTGAGGGGCTCTGGGCTACTAAACTGGAAATGCATGTAGCAGGACGATGTCCAAATGGGGCGCTTCACTCTGTGTTCCACTCACAGCAAATCAAGGCCACCGACGTGTACTCAGACGCCACCGGATGTCATATACTCCAGAGTGAATTGTAGCCCTGAGATTCATCATAGAGATGAATGTAAACTGAAATACCATTTGTCAAGCACAGGTTTTTTTTTCTCTCATAACCACATCCTGAAAAAGAGAAGTCACGGAATCAAATGAGCGTCCAATACTTCTCAATAAGTGATAGCTGCATGAATATTGATCCTTAGCTAGTCAACAGGGAGTCTTGCTGTGTCGATACATATTTCATTAGATATAAAATTTCTTAAGACTAAAACTAATAGAGAACTGCTGTACTTGTTTTAAAAAAAAAAAGAAAATTAAGATTCATCAATAATAAAAGCGAGACAGAAAATCCACTCCGGATCATTCTTAGACTCCCAATTTTTTATTAGGAGAAACCGTTTTAAGAGGGCTCTGGTGGATTCAAGTTTGCCACTCTCGTTAGTTCTGTGGGACCAAATATTCTGAGTCAATCTGTGACTGAAATCTAAACAGAAGCAGCAAATATTATCCTCGCTAAGGGTGCCACAAGAAGGGGCCAAGAATAAAGCAAACAGGACTGTTTTTCTATCGCAGGTATTGTTAACTGAACAACTATTTAAAATTTTCTGTACTCAGAGAAAAACCTGCGTGCCGGTCTACATAATGCCTAGCTATAATGGACACTACATTTAAATAAACATGGCATTGCCTTGGCCTAAGGACACCTCAGATGAAATTTGTTTTGATATACTTAAAATCCCTACGTCCAAATATTCTTTTCTCCATCTGCAAATATTAAGCACATGCATGATGTATACAGGCATAGTACGAGGTGCTAAGGAGTCGTTTAGCCACGAAGAAGTCTTGGTTTCTTTCCTCAAGGAGCTCACCACCTAAGGGACATGTACACTGTGAAATCTGGTACCAGAGAGTGTGACATAGCGTGCAAGCAAGTGCTATGGGAAAGGAAAACAAAAAGAAATTACGCCGAGGAGCAGAGGGCAGCACTGTCCCCTCCCGGATGTCCACAGCTTCCAGCTCCTATGGCCTGATTTCTAAGGATTATGGGATGACATGAAAACAGGAACAAAGAAAAGATCCCAATGGTATGTGGCTAGGGGTGGTTTTAAAGATGGTTTAAAATTTAATTGAAAAAACCTCCCACTTACAGAAAAGCAGAGAGGGCCCCTGGAGAGCACTCGACAGAAGCAGCACCCTATTAAGAGAAGGCTGTGGAGACAGGCCCTGTCATCGTAGATCACTTCATCCGCCCAACTGTCCTGTGAGTAGGTGTGACTGTGAGTCCCACTGTAACCCACTGAAGCTCAGAAAGGTCTCCAGGACTGTCACATACTTGTCAGGGACGGCAGAGAGATTTGAATCCAACTCTCATCTCCTCCGAAGTCTGTGCTTTACCACGAGGATAACCCTCTAAAAGGATGCCCGCCAGGTCCCCACCGATGAGAATGCCCAGAGAACGCTCTTAAACTCAACTCCGACAGAGCTTTTCATTTTTATTTTTGCAACAAAACGAGCTCCTTTAGGTTCAATCACTGACTTTATGCACAGTTGTAATAAATAGATTAATATGTTTGCAACATACACATTGGAAAGACGAGGAAAATCATCCAAGCCAGTTACTCACTTCCAGAGTCGCAGCAGTTGGTACCAGTTTCCGGCGTCAAAAAATCTTCGGCATCCCCAGAATGAGCCTCATTGTGTCCCCTGGGGGCACCAGTTAGCAGGTGCCCCCTCTCTGAGCATGACAGGGCTTTTCCTTCACGCTTCTAGATTCTAATACCCACCCGCCCCCCACTTCCTCTCTTTGTCCCTTTGGCCCTGGGGGTGGTGACTGCTTTGGACAGTTAGTGTCTGTGTGTTGCCCCAGTGTGCCATTTCAGGGTTCCAGCTCCCTAGTTCGTGTTTAACTGAGTCTTTATACAAGTTCTCTCTGTAAAAAATAACTGGTGTGACAATAGCTGTTTCTACTGATGCAAATATATATATATCCCTGTGATACTCCTGGAGTTCCACCCAAAAGAACTGAGTGGTTATGTTCACCAAAAGGCATGTTTGAGCATGTGGCCAACTGTGTTATTCCTAACAGCCCCAAACCGAAAATAACCCGAACGTCGGTCAACAATAGAGTAGATAATAATGACACCTTGTGTGGTGGAATACTATACAGCAATGAAAAGGAACAATTTCTCCATTCAACATCAGTTGTAACGCTGAGTGAAAGAAGCCAGTCACAAAGGCGCACAGTGTGTGATTCCGTTTACGTGAAGTTCAAAACCAGGCAAAACTAATCTATGGCGACAGGCATCTGAAGAGCACTCCCTTTGAGGGGAGCTGTGGACAGGATTCTTTCTCACTCTTCATCTGGGCAACAGTTTATAGAGCTGTCTGTTTAAGACTTGTGTGCTCGACTGTGTGTAGGTGATAAGTCAATAGAAAATTAAAATGACTCAGTCTATGTCTCTGACTGAGCCCAGTTGGTTCAGAGAGGTGCTGAGTGGCAGACTAGAGAGAAAAACTGGGACTTTACAAAGCCACGGCACAGAGAAACGAGACAGGCCACTTGGGACGTTACAAAGAGGGGTACTGACCCCAGGATCAGAGAAAGCCAGTTCTGTACAAGTATCTTAGACAAACCTAAAACACAAGAAATGTAGACCATCCCAGGTGAAACTAACTAGTAATTAAAACAAAACTAAGGAGTCTCCTCAGCTAATTCTGTTATAAGGAGCTATATATAGTTGACATATTTTGTCAATATAAATTATGTATTCATACAGGGCAGGTTAAAAATGTCTGAAAAATCTGTATTATAAAAGCCTATGGGATGCCACTAGCACTGCGCTGTCGCATCCTTTGTCACCTCACCAACCCTGGGCGGTGGGTGTCGTTAATTCCCTTGGACAGCAGTCACACACAGGCTCACGGAAAGCTCATGGTGAAGGCCAGACCACTCAGGAGGTAGAAACAGGTCCACCCAGCACCAGAAGCTCAGAAGAGCCCATTACAGCTGAGACCAGGGTAGACCTGAGCGCTGCAGACGAGCTCCAGTTTTAGGAAATCGACCAAGATTTGAGAGCAGAGTCTTGGATGAAAAAGCCTCATATAATACGTTATTTCTGTTTCGAATTTCCCTGTGATCGTTCTGTACCTGTGTATACACACACGTGGTAATCTCATACACAGGTCGCAGATGGCCATCAGTCTTCCACAGCTGTTATGTCTACTGAGTAAATAGTGTCTCGTGTAACCTATGTTTTTTCTCAGTGGAAAGACCTACACTGCTAGGTGGTTAAAGTTAAGACTTTACAAAGAGCAAGTTTTATGTTTAAAATCAGCCGTGAGGCAGCCACCGTAAACTTTTTACCCCTTTTATTATCTCTTATTTACAAGTTGGTGTAAAAGCACTGATTTTTAATTTCTTGCCTTTGATTTGAGTCCAGGTTCTTCAATCTGGTGTGTATATGCATTGAAGGCGTTCTGAAGACTTAAGTGTGAAAAGCAAAACGGCCCTCACAGCCAACTCCACGAAACTTTGTAATTTTATCTCGCAGTGATTCTGCCACTGCGTGGGAGGCTGTGGTTACTATGCAAAAATAACCTAACACCTTGGACAGGAATAACTGTTTCTCCAGGGTTTTGTTTTTCCATTTTTCACAGATAAATGAGTCTGTCCAGAAGAACAGAGGGCAAAAAAAATGCAAATGCAAAGCAAAGTACTAAAACTCATTTATTTGGTGTGTTGCTATAATTTTCAGGAAAAGGTTTAATAATTTCCCCCTGTCGTCTTTCACTTACTCAGCCACTTAAAGGCCCTCGGATCACGATGACATCCATGTTGTTTTAAATTAAATTTTCAGAAGGCGAAGAAAATATTTATGTATTTTGGAATGGAGGGGCCAAGTACAAATGGCTGATCTCAGGCACTTATAGAAATGAGAGGGATGGAGAGAGGGAGAGAGAGAGAGAGAGAGAGAGAGAGAGAGAGAGAGAGAGAGAGAGACAGAGAGAGAGACAGAGAGAGAGATATGGAGGGAGTGAAGGAGGGAGAGAAGGAGAGTGTCCTCAGGTTCTACCCCCTAAGCAAGGAGAAGAAAAGGAAGATTAAGTTTGAGTGATGGGGAATGGTGTTCTTATTTACACACAGGATTTACTCCTCCTTGGAATGTTTAGGCTGCTCCTTTTTAAAATGAAAAGCTCTCTAGAGAGGAGCACAAAGGTGTGCCTGCCTGCCCAGTGGCCAGGTCCAGACCCAGGGCCAGGCTAGAAGGCACTTCCTTTGGCTCTTGAAGGCACCACCATAGGCCACTCTGTGCTGAGATTCCTCCACCCGAGACTCTGAGCTTCCACAATGCTTTGATTTTTCTCCTGCTCAAAAGGCCAGGGAAATAAGCAAAATGGGTAAGTGATCACATTTTTTTTTTAAGTCCTAGAACATTCCCTTAGTCAGTAGTGCTGATGCATTATTCACTCTGCAGGGACTCACCAAGTCCTGTCGGGCCGGCAGCTGCCTGGGCTGTGGTTTCCCATCCTGTCTGTCTGATTTCTGTCTGCCCACCCTAACCCCTATCCCCCAGTGCCGGTGTGCCCCCGTACCCATCCTGTGAGCAGAGGTCTGCACTGGACAGCACAGTAAAATGCCCATGATACATTTTGATTCTGCCATTCTGACCAGAAGAAGACCGGGCTGAGTTGATGGGAAGTCTCCATTCTAAAGTCCGCGAAAAAGACTTATTCCTTTTGAGCATTTAGGAAGCTTAAGCAACTCAAAGCAAGCATCTGTTCATGAATTTAAGCCACTTGAATGAATCGCTGAGGATATGTGTCACAGTGAGCAGAAGACCACCATGAATTTACGGGACACAGAGACTGGTTATCTGAGAAAGGCACCAAACCTGAACACTAGGACCAGGGAGGTAGGGACCAAACTGAGAAGAGCCTGCATTATTCCATAAGCTTTCCGATCCCCACTTGTAAGCACCAGGTAAATGTTTCTCCCCCCTGGTAGGATTGTAAACTGGTGCAGCCACTAGGAAAACATAATGGAGGTTCCTAAAAAAATTAAAAATAGAACTACCGGATGACCCAGTAATCCCTCTTGTGGGTATCTACTGAAAAAAAATTGAAAACACTTCTCATAAAGATGTGTATGTACCCCACATCATTCACAAGAGGCAAGACATGAAAATAACGGGGGTGTCCTCCGAGAGGCGATTGGCTAAAGAAGGGGTGGCACATGCGTATCATGGAATATTAGCCATGAGAAGAGATGAGACCACCACTGGGGACAACATGGATGGATCATGCTAAGTGAAATCAGTCATCCAGAAAAAGTTAAGAGCCATATGATTTCACTCCCATGTGGGATATAAAACTGAAAGCAACAAACAAACAAATCAGACAAAAACTCATAGACACAGACAACAATACGGTGTTTCCTGGAGGAAAAGGGGGCCAAGTGCATGCGATGGAAGGAAACTTGACCTTGGGTGGTGAGCACACAATGAAGACACGGATGACGTATTATAGAATTATAAACTCAAAACCTCTATAATTTTATTAACTAAGGACACCCCAATTAATTTAATCAAATTTTTTTTTATTAAGAACAAAATTTCTCTTCTGTCCATTCGCAAACATCTGCCCTGACTTTCCCTGCCAACTCCCATCCTAAACCTCACGGTTTCCTCCTAAGGGAATGTTTCTGAGAGAAGCTTAAATCCCAGTTTGTAATACCACAAGGAGAAAACATGCATCAGCGAAGTCACGAAATAAAACTGTGTCCATTTCTTGAAAAAATGAGCTCGAGGTCTATTTCATAGTTGAAGTATTTCTTTCATTAGTCAAGCATCTAGGAATGTGATCAGAAGTGGAAGGTGAGTATTTGCAAAGTAAATATGCTAAACCCAAATGCGTTTGTCTAAGGCCACTTTGGATGTCGGTGTTATTGTTAAATTTTAACCTTCTCTGGCTGCAGTGGAAATGATAGGAAATGCATGGTTTCCGGGCTCTTAAATGGACATAAAGAGCTGCTTCATTTCTTGCCTACAGTCAAAGGGTCTGACTCTCCCTCCTACACATGGGGATACAGAATCCCCCTGGAACCGTTCTGAACCCATCTGAATGAAGGTTTAGATACAGAAGAACAAGTGCAGCAGGAAACTATTTTTCCATCTGTAGCTGCTCCCATTTTTTCCCCCAAGACTTTGAAATATTTCTATTGGGCAGAATTATACCTTATAGATTCTGACTTCGTGGCAATAAGGAAGGTGTGCTTAACCAGGTAATTGAACTTTTTTACTTGGTAACTGAGGTTCCTTAGTTTTTACCAAAATCACAACAATCTGAGAGTGTTTCCGATGATATTTTTAGAAAGACCAAATAGGACTAAGTGAAAATCTTGTCATTTATTAAAGTTCACTTTGGCTTTAATCATGAGATTTAATTACCACATTAAAAAAAAGAAGTTAGATGACCTTCGGTAAGAGAAGCGAGCACTCTTACATAAACACCCCCATCCCCGTATGCTGAAACACCTGTAGAAAGATTTCTGAACTATGGCCCAATGGTGAATTGGGCCCACTGACTGTTTTTGACAGCCCTAGAGTTCAGAATGGTTTTTACATTTGAAATTGAAAAAAAAAAATCAAAAGTAGGATTCTTGTGATGTGATAACTGTGGCATCGGTAAGGTTTTACTGGCCCCCAGCCATGTTCGTTTGGTTATGGCAGGCCTGCAAAGTTTAAAATACTCGCTGTCCGGCTCTCCGCCGAAAAAACATTTGCCAGTACCTACGCTGGGGTGCTCCCTAAGGTCCCTCTCACCTCAAGCTTCTAGGAATTTTACTTAAGCCAGAATCCTCCACTGAATATGATGTAGCCTAATAATATAATGATCCCAAAAGAACTATCCTTTTTGTATTGTCAACAGTCCCTATGGAATATGTAAAATAACACTGACTCACAGAACACATAAAATCTTGCAAGGTACTATTTTTAAAAGTAGGTTCTTGGTTCTAGAAAGCAGTATTTATAACTTTGAGGAATTGTATTCTATTAATAGGTTTAACAGATCATCTAGAACGAAATGAAAAAACCCAACTCCCCTACAAATTCATATCATAAAATCTTTATTAACAAGTAAAATGATTTTCCCCTGCCTTTGGTAATTAAAAAAAATGATTATCTTTGTTGATGCCAATTGCCAACAATAGTTTAACATTATTCAGTCATGAGCTAGATGATAGGTGGATGGATGACAGACAGATAGATGGTAGATCGGGTAGATAGAAGATAGACAGCCCATGGATATTGATATAAATGTGTAAAAGACCAACCTTACAATGATTTGCTTAACTACAAATCTCAGTTTTTGCTAGCAGTTGAAAATTTACTTGCACATAAACTTATTTCTTATAAGTAAACAATACACAAATAAATTCACTTGAACTGCATAATTCAGAACACTGGTAAAGAATATAGTGCTTGCCGGAGAAAAAGAGAGTAAGGAAAACAAAAACTAACTTTGTGGGGAAAGAAAGGCAATATCTCTTTGAAAAGCTTTTCTCTTGACTTAATACTCCTGACTGCATGAAAAATAAGCCATTTTGATAACAAGAGTATAAAAAGCCTTATGATCTGCAAAGTAAATCATATTTGTGGCTTAAATTTCATCCCAAATCTTGGATTATGGCTGAGGAGTGATACTCAAACTTCATAAAGCGTTTCTTTGATACTTATAAGGAAAAGGAGAAAACGTTTCATCAGATCTCAGCTGACCTTCAGTTATAAGAACAGCTGTTATCTGCACGCGGTACAGCATAGACATGGGGATCTGACGACCAAAGAGAAAGAAACGCCAAGCCACACCGCATGGCAAAAGTCAACGTAACTTGGAGAAGTAACAAGTGATAGTCTATGATTTCAATACAAAAAACATCTAATTACTTCTTCTCAGATGTCATTGTAAAGTTGGAAGATGAGATTGTACGATCCAGAAGGGGATGAAGGGTTTTATTACTACACCACCCTCTACTACAAGATGAGAAAAATCCCAGAGTTCTGAAATGTCATTAGTTAAGTAACTATACAATTTCTTTCAGTCTCTTTTTAACATAGAAAATCACTTTGTAATAAGATCTCTACACAAAGTAAAAAAGCACAAAATAGACCAAAAAAAGCACAAAAATAGACAAAATATATCTTTTTACAGTGAAATTAAGATGTACCTGTGAAACACTGAGATCAATGACTAATCTCAGAGTTCCAATTGGATTTCTCTTTATAATAATTGTTTTTACATCTTCCCCTAAACTTTTGATGCTTATAAAAAACTTACCCAGGTAAATGGGAAGAAACAGGTACTTGGACATGGTACAGTAAAAACAAACAAAAAAGAAATAATAATAATGACATAATTAAAACGCTTGATCTATCCGTTTACAAATTTCTTTCGAAAGCCGTACCTCAAGGGCACTTAAGGGTCCAAGCATTTGTCAAACGGCAGTAACGACGCAGGCATCTCCAGGTGACACTCTTCCCATCATAAGTCATGCACGCACTGGAACAAAATGAAGCCATGGAAAAGATTCATGCCACGAACAGCAGCGGCAGGCGCACTCTGAAAACCCCTGCCAAGTCCACCATGGCCCGGTTCTCCTCGGCCTCGTTTAGGGACCCGGCTGGCACCGCAAGCTACACAGTCACAGCTGGGTACATCTTCTGTTCATTGTTGGTGTGGGGGAAGGGCGCCTGGATCTGCCTGTAGCCCGGCTGCAGGCCATCCACAAAGGGGGGCACGGGAGTCATTGGCACCGGGTCGTGCTGCACCGCGTACCCCACGTATGGGGGGTGCAGGTACTGCCCTTGGTGGGGCACAATTTGGGTGGCCTGCTGACAGTTCAGCACTGAGAAATTCGTGGGCATGTTGACGTACACGTTGTTCATGGTCCCCTCGGGCAAACAGCAGTTAGTCTGGGACCTTGTTGGGGGCGCCCGGGCCCCTGAGTTGGCACTGGAACTGGAGCTGGCGGCGGTGCTGGACTGGCGGGAGGAGGACCCTCGGGATGTGCTGGCACTGGGGATCATGGGGATGGTCTCCAGCAGGCGGTTGCCCCCTGGGGCCCGGCTCTGCTGTGGCTCCTGCTTAGGCCGGAGGCATCTGCAGCAACAGGCCGCCACCAGTGACCCCAAGATGATGAAGGCGACAAACACGGACCCAACAATGAGGAAGGGCACGTAGATGGGCACTGGAGGACAAAAACACAACACTGATTTACTGTAGACGCAGTAAAAATCAGTGACCGGCAGAGGGTACGCATAATGAGCAGCACTGATGCTGGAGCAGAAGGACCCAGGCTGGGCGGTGTGTGCGCTCGTTAGCGGCTTATAATGTGCACCGGCCTTTATCAGTCCTCAGGGAGGGCAGAGCCCCCAGGCATGGCGGGCCACCACCCCTCCCCCACAGCCCTATGCAGCTGGACTCACCAACTGCAACACTGATTGATGCAAATACCCGATTTAGCAAAAATATGCGTTTCATGTTGTAAGACGCTTCTACAATTCCCATAATAACTGAACTGCCTGAACTTAAGTCTGCCCTAGACAGCTGTAGGATCCATTCGGAAATGGATTTAAATTCAAAAGGCTTTTTTCTTCCCAGAAAGTTACATACTTTGCAAACTCCTTTTACCATTATTTAGCAGATTCTTCCTTCATAGGCAAAAAAATCAAAAGCTAAAAGGCATGACACTTTCCAAAAAGAGTCTGTAAAGGACAGAGGTCAAAGAAGGGTGACAACAACTCCACGCGTGTTTGCCTCGTTGAGGCGGGTCCTTGGTCGGCATGCCTAGCTAGCATTGAGCACAGGATGGTGGGAAGGGGAGGTGACTCATGTGTGGAGAAGTCACTCCAGGCACGGGACAGCATGGGACAAGGTACCAAGAAATGTCAGGACAACAAGACACTTGTCCCAAGAAGGAGAGCTGCCCAGCCACCTGCAGTTCCAAGCCTGGATGCCATGTGAGGAACCACAGGGAGAGCCTGCAGAGCAGAAGCACGGACACCATGTTCGACAAGTGAAGTTGACTCTAAAGAATTAAACCATAAAAGACAATAATGTCTCTAAAATAGGTAGCAGGCTCCGTTTTTATATTATCTCGCTTAAAAATCTGTGGGGACAGCAGCACAGGGCAGGAAGCACTTCCAGAAGCTGGATGCACTGGGCTGGTGGAGGCAGAGAAGCGAGAGGGGCCTGTAGGATGCCCCAAGCCGCATCTGTGGAATTCCACTCAAGGTTACCAAAAACCTTCGGTCTCTGATGTGTTCCCGCCATGTCCTCGGCTGTTTGATGGAAAACACGTGAGGACAGGGACTAGGTCAGCCTGGTCTCAGCAGAGCACAGCACCGGTGCTGTGACACAGGCCGACCTCTGAGGTCACCACGTGAAATGCCTGCCCCGTGACCGTCTGCTGGAAGAGCCACCTTTCAGATTGCGCTCCTTTTGACGGCCCCGGTCCTCCTGGAGTTGGGGTTTTTAGAATTGAGGAGCACATGGAGCCATGGAGAAACAGTGCCTAAGAAGTGAAACGAATTTTCTAAGTGTTTAACCAAAGCTGACATCTGCAGATTGCCTTAACCTTCAAAGCTGAACAGAGTGAATTCTGGACTGACACATGGGGTCCCTTCAGCCGCAGTCTGCCGCCCAGCTGGTTTTCTGTCACTTCAGGCTAATCACAGCACACGAGGGCAGTGGACGGGCTTGTCCACCCACATGCTCTAAATGTTTCATTCTCTAAATTGAGAAAGCAGCCCAAACATGTCACCAAGAAGTAAACGAATGATAGTTTTAAAATCCCAAACATCACAGCGAAGCCCAGCTGAGAGCGGTCTAAGTCCACGCAGTGAGCTTGGGGAGCAGCCACCGTTCTCTTCCCGGGGTTTTTCACCGGAAGCGGCGACAACTACCCAGAGGGGCGGACGCCGGCGTCTCCGGGCCCTGGGCCCGGCTTCAGGAGGCGCGTCCTTCCCGACGGCAGGACGGGCGTGAGGGGGACGTGAGGGGGACGGAACGTTTAGGGGAAAGGTTAAAGGAGGGTGGCGAAGGCACGCACGGCCGTCACACGGCGTCACGGGGAGTGTGCTGCTGCCCTGACCCGCCCAAAGCCCCCCTAACTTTTAGGGGCCAGGAGCAGCCCAACTCAGCAGACACGGGGCGGGGGGCCTCGTGCCAGGCCCCACACGAGGCAGCGCTGGGCTGGCACTTTGGGGTGGCCCCTTTTCTGGCATCTGCCCTGGCTCCCCTCTCCCCCGAGTCCGTGCGGCGGCCCGAGGGGAGTCACTGCGCAGGAAACGCTCCGGTGCAGGGGCCGGGGAGGGCTGCCGCGGGGGGGGGCTCTGGGGACACCTGCACCAGCACCAGATGCAGGAACGGGGGGGGGGGGAGGGGGGGCGCTGGCGTGCGGCCCTCTGACCTCTGCCCCGGGCCCAGACCCGAGCGCTCCGGCCCGGGGAGGCCGTCCGGGAGGCTTGGCCGGGGCAGGGGGAGGAGAACCCACCGGGCTCTTCCCTTCACGGCTCTGGTTCTCGGAGCCTGCCTGGGCCGATTTGGGGGGAAAAAAAATACAATCTAAAAAAGGTAAAAAACGAAGAAAAAAAATCGGAGCCACCAAGAGCGAGGCTGGGCGGCTCCGAGGCCGCGCCTATGAGGGTGGCCGGGTGCGGGCGGCGCGGACAGGGGAGAGGCCGGGGCCCCCGGGGGGGGGGGTCCCCGAGGTCGGGTCACGGGCGTCCTCCCCGAGGGGTGCGGGAGTGGGGGGGGCCTTGACAAGCCTGCGGGGCGGTGCCCCTGCCCGCGGCTCGGCGGGGACCAAGCTTCCTCAGGGGTCACCCGGCCCGGAGCCGGGCCCCCGGGGGCAGGAGGCTGACCGCGGCCCGCCCCCCGCCCCGGACACGCGTCCTTCTCGGGGAAACTGCAGCCAAGCCGGACGGGGAAACCGAGGCCCGCGGCGGGCCCTGCCCCTCCCCCCGCACCCCCCGTACCTGCGGCGCCGGCGTCGGGCCCCGCGGGCCCCGCGCGGCCGGGCTGCGCGGCGTCGGCGGCGCGGCCGTCGGCGGCGTCGGCGCTGGCGCCCCCCGGCGGCGGGCGGTCGTCGGCGCAGGCGCCCTGGTCCAGGCGCGCGGCGGCGCGGGCGCAGCAGTAGCGCAGCGCGCAGGCGCCGCAGCAGATGGTGGCGTCGGCGCCGTCGAAGCGCTCGGGGCACTGGAAGCCGGCGCGCCAGGCGCCCTGCGCGTCGCGCCAGCCGTGGCAGTACTCGCCGGCGGCGCGCGCCCCGCCCGCCCGCAGCAGCAGCGGCAGCAGCAGCAGGAGGTGCAGCGGCGGCCACCACGGCCACCACGGCGACGGCGGGGCGCCGCACGGGCGCCTCATGGCCCCCACCCCGGGCGCGGGCGGCGCGGCCCCGCCGCGGGTGATGCTGAGGCCGGGGCCTGGCCGCCGAGCGTCCCCTCCGCGGGGCCGCGGGGCGCTACGCCATCGCCTCCCCGGGTCGGGGTCCGGGGGTCCGGGCGCGGAGGGGGCGGCACCGAGGCGGGCGGGCGCACGCCGACGGCACCCACACGGACACGCACACGGGCGCGTCACAGGGCCCCCGGCGCCGCCGTCCCTCCGGAGGCTCCGCCGGCGACAGCACCGCGTCCGCGCATCCCCGGGGAGCCCCTTCCCTCCCGTCGGCTTCACTGCGCTCCCGGGCGGCGGGCCGCGGGCGGCGAGTGCGGCGGCCGGAGGGGCCAGGCCCGCATGGCTCCGGCCGCGCCGCGCGGGCAGCGCCCCCGGGGGCGGCCGCGACGCCCCGGGCCCCCCGCGGGACGGGCGCCGGGTCCCCTCCGCTCCGCCGGCGCTGCCGGGCGGCTCCCCCCGCTCCCTCTCTCTCTCTCTCTCCCTCTCTCTGTCCTCGGCCCCCGCGCCCCGCACGGACGGCCCCGTCCTCCGGGCCGCCCCGCCGCCCGCCCGGCTCCGGCTCCCACTGCGCCCGCCCGGCGCTGCGCCGCGCTCTTATGCGGGCGGGCGGCGGGCGCGCATGCGCGCTGCGCGGGCCGCCCCTCCCCTCCCCCACCCCGCCCCCTGCGCGCCCCGGGACGCCCTCGGCCCCCGGCGCCCGCCTGGCCGCGGGCAGGGGCTGCCGGCCGGCGCCGGCGAGAGCAGAAGCGGGACCCTCCAGGCCCGGCCCAGGCAGGGACGGCCACCGTGACGGTCATCAGAGCGGACGGGAGCTGCGCGTGGACGGTCCGGGGCCCTCCAAGCCCGGGCCGCACAGCCGCCCCCGAGGCGCGCGGGGATCGCCTTTTGCAGACGGGGAACGGCGCTCAGACCGCAGCGCTCTCGGCCCCGCGGCCGGTGTCCGGGAGGGGCTCGGCCGGTGCCCGGGTCGCTGCGTCCGTCCGTGGGCGCCGGCCCTGCGAGGTGGAATGGAGCGTTCGAGAGAGACGCCGCAGCCGGGGCCGCCGCCTGCGTGATGTGTCGCTTTTTCTCTTTCTTTCTTTCTTTCTTTCCTTTTCTTTTCTTCCTTCCTTCCTTTTCTCTCTCTCTCTCCCCTCCCCCCCGTACCAGGCGTGCCGACCCCTTGCCTTCCAGCAGGGAGGTGCGCGGGCCGCGGTGCAGCCCGCGTGGTGGAGACAGCTGCAGCGAGAGGGAAACGCGGTCCGACAGACCGGAGCGCGGCTTTGATGAAGGGAAATTAATAGCTTCTCCCGCGCGGAAGCCGAAGCAACAGGTGCGGATGCTACTCAGGCTGCCGCGATGCTTTTTAAAGGGACGGGTGACCCTTCCGACACGGCCTGGGAGCCGGCCGACCTGACCCCCAGGCTCAGCCCCACCCGTGAAGAGTCGTTGCATTTTGCCGCCCTCGGGGTTCTTCATCCTTAAGGTGGGACACAGGACGCGGTGACCGCCGCGGTCCCCCCCAAGGCTGCCCCTGAGAACACATCGAGGACACGGCTGTCCAAGCCACCGTGAGCACGCGTGCGTGCCTCATAACTCACACGTCGTCGTCCCTCCACGCCCCCAGCAGAACCAGATCAAAGGGGAAAACCCACCCCAAGCCCTCCACCCCCAACAAACGCATTCTGTTCACCACGACGCCCTACAAACTTTGAACTTTACTTCATGGCATTTTAAGTTACCTTTAGCTGCACGAAATTCTAGATTTTAAATGCCCCAGCCGCCAACTTTTCTTAACCTAATAAGTAAAAGATACAAACTATTCATTCAACAAATACATGCTAAGGGCTTACGGTTTCCTCTGCTCTGTGTTGGGTACTGAGGAGTCCCCAAGAAGCTAGACACCATGGCCGTTTCCTACAAACAGAGCTTAAAGTCTCTGGAGCAAAACAAATTGGATAGAAAGACAACGAACTGAATAAGCAAAGGTAATACAAGTGTGGTAACAGCTATGATGGGTGAGTCACAGGGTTCCTTTAAGAATATAAGCTGGGAGTGGGGAGGGGAGGGATGTCAGAAAAATCAGAGGAACGGCACCTAAAATTAGACCAGATGAAGCTGAGTGAAGGCTAGGTTTTCAAAACGTCTTTTTCTTAGAAGATACTATTAGCTAATTAACATTCATTCAGGACTTACTCTGTGCCAAGCACATGCCTTGTCTCATTTAATCCTCACAGCAACCCTGTGGAGAAGACATAATTGCTATTCTCAAAAACGTGCCTGATCCATGCAGATAGAAGGTGCCAGTGTACCCGGACTGCACCCAGTCAGCCATCTTCAAAGCCAGTCCACCATGCTTAGTCACCACAGTGTCCACTGCACTGAGCCCGGTGTCAACAGTGGACCCCACGCCAATCATCAGACGGTGAGTGTCATTATTTTCCTGTGGCTCCATAATTTGATTTGGCTGGAATTCAGAGAGTTGATACTTCATTTTTTATTTCGGAAGGGAAAAAATGCTAGAGAATCGTCTATTTCTTCAGACAGTTCTCGTGCCATACCCTCCTTCCTCTATTCATTTATCCTCGTCTCCAGAACACCCACGATTTGACAGAGTTTATTTATGAAGAAAAATGTTGAACGTTTTCATGTTGGAATTGATTTAGTGACCTGGTAGTGCCACTGTTTACACACAATACATTCTTCCCATATCGTTCACGCTTCAGTCTACAACTGGTAAACGTGGAAGTGCAGAGCCCTGAGAGAATGCACCCTTTTAAACATTTTCCTGTTCCTTTTTTCCTTAGGAGTTAAGAAGCCTGTTTCATGGTTACTTTATGTGGTGGTAGACTGTCTTCGATGCTCAGGAACCGTTTATATCACTCTGTTCCTACCTGTGATTGATTTTGCCTTTTTTTGGTGTATTTAATATGTTGTATCGAAACTGTATAAAATAAGTCATCAAATAGTTTCCGAGCTTCTCTGTGGAAGGTGCTACAGGGATATATATTAACATGGACTTGTTCCTTCTATAAGAAATTTTTTAAATTTCCCTCACTGTCCTTAAGAGACAGCCTCAACCGTTTCACTAGTCTCTTCTGAGAAACTGTAACTAGTAATCATAACACGTAGGTAGTAGTAATAATTTATTATAATCAAAACTAAATGTCAGGCTGACTGCCAAAATACATTTAAACACATATGAAAGAATTCTATACAAAAAAATCCATTAAAAAAGTTGTATTCTGGAGACATTGACTACACAAGTATATTTTGAGGTTATTTCACCTTCCAGTCTGTGTGTGTGTGTATATATATGTACATAAGATATATACACACACATATATAAAATTCAATTGACTTAAAAACAAGCTTCAGACATATCTTCATGAGTACAAGTAGGAAATCATATAATGAAAGAAATGATTACTTATAACTTTGCTAACTGGCATTGATACAAATCATATGGAGAAAATCTATTTCATTTGGCTGGCACTTCTAAAAGCTGCAAGATCTACAGCGTTTTTCTGCGAGTTTTTGCAAGAACAGAAGGTTCTTAGCATCTGTACGCCAGTCAGCAGTCTGTTTAGGAAGAATGGCTTTTACTGGGTTCATTCATTTTTTTTTTCCCTCCTCTTTTATAAATAGGAGTAGTATTGAAAATCCATATTTGGTTTACCAGAAGTTCTTTTAAGTTAAAGTGTTTGTGTTAACAAATGAGACCTCAAACCCAACAAATATGTTCATTTACATTTTTTTCAATTTTGTTTTGTGGTTACCTAACCTCATCTGAAAATAAAAATTGCCATAAAATTTGGGGAAAAAAACTCTTTCTTGTTGCTTGTCAATGTTTCCCCTTCTTTCATCCTCCTATTTTTCCTTGTAATTAATATACTGACCTTCAGAAAAGTAATTTTCATATTTTAAATTCTTTTCTTCTCATCTACCATTAACTTTAAACATCTGACATACTTCTCTCCCTCCCCTGTCCTCATCCCTAACCCCAAAATTTACTGAACCACTTTTATGTTGACTTTGATGTTTATTATTGTTATATTTTCTTTTTAGAGATGTAGAGTTAAAACGCATCCAGGACTTCTAGTAATGCCCAATTATCTAAAAGGTGGCATAAACAAAATTAACATAACATCAAAAAGCCTACAACAAATGTTTGCAAATCATATATTTGATGAGTCTAGTATCCAGAGCACATACACAGCTCTACAACAAAAAGACAAAATAACCCCATTTACAAACAAAAGACTTGAATAGACATTTCTCCAAAGATATACAACAACCAACAAGCACATGAAAAGATACTCAACATCATTAGTCATCATGGAAATGCAAATCAAAATCACAATAAGATACCATTTCACACCTGCTAGGATGGCAATAATAATAATAATCAGAAAATAACAAGTATTGGAGAAGACGTAAAAAAGCTGGAACCCTTACACATTGCTAGTGGGAATATAAATAATGCAAACACTGTGCAAAACAGTTTAGACACGAAATAACCACATGACCCTGCAATTCCGCTCCCAATTACATAACCCGAAAGAGCTGACAATTTGTCTATATAAAAATATGTACACAAATGGTCTCAGCAGTACTATTCATAAAAGCCCAAATGTGGAAACTCAGTGTTCATCAACTGATGAATAGATAAATAAAATGTAATATAACCATACAATTGGAGTATTATTTGGCCATAAAAAGGAATGAAGTACTGATACATGCCCCAGCATGGATGAACCTTGAAAACATTGTTTATCCACATCTCTACTAATGTAACTGGGATTATGGTTCCTTTTGTCTTCCCTCAGAGAGGATAACTCCTTGAAGGCAGAAATCACATCTTGCTATTCTTCGAGTCCCCACTCAACATCTCAGTTGCACCTAGAGTAGGCTCAGTTGACCCAGTCTGTAAGTATTCACTTAGCCGATGCTGTATGCCAGGCACAAAAATACTCACCATTGAATTGAAGTGTTAATTTCAAGAAATTCAAAATCAATGAAACTTACTTCGATATTGCCATTTTGAGTGTAGCAGCTTGAGTAAAAATCCCCATGTCTGGGAAGAAATCCTTGGACAGTGGAGTCAGAGCCTCCCATGGCTCTGCCCCACACCAACCTATATTTGAGGCTTAAGGTGAGAGACATTTGAAATGAAAGAACGTGCGAGAAACAAACACGCTGTTCCCTGGATGTCACCAGGTGAAGTCAAAATGTAAGCCATCCACAAGGTTCAGTGCTGGCAGCTCTCATCGGTGGCAGGAGAAGCACTTTGTGATGCCATCGGCACTCCTGACGTTGCCTCCGCACTTGGAACTGGTCAGGCAATGGCATCACCAGTACCTTCTGCCAGGTGCTAGCAGTGACACCAAGGCTTCTGTTCTCAGCACAGGAGGTGGCACCGCTCAGAGCTGCACAAGGAAACTGCACCAGCCTCATCGTCACCAGAGGATGAGCTTGAGAAGCACATGGGACAAATATTCTGCAGGCAGAACAAGAAAAGGTAAAGAGACATCTAATACTGGATAGTATGAAATCACATTGTGTTACAACCAGGCTAAGAAATGAGGTTCCTTGAATATAATTTCGTATTTCATATTAAAATAATTCAGGAACACTACTGGATCATAGGTGCTTAGGATTTCTCACCGCTGAGATCATTGTTTTCCTATGGCCGGGTCATAGAAAAAATAAATCACATTTATGCTGGGTGTTTAGATTTGATAGAAATAGGAATTTCTTTCATCAAAGGTACCTTACCCGTCTCCCAGTGAAAACATGAAAAGATAAAAGAAGCAATGTGCTGCTTATTTATTTGTTTATATATTTTAGGCAAAGCAACCCTTGGTTGACCTTACAGATTGCAAGGACCTTGTCAGCTTACATACAATCTCTTATTTTTTACACCTATAGCACTGGGTCCTCCTAGGTAGTCTCCCATCCAAGTACTAACCACCCCTGACCCTGCTTAGCTTCTGAGATCACATGTGATCGGGCTTGTTCAGGGTGGCATGGCCATAGACTGCAGAAGCAAAATGAAGGAATTCACAGCGAAGCCTCATGATCATCATAATTACCCCTGTCCAAATGCTTAAATTTTTCTAAATCAAGCCCTCCCCTGTTTGACGGTTTCAGTCTTTAATTTAATTTTTGGTAACTTTTGGATTAGTAAGAGATTTTCTTTGGCTTTTGCGAGAAGTCAATCTCTCAGGAAACAACTGAATTAAACTTTGCATTTGTTTAAAGGTCCTTGGATAGCACCTCGCATCTGCATTTCTTCAAAACATCTCCATTGCAAGAAGAAGCAAGGACTACAGCATTCAAACGAGCAGGAAAATGTTTAACGAGTTCCATATCCTAAAAATGTTAGCGTTCCAGTCACATCTTAAGTATTTCAGACCACTTTCCGGCCTTACAGTATTTGGGATACTTCTTGCTTGATATTGTAAGTTCTTACAGAATGTAACAGTTTTCTGGAGTGTCTCCAGCTGACTAGCCTTCATTGCCTAATTCAAAGAAAGGTTTTTTAAAAAAATGTTTTTTTAATATGATGGCTAAGTGAAGAGTCGGGAGGGAGGGAGCAATTGGGAGGATCATTTTATGAACTATATAGATGTCTAACCAATGTACCATATACTTGGAATTAGTTTAAATAAATAAATTTAAAAAAAATTTTTTTATGTTAGAAAATATACTTGAATAGCTCTACAACTGAAGCTCAATCAGCTAACAACTACCATTTATTGAGCATCTGGTATATGCTAAATTTTTTGATATCATTATAGTCTTTCTTCTGATAAGTACATTAAGTAAGCCAACAAAGGTTTAAACGTGTCCTCTTTTCTAAAATTTTCTAATAAGTTAAAATTTCCAGCCTATGTAAAATATCATCCAATTAATTTTAATACAAACATTGTTAGTTTTCCTTTCCCAGCTTTGCTTTTCAATGAATTGGTTTCTAATGTTACACAAATGGCTGTCTTAGAGAAAACAGACATCACTGGCATTCTTCCTTCCTTTACCAATTTCCCTTTTGATGGACAGTAGCTTGATTTTTTTTCAGGTGCACATACTTCTGGTTATTTTATTTCTGGAAGTGGGTCGATGCACTTTGGAGATATGAGGTCCAGAAGAAAATATTAGAAAAATGGAAAACAGAAAAGTATAGAAAGGTTTAAGGTGATATAGTATTAGGCCTAAAGCAATTAAGAGGTGGGCAGTTGCTTCAATACTACCTTTAACAATATGAAGGATTCTTTTAGGGGGACCCTTAGCCTCCAGTACAGAGAAGACAGACTAGGGGAAGCGAAGCTAAATTGCAGAAAGCAATATTAAAGCAGTGTAAATGAAGTAGTGTAAATGAAGAAGCAATAATGCAGGTGATTAAAGAGGCAAGGAAACCCCCCACCCCAACACCCCACTCCCCCACCTCCCCACCCTACCAGAGTCTCCTTGAGATCTTGTCATATCAACTCTAGCCTTGGGATGAGGGGAATCTTAGGATAATTCTGCCAATAGGGCCAGGATTAGTTAAACCATTGAGATTCCTCACTGGTATTCCTTGACTCTTACTCTGAGATATAAAAATTTAAGCTTATGACAAAGAAAACAGCAAATACGGTTTATATCTGGTCTTTCGATATCGATCAGACTTCCTGACTTTCTCAAGCAAATGAAACATTTTTAAAAAAGACAAAATCTCCTCATTAAAGTATCTGTTCTCTCATTCCAACAATATTCAAATAAAGTTGTGGAATACGATGCATTTAAGTACTTTTGAGAGTGGGAGAAAAGGGAGCGAGAGTGTGTGACTTGTGGCTTAGGGGCGACCCTGAGACATGGTCTGGTCTGCATAAGTCACTCAAAAGCCATCCAGATGATGTTTCAGACGTAGGCATGCTACATTTATAGACTGGGTCAAGCAAATTGGACAGTTTAAGTGACCACTGAATGAGTGGGAATATGAATACATTGGGCCCAATAAATGGTGATATTTACAGAGTGCAGTAAAACCCATATCTCGCACTGTACTTGAAGAGGTCTTGCCAACTGGATTGAATGCAGTGGTCATGATATTGAGTGTGGAAACCACAGGAGAGGCCAACTCAACTCTCAATTGGACTTCCAACTCCTGTCATCCTATTTCACATACACTTGAATATTCAGTCTGCTCTTGGTAGAGAATGGATTATAGGTGCTAAGAAATAAAATGAAACAAAAAGACACAAATGAATAAGTAAAAAAAATAATAATTCCTCTAAAGCTCATTCATACATTTCCAGAATCTGTATGGGGCTGCCAAACTCAGCCTAATTTTTGAGAAAATATAATCCATATGTTGCCTGATAGGAAGAGAAGGATTAAGCCAGACTCCAAGTAATAAAAAAAAAAAAAAATGGGTAATTGGCTCCAAGGCACAGCCCTCGTTTCTGGTTTTTTCATTTGGCAGGTCTCATTTTGGTGCTCTTGGTAAAGTTGGAAATCTGGGTTTGGTTTACTTTCAAGTCTGAGAATGGGAATAGATTTGGCCTCCCGCTGCAGGAAGCATTGCCCTCCACTTGTTGATTTCCCTGCACTTGTTGATTTCTGGTGCCAGGAGCAGAGCACTCTGATACAGGCTGGTATTATTGGGTTGGAGCTGGAAGTCAACCACGAGCTAACTAAAGCAGAGGACTTTTCTAAAAGACAGAGAAGTCCAAGAATAGTCTCTTCGTTCCACATGTCACCGGAAGTGAGCACTGCTTCTGGATGGAGGCATTTTGACACTGTTCGTTCGTCATTTCTCCAACTCCCTGGAGAGTCTGAGATTTCTAAGATAATGAAAGCTTGGGATTTTGATCATTCACATGTATCAAATATTCAGACACCCTTAATTGAGACCCATTGTGTTCAATTTTGCAATTGGCTATAGATTTCAGAAAACTCCAGCAGTCAAGGGGTTTGTTTGTTCTTTTTTTATATATTTTTTTCTTTCTAAGAAGTAGGTTAAGGGCAACATAAGTGCCCTGGTTTTTAATCGAGTGATTAAAAACATGCTGTATCTGATTCACTAAGTAAAGTAGGAAATCTGGAAGGAGGTGTGTTTGTTTTTACTTTTTACTTGTAAATAACTTCAAATGTGGAAAAAGAGAGGCTAGAATAAGAATGGTACAAAGAATGTTAGTATATCCCTTTAGCATATTCACCGATTGTTAACATTTGGGCAATCTGTTTTATGTCCAAACCATGACATAAAAATGAATTAACCCTGTTCCTTCTGATTTGGGACTATCTGTCATGTAGACGTGTAGACAAAACCACCAACATTACTAATTGTACACTGCTCGTTAGAAGAGAACCAAAAACCATTCTCTTACACCAGTCATTGATTTATGCTTTTTTACCTGCTGTCAGCAAATGATTAAATCTAAATCTTATGCTTGTTCAAACACATTATTTGGGTAGCCCACTCCTAACAGCTTGGTTAACTTTACACATATTGTGATGCTGAACTTTGGGCTCTAAGTGCTATGTGAAAGAATACAATTCCAGGCCTTTCAATACAGAGAAAAAATTATGAACCCTTAAACGGCCCAAGATTCCCTGTCTTTGGCTCTTGCACTCCATCTTCTGGCTAAAAGTTGGCCATGAGACGGTTGAGTTGAACAAACCAAACCAACTACTACCACCAATTACACAACCTAGAGCTTCCTGGGCACAGGATTTAAACCAAAGAAAGGCTTGACATTGTACCAGTGAAAATGGGGAGAAGAGCAATCTACAACATCACAAAGAAGATGACTGTGAGGTTGAAACGGCACCCTTCGCTCACCTGGAATGTCAATGTGAGAAGCCAACTTCAGGAGGTTTTATGGCCCTGTGGAAGGGCGATAGAAGTAGAGGACATGAAGATGAAGGGAAGGGTTGGAGGGCCAGACATGGAGCACTCAGTTGATCACGCTTTTGCTTTAAATCTTAGGTGCATTCTCCAAGCCACCACTCCTACTCCTAGGTTCCTTGAAGGCAAGAACCAAGTCCAATTTACCTTTGCATCATCCATAGACCATGGAGTTTCTTGTTGAATGAGTGAAGTAAGAACGAGAAACTAATTCCTTGCATCTATTTAACGCGTGCAAACATGTTATTAAAGATTTAACCCGAAACAAATATCAAACTAATAAATTATTGCAGTACACAACAGCAAAATATCTGGGAACTAATAGCTTTTCAGTAGCAAAATTGAACACACCCATATCTCTACACAGTCACATTTTCAATCTGCTCCTGAAATCCAACCTATTTGCAGAAACAAATTATCCATTTAGACTTGAAATGGGCTATAATAAGAATACACTTCACATCCAAAATCAATAGTTACCCATTTGGTTCTGAAACATTACGATAAATAATTCTACAGATCCCATCTATAAACTCCATACATTTTGGGAACCTGTTCTGGGTTTAATCATGTTTGCAACATACCCTTAGAGCAGGTGAAATAATTGTCACGATGCCGTGATACTGAGAGTCACAACAGAGTGAAACATGGAGGTTTAGGTTAACTGAGGGAACAGACTTAGAATACAGCCTTCTAGACCTTAAATTTAAATCTCTAAGAGGCCTTTATGCACAGACATTCCCCATTTATAACTCTGTGTTTGTTTTGACTCAAGAAGCTTTGCTGATAAATATCACTAGGGGTCAAAATACAATGCAATAGTATCCCGAATCTTGACCAAAGGTAAAAAATGATGAAAATCAGTATGTCAATGATCTAAGACCTACCATGTGCCATAGACTGTCTACACGTATCACTTCATTTAATCTGAACCCCCTTTGGAAGAATATTCACACCTGAAAACTGCGATTAGCCTTTAGCCTTGGCTTTAGAAGCCAGCTTCAACGATACTTCTGGCATCCTTGAAATTGCTTCTGATCAGTGGTCATCACTTGCATGGGTTACCACCATACCTAATCAGCATCAGAAATACAAACACTATGTGACATGGAGATTTGTTGTTCAAACTGAAGCACAGTGTTTTCTTTCAACTATAGGTAAGCATTTCTATGTGAAACTCAGAGGAAAATTCTTCTTTATGGGTTTGGAAGTTGGAATTCTATCCATCAGTTGAAGTGTCGATCTATATTTATTATTCCAAGGCTATCATGAGTGTAAAAGCTGTGAAGATTATATAAAAGAAAGCATGTTGGCATCAGGAGACATATCCTTATTTTAAGTCAACAGATGTTTATGCAAATTTAAATAATAATAAGTGGAAGAATAATGATTAATAGATTGTATCATAATTCGAAACTTTGTAAATTTGTTTTGGTATACTAACATTCTTATGATTAAATAAAATGACATTTAAGAACTGTATTTATTTTCTGGTTGTTTTTCTTTTTTTTTTTCCGATTCTATGTAAGCCATGATCTCTTTAAGGAAAAAAAACTACCATTTGGAAATTGATTTTTGTATAGACACATTAAAATCAGCATGATAACCTTGCCACTAAAAATTTCACAAGGAAAAACTCCCAGATTATTCTACAACAACATCCATGATAAATCATCACTGATCCAGACACAATAAAGACTGAAGGAACAAAACTAATATATTTATTTTAAAATGAGCTACTCGAATACATCACTCTTCTCTCAGCCTCAGTTGAAAGTGGGTTCTATCAGTATCATAAATATGTAGGTAGCTACCAGAGAAATCTAGCAGCTGACAGTGAAGAAATTATTGTTCTTTCCCTATAATGTCAAATGTATTACGTTTGACGGAAAAACTTTAATAATAAAAGCATCTTAGTGTAGTAGGTCGACTGAAACAAATGACTCAAATTCTCTACCCCTCTATTGCCTTAGCAATGTGACTTAGGAGTCCCTCCCTTTAAGAGATAGGGTCTATTTTCTCATAAGGAATCTGGGCAGCTTTGTGACTTACTGTCACCATCAGAAGCTGCCAAAATAACTGCTGTGCCTGATCTCCAGAGCCCTTGCGTACTCACAGGCTTCTGCTCTCACTCTCTGAATGCTGTCATGCTCTGAGAACAAGCGCTGGAGGATGAGAGACCACATGGAGCAGAGATCAGCCGTCAGGGCTGATGACATCTCCTAGACCAGCCAGATATCTGCAGCCATGTGAGTGAGCAGGCATGAACCCAGCTGAGAGCCTCTGGGTCTGACTCAGATCGGCACAAATCCCCACCGGGCCAACAGAACGGTAAACAATAAATGTTTCCTATTCTATTCCACCAAAGTTTTAGAGTTACTGTATGCCACTGAAGCTTGTGGTTGCGGGAGTAGATAACTGATGAAATTAATGATGACTTTTTTAGAACACTATCAGGCTTATTCTTTTATTCCAGAAGTCTATGTTATGGTGATCTTTGCCTCCCTTTGGCCTCCATGACTGGATCATGTGATGTCACATTTAGAATTCAGCCAAAGTATGGATTTAGTGTATCTCTGTGAAGTAAGAATTATTATCTATAATTTATAATTTAAAACACACACACACATACCTCTGAGGCTCATGACAATCTGGAAGCTTTTTCAGACCCAAGTCAGGTCTATCTGACCTCAGAACTGTGTTCTTAGCCATCCTCTCTCCACTACATGTCTCCAGAATGAACCCCAGCAAGGACAGATAGGTTCACTTTACAAGAAGTCACTCTGTGGACTAATGGATGATTTATTCTGAGGAGGAAATGAAGAAAGCCACTTCCATTTGAAAACTGATACCTGTGCATTAAAACTCACTTGATTCTCTGGGAAAATAGAGTCTGGTTAGCAGGCAGCACTATAATCCCACCACATACTGGCACAGACGCTCAATAAGAGTTCATGAAACTTATACATCAGTGAAATATGTCTAACAGCTTAAAGAAAAGAGATCTGTTAAAATTATGATTTTATACTTCAGTCCTTTCTGTTACTCTCCTGACACATTTACTCTAAAATTAGGCAAGATCAATTATTTGACCATATGCTTTTTAGTCTAGCACCACCCTCCCATTCGACTAAACTGATATTTGAAAGGAAGGCATTGGGGAAGGAAGCAGTATGTTTCAGAGAGATGCAAAGGAACTAAACCCTCTTGTGTGTAAATATTCCAGCAAAAGAAAGTAAAAATAATTGGATGGAGCAGCGGTTCTCAAGGTGGTTTCCAGACCAGAAGCATCAGGAGGGGCTGGGAATGTGTTAGAAATGCAGAGTCTCAGGCCTTATCCATACCCACGGAATCGGAACTTGGGAGTGAGTTTCAAGAGAGTCTGGGAGGAGTTGGAGTCTCCCAGCAACCCAGCTCGGCTAGAGAAGCATGGAAGCAGACAGGGCACAGGTAACTCACTGGAAAAGGTATTTGGACTGCCTGGGGTCCCCTCGCCTTGCTCTAGCTTTTCCCTACTCCTTAAGCTGAACCTTCTGGCTGCCCTGACAAGGTCACAGCACCTTGTATGTCACGCAAAAAATATTTCCCAGCCAAGTGCTTTGCCTCCAGCTGTGAAATTGATTAGTGACCTTAAAGTCCCCAAAGAGTCTCCACTGGCAGCTGTAGTTGCTATTTTAAAACAATAGCAGTAAAGAGTGTGAGAGAGAAGAAGGTGTTGTGTATTATGTACAGGGAAAAGTTTTAAAATGTTTTCTCAAAGTTAGGGAATAGCTCACCCAGCAGAAGAAATATGACATGCTTTTACTTCCCATATTTTCAGTTAGAATAGCCTAATAGCCTAACTTTCAGTCAACTGTTACAAAGCTACTTTGGAAATAGTACCAAGAAATCTAGCTTGTTGAAATTCAAGAGGTGGTGGAATTAGATGAATATCAGCCAGTGCTGATTCTGGGGACGCTGTGTGTCCTAGCAGAAACTTGGCCAGGTGAACTGTCTACATGTATTCAGGGACTCTGTCTGAAATAGGGGACAGAAATCCAAAGTGCCTTATATAACAGACATGACAGACTCAAGTGATTCCTCGGAGCTGGATTCTTTCCCTCCAAGTTCATTGCTTTCCTTGAGAATGAGCTTTAAAAGTCCAGTTCAAACCTCTGAGTCATTCATTGCCAGAGGATGTGAGGACACTGAACTTACAGAAAAATGAAGCCAGATCTGAACTATTCTATTAAACTAGCCATAACTTTACCCAGCAAGCATTTATTGAGCATCTACTATATGGAAGACATGCATTAAGCACAAGGAATATAAGAGTAAAAAGGCACTTAGTCTGCAGGATGGAGACAAGATGGTTGTGCCAAAAACAATTCCAGTTCTACCAGAGCACAGAGGAGGAAACTGATGGAAATACCAGAGAGATTTCTACACTGGCTGCAAAAAAGGAAGAGGATATTTCAGGCAGGACAGGAGCCTCTGCAGACAATCCAGTCTGAAAATGGACTATGAGAAGTCCTGAGGCTGCAGGCACACTGGCAGGGGTAATGGGGCAGGGAGGAGGGGCAGGCGGGACTGGTTCTGCAGGCAGCAGAGGGGCAGGCGAGGCAGTGGGGTGGGCGGAGAGGGGAGGCGACTCTCTCTAGCATAGTTTGCCAAGGTCACATAGTTGAATAACTCTACCAGGAGTCTGAAGATGGCCTGAACAGGTGATATAAAGTCAGCAGGGTGTTTGATCTGAGATGACCAGAGCAGCACACTGAACATTTGTCATTTGGGTCCCGTTAGATACATGATAGGCCCTAGCTGCTTCCACCACCACAGCTGAGACTTCCCCAACCAAACCAGGCAGACACTTCAGAACCTCTGAAGCGTCAGGCATAAAATTCATCATTATAAGATCAGTGACTATTTGGAAAATGAAGCAAACGATTCACTTCTTTCGACATTTCCCAATATCATTTAAGAAAGGACAGAAAAAAATATTTTTAATCATCAAGAATAAGGTGTTAAAAACATTGAATACTACTGTTCTCAAAGCATAGGTAACTAATATTTATTGAGTACAATATAATGGCTACCATTTACATTTTATTTTGGTTTACTGATAAGATTGTTTTCCCTGTTAGTGTTTCCCAGAAAATTCTTCCTACTCTGTGCACAATAGTACTAAGTTGTTGTTGTTGTTTTTTCTTAAAACACCTTTTAAATACATCCTAAAATTCTGAAGTAGAGGGATGCTGCTGGAAACAGGGGAATGCACATCCAGGCCCCACCTACTGCTTCGGGAGGAAGTTATGTGAAACAGACAAATACTAATGTATCGGCTGTTGTTTTATTTACAGTTAATACACAGCCAATTAAAATTTTACACGTTGAAGGGGAGGAAAGCAAGATTCATAATAGGAAAATATTTAAACCATGAAAAAACAAATACAGGTCTCGTAGGTAGAAAAGCTACAAATATAACATTGGAGGGTAAAGAGTATTCTTCAAAACTCCATGATAAGGCAGATAAGAGGGAAAAAAAGTCTCTCACGCCCCCTAGTGTCTGTTGGTCTGACTTATGCTGTTTAAATTTTCTGAATCATTTCAGGAGAAAAGAAGATTCCTGTAGATTTTTTTCCCTAACTCAGAACAATTCACACCACAGCAAATGAAATTTAATTCTCCATCCTTACTTATGAGATACTATATTACACAATTTAAATATCAATCTAAATATGAAAGATGAGGAGGCCTGGTGTTTGCCAAAGGCTATGTCACTGAACTTACTCCAGCTATAAAATGAGGCTAATCAAGGATCCTGAGAAGTGTCCCGAAGTCAAGACCAGAGAGCTGCCATCCGTGAAAATACATGTGAGGAGAACTTCTTTAATTACTAGGAGGGACAGGGACAAGGACCGTGTGCCTATGAAAAGCGGTAGAGTTTGGTGAGCACAGAGACCACAGTCAAGCAGAAAATCAAGAATTCAAAGAGAACCAGAGGTAGGAATTTTGTAAGAAGCACAAACATAGACTAGATCATGGGAGGAAGAAAAACCGAATGGACTGGGAGTTCTGAATGTCACTCTAACCTAGTTTAGATCTAAGACAATATGGACAATCAAATAAGCATAGGTAAGAAAGAAAAGAAATCTCAAACAAGGGAGCAGTTTGCATATATACTTGCTCTTAAGTTGTATTAGAAGCTCTAAGAAATCTGATGTTTAAATTTTTTAAATATCTGAAGAACATGAATGAACTCAAAAGCCAGACAACAGACTTGGGGGATGTGTTTTTCATGCATGTGATTTGTGATGGGAGGAGGAAATAGAACACATGGCTCAAGGAATCTGTTTTCTCACCTATTGCCTGGAGAGCCAAATCTTCATCAATTTAAGCATGAGGCCTAAGGCCCCAGTACAGTACCTGGTGCATGGTTAGATCTCAGGAAAGATTTGTTTTGCACAATTTGGACTGACCAAGTCAAAATGACACTGGTATCTAAGAAGTCTCAGAGATACAAAATCATGATCACTCAGTTATACTACTAAATAATCAACAAACAAGTCATTCAACAGCAGGTGGAGTATTTTTGAGAAGCTGAACTATTCCCACATGCTGGAGCAGATTTGGCTGATATTTATCCACCTCTCTACGGTACGTCTACAAAAGTCCCTGTCAGCCTCCACCTGCTGCCCTTCCCCCACAAAGGCATTTCCAACAGGTTCACTCTTTCCGACACCCGATTATTAGTCATAAGGCGTAACAGCTAACAAAACTTGTCTTCACCATAGCGTTCAAAAGGAACCTATTTTCAAAGGAAGAAAAATTAAGTTTTCCTTTATTGGTTTGACTTAGGGAAATTCGAAGCTTAGGGAGTAGTTAGTTCCACGGAAGCCAGAAGGTTTAAATCCACAACTTGATGTGTTTGACGTTATCCTGATCCAATGGGATTATTGTCACGCCAATTGGCCCCTCGATAGCCACGCCTCAGTCCTTCCAAGAATTAAAAGAATGTGGGATGCGGGGCCTTCGAGGCGCCAGCTGGACGGGTGAGGAGGGTGAGGGCTGGAAGCGTGGAGGACATTCCCGTGGGGCTTCACCTGCCCTTGAGCTGCGCAGCGACCCTGAGCACAGGGCCGCCCCATCCCCAGGCGGCGGGGCGCACATGGTGCCCAAGGGGGACTCGGGCACTTTTCTCCCTTTTAGCCACTTAAAATGCACGGCCGGGCCCAGCTCACACACCTGCACCTACGCGAACACGCGCGCCCAGACCGCCCGCGCCAAAAGCGGCCAAAGCGGACCTCCCCGCGGGGGGATGCGAGGCGCCCACAGCAGGTGGAAGGACGGCGCGCCGGCCCGCCCCTCCCGCCCCGGCCCCGCCTCCTCCCGCCCCGGCCCCGCCTCCTCCCGCCCCGGCCCCGCCCCTCCCGTAACTCCAGCGCCCGCCCCGCCTGCCTTCGCCCCGCCCCTCCGTCCCGGCCCCGCCCCCTTCGCCCCTCCTGAACCCCTCCTGGGCGCCCCCCCGCACCCGCACCCGCTGCGGGTCTGGCCGCGACCGCTCGTTAGTAAAACCGCGCCCTTGGGTGGCCTGGCGGGGGCTGGAGCGGGCACGGCGCGGCGCCCGGAGGCGGCCTTTCCTGGATTTGGCCCGAGCGGGGGCACTCGGGCGGGCGTGAAGGCAGCTTCGGCGCCGGGGCGCGTCCCGGGCTCCCGGCTGCGCCGGCGCCCGTCGTCCTCCGGCCCGGCCCGGCCTCTGGCACTCACCCTGGTCGGCGCTGCGCGCGCCCGTGGTGCGGCCCGGGTCCCAGGGCTTCCCCTGGTCCCCAGGTTCGGGGGGCCCGGGTCTCTCCCTCTCACCCACCTGCCTGCGTGGCGATGAGCATTCCTGATGTCAAAATTCCAAGACACCTTTGGGACTCCCTCCTTGTTCTGTAGAAAATAAAAAATCCTTGAGACGTGACTTGTCCAAGGGTATCCTAATTTTCGTTTTCCGTTTTCAAAGTGTTAAACACCGTATGTCTTTCTGGGCACAGTTCCAGAAATGCAAAGTCGTTAAGATAACGGGACAAAAGGCTGACTTGGGGGGAAAGATTCAGGGAAAACCTTACAGTGTGTGTGGGATCATATCCTTCCTGCAGAGTATTGCATTTCATCCTACCTAGGTAGTGGACCAAGTGCTGACGTCAGCAGATGGACGCTGAATCCGAGGCCAGAGGCGGTGGGGCTGGCAGGTATCGAGAGGAAGTGGACAGACCACGGGTTCCATCTAGTGTCCTATTTCGTAACAACAGCATCTGAGCAACCAGCCTTGAGACCTGCGGGCTGGCAGGACACCGCAGGTGTCTTTAACTTTCCTAGGTTCCTTTTCATGGGGAAAGCCTCCCAGAAAGGCTTCCTGCGTGGAAGTGACACTTCATCAGGGAGCTTTGGAACAAGAAAATTTCCCAAATGGTTTACACAGGGTAGTTCACAGTTGGGTTAGTTTGTGTGTTAGTAAATGTTTTCTCAGGGAGCCTCGAAGGCTGGGGAAAGATATTTTTCAGGGAATAGGCAATACTTTTTTCAAAGCAAATTATGTATTTAGTCATTTTTTCCTAATCAGGTCATAACCTGCGTGATGTCAGGCAGCTGGTTTTTCTTGTTTCTTGCAGTCACCCTAGGCCAGGCGAAGCATGTGGCATGTAGCAACTGCATAATAAAATATTTACTACGATGCATTTAAAAGCATTGCTGAATCGTAGAATGAGTCCGGCATTCTTGAAAACCACCCATGTGACCCACATGTCAGCTAAGGGCAACATATTTGTTGATATTTAGTTCACATCCACTCATACCCCCTCATCCTCCACATACATCCAGATGCTCCTGCTGCCAAGAAATCCCTTTCTGAGGTTTCGGTGATTTGCTTTTGGTGATCTCGAAAAGTGTCCTTTTCACTTAGTCATTCTGTGTGTGTGTTGACCCCGAAACAGAACCCAGGTGGCATCACCTGATGCCCCAAACACTATTAATGTAGTCGTGTGTTTTAGACATTTACCCAAGCTCTAAGGCTGTGTTATCATAGACACCAAGAGATTTAAGGCCCCTGGAGACACAGACCTCGGCTTCCTTCTTTGCTCACTCTCAACTGTCTCCTAAGCCAGCTCACCCAGCTACCTAAAGACCAGTGTTCAGACTTCCATCTCTGTCTGAAGTCCTTCTTTTGGCTCTCCACCTGTGTGCCCAGCTGCTGCCTTTATATCTCCATCGGGGTGTCGTAAATGGCTCCTCAGGCCCCTATGATTGCTGCAGCAGTTCCAGGCATCACATGCCGACACAGAAACAACCAGAAGCAGAAAGAGACCATCACCTCTTTCTTCCTAATAGGAAAACAGTCTTTCCCCAAAACTTCTTATAGATCTCCCCTCAGAGCTTATTGGCCAGAATTCAGTCACATGCCCACCTCTAAGCCAAACACAGATGCAGGATTAGAAGCACAATGATTGTCTTAAACCAAAAAAGACTTCCCTCTGAGCTTAAGAAAGAAAGGATGGATACCTGAACAAAAGTGGAGTTCTGTTGGCAAGTAGAGGAAAATGGATGCTGGTAGTCAATCAACAATGTTTACTATAGTAATGTATTCAAAAGAAATGTATAGTACCATGTATCATTTGAAATAAGTGTGACAACGCCGATGGGATATATTATTAAGTCTATTAATCCCCATTCTACTTGATTAATAATTTCCTAAGCATCAAGTTTGGCTGTTGTGAAATTTAATGTTGATTGGCCAAGAATATATCAGTGAAAGACTATTTAGTTAACACACTAGTAGTTGAAAATTGCCAATATTAAATTTAACCATTTTATTCATATTTTAATTACCACAATAATTATCGACTAATGCCTTTTCTTTATGGAGATCAAAGTATTCAATGACAAAGCATTTTAATACATAGATTAAACACAGAATCAAAAAGAAGTGCAAAATTCTTATCACTTAAGGTATTTCAAACAAGGATTACACAAGGACATGCTTCAAGGATGTTGGTTTACAATGACGAGGGACTTAGTTGTAAGGGGCCTGAGTGTCCAAGATGGAGGGCTGGGGACATACATTGTGCTATAGTCATGTAATGAAATAGTATGCACTGCATTTTCTTCTGATTTATACCCACATACTTATATTAGTTAAAAACCCCAGCATCCAGCACAAACACAGATCAACGGCTCTCAAACCTGAGTGTGCTCTGGCACTCGCCTGGTGACTGCTGGGCTGCACCTGCTCTGTCCAGAGTTCCTGATTTAGTGAGTCTGGGATGGGGCTCAAGAACTGACATTTCTAGCAACTTCCCAGGTGATGCTTCTGCTGCTAGTCTAAGAACAGTGCACGAGAACCGCTCTTCCAGGCCATTTTAAACAGAATCTCTGGGCGGACGCAGGTATTGATAGTTTCTGACACCTGAGATTTCTGTCCTTCCCACTTCAGACAGATTTAATCAGAATCTCTAGGTGGAACTTTGGTGTTTTTTAAAACCACCCAGTTGTTTGTCGTGTGGAGCCACGGGTGCTAGGAGTGGCTATGAGGAACATGGGGAATGTCCTCTGTGAAAAGGGCAGGACCGAACCTGCGACATGGTGAGTGAGACCTGCGAGGTGGCGGGACAGCCCCAAGTAGGTTTTCTGAGTATTCAGAGGCCTCCCCATTTGGAGTCTAAGCCCAGGCTGTGCCAGCCATGCAAACAAGCACAGGTGGATAAACAGCTGTCTCTGCATTTTAATTTTAAATGTTCATAAAAACCTGGAGGGCTGTGAAAATAAACAAATAAATAATACCCCCGTCCCTTTAAAATGAAAGATGTGTGTGTTAGCCTTTTAAAATTACCTTTTCCTCACTCAAATGAAGTGAGGTTCCCCACCTCCATTTTTTCCTGTTTTTAATTCTTGTTTTCATTTTCCCTCCCTGTTTCTAATTCTTGATTTAAGTCCTTCACAGAGCAGGAAGATGGCCTGGCAGTTTTGTCCCAGAAGGAATATTTCTCCAGGGTTCCCAGCAAGACACATGCACAGAGCTGATAAAGTTTCAGCTTGCATTGGCCCAATCAGGGCTCTGGGTGCTGGGTGGGAATTTGCTTTTACACATTAGCGCTTTGTTGTGATTCCTTTACTCATTCCAAATAATATTTGCTTTTGAACCTAATTTTTTCTATGTAGTTTTGTATTCTTTTTTCTAAAAAGGGCTCCGTGCCCCAACTGTGTAACGTTGTGATTTCTCAAAAAACAGGATCTGCCATTATTCAGAGGCAAAATACATCTTTTGGAAACCTGGGTTGCTTTTCCTTTTCACAGTGTACCCAGGGAGAAGTCAGAACTGAAGTGGGACAGCAGGGACCAACCAGCTTCTGTGTGCCCGGCCTGCACTGCTCAGCCTGACAAAGACACACCACCAACGTTGGCCGGATGAACATTTAACTGCCATTGGCATCCAATGGGGAGCTCAGAGGAAGCCTCAAGCTCTTAGCATTCCCCACATTCATGCATCTTTCCGGAAGTCATGACAGCCAGAAGTGCTGATGGTGGCCTGGAGAAAGTGCTCCATGGGCCTGGCATCTGTGATTCATCAGAACCCTTGTGCTCTCTACCAGACCTGCTGACTCAAATACTAAAGATTCACAATATAAGCACCAGTTCCCAATTTATACATGTCAGAGGCAAAGAGCATCGGTTCTAAAGGACAGCTGTTAAATGTTCAGACTACAATCTGTTAACCAGAATGTAATATTTGATTAAATATGTTACTTTTTTAAATTCTATTTTCATGTCCTTCAGTTCTTTCCATGGAGACACACACACATACATACACACACATACGCACACAAATACTGATCCCAGTGAGAACAACACTCTGCTGAATATTTGAAACATTAGCATTTCCAGCATTTTTTGGAGCAACCAGAAGAGAATCAAAGAATGAACCAAAGCATTTATATTCTGAATTCCAAACACCTAAAAGAAAATAAATCAAGAAAGTCAAAATAGTACCTTGGTCTAAATTTCAAAATATGTGGCATTATGAAGTATATTTGTGTGAAACAGTTATAAGGCTAACATTTTTTCCTAGAAATTGTAAAATTCCATTAGTTTCATCTACCTGAAAAATAAACTACTAAAAATAAATGTAGAACTCAAATATAGTATAGAACTCAAATATAGTATATTTGTTATTAAAAAACATATAGTCTTAAATTATCCAATGAAAGAGAACTAGAAATAATTTTTAAAAGAAATAATAAAAATATTTTCAATCTTTTTAGATTATAGTACTTTATTATATAACTTCATAATATATTTTATCTGATACACTCTGTACCTGTACAGCTACACCCTGACTCTGGTCAAAATACGTTTTAATAGACTGTACAGTTTTCTTTATGAAAATCTCAATAATATTAAATCACTGATTCAGATATAGCCTTCAAGTTAAAACATTAAAATGCAGAAACAGGGGGTGTTCTTGCTAAGCAATAAGGAATTTTATAAACATGCTGAGATTGCAAATCACTGGCCACATATTCTTCAACGCCTTCCAAAAACTGGTATGGCTGCTGTAGAAGACAGTGTGGCACTTTCTTACAAAACAAAACATACTTTTATCATAAAATTAAGTTATTGCACTCTTTGGTATTTATCCCCAAACGTTGAAAACTTATAGTTAGGTCGGTGGGGGAAGGGCCAGCCAGATGCCTGCTTGGACACTCCCCAACTTGATACCCGGAATCCAGACCTTCTGAATAGGGCCCACCCTAAAGCCCTAGGCGCCACCACCCTAATCCGGAGGCTCAATTAGCATTTGATTAACATTCCTCACCCTATACCCCTACCCCCACAGAACCCCATAAAGCTGCACCCTCCCACCCCAGGGCATGACTTCTCTGGCCCCTCCTCTCTCTGGAGCAGAGAACCTTGCCCCGGAGCCCTCTCCCAATAAATGCTTGCTTTTAAAACTTCTCTTGGCATGTCACGCATTTATCATACACTTATATCAAGACAAAATCTGGATGTTTATAACAACTTTATTCATAATCATCAAAACTTGGAAATAATCCAAATGTCTTTCAGTGAGTGAATGGATAAACTGTGGTCCATCCAGACAAGGAAATATTATTCTGCACTAAAAAGACATGAGCAATCAAGCCATAAAAGACATGAAAGAAACTTAAATACATATTAGTAAGTGAAGGAAGTCAGCTTGAAAAGGTTACATAATGTGTGCTTGCAACTATACAACATTGTGGAAAAGGCAAAACTATGGAGACAGTAAAAGGATCAGTCGTTGCCAAGGGTTGGGGGGCAGAATTGGCAGAGCAGAGGAAGTTAGGGCAGTGCAACTACTCCGACACTATAATGGTAGATACTTGTTATTATATATCTGTTCAAGCCTGAAGAATAAAACACCAAGAGGGAGCCCTAACATAAAGTGTGGACTTTGGGTGATAATGATGTTCTATGAGAACAAATGTCCCACTCAGTGAGGGAAGTTGATAGAGAGGGAGGCTGTTCATGGGTAAGAACATATGGGAGCCTCTCTATTCTCTGCTCAATGTTGTTGTGAAACTATAATTGCTCTAAAAAATTGTCAAATTTTTTAAATGCCTGTCAAGAAGCCATGCCTTTTTTTACAAAAAGAAAAAATAAAAGGAACTGGGGGAGATGATAAGTCTTTAAGAAATCTTCATCAAGAGACAACATAAAGGCTAACACATCATAGACTGGAAAAACTATTATTAAACACCAAGGAAATGGTAGGTTTCTTTGATTAGAACACACTCCAAATTTTAAGGCAGTAGCTCAGTTGGAAAACTTTTGCTTCATAATGAAAAATATGTAACTAGTTAACATCACCACGTTGTAGATTCAGTATTAAGTAAAGCCATTTGTAAGTCTAGTTCCCATAGAGAGAACTGGTCCTTTTACTAGGACACCTGTGATGTAAACAACTCCACCACTTTCATATTTAGACCATGATATTTGGTGGGGGGGGGGGGGAGGGAATGACTCATATTAACCCCAACTTAATTCCATCCAGTCAACACATTGACAAGCAATTCACAATTTATCAACTGAAAAATGATAAACTGCTTTCTAGTAAATCTTAAGCCTGACAATTGCAATTAATTTCATTTCAGTTTGAGCATATATTTTTCCAGTAAGAACTCTGCCTCTGTAAAAACATGTTTCCTTTGCATAAGCAGTATTAAATCGATCCAGGAGAAAGGAAGAGTGAATGTATTCTTACCTACAACATAACACTGCTTTACACAAGAGAACCAAACGGAGGAAGCCCCTTTTAATTTCAAAGTGGAGGGCACACTTCAGTGTTTCACCATCAGTGATTTAGAGCCAGGTCATTTTCCTTCCCTAAGGTTCCAAGATCTTGACAGCTCTGATTACTGGCTTGTTGTGTCGCCTAAAACAGAAGGGGGAAAATCACTTTATTTTTCTCATTTTAAATATAAATTAAAACATTTTTTGAGTCAAGATGGTAGATTGTGAGATATGTTTACCTATTCCTTTCCTTTGAAAATCTCACTGAAATAACATTTAAAAGCAAATAAAAAAAACATGAAAGGGGGCCTGATAGCATTAGTCATCAGGAAAACGCTAAATGCCACCACAATGAGATACCACTTTGTACTCAATAGCATGACTAGCATCAAAAAGTCAGATATTGACAAATGTTGGTGAGGATGTAAAGAAACTAGAACCCTCGTACACTGCTTGTGAGAACATAAAATGGTACAGACACTTTGGAAAATAGTTCGGCAGTTCCTCAAATGATAACTATAGTCACCAGACGAGCCAGCAATTCCATACTCGAGGGAGATAAAAACACGTCTTCACAAAAAACTCATATGTGAAGGTTATAGCAGCATTTTTCATAATTGACTAAGAATAGAAACAACCTGATGAATGGATAAACCAAATATGGAATATCCATACAAAGAAATATTCTTCAGCCATCAGAAAGATGTACCGGTGATGCCTGCTGCATCATGGATGAACCACAAAAACATTATGGGAAGAGAAAGAAGCCAGTCACCAAGGACCACATGTTATATGACTTGATTCATATGAAAGTCCAGGGCAGAGTAATCCATAGAGACAGAAGTGGATTAGTGGTTGTTTAAGAGTGGGGGAAAGGGAGGTGAGGGAGATGGTAGCTAAAGGGTGTGGAGTTCCTTTCAGAGACTTAAAAATGTTTTAAAATCAACTGTGGTGATGGTTGCATGTAGCTATGAATATATGAAAATCTCTTGTACACTTTAAATGGATTAATATCATTCTCTCTAAATTGTATTTCAATAAAGCTGTTTTTAAAAAGGTATATAAGTAAGAGTGAATTCTCTTTAGTTGCAAAATACAAAGGGTGCTAAGAACAAACCAGGAAGTTCAGGGAATTGGGGGAAAATTTTAAAAGATGGGAAAAGGATAATGAGGTGAACTTCTTCAATACTGAGTATTAGGTTTTTAAGAGAGAATTATGTTGTAAAGATTCAACACTCAGTTTAAGATGTGGGAGTCACCTCCTTTAGCTTATTTTTCTCACTCCTTTCTTTCCTTCAAAATTCACATAAACTCTTGAAAGCTCAGAATTTTAGAGAAATGATGCCCATGCCAGTGACAAAGTGAAAAATTCAGAAGTATGTCAACTAAGATATGTAAGAAAATTTTAAGTCATATAGGTTAACACTAAAGAAAATTCCTTCATCAAATACAAGAGAAGTAAAAAATAAAACTGAAAAATATCAGTTACCACTATCTGTTGAACGAATGGTGGACTAGTAAATGTACCAAAATATTTAACAAGTTTTTAATCTTTGTTTTATTTCTGTAACTATGTAAAGTGAATTTCATAAAGTACTAAATCATACTTAAGAACTTATTTTTTTGCTTAACTATAATTTTTTGTTATATTCATTGATCTATATAGAAAGCAGAGATTTTTTATGATCTCTGTTTTTCTTAAACATACTAATAAATAAAATTTTAAGAAAATGTGCCACTTGCAGAAAAATTATAAAGCACAAGAGCTATCAAGCACCAAAGAGCTTTAATGAAATAACCCTCGTCTGCATTTTTTTTCAAAAGGCCTTCATTATCATTACTCAAATGCAATAACCATGTTTTCTGAAAGACAAAGTAATTTAATAAGCCTCAAATTACTGAGGGCTTTCTATAAACCTGAAGTCTAATAACAGACGGAATTCAAAAATATGAAATCTGATTGCACACTGGGTCGGAACTATTAAGTTTAATATGGTGTAATATCATATTAAATGTTTCCACTTCTACTTTTTCCACACAGTTGATTGGAAATTCTATCAAAGCTCTCAACTGTTCTGTCTGCCCCCACCCCCAACCACAACCTGACAAAATCGTTCCCCTCCATTTCTCACATTTCATTTGATTAATGAACCCCAAACTGGGTGCTTTTCTAATTGATAGATTGTTTTCAAGTTTATAATTAAAAAAATGAAATGCTCAAAGCTAAACCTATTAGTTTTAATGCCTAATTTTTTCTCTCACTTCTCATTTTTTGGTTTGTTTCTCTTTACCAATGCTTCTGCTGCCCATATGAACAGGAGTTAATATGATACCTCTGACATGGTTCATTCTAGAATGTAGCTACATGAGTAACTTGTTGAAATCAATCATGTAAAATCCATTTTGGTGATCTGTAGCATATTATTTGAGAAAATTGTATTATATGCGTCAATTACATAAAATGAGTATATATTACATAATAATCATCTAGGAATAATGAGTTTTGAAAATGATATAACTTTAAAGTTTACAGAAACTTAAAAGATAAGAGCTTAGAGAGACAAAGTTTCAGGATCACTATATAAACCTTAATAATTAAGTGAAATAGAGCTTTCCAAAGCAGGCTGCACTAATAAGACAATCTTAGAGAAAATTCTAGTTAATGCAACTAATCCTAATTACTTATGCATCTGAGACCAAAATATTCATAAACTTTGTAAATGCAAATCTGAATACATTCTCAGTTGACTTTCACATATATAGTTTGGAGAAATAAAAACCATAATTAAGCCTTCATGCAATATTTATAAAACATGGAAGAAGATTCTTTTCTATATTATACTATTAAGAGCCTTATTAACCTACAAAGGCTACACATGACCCCCAAAATATGTAACCAAAGTTAAGAAATAAAGAAAAATGATAGAAAAGATATCACCACTATTATGTGCTGTGAAGAGTTAAGACTTGAATTAATCACTCTTTAAAGATAATGAGCTTTTGTTCCTAAAAATATCTCATGCCAAATACTTTATCGAGGTATAGCGGACAATAGTGAAATGCGCAAATCTTAAACATACAGCTCAATAAACCTTTAAATATATATGCACTTAGATAATTATTACCCAGATTAATATATAAAATGTTTACAGGCCTTTGAAGGTTTCCTGAGTTACTGCCTCTAGAGGCGATCACTGTTCTGATTTCTGTCTCTGCTGACTTATCTTGCCTGTTCTTAAACTTTGTATAAATCAAATAATTGGTGTGAACTTTTGTGTTTGACTTCCTTCACTCAATATAACATTTTAGAGGTTCATCTATGCTGTTGTACATATCAATAACAGTTCTTTTAATTTCTGTACTCTATTCCATTGTATGAATGCACTAGTTTTGTTTTTCCTGTTAATAGACTTTTGAGCTCTTTACAGTTTGGGTAAATTAAATAAATTGTATAAAACCACTTAGAGCATTCCTGCTCAGTCTTTTGGTACATATATGCATTACCTTGTCTTGGATATGTACCTAGCAGTGTTTTGCTTTCTTAGAAAACACCAAAATGTTTTTCAAAGTGGTTGTACCATTTTACACTCTCACTGGCAACCTATTAGCATTCCAGTCACTCTACATCCTTGCCAACAATTAGTAGTATGGTGTTTTTCCTTCATGCTAGTCTAGTGAGTACATCATGGTATCTAAGTTTTATTTTTACTTATAATTCCCTAATGAGTAATGGTGCTAACCATTAAAATAGCTTCTTTTGTGAACTGCCTGCCGATATCCAGTTTTTCCAACACCATTTGTTGAAGGTGTGTATTCTTGGCATCCTTATTGAAGATCAGTTGACCAGATATGCATGGGTTTATTCCTGGGCTTTCTATTCTGTTCCATTGATTTTTAAGTCTGTCTTCATGCCAATACCATATTGTCTTAATAAATAACTTTGTAATATATTTTGAAACCAGGAAAGGTGAAGTTTCCAGCTTTGTTCTACTTTTTCAAGGTTGCTTTGGCTATTTGGGGTCTTTTGTAATTCCATATAAATTGCAGAGCAGTTTTTCTATCATTCTATAAATAATATAATAAATAATGCTATTAGTTTTTTTATAGAGAAAGCTTGTTAGGATGGTTGTTATTTAGGTAATATAGAAATTTTAACAATATAAAGTCATCCAATCCATGAATACAGACGTCCTCCCCTTTATTAAGGAAGCTTAATTTCTTTCATGAATGTTTTAGAGTTTTCACGTTTTTCACCTTCTTAGTTAAGTTTATTCCTAAGTATTTAGGAAAAAGTCAAAAGAGTGGAAGGACAAGCTATAGAATGAAAGAAAATATTTACAAATCATATATGTGATAAAGATTTAATTTCCAAAAAAAAAGAAAGAATTCCTATACCTTGATTGCAAAAATAAAAATAAAAAATAAAAATAAGTAACCTGATTAAAGAATGTACAAAAGACTTGAATAAACATTTTCTCTAAAGAACAATAAATACAAATTGCCAACAGGTATATGAAAGGTGCTCAACATCACTAATTATCAGGAAATGCAAAATCATCAGGGAAAGCCAAATCAAAACCACAGTGAGCTACCGCTTTATACTTGTTAAGATGGCTGTTATTTAAATTAAGGATAGCAGTTGTCAGCAAGAATGGAGAGAAATGGGAAGCCTCGTGCTGTGTTGGTGGGAATATAAAGTGCTATATCCGCACCCCCACATTCATAACATCACTATTTACGACAGCCAAGATTTGGAAACACCCTAAATCTTCACTGATAAAGAACAAAGAAAATGTGATAGATATAGGTATACACATATACAGATACACACACATGCACATAATAAAATCCCATTCCTAAAAGAGAAGAAAATTCTGTCACATGACACAACACTGATGAACCAACCCAGAGGACACTGTGCTAAATGAAACAAGACAGTCAGAGTAATCAACACTGTATGATCCCACTTACATGAGGTGTCTAAAACAGCCAAATTTAGAAAAGCAGAGAGGAGAATGGTGCTTAGCAAGGGCTTGGGGAGGAGCAGGAAATGGGGAGTTCTTAAATAAATATAGCGTTTTAGTTACTCAAGGTAAACAGATTCTATAGATCCGCTCTAGTTAACAAGACCGTAACCATCGCATGTGGAAAAAGTTATTTAGAGGGTAAATCTCAAGTTAACTGTTTTTACTACAAAAAAAAAAGCTGGAGGGAACAGAAGAAAATTTTCGGAGGTGATTGATATGTTTACGACCTTGATTGATGGCTTCATGTGTGCATGCATACGTCTGAACCCATCAAATAGTACACATTAAACATGTGCATTTTGGTAAAAATGTTTTTTAGCTTGAAGGAATGCTACACACACACACACACACACACACACACACACACACACATCTACACTAAGTACTGTTTATTTCTCTCAAAATTATGAATACCGTCCACTGTAAATTAGAAACTGAGGCAAAAAATTAGCTTAAGGCATTCGGATTTCAACAGCGATATGTAAAGAGCATAGATTCACCACTGTGGACCTTAGAGAAAAAATGCTAAACACACTGAAAATCAACTTTTCTTGGACCTACAGAGAACTGAGGTCACAGGACTGCCACCCCAAAATCTGAAGAGACACGTTAATACAGAGAACCACATCTGAAAAGAACAAGAATCACCAGCCTAGAATTCTATATCTGGTTCAATTGTCCTTCAAATGTTTGTCTCGGACAAACAAAAACTGAGGAAATTCATCACCAGCAGACCTCCCTTATAAGAAGTATTTTAAAAAGTTTTTCATGGAAAAGAAATTCACATCTACATTTAAATAGATGATGAGTGTCAGAAAAGAAATGAAATCTATTTAAAATTCATTAATAATGTTCTCAGAAAATTATACAGTAAATAATATTTAATAGAAAATAAATGACAATAGCTATTTAACTTCCAAGGGCAAAGATGTTTGATATTGGATTTCAAATTCCTTTCATCCTTGCAACTTAAATGCTACATATCTACTCAAACTTTTGATAAAGATAAAGGAATTGGGTAACCCTCAAGTCACACATTGGTTACACTCATATTAAATATAATTTTTTTTAAATCGCTTACCTCCAGTGGCTTTCCTTCAAGTGAATACGAGGCATTTGACCTGATATCAGTTTACAGGAACATACTACAAAGAGAGAAATAAAGATGTCACATAATTGAAGATTCAATGCCTTCCTGAACTTAGTTTTTAAAAAATGTTTATATTCTTTGTTCATCACATTCTCTGCCTCATTACTATCACATCTCAAAAACTGAGCAAGAGGTTGTGAAGGGAAAGGGAATTGGAATGTCGGTTCTTTTTAATCTTAAGCAGCAACTTACATAGAAATAATTTGTTTACTCTATAGTCAGTCATTTAATGAATATTGAAAACTTGTTATGTGCCAGGAAATTCTAGGCATCGGGAATGAAAAGTTGAGTAAGAAAGTTTTGCCCTCATTGAACTCACAACCAAGTTGAAACACAAAAAAATTATCAGTCTTAATAATTAAGTATTATTTGTGTCTATTTTCCTCAGCATATGGTATTAACACCCACACAAAGTCAAAAGAATTCTAGTAGGGTGTTCAGCTGACCATAGGTGAAAAAGCCAATGTGTTTCTTGATGGCTCCATTTCTCTCTTTTTTCTTTTCTTTTCTTTTTTTTTAAGAAAATATTACAAACAACTTTATTCCAATAAATTTAAATTAAACTCAGTATTTTACAGTAGCATCAAAAAGAGTAAATTACTCAGGGATTAACAAAAGAGGTAAAACAATTGCACATTGAAAATTATAAAACATTCCTGAAAAAAAAAAAATGAAAGAAGATACTAAACTTGTACTGGAGGACTTTATATTGTTAAGATGTCAATTCTACCCCAAACAATCTACAGATTCAGTACAATTCCTATTAAAATCCCAATGACATTTTTTGCAGAAATAAAAAAATTCACCCTAAAATTCATAAGGAATTCTCAAGGGACCCAAATAGCCAAAGAAAAAAATAATAAAATGGAATATAGATCTTGAAAATAAAGAGCAAAGCTGGAGGTCTCACACTTTCTAACTTCAAATTTTACTACAGAGCTACAATAATCAAAACAGTGTGATAATGGCATAAAGACAAACAGATAGACCAATAAAATAAAATGAAGAGCCCAGAAATAAACCCTTAAATAACAAGGTGGCAAGACATTCAGTGGGGAAAGGACAGCCCCTTCAACAAAGGGTGTTGTGAAAACTAGATATCCACAATCAAAATAATTAAGTTGGACCTTCATCTTATACCACATTAAAAATAAATAACTCAGAGTGGATCAAAGACCTAAGTGTAAGCTCCAAAAACTACAAAACTCCTAGAAGAAAACATAGAGGAAAATTCTCATGACATTGGATTTGGTGATTATTTCTTGGATATGACACTAAAAGCACAGGCAATAAAAGGAAAAATAGATAAATTGGAGTTCATCAAAATTAACAACTTATGCATCCAGGACATTACCAAAAGAGTGAAAAGACAACTCATAGAATGGGAGAAAATATTTGGCAAATCATATATCTGATAAGAGACTGATTTCCAGAATATATAAAGAGCCCCTAAAACTCAACAACAAAAAAACAAACAACCCAATACCAAAAAAAAAAATTCTCTAAAGAACATATACAAATGGCCAATAAGCACATGAAAATATCCTCAACATCAATAGTCATGAAGGAAATGCAAATTAAAACCCATCTGAATCATGATAAAATATTGAAGAGACATTAAAAAGAGTGATGCTATCAATAAAATAGATGATTAATAGGCAGATAGATAGGGCTCAAAACCAGAGTGATATGGAAATTATATATATATATCTATATATATATATATATATACGCACACACACATATACATATATACATATATATGTACTCTATTAAGCTTTTTATGTAAACTTAAAAATGTAGCTACAGCATTATATCTTGCTTATGGATCTACAATTATAAATGTAGTTTTAGACATTTAAAAGGGACTAAAATCCCACATGACATACTCCTAATAGTAATTGCCTGGGGCAGGGGCCAGGTGAGAGAGGACAAGGGAGATGAACCTAGAGATTTTCGCTTTGCTTTATCTCCAAAGATTTATTGCTTTAAAAAAAATATGAGCATTTGCTGAATTTTATACACACACTTTCACACATCACATAGACGTCACTGGCACCCACCAAACTGTAACAGTCCAATCTATCGACATGTTTTTGAATAGTGGAATTACATATGAATCTGTCACCTCAATTTACTATTTCTCTGGCTAATTAGGCTACACATATTGGCTTCGGTCTCTCAACATCTCTCCCATAACATTCTGAGGGAAGAAGCTGGAATGAAAGAGGAGACGTGGCAGTCTGCCTGAGCGAGCCCAGGGAGCTTGAGAATGTACCCAGGTTGTCACTGTGACTGTCACACCACATCCGCCATGCTTGAAGGGATAGCAAACCCAAACACAGCGCTCCATGGCCTTCAAATATTAGTAGAGATTTTGAAAGAGACTGAGCCAGCTGTCTCAGCTTTCAAGAGTTTGAGCATGACTTCCCAACCACAAACGACACCCAAACTGGGAAGGAATGGAGCTGCCACCCATTTGTAAATAACACAGGTGAACCGGCTTTGTCCATGCTGGAAGAGGATCAGCTGCTTGAGATCGCTCATGACAGTGGTCCTAAAAGTATGTATGAGACGACTTCAACTCTCCATTCATTCTAGATTAAGGTCAAGGCAGAATATCCTGAGACTGCCACAAAAGCACGGAAAAGCCGGCTTCATTTCCAACATCCTATCTTTGTAAAGCAGGATTTTCTGCAGTGAGAGCAAAAAGATCGAGATTATGGAGTGGACTGGACTTAAGCAACGCACCCTGGGTGTCACTGTCACCCATCGCACCCAGAGGGGACCGAATAGTTGCAGGAAAACAAGTTCAGGGTTCCCGCTGATTCTGCATTATGGTGAGCTGTGTAATTATTTCATTATATATTTTAATGTCATAAAAATAGAAATAAAGTGCACAATAAATGTAATACACTTGAATCATCCCTAAACCCATCCCCACCCCACCCTGTCAGTCTGCAGAAAAACCGTCTTCCACACAACTGGTCACTGGTGCCAAAAAGCTGCAGGCTTAAATGATATAAACTTACTTTCTCACAGTCTGGAAGCTAGAAGTCCAAGATCAAGGTGCTAGGAGGTTAGATTTCTTCTGAGGCCTCTCCCCTTGCCTTGTGGATGGACACACTCCCTTGCTGTGTCCTCATGTGATCGTTCCTCCGTGGACACACATTCTCAGTGGCTGTCTGTGGATTCTAACGTCTTCTTCATATTAGGACACCAGCCATATCGAATTAAGGCCTCATTTTTAACATAATTACCTTTTTAAAGACCCTTTCTCTAACACAGTCACATTGTGAGGTACTGGTGATTAAGATTACAATATATAAATTTGGGGGAGGGACAAAATTCAGCCCATAACAATTCCCAAAGGTTTTTGTTGTCCCTTGATGCCTTAGTGCCAAGGAAGTCACCACTAGCCAAAGTGCTCATTCTCTGAGTCAGGTGCATTTTAAGAGAATATTCCAACCCAAAGAATAGGGAGCTTCCTTCTGCATTCCTCATGTCCCCAAGCACACTCACCATCCTCCCTTCTCTCCTCCTAGATAATCTGGTGTGTAACTAACTGTAGGATTTATCACATTACCCTCCCTAAGAGGAGGCTTGACTTACTCATTTTGACGCCATGGTTACCATCATAGCTACTGGCATCCTAGGAAATTAATTACAGAGGTACCTTGTGGCAGGCCAAGAGTACCCCAAAAGTGAAGAAAGCTAGGGAGCGAGGAAAAACCAGAAGAAGGAGCCACCACTACCTCACTATTCTAGTGACGTCCCTGGACAGAAGCGTGCACTGCCAAGTCAGAGCAAGGCCCAAGGCCATTTCCAATTTGGAAATGTAAGGGAAAAAACACAAAATGCCTGATTTTTTATGATTCTCTCACACCAGCTCACGATTCTCAAGGTGCAGTGTCTAGGGGTTTGATGAGAAAAAGGACAGAACTCAGTGTTCTTACATTGCAGGGAAAGCCAGCAGTCACCTTGCTCTGGACACCCCTAGTTGTCATAAAGTTGCCATCATCAACTCTTCAGAAGTGGATCTTAAAGAAAAATCTGACTGAGAAGAGGTGAAGCCTGCTGAGTAGACAGATAGTTGTCTGAGATGTGAGGCTGGATGTGGATTAATGAAGGAAAATGAAGACAAAAGAAGGGTTGGAAGGTAAGCTTTCTAAACTGAAATTCTACCTTTCTAGTCAAGACTGGCCACTCTCATTGTCTTCAGCGTTCTCAGTCTATACCTCTACTTTTGCTTGAAGCAAAAGTCTCCCTTCTAAAGACTGTTAGAGATTGAATTGTGTCCCCACAAAAAAGATATGTTCATTTCCTAACCCCGAGTACCTGAGAATGTGACTTTATTTGGAAATAGGGTCTTTGCGGATGTAACCAAGTTGAGATGGGACCCTAATCCAACATGTCTGGTGGCCTTATAAAAAGAGGAAAATGCCATGTGAAGATAGAACACACAAAAAAGAAGGCCATGCAGTGATGGAGAGAGAACTTGGAATGATGTGTCTACAAGCCAACGAACACCAAGGAGTGACAGATCCCACCAGAAAGTGGAAAGAGGCAAAACAGAATTCTACCCAGAATCTCACCAGGAGCACCACCTGCTGACACCTTAATCTCAGACTTCTAGACTGCAGGACTGTAAGCATAAAAATCCAAAAAGGAATGGGAGCATTTTAGAGAATAATTTTCACTGCCTGGCCCTCCACAAAACAGTTTTGGATAAAACACTCATTGTTAATGCAAAAGCAATCGATGATTAAACAAGGGAAACCAACGAACCAGATGATTTTCAAATACTTACAGGGTAAAAGGAGGTTTGCTCTTTTCAGAAGCCTCTATAACCAGTGCGCCCTGGGGCCACTGGCCAAAATGTACCTGTATGCACATAAATACTCCTGTATGCGGAGAATAACAACATTTAAATACTCCAATAAGAACTCTAGTCGTCTATAAAAGACCTGGGTTTCTATTTTCAAGGGAGGAAAAAACCCATAATATTACTCTAAAGAGGAATAAATATTAAAGGAGAAGTTTCAATGACAATGTGGAAGTGATAAAGGTCCTGAAATATTGTCAACATATTTTTTGCGGTTGTGATAGAGCTCATCCAAGACTCTGCAGGTAGATGAAGTAGAATGACCAGGTGAACCCAGCTCAGAAGCCAAAATGTGCCCATTGGAGGAGTCACGGTGTGGATAATCTGCCTTCTAAACATGAATCAATTATCTGACTCAGTATGCTTGCCAGGGATGGGAACTCTCTCAAGGATGAGGGCTCATGGGGAGTTTTGTTTGCTTGTTTGTATGTTTTGATAGTTAGAATGTAAAGGAAAGGGGGCACGACCAACAGCTCCTTGGATTGATCTAGTGTTCTTAGTGGAGAAGATGAACAACTTGTTTCCATTCATTCATTCATTCATTCATTCTGGTACATACCTTAGCATGTAGCCATGTCATTTTAATATTGCCTCTATGGTCACTTTGCTTTCTTGTCACCTGTGTGTCGCTCTGATAAGGATACATGTAAACGCATTTAGGGCCCACACTGATTATCCCTTACTCTTCCTTACTCAAAAACCTTTACTTCATCACATTCACAAATCTTTGCCTTATAAACAAACGTTGATGGATTTCGAGGATTAAAAACTGTTATCTTTGGGAGACCTTATTCAGTCTATTACAGCTAGTGAGAGCCTTTTAAACTTCACTCATGTACTTTTGTTTTTCACTTTTTATTAAAGTTTTTAGAAAATTATACTGCAGTATTCAGAATGTCTATTTTTTCTTGTTTGAGTTCTGGCAGATTGTGTCTTTCAAGGAATTGAAACACAAAACAAAGTTTTGGTGCCTGGAAATGGGGCAATGCTGCTATAAATGCCTAAAAATGTAGGCACTGCTTTGCAGCCAGGCAGTACTTGGAAGCTGGAAGATGTTAAAGATAGAAAATTCCACGATTAATGTATTTTAAATTACAACTTCCCTCTAAGTTCTACTTTGGATCTTTCCCATATATTCTGACATTTTGTGTTCCTATCATTTTATTCTTGAGTATTCCTTGATAATTTTTTTTTTTACTGCAACGGTTATTTAGTAATTATTTTGGTAGTTTTCAACAGCTAGGGTTTATTAATTTTGTTATTAATAAAATTAATAAAATCCTAAAGTTTATTGGATTATAGCTGGAGAAGATAGTGTGTAGAATATTGATTTTTAGAATTCATTAAGGATCTATTATAAATGTTTTTAATGTGAAAAGAATGTCTATTGACTAATTGCGTAATTTTCTCTCTTTCTCCCCTTATAGACAATCATTAAATCTGCTAAAAATTAGTATTTTATTATCACTAGGTGCAGGCAATTTAAAATAATGTCAGTGGTAAAATATGTCTTAAAATTATCTTTTGTTGGTCTAGGTACTAAACAATTTCTAAACAGGTACTGCTAAATATTAATAATGATCCTGAAACTCCAAGTTAGTGTTTTATGCTTATCACTTAATTAACATTGTATTCCCAATATTGCTATCACCCCTCAGTACACTTGAACTCAGTTAAACATCTTTGACAGTAAGTTTCTCAATTCTAAATCATCAGAACTTGCTTCATGTGCAGTTCAGGTGGTACTACCTTGTGGTACTACCTATTGCTTCATTTACACAACAGATTAGAAATAAAAAATTATATGCAGTCATAGTAAAGATAAACAAACAGAATTTGATAATCTTAATTTTGTTATTGTATACAAACATGTGGTTTGGGTCTGTGTTTAATAACTGTTTAGTGACAACGAGGCAGTGCTAATTATTCCTGATCTTTTGATGAGTAAGGACTGACTGCTTACAAAAGACAGAGAAATACTGTGACTGAGAGTACCCCCTCTGGAACATCGCCTGCATTAGATCTTCACTTTATCACCAGCCAGCTGTGCCATCATAGGAAAGTTACTCAAACTCTTTCAGTCTCAGATTCATCATCTTGGAAATATGGGTAATAAAATGTGGATAACAAAAATACTTGAGAGGATTATTTTTTAGGATTTAATGAATCATCAAATATATGACACTTAGAATTGTACCTGACACCCAGGAGCTTGATTAATTTTATTTCTTATTTTTGATTCTCAGTTGGCTCAGTGGTACATTAAGAAGAAATTCTTTATAATAATACTTTGATGAAATAAAAAATTTTAATGTAAAATTAGTGCATTATTATTGCAATACAAAAAGAAAAGATACAGTGCTTGAAATCAGCATATATAATGAAGAAGCCTGTGAGAAAATGTACTTGGAACCAAAATCTATTCTTGGAAAGTGGCTGAATTTAATATTCTGAAATCATGTTTCAAGTATTACACAGGATATCGTCAGCGTAGATCAACAGTTGTAAGGTGGAGGATTAGAGAAAAGAGACTAAGGGAATCAACATTTATCTTAGGTAAACTAACAACAAAAAAACAAAAAAAGTATTTTTAGCAATAAAATAATGAGGAAAGCTTATTAGGAAAGAAGGGAACAAAGATTGAAAAGCTTACGATGGCTGATTGGTTTATCAATCTTTCTTCCCTCTCCCCCAATAATATTTAAGACGAATTCAGTGATTTTTTACCGGACTCTCTGAGATGGTGGAAATATTCTGTATCTGCACTGTCCAGTATGGAACCTACTAACAGTGAGAGGCTTTAAGTAATTTGCTAGCTGGTGATAAAGATTCAAAGGCAGACACTCTGGGTCCAGAAAATGTACTTAGTCAGAATTAATCTGTGCCTTTCCACAAATTGTTGAGTCCTTAATTATCAAAACATCCAGAATAAATAACATTGTCTTGTTACCGGTTTCATGAATTATTTTTTGATTTGGCTCTTACAGCATTCTGTATTATGCTATTATAAAATAGTAAGTGAGGTGGAAGGAGAGTAAGAAATGGTCAAGGATTTGTAATTAGCTGGAGACCAAATAAGAATTTGAATGCAAGTGTAAGGCCCTGGGAAGCGTGGTGTCATCCAGCAGCATCATGCCATTTTTTTGTTTTAGTTTTTGCTCTTGCGGTCTGGGTAGAAACCATTGTATCCACCTTTACAAAAGAAAATTTATTTAGAAAATGAATTTTGTATGATATTAAATTTATTAACGTTTATGTCATCACCAATACAGACTTTTTGCTGTTCTAAATTTCCAACATTCTCGGAAATCGTGGCAGCACCCTAAGGTGAAAGTTTTCTCTGGCACATGGACCCGGTGCTCTGGCAATTACCAGGGTAAACGAATGATACCAGCTTTTCATCTTCGAAGAGTGTCAGTGCAGAGAATGGTGAGCAGGACAGTGCTTCGGCAAATACACGACATGTGGCTACTGCACCAAATATTTAGTCTCCGATAGGCTCTAAATTGTCTCTGTTACCTAACTCTGGCTTTGCATTCACACGTGCTTAACAGAAAAGGGATTATAATCGACGAGCTATTAAAATGTCGGAATTACGTTTCGTTCCTTCATTTACTTGCAACCAATAACTGAGGGCTAAAAAAATTAAAAGTCTTGGTGGCCTCGGAACGTCCACGAGACGGAGCACCGTGTAGAAAACACGACCCAGGGCTCTCAGCAAGCCCAGGCTTCAGTCTTGAAGGACCTGTGTCCGGCACGCAATAACCCTGTGCCTTTCCCAAACCCCAGAGGAAGTCACCAAGGGGGCTCGCTCACTCCGTGTTTCTAAATCACGTTATCTCTCATTTCCAGGTATTCTGGCCCAATCGGGGGGTCACCGACTTCTATTAAACCCAACTAGCGGCCGCTAGGGGGAGACGCGGGCGGGACACGCGGGGGCGCGGCCCGTCCCCCGGCGGGGCCCCGCTCCCGGGGCGCCCGCGGCGCCTCCATCTTGGCCGCTGTGTGTGGGGGGGCGGGGAGCTGCGTCCGGGTCGTCCCGACGACGCCTGTCCCCAGGCCCCGCGGCCGCACGGCGTGGCCCCGCTGGGGCGTCCCGGGACCCGGTGCCGAGTGGGTCCCCCCCGGGGCCCCGACAAGATGGAGGACGTCGCCTCCTCCCGCAGCCTCGGCGGCCTGGGCGCTCCGGCCCAAGTAAGGCCAAGCGGCCCGACCCCAGGGAGCACCCGGTCCCCCGGGGAGGGCGTGAGCCGCGAGTGCGGCGGCAACGACAGTCCGGCCGCCACGACAGTCCGGCTGCCCGCCCTAACAAGGAGGGTGGGGGCGGGGCGAGGGGGCGGGGGCCATAGCGCCGGGGCGGGGCCTGCGCCTGACGGACAGCTCTCCGGACCACCCCCTCGAGGAGGTCCTGAAAGGAAGGCGGTCGGAGCCAATGGACGTGCCCCGGGAGTCCTGGCCCGCCCTCCCCGCCAGCCAATGGGGGCGCGGGGGGCGGGGCCTGCCCGGTTTCGGCTGCGCCTCCGCCGCCTCCGCCTGCTCCCCAGCGCCCGGGCCGGGACTGGACCCCGCGGAGTGGTGCGCGTCGCCGCGGGGGCTGGGCCGGGGGCGGGGAGGCCCGTTCCGCGGAGCCGCCGCCGGCACCGGGTGAGGCTCGGCCCCCCAGGCTCAGCAGGCCGGGGCCACCGTGGTGGGGTGGGGGGTCGCCAGGACACGGGGATGGGCGAGGGCGGCCTCCGGGCCCCCACCCCCCGGCCCGGGACTGACCCCCGCGGCGCGGCCGCCCTCTCCGCTGCGCGTCGGGCCTCCGAGGCTCATATCGCGAGGGGCCCGAGGGCGGCGGGCGAGGCGGGGGTCCGGGTGAGGATGCCGGCGGGGGTCCCTCCCTCCAGGGGCGGTGGGGGCGGCCGGAGCGCGCGGCCCGCGGCCCCCTGGGAGGTTGGGGGAGGGTGCGCTCCGCCCGCGCCCCCGCCACCCAGCCCTGTTTACTTTGGGGCTCCCCGCCGCGCTCCTAATGGCGGACGCGCCGGGGCGCGCCTCAGGCCGCGGCCGCAGCCGGGGACGAGCCGGGGCCCTCGGCCCGGCGGAGACGCGAGCCGCCCCCCCACTCTCCCTCCCTCCCTCGGAACCGGCGCCCCGGTGACGCGGGCTACGCGTTCGGCCGGGCCCGCGGGGAGCCGCGTCCCGCCCCCGCCGCGCGCTCCGTAGTTGGGAGGCACGGGCCGAGCGTCGTCTCGTGGTTCCGGCCCCGGTTTCCCCGCCGCCTTGGCGGGTGGGGGGCGCGGGGGCGGGGAGTGGGCGCCGAGACCCCTTGGCCGCCGCCCCGTGCGGGTCAGGAGTTGCTTTGCGCCCCGGTCGGCGATAACGAAACCGTGTTTTCCTTTCCTCTCGTTCCAGGACCAGGAATCACCGTCAGGCCAATCCCGCTAAGCTTTGGCAGAAATTAAGGGAGAAAACAGCTCCTCTGTGAGTCATCTTGCCCCGCTTTTCTCTTCAGGGCCCTGAGTGCAGCAATAGGGTTTCTGTGCACTTTACCTTCCTTTATCTTGAAGGCAGACAGCTAATTCTTGGGTGGACCCTGTCCCCAGAGCCAGGCTGAAGCCATCACAGGGGAGGCACCGGGAGTGTCGCACACTTACACCACGGGACAGTCTCCAGAGTGCCAGAATATTCATGTGCCTCGACAGTCCTCCAGCTAGCACCACATCAGGGGAGACCCTTGTAATTCAGAGGTGGAGCACTAAATTGCTAGTGACCCCATGATCCTTCCATTATAGAATAAATGTTTCTCCTTACTACCAGAAAGTAATCTATTTGGTGTTTCTTTCAGTAAAATAAAATTCCCTCTTCTCTGTCATTTATTTAGTTAATGGTTTCTACACCAATTTTTGCCCAAATAATTTTATTAAGAGCATCAGAACACTAATTAAAAAAAATTTTTTTTTTGATTCTACATTTGTTACCTGGAACTCTGTACACTCTTTGGTCTGCCTCCTTTGTCCTTTCAAGGTGATAGAGCAATTTTCTGTTGGTCATCACAAAGAAACTTGCAGTTAATTTCTCTTCCAGTAGGTATTCCTGCCTACCTTTCACCCTCATTGCTCCTTGCCAGACCCGGCTGTACATTTACTGTTATGCTTCACAGCACCCCTCTTCACTTACTTAGACTGGGACAGGGTGCCAGGACAGAGAGCTCTGTGTCCAGCTTCTCAGAGTGGAGATTGTTCAACTGGGCAACTTTCTTGGGAGACCTGGAGTGGTGCTTTTTAACACCGCTTGGTAATTTGGGGAGATGATGATATTAGGTATGTTTCTCTACCTGTGGTGGGTCTTCACAGGGACAGGGAACTACTGGGGAATAAAATTCTCAGGGTAACAAGTCACTGATCCAGTTATTGTCACTTAGACAAGCCACTTTTCTCAGCAAAATGTTCTAGGGTATTTGCAACATGATGTAGTACAAAGGACCAGGTTTTAGTGCCTGCTGGAGTAGGGTATACATCTGCTCTCTCGGACAAGTGCAAACTGAGTAAGGGCCAGTCAGTGAACTTTAATTATGCACATCTTATTCAATTACATGCTCTTTTGTTACGCATATTTTAAATAAGTAAATTATGTTTCTCTTTCCAAGATGGCTATGAAGATTGAAATGAGTATAAAAATTGGTAAAGTGCCTGGCCCGTGAGCTATGGGACACACACACACACTGTTAATGGTAGCCATAATTCTTAGTTTCTTTTTTATTTTTTTATTGCTTTATTTCTTGAGATTTCCTCAATTTTATCTTTTAATTCTTTTACTGAATTTTCATTTCTGCTAAACTTAATTTCTGGAAGCTCTTTTTTATATCAGAAATGTTCATTTTTATGGTCGTTTTCTCATCATGTATCCACCTAGAGTACTTACTAATAGTAGGTTTTTCATTTTCTTTTCCCTGCCTTCTGTCTCCTTTGTTTTCATCTCTTTTAACTGGTTTTCTGATCAGACATGCTGCTTTCCTCACTTGTCTTCTAGCTCTTGACTGGTCTTGGCGAGGGGGGGTCGGGGGCGGGGCTTCCAGGTCGGTGGTCCGCAGTTGGAGGGGTTTTTGGCCCCGCGGATGGAGAACCTCCTGAGTCGCCTGCTTCAGGTGTTTCCTTCCTTGCTGGTTCCCAGTTCACAGCGAAGAGCGTTCCTGAGAAGTCTTCCGAGAGGGAGGCTGCCGCCTGGGAGCTGGGGGTGTGGGTGCTGCTCCCGAGGGCTCCCGGAGAGCGGGCGCCTGGTGTGTGCGCCCCTTGCCTCCCGGGTACCCGGGGAGGCCCCTGCGCGGCTCATGCTCTGTCCCCTGCGGGGGGTGAGAGCCGGGAACTGCCCCCGGCCCACACCGGGGCCTGTCCGCGTCCACGCGGGGTGGGGGGGTCGAGGCCTCCCACCCTCCAGCTTTAGCTCCCGGCCCCCATCCTGGGGCATCTGGAGCAGCAGGGCTCAGCGTCCCGTCCCTGTTTCAGTTTGGCTGTCAGGTCGGCCGAGCCACTCAGCCACTCATCCATCTGCTCTTCGGCTTAGAAAATTCTGTTCTGTTTGTTTCTCCTCTTTCCCGTGTGGTGCTCACCGAGGTTTTAGAAGGGAAAGAAGTTGGTCGTGTGATCAGTCTCCCATTGTGGGTTTGAACTTGGAAACTTCGGAGAATCTCTTGCTGCTGGTGGACGTTGTTCCTTTGCTTCTTCGTTCTCCTGTCTCATTCCCATGGCATAGCTTCATTTTGCTTATGATTTTAGATGGGATTTTAGATGGGAGGTGGTTTTGGAGTTGAATTTATTTTTATGTAACTATATAAATATTTTTATATTCTGAAAGATCTGTTCTGTGGCAGTAAGTGCACAGAGGTGCCATAGAACTGAATTGCGATGCACAGCAGTTGCGGTAATGTGCATTATAGAGCCTGGAAAATCTAAGTGCTCTTAGGTGGCCAAAAATGAATCTTTGAGACAATAATTAAATATTTTGAAATACATTCCTGGTGCTTTTAATTTTTGAAGGTTCCTGAGCAGGTTACTTTACCTTTCTCATCACATGCTAATCTCGTCATTAATTATTCAGCATTTCTATTTCAGCTTCTGTTTTTTAACCGGTTCTTTTTAAAATGTAATCTCTTCATTATACATAAGTAAAGTTGAATATTGAATGGCTACTAAATTATTCAACTAATTTTTTAAAATGAAGATACCAAGAAAATTATTGATGGTCATATAACTTAATTCCACAGAAAAATGTTTGCAACTTTTAGAAAAGCATATTTTAAAAATTATGACACCCAAGCATACACTTAAAAATGGTTAAAATGGCAAGATTTGTGTTGTGTTTTACCACAATTTACAAGAAAAGTGAGTACAGCACCCTCAGGAGACTCAGGTAGGGCTGGTGCGGTGTGTCTCACACTCCCGCACTTCCCAAACACACACGTTACCCCCAGTGGTGAGGCACCCTACCCACAGCCAGGGGACAAGGCTCCCCAAAGACTGGGGGGTTGGCTACATTTTTTAGCAATGAAGTATTTTTAAATTATGTACAATTTTTTTTAGACATAATGCTATTATTGCACACTTAATAGACTACAGGATAGTGTAAATGTAACTTTTATATCCTCTTGGAAACCAAAAACTGACTCTACTGTGGTACTCGCTTTATTGTGGTGTGGGGTGGTCTCTGAGGTGTGATGGAAAAGTAGCTCATACAGGAGGGCAGAGAACCCCTATTTATGTGTGTGTTTTAGTGTTAACTCTTATCTTTATCCCGACACAACCTGTTCACTTTGCAAGGTCGTTACCCATTATCTAAGATAGTTTGCATTTAAGAGTCCTGCTTGGGTTTCAGCCTAATTTTTTGTATGGTGGTCATATAATTTGTGCTGATCTTCTCTGTGCAGATTTTGCTTTGAATTTATGTTAATTTACAAAGTGAAAATTAAGTGAACATTAACTTGTAAATGAATGTGATGCCACAAGAACACTAGGTAAATGCCCGAGATTAATTCAGTGCTTGTTGAAACCCAGAGAGGTAGGCAGAGGGTTTGCCTGAACCTGCTTCATGGACAGCGGTTTGACATTGTTTGCACTCTTCCATGTGGTCCAGGCAGAGACGAGGGACTTGCACATCCAGTTATCTCAATAAAAACGTTGCTGTCACATGTTACCCCATTCACAGCTTACAGTTTAGAAAACCAAAACTCATCTAGGTGAAGTAATATGCTTAGCGCCGCACAGCTAATTAGCTAAGCCATAACTTTTACTTTCTGTTTTTGGATAATATTGTAGAAACTAAAAACTTTTCTGTAGTCTTGTGTTTGTGGCATTAAGAAAGTATTTGATGGTTAAATTAAATGCACAATGGCTTTTAGTAGTGATTTGACTTTTTATCATTTGGGATTTGAAAATAAGTGAATACTCAACCTTTTTCAGAGGTAGGTGACTGCAGTGAGATGAACATAAAGAATGTCCTTTGTATCATGTTCTTGAGAAGAGTAAGACAGTACCCAGCAGCCACCAGAGGATACTGTGGAGTCAGCTATAGCTCTTTTCTGGAAATTGTTTTTTTTCTGTTTAGGTTTATTCAGATAAAGGATTGAGAGAGTTCATTTAGAACAGCTCTTATATTTGTATTTCAAAACTCAAGTTAGGCTAAATTATTGCCTCTTTTCTTTGAACATCAACCACATAGCATACTGTCTGAATTAGTGTTAACCATGATCCCAGTTTTTCTGTTTACAACCCTTTTAAACTGGTCCCTTGGTTTTACTATTTCTCTGTCTTTGAAATAGACTTATTTGAATGTTGTTTTCATTAATTCACTGATAATAAAAGAAGTAATTTTTAAAAACTGTTTTATGCCTTAGCCACACATGAACGTGGTAGCTGTGAAGTCAATCCTGGAGTCTGATCTCTTGGGTCTGAGTCCTGACCCTTCGCTTCCTGGCTATGGAAACCTGGGCAGGCCAGACTGACTCCTGACCTTGTGTGTCTTAGTTTCCTAGTGGGTGCAGTGGGGGAAAAAATAGTTCCTACCTCACATAAGCATTGCCTGAATTAATGTATTTATTAATTCATAGCACTTATGAATAAACATTACCTATTACGTGACTATAACTATTACCAATTCAAATTGGGAAAATTTTAGGATAGCAGTGTCATTTAACATATTTCAACATGAGATGTTTAAAAGGAAACAGCGACTGCCACATGAAATGAGTGTTTTTCAATCATGTGACACCCGTGCAATTCTCATGTCCTTCGCTCTCAAGTTTCTAAGAAAGTTGAGACCAGCTTGTGTAAACTTGGTTCAGTGTTCCGCCTGTCATTTCTGCATACTTACACATATTCCAGTCGTGCCCACGTGTGCACTGGTTTCCTCTCCCCTTTGGGGTGGGAAATGCTAGCTTGGATCAGTCTCACTGCCACCCAGCCACTCTTCTCTCTCTTCCCTCGCCTGCCCTGGAGCCTCGCTTTACCAGTGGTTGCCACCCCAGGTTCTTTATTGTACCTCTGCTGGCCCCTTGCCTTGTTGTGCCCTAGAGCAGTCAGCCGTGCCCGAGTGAGGCAGTGCGCTCAGGGTCTGGGACCTAGAGTTAGAGCCCCAAGTCCCAGTCCAGCGTGGGCTTACCTGGAGCAATCTGGTTAGTTTCTCCTTCTTGACCTGTTACTGTGAGAGGAGTGTTAAATGATACCTGCATCAGGGGTGGATCTTAGAATTTCCATAGAAAACAGCGTGATGTCTAGAAAGATTTAATCACATGGTTATGTTGTGAGAGAATTTGCAAAACTGACAAGACTAGGAAAAAAGGGATTGGGCAATGACAGTCATTTTAGTAGGTAGGAATATATGTAGTATAATGATTGTCTGGACTCTGAGTTATTGGCACTTGATTATTACTGTTTTCTATTTGAAAGGAAGACTTAGGTATTTTTCCCCTATAAAGTGTGAGTTGGTTAAACTGAGTACAGCAGATCCTTAAATTATAACATTTGTGAGATGCCATATACAAACTCTTGTTTATATCAATTATCCTGTGGTAAAATTGGTTTCATTAAACATCCTTTTGCTTAAAGTTGCAGAACCTATTGACCATGGTAAATGAGGACTTTACTGTCAGTTGAATATTTTTTTAAGGACTACTAAAATTGGATAATTAATTTTCATCAGACTCTGAAGAAGTAAGCATTAAATGGTAATAGGACAAGAAAAACAGAATGGGTGACAATTTTTTCTTGAAAGGTAGATAAAAATCACGTAAAAGAATTTTAAATTTCATTTGCTATTTTAGTGCAATAAAATGCAATAATCAGAATATATTAGAACTTTCCTTTTCCCTGTCTCTTGCAGGTGCCTCAGCATGGATAAATGTTCAGTGGGAGGATTAGACTTGGCTGACCAGACTCCTCTTTCTGTAGAGAGTAAAGCCATGGCAGCTAGTCCCGCGGACATAGGAAATCCACTTGGGGACCCAACTAGTCCTTTAGTCAGTAGCTCTAGAAACTCATCAGTGGAAGACGATGATGACGATGTTGTATTTATTGAATCTGTTCAACCTCCTTCGATTCCTACTCCAGCAATAGCTGATCAAAGAATTTTTCTGTCGAGAAATGGAAAGCTCCAAGGAAATTATTCCATAATTCTTCCTTCCTCAAGAAATCTGGCTTCTCAGAAGAGAAATATAAGTGAGACAATTGTTATTGATGATGAAGAGGACATAGAAACAAATGGAGGGGAAAAGAAAAACTCCTCTAGTTTTATGGAATGGGGACCTCCTGAGACTAAAAACAGAACCAAAGATGTGGATTTCTCCATTTCCAGTCTTTCAAGAAGTAAGGTAAATGCAGGATTGGGTAATAATGGTATCACTACAGAATCGACTCTGAAATTCAGATTGCTAATGTTACAACCTTAGAAACAGGTGTAAGCTCTGTGAATGATGGCCAATTAGAAAATACTGACAGGCGAAATATGAACCTAATGATTACACATGTAACAGCACTATAGAATACCAGCTTGGGAGATGTCGCTAATGGACTGCAGTCAAGTAATTTTGGTGTTAATATGCAAACATACACCCCATCTTTAACTTCACAGACCAAGACTGGAGTAGGACCTTTTAATCCTGGTAGAGTGCATGTGGCAGGAGATGAATTTCAGAATGGAGAATCCGCTGCTCATCACAGCCCTGGTAAGCCGTGGGTGCTCTCCTCCCCTGTGTCACTGCATTTCCGCTTTGGCTGTTAGTTTTAGTACCCATATCTATTTTATTTATGTTCTGTACGTGAAATATTTTTTTTGACTTTGAGATTAAGATAGAACATTTTACTTAAAACTGCAATCTGTTTGGTCTCTGAATTTTGGGGAATTTAACTTTATCCAATGTGACTTACATTGAAAGTGTTTTAACTGAAAACCTCCATAACCATTACCACCACCCTTGCATCAATATTTTAACATTAAAAATCTTAGAATAAAAAGATGGATAGTGAACTGAAAGGGAATATAAAGTAATATTACGTAGTAATCGAAATTAATTTGTAATTACTTAATTTGAAATTTCAGTTTTTGCTTTACAAGTGTTCACCATTGGCCTGCTTGTCTGTGATTTTCATTTTTAAATCAGCATTTTATTAGTGGCTTCATTTAAAAGTTTCTTGCCTTTAAATCAGACATTTTAAACACTTTTATGTAGACAGTCTCATTCCAATAAAATATAATTAAAGTTATTTGAACTTAGCAAATCTTTCATATGATGACACGTGATGTTTTGTGGGCTGCCTTTTGTGGGAGTTGGTGGTGTTTTTGGCCATCTTAATGCCCTTGTCATTGACCAACTTGGAATTGGGGATAGCACTGAAAGTGTCTAGAGCCAGGAGCCCCGTCATTTATTTAACAGAATGTCAGTATTTTTTTCTTTATTTTTTTAATTAATGTTTCTCTTGTCATGGGACTTCTATGTGGTTACTAAAGATTATTTGAAGGAAATCACAGTTAGACCTTAGATAATAACAGCTGTCATTATATCCCACTGACCAGAAGTGACCACTGTTCATCTTTTGGTTTGTTTGCTTTTAGTTTTCTGCTTTTGTAGTTTTAAAGATATAATTTATATTTATATTAAAAATATAAATATAATATAAAAATATTGAAAAATATAAGTTAGAGTAGTTTTAAAAATATAATTTAAAAATATAATTTAGAGTATAATAAATACATACAATTTTGTATTCTGTTGATTAACTTAACCTGAATATTAGTGTGTCATTTTAAAAATAGAAGTTTTCATTACTATGAAATTTTCCTTTGAGATACCGATTCCTCTACTTTTAGCTCGTTTCCCATTTTTCATGATTGATTTTTTTGTTCTCTGGGGGTGGGGCATGTTAGACGCAGCACCAAAACTTGACAAGTGGTAGTTTCTTAAAGGTTCTTACAGTGAGGAATTTTAAACCATATAGTGAACTTTCAAACTCTATTACATTAAAAACTATTGAACTTTGAATGACTTTTTTACCTTTGTGTGATTTAGTGATTTGGAAAATATCGATTTAGTGAGTTACACAGATCTTTCTAAATATGGGCACTTCAGAAAGCCATCAAGCTCACAGTGGTGGATACAACCTTTCAAAAGTTCTAATTTTATCTTGAAGCTCACGATTTCTCACTGGCAGCAATTACTGTCATTTTTCTTGAAGTGACAAGCTCATTTGATTTATTTTGAAGGAAATATCTGTCAACCAGTTTGTCATTCTTTCGAGAAAAAATGGTATTTCATGAGAAAAGGGGAGGTTAGCTTTCAGTATGGTAATTTTGCAAGTGCTTTTTCACTTTTCCTTAAGACAACTGTCAACTTTGGTAGGAAACAGAAGTGGTTTGTGGTAATGTTCTGTTCATCATACAGAACATTAAGCTGTAGTCGAAGGCTGAGATATAGTAAAATTAATACTGATTTCACTGTTTACCAAGGCTCTGTTGTGTAATAAATACTTTCACTGGTTCTTGGGAGAAAGGCTGACTTCTTGGGGTTCCCCAAGCAGCAGGAAGGTCTATTCATGATCGCTGAACCACATGTAAATAAATTTGCAATGAGATGAACCCCGGCCAGGGCTGAGGAGGGTCCCCGGGAAGACCCCCCACGTGACGAGCGCTGGGCTCAGGAGCGGGGGGGCTAGGGATGGAGTTCCATCACCCGCCGCGAATGATTGGGTCACTGAAAACTCTGCACGGAAGCTCCAGGCATTCTGGGTTGGCAACCCATTATTGTGCCAGCTGGGTCAGTCACCAAGCTTCCTGGCCCACGGGGAGCAGGCACAGCGGCTTGTTTCAGGACCCTACAGACTTTATCCTGTCTGTCTCTTCATTTGCCTTGTCCTGACTTGTATCCTTTCTAACAAAGCTCTGATTGTAAGTACAGAGCTTTCCCAAGTTGTTTGCATCATTCCAGCAAATTATCAAACCTGAAGGAGGTCTTGGGACCCCCCAGATTTATGGCTCCTCGTACAGTGGCAACCAAAGTGAGGTGTCCTGTTGGGTACTGTGCTTTTAGTCCATTGGGGTCTGACGCTAACTCCAGGCATCAGCATTAGAAATGTGTTGGCCAGTTGCTGTAGTAATTACAACCATAAGTGAAGATAACGGTTTTTCTTCCTTTTCTGCAAGTTTGAGGTAGTGAAGAGAGCTTGACGAGAACAGTTTGGTCCCCTGCCATCACTGTCACCCACCACTACCTTTGCACCAGTAGTGAGCCACCAGCACGGTGAAGGGGAGGTAGCTGCTGTCAGACTCTCTCGGAGCATTATTATGGAGATGCTGTGGCCAGGCAGGTCCCCAGTGTCTTTCTTTTTCCAATATGATCTTGCACAGTAATAGGAGGCATTTAAAACCTTGTCTCTTTCTTGACTGCGGTGGAGAAAGCATTTGGCTTTTTATCTTTATATAGTTAGCATGTGTCAAATTAATTAGCTTTTTATGTTCATATTGAATAGCTTGTTATTTGAGGTTTCTAGATTTCATACTTGTAAACAGATTTCTCTAAGTTTGCCATACTTGTCTTATTTTCCTGAGAAAAGTTTCTATAGGTAGAATTGCTAAATCAAAATGTCAACATATTTTTAAAGCTTTTGATGGTCAATGAAAAATTGCCCTCTAACCAAAAAATTGTATTACTTTTCTTACAACATAAAAGTTTTAGTTTCCATATTGAAAGCTTTCCTCAGGGATAGGAGTGTTATTTAATGTTTGCTAAAATGATGACTGAAATATGTGATATCTTAGTTTATACATCATTGAACCTGTAAAACTACATTTGCAAACATTTTATGAATTTATTCACTTATGTTTGTCATTCATTTACTATGTACATCTTTTGTTTATTTGAGTTAAGCTTGAGAAATAATATAAAAACTTGTAATCTTTATATTGAAAGATGTAAAGAGCAATTGAAATAGATATTGAAGACTTGAAATACTGTCCATTGAAAATCATTATTTTGGATCTGTTTCTCTCATTTTCTGTTTTATAATTACTTCCTAAATTTTAGGTGTATATTTGTGTAAATATGAATTCCACCTTACATACATACAAGCTTTTAAGTGGAATTGAAACCAGAAAACTTGCCATGTATCCCTTTTATGTTTAACCATTTTTCACTTTCTGGAGTAATTGAAATTGTGTATTTGATGTGGAATGTGGATAAATAAGGTGCTTTTCAATTTAAAACCATAGCATAGACTGAACTTAAATATGAAAACCCATCCCGTGGTTAGATTCTGTACTATCATTTCATGCAAATTGTGGCCATAATGGAGACTTGCAAATGTTTGAAAGTAGTTATGGTCAGTCTTGTGGTTTTTATTCTATCATCTCATTATCTCATTAGTTCAAAACTGTATTTTGTGTTTCTGGTATTTTCTCATCAGATAAAATACCAATGACTTTAAAATATAACAGAGGAAACACTAACTGACTCACCTGACACTGAAGAATGAAAAGTTTTTAACTACATTTAAACTATTCTATTTATGATATGTGGCACAGCTTTCTGTTATCTATGAAGTGTGGATGAATTTACAACATTCCTGAGTTTTCAAATGTTTTATTTTGGGGTGCAAAAGTTATAGCACGAAACCCTTTGAAGAGTAGCATTTAGTCTAGAATACTTAAAAGGAAAGCTCATAGGATTGTCAGGTGAAGGGCAGTGGCAAAAGTGCTTGCACTTCTTAGAGGTTAAGTCACTTGTAGAAACAACAGTCTTTTTGTCATTGTTGTTGCTATTTTTCATTTTTTAACTTGAACATAGCCTAGTAAGAACTGTCTCATCTTAGTATTACATAAATGTTGTTTTCATTTGCTGTAAGCATTAGTAAAACTACCCAATTTTTACCAGAATTATAAAATAATACAGCAATTATATTGTTATTATTTAGAGTCAAAGCTCCCCCAGAATGTCTTACTCTAGTTGTTATGTACTTTCCATCTCCATAAATTGAAGGTGTTTGAGCACAGGAAAAAGAAAAAAAATTAGAGCAAGATGAAGATTTCTGGAGTTGAGTGACATTTGAATTTAGGGCTCATACATTGAAATTTCACATAAAATTATGGCTCTGCATAAAGTACATGTAAAGCTAGGTGTTCCGTCTTATGAAAATAGGATTATATCTGTTAGTGTGGACCTTTGAGTTATTTAATCCTTTAATTAACGTTTAAGGCAGACTTATTTTTCAGTGAAAGTTCTCCATTCATCACATACTTTTATGTCAATAGCAGAAAACTCAACATAGAAAATGCCTCCCTAAGCTGAGAAATCGCTCCTGTATCTGCGTTGTATTTTTTTGCATTATGAACATTTCTGACGCTGACACTGATTCTAGGGAGTTCTACTTCCGATAACAATAGACTAGATAATTCCCATCCTTCCTGCAGAGAATAATTAGGGAGAAGACACAATATAGAGTGTCTGTTGAAAACATCATAGAGCAACAAATACAGTGAAAAAATTAGGGTTCTGATACCCGAGAGAAGGAGCCTTGGAAAAGTGACATGTCACCTAGAGCTGTTTCTCTTTCGGGTACGTGTTCATTTCTGGAAAAGGCTGCCGAGGAGGCTGAATACTGAAGAGGTGCCTTCAGCAGATTCACAGTCTCACAGAGGGGAACCAGTGACAAATGACAACTCTGACCTTTGGATTGGGGTGCTGACATAATCCAAATCCTCACATTATTTTTATTTTCATAAAAAGCAAATGGGGATGTGAGGAGACAACCATATGACAAAATCGAGAAAGCAGACAGCAGAGGTGAGGTGCCCACAGGGGGGGTCCAGGTAATCGGGCATCAGGCACAGGTTCTAAGAGCCTGTGTGTTTTAACCGCACAGTGGGCACGACGGAGGAGGGCTGAGTGGCCTGGAAGGTATCAGAATACCGTCCAGATTGAACCAGCCCAAAGGTGGGAAGCACAGAAAGGAGACCTGCAACCTGCGACCTGATGAGAACGACATGGAATTCATGTCCCCAAGAGAGGAGGGGGGACATGAGGCACGACTGAGAATTTTCTAGAACAGAGATAAAACATTAACTTGCAAATTCAAGAACCTTTGCAGATCCCAAGTGGGATAAATGCCTCAGAAACCATTAAAGACAGGTACAGAAATCATAGTCAAATGTTGAAATTAACCCACAGCAAATGGGTAAGTAGGAGTAGCTGCACGTTGGAGTACTCAAAACGGTGAACCGTTACGTGCAGTTGTTGATATTGTTAAGGAAACTAGACAGAAAAGAGTACATGCTATACAATTTCAAGTATGTGACATCCCAAATAAGGCAAAACTAGTCAGAATAGGGGACTGCCTGTGGGAAAGGAGGGAGGTTAGTGAGTGGGAAATGTATAAGAAAGGTCTTTTGGATACTGGGCATTTTCTATGTGTTTCTGGGTGGTGGTCAGGCAAATATGTTCATTGTAAAGAATTTTGTTGAGATCGTACTTAAGATTTGTCTACTGTGTATATGTTATGCTTTATTCTAACAACCAAAAAAACCCCACTGAGACAGCTTTTCACCAACACTTCAGAAACACAAAAAAGTTTTTAGGCAGCAGAGTGTAGATGCAGGAAGAAAGGAAGAACACCTAAAAGTCAGATAGTAGAACTAGTACTTACTGGACTTTTGGGCAAATTACCTAACTTCTAGGTCTTAATTTTCCTTGTACATAATGAGGAATTTGGATTAAATAATGTGTACAAGGCCCCTTCTTAAAATTGCTTCTGGAGATAGGGCATGGAAGAGTTTGAGAGTTGTTTAAGTTTAACCTGTAAACACTAATACCAAGGATAAAATTAAAAATGTGACGAAATAAGGTCTTTGACATTAGGAGAAATTAAATAGCTGCAATATAAACAGGAAACATTTGTTTTACGTGTGCACCAAAGCTGAGGGACATTTCAGAATCTAGTTGCCATCTTGAGGGGCGGCATAGGTGGCGTCTTACTTTCTGTACTTCTGTATAAACATGCCCCCTTTCAGAATGGGTAAGTCCACAAAGTTAAAAAGCCCAGTGTATTTGTGTTCAGGGGTCTCATTTCTCCCACATTGGTGGTGATGACAAACCTTGTATGGTAGCTATCTTTTATTTGTTTATTAAATCTACTTTGTAATGCAGATGATATGCAGAGACATTTGGTCTCTGAATGCAACTTATGTTTATTCCATAGGTAAATATGTAATTTCTGTTTTATTATTATTATTATTTTTTTTTAATTTTTTTAGGCAAGGCAACCCTTGGCTAACCTCACAGATTGCTTACAATCTCTTATTTTTTTTACGGCTACACACCTGGTCTTAGGTGGTCTCCCATGCAGGTACTAACGAGGCCCAACCTTGCTTAGCTTCCAAGAACAGACGGGATTGGGCTTGTTCAGAGTGGCATGGCCGTAGACAGTTTCTGTTTTCTTTAGAATGTTCCTGAAATGATTTTGTTTTCTAAAGGAATGGCTTAAAATTATGAAAATTTAGAAGTAAAGAAACTTATGAGTACTTGATGATAAATTTTATTGGCATATACTCCGTATTTGCCAGTATATCATCCTGTGGAACGAAAGAATTCCTTTGGTTACTTGTTCTGTTTTATTTTTGCCTGTGAGATAAAAAATACTTGGAATTGGTACAAAGAAAATTAGAAGCAGTGGGTGGGAATTTAGAAATGAAAATAGAATTGTTGGTGTTGGTAGTGTTGTAAGAAGCCTTTGGCATTTTGATGGGTGCAGGGGCCATAGGCTCATGCTAATGACAAAAGCTACCTTTGAAGACAGATGACAAAATGACTTAGTACTCCAGGGGCTTGTTTCTCAAAGCCTCGCCAATACCCAAAAAGTTAGTTAGAAATGCAGTCTCAGGCCCCTCACAAGCCCTGCTGATTGAGCATCTCCGCTAAAGCAAGATTCTCGCGTGACCACGTGCATGTTCAGGTTTGAGAAGTACTGTTACTGGTACATACAATTGTGCCATTTTGAAGCTACAGTCACATATGATGGAGGAGTCCCTCTGTGAACTTAGAGAAGCTGAATTTTCTGAGTAGTACACCACCTATATTCGTGCCTAGGAAATAACATTTTGGACAGGTGATAAGTAATTATAGAAAGAGTTGCTTTAACACGTGATATCTAAACTATATTCCAAAGTATTTTGGCAGAAAATGTATTGATGTCTACATATTACTTGAAATAGATGAAAAATAGATTGATCGTTTAGAGGGATGACTCAATGGAAAGATGTGATAGAGTGAACAGTATAAAATTAGGGTCAGGGAGGATGAAGAGGGCAAAGGTGTCAGACATGGTAACGAGGTCTGGACCATATGGTGGGGAGCACACAGTATAGAATATGCAGATGTCACAAAGCTGCACACCTGAAATGTTTAGAATGTTATTAACCAATGTTAGGCCCAATAAATTTAATTTAAAAAATGGTAAAATAGTGTAATATGGTGGGCATATATATGGGTGTTTACTGAAATTCCTTCAGTTTATATACTTTCAATCTTTCATAATAAAATATTAGGGGGAGGCTGTTAGGAAAACATTATTTACCACACTCTATAGTTATCTTCACACTTATTTATTTTAGAATGTATTAATACTCTATTCTTAGAGAAGAAAAAGTGGCTAATATTTTTTGCAAGTGCCCTGGTACCAAATACAACGCTTTAAAATTCTCTTGAGTTAGGTGTTGTTGCCAGTTTGTAGCTGAGAAAACTAAGACACAGTTTAATTAACTTGCACAACCTAGTAAGCTTGGGGCATTTTTGAACCTGGGAATCTGACTTAGGAGATGACGGCCACCGCATGGCACAGTGCCAGGGCACCATTTACATTGTTGGCATGATGGGGTGTCATTCACCTAGAACACAAAGTGGGTAGTCCCCTGGTGTTGTGCAAGAAGGCTGCCTCACTGTCTTCTTAAACTTGTGCAAAATGGAAACTAGAAGTAGTATTCTGATGTGGGTTTTGACCTGTTCCGTGCCTCCTTGTGTTTTGTTTCTAAGACTCATGGATCTCCCAGTCAGCGTTGTTTCCCCGCAATCAGAAGCAGCCCGGGGTGGACTCCTTATCGCCAGTGGCCTTGCTTCCCAAACAGATTTTCCAGCCTTCTGTCCAGCAGCAACTCACCAAACCAGCAAAGATCACTTGTGCAAACTGCAAGAACCCTTTACAGAAGGGTCAGACGGCTTATCAACGGAAAGGATCCGCTCACCTCTTTTGTTCCACCACCTGCCTCTCCTCCTTCTCTCACAAGCGTACTCCAAAGAAGCGCAGTGTAGTCTGTAAAAAGTAAGCTGTCCCTCTCTGCATGGCTGCATGTGGTCGATCCTGGCATTGTAAACATGTGTGATCAGGGAGCCACAGAGGCTCACATGTAGTGTTGCAGAGGCGTCTTCACGGTTAACGAGCTTGAGTCACCTTAGAGCTTGTCAGAGCTGTCTTTCCTCTTGGCAGGACAATGGAAGGCATATAGCCATCTCCCTGCCACTGCCCTGCCTCCTTCCCACCCTCTGCCTTATACCAAGTTGTTGCCACTCTCTTTGAATGCTTCTAGAAGCCATAAGAACCTGTGGCAAGGTTCTGTGCTACAAAAGATGCTCACCTCCAAACCCTCTCCTCCTGTGTGATTTAGGTGGGAGGACTTGGCAATGAAACCAAAAAGTGGATTTTACTAGATTAAGAAATTGTAGTTGATTCCAAATATTAAATTATGAGAAAATGAAAAATGACCATTAGTATTCACATATTTGAGTTTTATTAAAATGCAGTATCCTTAAATTGTCTACTTCTGTGTTTCAGAGATGCACCTGCCCGAACAGCCGCTGTGGCCCCTCCAGTGGGCTCCAGCCAGTCCTTTCAGGGAGGCCGCCGTGCACCCTGCATGTACCCCTACGGAGATGGTCAGAGTCTCCGACGGCGAGTCCCCAACAAGTCGAGATGCGCAGTGTGCAGTAAGCTGGCAGAGGTCCGCACCTCAGTGCCTTGTGTTGTGTAGGCATTGATTGCCTAGATTAATGGGGGTGACTTTAGCTCTTCAGGGCAGTTCTGGACTCCGCCATCTCCGTCATGTCCTGTGAAATTAGGGGCATGCCAGCGCTGTTCTGTAGACAGGTGTCCTGTTTGTGCAGCAGGGCACACCCAGGACACCGTGGTGGTTGTGTGGCCTCCGTCCTCACTGGCCGTGCTGAGTACAGTGTCGGTCGGGACATGAAGGAAGCAGACAGGCCCGCTGCAGGAACACATCACTGCATGGAGTGAAAGGGTGTTGACAGGTCCCTGTTTTTAAGGCTGCACCCTCTTCCCGTTGCTGAAGGGAGAGCAAGGGGCAGCTGGTCCTCCCGTCACGCAGCCCGGGGACTGGTGTCTGCACAGGTTGTCCAGAGCCAGGCGGACCCAGGACATGATTTTATCTTGGCCACCACAGAGCTGGGCAAAGCAAGAGCCACCCTCCTTCTGTGCATGCAGACGCCACCCCGGCAAGGCAGGAGGCTGGCCCCCAGGGTTTCAGGGTGGGGTTTGCCACACCGGTAGCCCAGTGCATTTCTTTAAGCAGCGCCTAGAGTTTGTTTCCTGCACTCCATAAATATCTCTGGGGACGTTAGTGCTGATTTTACTGGTTTTTCATTTTGAGTCTTATTTTTCCTTTTTTGTAAAAGACTAATTTTAACCAAGAAATCAAAGATAAAAGTGAAAGAATGACAAAACAGGCTGTGTAGTGTTTTCCCTGAATGCTTAGTCTAGTTTCTGCTGAAGAAGTTGTATGCTAATCTGGCTCATATATTGACGATGCTGGCTTCTCTCTTAGGTTCGCCATGAAGTCAGCGTTAGCAATGTGACACACAAGCTGTGCAGTGACCACTGCTTCAATGAGTATAGAGTGGCCAATGGTCTGACCATGAATTGCTGCGAGCAGTGTGGGGAGTACCTGCCCAGCAGAGGGGCCGGGCACAGTATCCTGGCAGCCAGCGGGCAGCGGATGAGGTTCTGCGGCCAGGGCTGTATCAGCAAGTACGCACAGGTAACCTTCCAGCACAGGTAATCTGTCAGTGGTCTGCGTGGCCGATGCACCAGAGCTCTGCCCGGTAGCTCACGCTGACTGACATCTCTCTGAGCGTCTCCTTTACTCCCATTTTTGTCAATCTGTCACTGAGCTGTCTCATCTTAAATAAATATTGAAAACAGTTGATTGTTGTAAGCAAGCTTGTTTTAGATCCTTCTTCTTTGCAGGTATTAAAGTAATTCCTCTACTGCTTTGCACTCCCACTGACAACTCGATAATTGCAGTTGCTCCACATTCTCACCAAAATTTGATATTGTCTGTTGTGATTGAAGCTATTCAAGTGGATATGAAATGATTATCTCATCATGGTTTTAATTTACATTTCCCTGATAACACATATTCCCTTTCATCACTCATAGATCTTATTTTGTAAAGTGTCCTTTCAAGCCTTTAGCTTATTTTTTTAATTGGGTTGTCTTTTTGAGTTGTAGGAATTTATATATATTGGATGCATATCTTTTGTAAAATAAACATATTCAGAAGATTTTTCTTCTGGACAGTGTTTTGTCTTTTCATTTTCTTTATGTTCTTAATTTTGATAAAGTTCAATTTATATTTGCTTTTCTGATTAATACTTTTGTGTCTTGTTTTAAAAAATCTTTGCCTACTAAGATATCTGCCTGTTTCATCTAGAAGCATTTTAGTTTTAGATTTTATGTCTAAGTCAGTGATCCATATCAAGTTAATCTTGTGTATGGCATGAGGGAGAAGTTAAGGAATTTTCTACCTAATTTCAAGACATTAAAAACTTCAAAATATTACATTTGACGGTATAAATATATTCAATTTTTGTTTATCAGTTATACCTTAAAGCTGAAAAAAAAGACACATTAGAAAGCTATAGTAATCAAGATAGTGTGGGATATAAAAACAAATAGGTCAGAGGAATAGACAGTCCAGAAATAGGATCATACCTGTATAGTCAATCGATATTAGAAGAAGGTACCAGATCATTTTGATGGGAAAACGAGGCCTTTTTAGCAGATGGTGCCAGTGCAATCTTTTGCCGTGTGGAAGTATAAGTGAGCCTTGAGCCCATTTCACCCCATGGATGAGGAAAGACATGAGCAGTTTAATCGTGGACCCCAGAGTAGAAGGCGGGCAAGTCAGAAGCCTTTCCAGGCCTCTGCTCTCGGGCCCTGTTCAGTAATTGTCTGATGGTTATGAGGACCCTTGTTTGAATGTAGTGACAGCTAGCGTGAGTTTACTGTGGTGTCAGGTACAGCTTGACATGAGTTTTTGCATTCAATCATCTAAACAGCCTTCCTAGTTGGATGCAATTAATGTTCTCATTTCATTTTATTTACTTCTTATTTTTATTTATTATAGTCTTAAAGGTTTTAATGTATTTCACTTAATCCACCGTCTTCACCAGACCTTGATGTCCTTGTCTTGTTGCCGAGGAAACAAGCTTAGGTGATTGAGTGACTTGCCCAAGGTCTTACTGCTGGTCACTGGCCCGTCACTAAGAACTGGAACAGCTTGGCCACCTCCGTGTAACCAGGAAACCAGGGGTTGGGTGGGGACTAGACTAAAGTTTGCATTTAGTCGTGAAAACAACACTGATTGCACCCTGTGGCTCTGTTTCCTTTGTGGGATCTCCGCTACAGTCCCGGCCGCTCACGTCGTTTCAGTTAATATCCATTTCGATGACTTCCTTAATATCTGCGGGTCATGTGTCTTCAGTTTCAGACCAGTACGTCCACCTGTCATCACCACTCGCATGTCTCACAGATGCCTCAACGGTGTCTAGCACGAGACTCCTCCGATCCCGCTTTCCTTGTTCGCCTTGTCAGTAAACCCCACCATCCGGTCAGCGCCCAGCAGAAGCTAAGGTGGTTCTTATTGTGGAGGGGTGTGGGAGGGAGGTTGTATATGATCAACGGTGCCCACCGTGGTCCCTCCACTCAGAACACCGTTGGGATGGTGCTATTGGCCTCGGCAATTGTAGAAGGAGCCGTCTGCCTTACCCGCCTCGGGGTTGTCCTCCCTGCCTCCCTCTTCCTCAGCCACCAGACCCACTCAGTTTCCAGCTGGCCTGGTTCTCTCAGCTCCGTCCATCTCAGCCACTACCCCTGACCAGCCCCTGTCCTCTGTGCCAACATCACCACAGCTTCCTGGCTGCCCTCGGTCTTCCTGAGGGACAGAAGCCCACAGCATCATCAGAGCAGTCCCTCTGAAGTGCCACCTTGGTCGTGTCACTCCTGCTGGGTTTGCGCCAGTGCCGCTCTGCCTTCAGGATGAAATCAGAGCAGAGCTCTTGGTTTAAGCCCCGTGGTGCGCTCTGTCCCAGCTGATAGGCCGCCGCTCACACTGCTCACGTCTTCCCTGTTCTGTTTTCTCTGCATCTTTATTTTATTGACTCCAAACTAGGCGACGTGTCTCTCCTAAATGGACTCGTGCAACGTGGTGCTACGTGACTGGTTTCCAGGTGCACCCGTGTTGTGGCACGTGTCTTGCTTTGCTGCTTTTTCGCCAGATAATATTTCCATTGTGTGGATAATACCACATTTTTATTTATTCATCAGTAATGGACATTTGAGTTGTTTCTGCTGCTCTGGCTGTCATGAGTGTTGCTGTGAAAGTTTTGTACAGGTCTGTGTGTGGCGTGTTTTCATTTTAGTGTGCTAGGTCAAGGTACCTGACTTCTGAGGATGGCCAGACTGCTTTCCAAGGCAGCGGTGCCATTTCACGTTCCCACGTCACCTCAGGAAGCAGGTTTTCCACATCTTCACCAACAGTTGTCTTTTCATCATAGCCATTCTAGTGGGTGTGACACATGTGGTGGCTTTGATTCGTATTTCCCTGATGGCTAACAGTGAGCTGCTTTTCACATGCTTACTGGGCATTTGTATACATGTTAATTTTTTTTAGTGTTAATAGTTCTAAGGTAAAATTGTAATCTATTTCTCCCCAGATGCTGGAAACAAAAGCAAAAAAAATATCAACATCAGAAAACAGAAAAAGAAGTGCTGTTCAAGAAGAAAATGAAAGATTATTGAATATACTTTTGGAAAAAATACAGGGAATACCAGAAAAAATGGAGAAGACCTCAGAGCTGCTGGTTTCAGCAGAGTGTGGCACATGCATGTCACCGGCCACCCAGGGCGCAGGTTTACTGTCCCCTGTGCCCACTGCGGCTGACACGCTCCAGGAGCAGTGCGGGGACGAAGGGCCAGACGACGCTGGGCCCGTGGTGCTCCCCGCAGACCCCGGTATGTGGCCCCGGGCTTTGACTGTCAAACAGCGGGACATGCTGGTCGAAAACAACCCACCTCAAGTAAGAAATTTTAACTTCCCAAAAGACAACACAGGGAGGAAGTTTTCAGAAACTTACTATACCCGAATTCTTCCAAATGGTGAGAAAACCACTCGATTCTGGTTACTTTATTCGACCTCCAGAGATTCTGTGTTTTGCCTGTACTGCAAACTCTTCGGGGAAGGAAAGAACCAGCTGCGGAATGAGAACGGATGCAGGGACTGGCAGCACCTGTCCCACATCCTCAGTAAGCACGAGGAAAGCGAGATTCACGTCAGCAATAGTGTCAAGTATTCAAAACTGAAATCCGATTTGAAGAAAAACAGAAATGGTTGACGCTACAGGACACAGATGACGGGACAGTGGGAAACGGGGAGTCATGCTGCTGTCTTGTACCTGCCCAGGGCCTGACGCTCACCCTAGGCCTGTCCCACACACTCATGCCATCTGCGTCCTGGGCCCCATGCAGACACTCTCAGCAGTTTGTTGGTGGTAAATATCGTCACAAATAACTCAGAGTGTTTCTGCTCCAGATTCTCAAGCCAGCTGGATTCCAGAGTGATTAGTGCAGGCTTCAATGAAGGCAGTTCATTGTTCATTTTTTCAGTTTGTCAGTTCATGTTTTTTAAATAGGCATTTGATAGGTTTGGTTAATTTTCTGTTTTGATTACGTTGAAAGAGGGAGAGAAAGGCTTGAATTTATTGGAACCAGTTTGAACAAGATACCTAACGTGCATAGGCGTTGTCATCATGATATTGGGGAAAAATGTTCAGAAATGGTCTAAGAACAAAATGCGATAGAGAACTGCGGCTTTTTGCTATAAAACCAAATACTTGATTCTTTTTTTGGGGGCAAAACATCTTTTTATTATTTGAGCAAACAGCATCATTTGTTATATTGGGTTTTTAAGGTGGTTTATTTTCATTTCATTTAATTTAACTGGTAAACGGTTTAGCTTTTATTATGTGAGAACTATAAGCATAAAGTATATACCTATTTTTATGTTGGTACAAATATAAGAAATATGAAAATAAAATATATTAAGTTTTCTGTAGGTATTGTGGCACTTTTTTTCCTCTGAAGGAGACTGCATGCTTAAAATTTGAGAAACACGAAAATTAAAGATCTCATTGGTGCAGAGGGTCAGTTGGTGTTCCAGGCATTAAGTGTTTGGTAATTCTCCCTTCATTTCCGGTTTCTGATGCCGATTTCATCATACATTAACTTCTCATGGGTTCTTGGCCTTGTCTCAAGGCTTTTCCTGTGAGAGAAAACGGCATGTGAACTGTGACTGGCATGGAACAGGCCACATCTGGGTGGGCTATCGCAGGCTTGCCTGCAGCTGTCAGGGAGGCCTGTGCAGGAAATTGGTACACCCAGGGAGATGGTCTTTGTGAGTTCACAACCATTTGTTTTTGACAGTGACCGTTTCAGTCTTTCAGACTTGGATCTGAATGAGCCTGGGATAGTTCCAAAAGCCCAGTTTATTCCAGAGGCCTAAGAGGTTATGCTTGAGAACATGACAGGTAGTTCCAAGGTTCCTTCGCAAGTAAATGACGTGCCCGTTACTTCATTCACGCATACCAGTGAGTCAAATGGCAGACTGTTTGCATGATGTTACTAGACTGTTGAGTGTCTGAGCAAACTAACAAAATCAACCAGCAGCTACTTAAGAGAGTCTGGTGAGAACATCAAATTTTATCAAGAAAACAAAATTAGATCCTCACCTTAAAATTTTCTTGTTTCTTCAACATACTGCACATTTACAAGTTACATCAGGAATGAAAGCCTGGTTTAACATTTGGAATCTTGATAATAGTTTACCACAAAAACAGTAAAAGGGGAAAATTACAAACCCTCATATTTAAAAAAGTATTCAATAAAACTCAACCATTCATAACAGCAAACTAAGAGGGAAACTTAAGAAAAGAATCTTATAAAAAACCTATAATTCAGATTATAAATAATAGTAAAATAACTGTTCTCTCTCAGTTAAGGAACAAGACAAAGTTGTTTACTGTTCTCATTTTTATTCAATATTGCTTGAGGTCCTAGTTAGTGCAATAGGGCAAGATAAAAGTTATGATTAGAAAGAATAAAACTCATTTGTACTTAACATGTCTGTATATGACATGGCTACATATTTTAGAAAAACCAAAATACTTGATAGCTAGCTATTAGAATTAATAAGGGAAGTTAATGGGGAAGTTCCCTGCCAAGGACAACATATTTAAAAATTTGATTTTTTATATATTAGTAGTAAGTAGAAAATGCAGCTAAATGCTGTTTACAGTAGCATCAAAAAATCAAATACATAGGAATAATCTAGTGAAAGATGAATAATCACAGCAGCCTATAAAACATTAAAGCCTGAATAACCATTTTTCTACATTGGAAGACGTAGAGATGTTCTGATATCGATCTAGATTCAGCACAGTCCCAGTCAAAAGCTCATCTTGGTTTTTTTGGTGTGTTTGGTGGAAATTGATAAACCGATTGTAAAGTTTATAGGAAATGTAAAGTCTTAGGGTAATATCCAAAATATTCATGAGACAATACATTTGAAGCCCCACCCCCACCATATCAGAATGTATAAAACTATGTATGGTTAGGTCTGATGACTTTGCAGGGTCAGGCAGATAGGTCCATTAAGTAGAGTAGATTGGAGAGCCCAGAAACGAAGCTGCTCGTGTGTAAACCTGGTTTACCTCAAAGGCACTACGGTTCAGTGGGGAGGGGGTCTTATCACTAAATGGTGCAAGGTAAATTGGCTATCCATAGGAAAAAATGAGCCTTGACCCCTGTCTCTAACCATGCACGAATATGTATTCGAGATTGACCATAGACTTGAATGTGAGAAATATAACAATAAAACTTGTGTAAGAAAATATAAGTATTCTCATGACCTTGGGAGAGGCGAGAATTTCTTAAGCAACCATAAAAATTAAAAATAGATTGGCAAATTTGCCTCCATTAAAACCAAGAAGTGAGATGGCAGCTGCAGTGGCAGCACAGTGTTTGGATTTTCCCTATCACCATTAAAAACAAAGCAAATAACAACACCAAAACCCCATGAAAACATTTTTTCTAATAGTAAGTGACAAGGGGTCTTCACAAATTCCAAAGTACAAGTGGACGAGGACGAATTCCGAGCACGTTCAGCCCTCTGGGGGAAAGCAAGTCATATGGCATGGTGGATCTGAGACTAGAAGAACCCCTGGAGCCCACAGATACTGAACTGACAGGTACAGCAGGCCAGTCCGGGCACACCTGGACTGGAGGGTCTTTCCTAATTCCATGACAGGAGTGCAAGGGACCCAGCGTAGGGACCTCAGCTCCTGAAACTGAACAGTTGGGGTACTCTTCAAGAATGAGGTCCCTTAAAAAAAATTAGGTCCCACACAGAGAAATCAGAGTTAAGCAACAGAGGACCAAGCAGAGAGAGAGCTAGGGGAACGTGTAATTGGGGACAGCCAGGCTATCTTGGAAAGCAGGTTAACAGTTTGTGACACCACACAAAAGCAGCAGATGAAAGAGCCGGCGAATTCATTTCTCTCTGGCACGCTGAAGCCCCACCGTGTGTCCGTGACGCGGTGGTCCTGGGCAGAACTGCCTCGCTTGGTAGGCCCTGCACAGCTCTCTCCGAAAAAACTGCCATCGTCTCTCGGCAGACCCCGGCCCTCGTCAGGGACTACGGTCCGCGGGAGTCGGCAGTGAGCGTACTGCTTCCCTAAGCACGCCCGCTTCACGGATTTGGAGTGTCTCCTCGGGACACATCACACAGCACCGTGAAGACACGTGTCCTGACGGGTCGCAGCTACTCGGGAAGCACCTCGCTGTGTGTGCAATGGGCAAAGTCTTCATTTTCTCGCGGTCGCCGAAAATGGAGCTGAAAATAGGTAAGAACGTGGCTGTCGCCCCAATCACCGCGTGGTCACGCTGCCGCACGCACCGCCCGGCGTCTCCGCAAGGGCCCCCGAGAGGCCGCCCTCTCGGGGAGGCGCGGGGCGGGGGGAGGGGCCGAGCTGGGAGACCGCACGTCCCCGACGCCGGCGGAAGCCCGGCTCGTGCGCGTGCGCAGCGGCCGGCGCGCGCGCAGGGGGCGGGGCCTGCGGCCGGCGTCTCTTCCGGCTGCGGCCGGAGGCAGCGCCATTTTGAACGTGGAGCGGCGGCGGGCGCGAGTCGGGGAGGGCAGGGCCGGCGGCGCGACGACGTCTCCGCGTCTCGGGCTGTCTCCCGGCCGTTCTGGGGTGCCCAGGGCGACGCGGCGGCACAGACACAGCTAGCTAGCTGCAGGCTTGGCCGCGGGCCGCGAGGCGCCGCCCCGAGATGATGCTGAGAGGAAACCTGAAACAAGTCCGCATTGAGAAGAACCCGGCCCGCCTGCGTGCGCTCGAGTCGGCGGCGGGCGACGGCGAGCCGGCGGGCGCCATGGCGCTGGCGCTGGCCGGGGAGCCGGCGCCGCCCGCGCCGCCCGCGCCGGCCGACGAGCGGCCGGACGAGGAGGCGGGCTTCACCATCGACATCAAGAGCTTCCTCAAGCCGGGCGAGAAGACGTACACGCAGCGCTGCCGCCTCTTCGTGGGCAACCTGCCCACCGACATCACGGAGGAGGACTTCAAGAGGCTGTTCGAGCGCTACGGCGAGCCCAGCGAGGTCTTCATCAATCGCGACCGCGGCTTCGGCTTCATCCGCCTGGTGAGTGCGGCGGCGGCGGCGGGCCCGGGGCGCGGGGGGCGGGTCGCTGGTCCCTGGGACTCGCGCCGCGCGCGGTCACTCCGCCGGCCCCGTGGCCTCCGCCCGGCCTGCGTGCGCGGAACCGCGCGCCCCGCGTTCCTCCCCGCGCCTCCCGCCTCGGCGCAGCCCGCCGCGGGTCGGCGACGCGGCGGCTTTGTCGCGGGGCCGCTGTCATGTGTCCCTCCTCCCCGTCCCTCTACTCCCCCCCACCCCCGCGTTCGGGAGCTTTCCCGGGGTTGGAATTGTGTACCGTTTCGCTCGCGCGTTTTAACACTTAGACTGTGCAGTTTCTTCTCTCGTGATCGGAGTCGTAAAAGGCTGCCCGGTAGCCCGCACAGATTTTGCCTCCTCTCTCTAATAAAGTCCAAAAGAATTTGAGCGGTGAGGCCTTAGGTTTCCAGCACGAAGCGTCCCCACTCTCTCTGGTCTTCCTGGGAATGCCATCAGCGTCGGGTATACAGTGTTGTTGTAGTTCATGTTGAGATGCCGGGTGTTGTCCCAGTAAAATACCTTGGGAGGCGTTGTTAAATAAGTGAGTTTTACACAAATAACGTGTGCTGTCTACTTTGATCCTCAAATTTTACCTGGAAACTGTTGGAACTTTAGCTTTCGAATTCGGGACAAGGCAGAGTCTTAATATGTAGAGGAAATTGTCGTTGAATGACAATGTGGTTTATGGAGAGCATTGGAGCATCTAAATGACTTCCAGAAGACATTAATAATGAGATTTGGAAATTTTCTTAAAATCCAAGTTCAGTGATCAGCGCATTTTGAACATGAAATTATAAATGCACTTAGTTATTTTTTGGACATTAGAGAAAATGTTTGTCGCTTGGTAAAATTGTTTTTAATATCAATCCAGAAATTTTTTTGAAAGGAAGTTAGGTTTCTGCAGTAAAGTATTGTTGACAATTTTTAGTAAGCTTTCCAAAAGGATGATGGTATTTAACAATTTTGTAATCTTTAGCCTTTGGCATCTTCTTGCTCTGTTCTCAAGTTGATGTCTGGAAGGAGAAAGGTGGGGCTGCATTGCCCTCTTGTTTTAGAAGCCTTGCACTTAAAAATAAGCGAGTAAACAAACATTTTATTGATATGGAAGAATCTTTTTATCCTTAAAACCACTAATAATCCTCCTTTAGTGTACCAGTACAGTGCAGTAGAACTTTCTGCAGGGATGGAAATGCTGTGGATCCGTGCTGTCCATTAGACACGAGCCATGTGTGACGACTGCTCAGTGCTTGAAATCTGGCTGTTGCTGCTGAGGCGTCGAATTTTAATTCTTGTTTATTCTTCATTTAAATAGCCACATGTGGCTAGTGGTTGCTGTATAGGATAGCACAGCTCATGCTCTTTAAAAACTCAGATTATGAAATGAGGTGAGACAAGCTGCTGCTGTTTTGCTCCTCTGGGGTATGCTCCTCCAAACCAAACCTTATCATCCTAAACCTTTGTGTAAAAATGTTAAAAATTTGTCATTTGGGAATTAGAATATAGTTAACAAAATTTGACTTTATGGGTAGCTTTACGTTTACGGTTTAATTTGAACTCTATGATTAACAGGCAAATATAAAAGCTTTAGATGTTTCAGAGCTGTTATGTATTTTTTTGTAAGGAAAATTTCATAGTGTATACCTGATCTGAACGTAATGGTATATTGATTGGAGTGTGTGGTGGTGGTGTAAGGGCTCTAAAATAGCAGTGTAGTTTTGTCCGATTTATGTTTTAGAGGTACTTTTTACCCCTTGAATAATTAATCTTCAAAATACAAAAATTTTTTTTAGACCGGTGGTTGTAGTTTCCCAGTTAATTAATGAAGTGAGACCTTTTTTAGATGGTACAGGGTCAACACTACTAATATATCAAGGATGGGGAAAATAGGTCGCACTTCATTGTAAGGTTCTAATCCATATTGTAAGCCCATGATACATTAGGGATGAAATAGACTGTGAGTGTGTTTTGGACACATTTTGTGGAATTTTAGATCCAAAAGCTGCTTTTTAGATTTAAACTGGTTCACAATTTAGATGGGATAAATTGACCTTAAAGTTGTAGTGCATTTTAAATCTAGTTTAATGTAGTGAGAACTGGTATTAGTTTCACTTGAACTCCTTTTCCACTTTTATCTACCCTCCACCCCTCATCTCTTAGCCTTAGTAAATCAGATATCGGGAGCAATGATGCACAGAAGTATGGCTTCTATCCAACAGCTTCAGAATCTTCCTAGTGTAAGCAGAGGGCCGCTTGAGTTATCCCCCCCCCCATTGATGCTAGCAGTGCTGACTCTGTAACATAGCAAAACTCGTTTCACCTCATCAATGAGTTAAACTGAATTTGCTAGAAATGCAAATTCTAGGGCCCCTGTCTATGTCTACAGAATCAAAAATTGGGGGGTTGGGACTCAGCAATCTTATATTTTAACCAGTCTTCAATGTTGCTCTGATGCTTGCTAAAGTTGGAGAGCCATTCTAGTAAAATAATTAGAAATCACCTGAACTTACTTTTATTCAATCATTGGAAACTAAATCCCCTCCGATTATGTTTTTTATTTTCAATGGTGAAATAATGTATGCTTCTTACAGAGTGATCAAATACTTGAGAAAACATTACAAAATGTTCTTAGCGGGCTTGTCTAGAATATGATTTCAACTCATCTTTTATTTCAGGGAAGTTCTCTCAATTATAATTTTGCACTAGAGAAAGATCTTGTCTCCTTATGTACTTTTAGTAAACACAATCACTGTTAGCTTTGTATGTTTTCAGTAGAAATCAAATCAAGCATGACACATTGTGATTTGAGTTTTTCATTTAATTCATCTTTGACATCTTTTATGTCATTAGATTTTTTAAATGACCATATTGTATTTCAGTGTGACTGTACTGAAGGTTATTTAATCAGCTTTCTTTTGATTGACTTGAAGGCACAATTCCATTTTGCATTAGTGGATTTTCTTATTAACTTAGTACTTCTGCAGTGAGGAATTTTAAGCACTAGTAAACAGTGAAAGAAAAGATAAGGTGCTTTGGAAAGGGTCAGTGAAAATTGTTAGACCCTAGTTTAAGCAGTCTCTGCCTTGGGGTAGTCACTTAGTTTCTTGTTACTTTTATTTTTTGTATTTCTTTTAGTTAAGAACCTATAGTTTTACTTTTTATGCAGAGTGACACAGGAACACCAGCTGAAATTTATGGTGTATTGGTGGAGATTGTGAATTCTTTATAGATTCAGATCCACATTTGCAGTGTGATCTTGGGCAAGTTACTTCAACCTTTCTAGGCTTGTTTTCACATATGTGAAATGAGGATAGTAATGAGAGAGAATGGGAGAGAAAATGAATAATGAATGGCTGTCATATAGTGACTATTTGGTAAAAGTTATTATTGTTCTGAGGCATGAAGTAAAGAAATCTTTGGTTTTATATCAAGTTTACAGATACTTCAGTACACATTTAGAGTAGTGGTTCTGGAATGGAGTAGTTTTGTTTCCCAGGGGACATTTGACAATGTCTGGAGACAATGTCCAGAGACATTGTCAAACTGGGGCGGTGGTTCCACTGGCATAAACAACCCACAAAGCATAGGACAGCAACCCCAGAACAAGAATTATCTTGCCCATGTCAGTGGTGGCGAGATTGAAAACTCTGATGTAGAACCATTTAAAATCATGACAATATAAACTTGGAAAAAAGATCATGCATTGAAAATTCCCGGCAGCATAAACATTTTCCTTGGGCCAAAAAGTAATAAAAATGGAATTTGTTGCCAACAGTAAAGAATTACGTGATTTAACATAAAAACAGATTTCTTGCTCTCTATGAAAAAACACCAATATGTGACATGTGAATGTATCTTCTTGGATCTGACTAGGAGATTTCCTCTGGACATGGTACAGTTTTACCAGGCTCTGTCTCCCCCTGCGCCCAAACATTTTATTATGAAAAACTTGAGACATGCACATGAACATACATACACCAACCACCTAGATTCTACAGTTAAATTTTGTTGTATATGTTTTTTTCACATAACTTCATCTCGATCAGTTTAGAACTCAAACACTCCATCATGCTTATCATTAGAGTCCAATATTATTTTTAAAGGTATTTGAAATCTACATACAGTGAAATGCACATCTTCTAAGTATGATTTGGTGATTTTAGACAATTACATCCATCTGTTTAACTCAAACTCTTATAAAGATAGAGAACATTATTATTATCCCAAGAAATTTTCTCATTTCTCTTCCCATTTCCAATTATACCTGACAGAATTTTAATTCAAGACTTCATTCCTAAGACTGCCTCTCAGAGTATTGGATTATATGAAGTATTAGCTACCTTTTCTTTGTTATATGTTCATTAAATGTTTGCTGGTACCACTACTACTGTTAAGAGTGAAAAACAAATTGGCATTTTGAATATCTATAAAAAGGTTAGATTCATTTGTCTTTGTAATATTAGTTCTCAGGTAGATTTTTTGCATAAGACCAGTGATTTAAAGCTGTTGTGAGCATTTTAGGGATTGAATAAAGAGCTATTTATGATCTTAAGACTTTTTCATAAAGCAGTATATTTCTACTCTCCTTAAAAGTGCATATAAAACCTCTTTCAGTTCTCCCTGGAGAGTTCTCATGACACAGAAAAAGAACATACCTATATTATTAAGTTTTCCAGTTTATTGTTTTAGATGCCTATATTCTGTACCAGCTTTGAATTCTTCAAGAAGGAACATCTCGTGGTTTTAGCAATGAATGTATATTTTAGTTTGCAGTAAGTGCATGAGCACATGCTTTTCTATTCAATAGAAAGAACTCTTATAACCCATCAGTATGTGTGTTTGCTTCTCTTAGTATAATGGCGAGAAATGTGTAGCCCATGGAAGTGTTTCTGGAGAAGTGATTAACAACACCTGAGAGTAGTTTTCATGGCTATTAAAGAAAAATGGAAATAAAAAGGAAAAGGGATTTGACATTGGAGAGGTGGGGTAGTAAGATATGAATATCAAAAACTTGGATTGCATAGGGAATTTTATTTTCAAAATAGTTAGTAGTAACTGGTACTTGGTATTGAAAGTAATGACATATTTCTTTTAATATATGTAGGAGATTTAAAAAAGATATTGCTTGGAATATTTAACAGCTTGTTATGAGCAGATAATCTTTAAGTGATGGCTTTTAAATAGGACATTGGGTTTAGGATTTTATACTTAAAATATTTAAAATTCTTTTTAAATAATAAAATGCATGTAATACCAAAGTCGAAAGATAAAAAACAAAGTGACCTTTCAGTCATTTTTCTAAAGCTACTTAGCTATCCTCCTTAAAAACAAACCACTATTTAAAATTTTTGTGTTACTACCACCTTTATAAAGTGATTTTTTTCCTCTTAAAAAGGAATCCAGAACACTGGCTGAAATTGCAAAAGCAGAGCTGGATGGCACTATTTTGAAGAGCAGACCTCTCCGAATTCGTTTTGCTACACATGGAGCAGCCCTAACTGTCAAAAACCTTTCTCCAGTCGTCTCCAATGAGCTGCTAGAGCAAGCATTTTCCCAGTTTGGTCCAGTAGAGAAAGCTGTTGTAGTTGTGGATGATCGCGGTAGAGCTACAGGAAAAGGTTTTGTAGAATTTGCAGCAAAACCTCCTGCACGAAAGGCTCTGGAAAGATGTGGTGATGGTGCGTTCCTGCTGACAACGTAAGTTTGAAACATCTTGTCATTCTTCTGTGCAGTTGCATATGAATTTCTCTCTGTTCTGGACTTCTGTCTTAAAGAGTTTATACTGTTTTGCTATACAGTAAATAGGTGTTGAGTAAATACTTAGTGTCTATAAATAAGGAATTTTTGTATTCCTTTAGGAATCGGGATCACACTTTCTTCAAACTAAAATGTCTTTATTCGTACTTGAATCTCAGGAGTGTTTTGTATTATGATTTTCATTCAGCTTACTGAACATATATATAAAGCAAAATTTTATGCAGGCATACCTCAGAGATATTGTGGGTTAGGTTCCAGACCACTGCAATAAAATGAATATGGCAATAAAGCATAAAGTTATGTTTACATCTGTCACTGTATAAGTGTGCGTGCAGTAGTGTTATGTTTTTAAACATACCCTAATTTAAAAATACTTAATTATTAAAAAAAATGCAAATGCTGTTTGAAAAATGGTGCCAGGAGACTTGTTTGACATAGGGTGGCCACAAACTTTCAATTTGTAAAAAACGAAATATCTGTGAATTGCAATGAAACAAGGTATGTCTTGTTTTTAAATAATGAGTAACATTTTAATTGTTATTGAGGTATTTACATCCATTACAATGCACCCAGTTTTAAATCAATGAGTTTTAACAAAAGCATGTATGTTCACTTTACCTACCGCCACAGTCAAACTCTAGAATATTTCCATCATTCAACAAAAGCCCCTTTGTGCTCTTTTAGAGTTATTCTCCACTCATTTATATCCCAAACAGCTACTGATCTTTCTGTTACTATAAATTAGTTTTGTCTTTTCTAGTATTTCATATAAATGAAATCATATAGTATGTATTCTTTTGTGTCTGATTCCTTTTGCTTAGCATAATGTTTGAGATTTCATCTTGTTATTGTATTAGTATTTTGTTCCTTTTTATGGCTGTGCGTTGTACTCCTTCATATGGACCTAACCACAGTTTTTTCAGTGATATATATGGGTGGTCGTTTGAGTTGCTTCCACCTGTTGGTTATTGTGAATAAAGCCATGATGAACATTGATGTACAAGGCTTCTTGTGAACATTATGATTTCATGTGGCTTGGGTAATATTAAGGAGTAAATGGTATATATTCAACTTTATAAGAAACTACCAAACTTTTCCAAAATGTTTGTACCATTTTACATTCCCACCGGAATTAATGAGAGTGTTGTAGTTGTTCCGTGTCCTCACCGACACTTGATAATGTCTGTCTTTTAGGTATTTTATAGAGAGTGTAGGTGTTTCTCATTGTGGCTTAAATTTTATTTTCCTAACGACTGGTAATGAGTACCTTTTCATGTGCTTTTTGGCTATTTTTATATCCTTTGTGAGGTATGAAAGTTTTTGCCTGTACATACAGGTTATATATTTATGCTATTCTGAAATTACAAGAAGTAGAAAAACAAGGGGAAAAAGGAAAATGAAAAAACTTTACCTTGGGTGACAGTGATGTGTTCACATTGTTAGACACTGAGGTACACCTGGACCACTATGTGGGAATGATAGGCGCTCACTACTTAAATTCTCTCGCTAGCTCGCTCTTGTCTTGTCTTGTCTTGTCTTGTCTTGTCTTGTCTTGTCTTGTCTTGTCTTGTCTTGTCTTGTCTTCTCTTCTCTTCTCTTCTCTTCTCTTCTCTTCTCTTCTCTTCTCTTCTCAAGATTATTGCAGGTTAAGTTAAATGAAAATATAGTGGTCAAATTTTACTGTTTTCTAACTGATGCTTTAAAAACAATGTTGGAGTTGCTTCAATAGAAGTAGAAAATTATGTCCATTTCAATTGCAGTTAGAAAAATTTTTCCCTTTAATACAACCTTTTAATGTTAATATAAATGGAATTTGTATTCACTAATTGTTAGCATTTTGCCACATTTTTCCTCATTATGTACACACAGATTTTCATGAATTCATTTGAGACTCAGCTACAGATATCATACTTTACCCCAGAATATAGTACTTGGCATGTGTCTGCTGCGATTATTCTCTCATGAAGCCACACTATGTTTGTCACACTAAGGGAATTTAACGTTTATTCAATATTGTTATATACAGTCCATATTTAAATTTCTCCCTTTGCCTAGTAATATCCTTTATCTTATTTATTCAATCTAGTAGTCAGGTGAAACATTGAGTTCAGTCGTCTATAATTTCCGTTTATCTGTTATAGTTCTCCAAATGACAGAAGTATCATTGGCATTGGCACGGTATTTTTGAAGAGTCCAGGACAGTTTTTTTCAGAATGTGCTTCCATTTGAATTTGTTTCCTCTTGAGCTTTTGAGGACTTACACTGTTGAGCTCTTATATTAGTTCTGTAGGAGAGATTTTAGAAGACATTTTGGACTTTCTCCTATACATCTACCTATTTTGTTACCCTTGGGATTTATTTATTTACTTATTTATTTATGATAAACTTAAGAATTTATTAGTAAGCATTCTTTTTACAAAGTGTTTCTTATTGGTATGTTGTGAATTTTTCCACATATCACTAGAAGTGCTCCATAGTATTTCTTTGTAACAGCTCCTTGGACATTAGACATGCCATTTTTAGACATTAGGTAGTTTCCCTTTTATGCTCATAACTGATTTTGTGACAAACATCATGGTGCATAAATGTTTGGCCACTTTGTTTCCTGGGTATAGCCTTTGTGGGACAAATTTATTTCAGAATTTCCTTGGGAAAAGCTTTAATGGTTTCTTTTTAAACTAACTGAACCTTGGTAACTACACTTACTAGAAAGAGATAGAGGAGGGCAAGGTAAATTGTAAAGCCTTTAACTTAGAAGAAAACTCTTTGACTTGTATTCTGTGAGGAGTAATCTCTTTTCTGGTAAAACTGTAGATGTGGCTCACATCCTTGTTATGTGTAACATTACTCTATTTGCTAATTATTTGTCTTTTTCACTTTTGTTCTTTTTGAGAGAGAAAGAATTTATTACTTCCTATGCCAGTTCTCTTGCAACTCTTGTATTTCTGTGCTTGTTTTATAACTCCTGGTGCTAATGGAAATGGGTCATTTTGTTTCTGGAAGGGATGTAGGCACTGTGTATAAAAACTGTAAGATTCTTAGACTCACTGAAATAATAGATAGGTGTATTTTAGGTAAATATTTTGACTCAAAAGTTTGGTGTATCACTTTATACCTGATTTATCACTTTATTTCTAATAACAAAATACTGGGCAAATCTAAATTTCTTAATAGAGAATCAGTCAAGTAGATTATGTTTACAGTGGATTAGTATGTGGTAATTTTGGTAAGACTATATTATGACAATGAAAAATGCAATTCTCATGAAAAGAATTTTTTAAGGTAGTTATATCATAGAGACTAGTAGTCTTCAATGGCGAAGGGGAATGGGGAGTTGATGACTAATGGGTTTGGGGTTTCTTTTTGAGATTATGAAAATGTTCTGGGGTTAGATTGTGGTGCTGGTTGCACATAACCAAAACCACTGAACTGTACACTTTGAAAGGGTAAATTTTATGGCATGTGAGTTATGTTTCATAAAAGCAAAAACTACGAAATCAGTTGTTTGTGGCAGAGCATTCAGCTATGCACATATGTTAACAACTGCTCTAAAACTGTTTTCTTCTATAAGTAAAACATCAATTTACAAATTTATGTCAAACTGATTAGAAAAATAACGAAATAAAAATGTGACTGAATCAGTAGAAATTGGATTATAGTATGCTTACCAGGTATATTTCGGTGGTCTCCAAGACAACCTCTAGGTTTGGTGCCTACCTGAAGGACTCAGGCCTCCACATTTACTCTTATGACTAAGATTTATTACAGTAAAAGATTCAGCAAAGGAAAAGTGCACGTGGATTGAAGTCTGGAGGAAACGAGGTGTGAGCTTCCAAGAGTCCTTTCCCTGTTGCGTTCTCAGGGCCTCATGGCGAGCTCAACACACTTCAGCAGCTAGTGAAACAGAATGAAGGGTTAAATACTAGAGAAATACAGCTGACCCCAGGAGTGTAGGGTTGGAGGCTGGAGTGTCACTTTCATAAATTCCCTTATATCCAGCAAAAAACAAAATTTCAGACTCCCAAAAGGAAACAAACTCAAAAGGTTTATGTTCAACATTAACCGGACTGTATAATTCTGGCACAGAACACCAGCCTTATCAATTAAGGTGAGAGAATAGAAGTTTCAGGCTTGCTTTGTTAACCCTTTTCTGCGTACAGGGGATCGTTCCATTGATAATTTTTTATACTTTTTCTATTCTGTATCCACACTTTAAAGGGATTACTTTTTCCAGCATTACATTTGCTTCATCACATACATTTGCAATAGTTTAGGTTTAGAAAAAATATTTCTTTAATAAAAACAATGTAATATTTCTTTTGATTATATGTTGGAAACAATAGATTTCTAGACAGACCTGCTGGTGGTGAAGTACTCATTGCAATTGGGCTCAATTTTAGTTTTTTACTCTCTTTTGAGCACTCTTAATTATTAGTAAGAATTGATCATTTTTTATTTCTTAGCAGTCTTCAAAAAGGGAAAAAAACTAAAAAGAATAAACTTAACTTTTTTCTTAAAATTACCATATGGACCCATTGGGTCATTTTATAAGTCTTAAGATAACACTATCAGGTTCTGGTGATATTATTTTTCTTATATCATACAACTTCTTATTTTATCCTAGAATAATTTTATTTTCTACGGTTCTCAACTATGTTAAAAAAAAGACATGAATAAACCCCACAAAATAGTGTATGTCTGCAAGGATAATTTAGCAGTGAAACACATTGTTATTACACGCTCCTTCATTTTTCTTAATTGTATACATAAAATGTTGCATCTTTTTAAGTTACCCTGATTTTAGTACTGTATATTCTAACTTGTTCTCACAGTTCTAAAGATAAGTTTGGACAAGTGAGGAAAGATCAGTCACAGATATGTCTGTCATATTATTTATCATAGGAAAGAACGTGGAAACCAATGGCATGGGTATAGAATTGTTCCATTTTATACTGTGTGATACAGGATGTCTGAAGAAAGCACATATAGGTGATTAACTCTACGTAAAATTATGTGTATCTAGCAGAAAGGAAAATCTGAAGAGATGTTCATAAAACATGATTGGGGGTCCTTTTAAAATAATGGGATTTAACGGAACTTTTATAAAACCTAATTATATTTAAATTTTTCTACAGTGGAACATTTTTTAAAAAGTAAATTTAGTAATTATAAATAGAATTATACCTATAAATAAGTTAATTAGGTTTTAGAAAACTCTCATTATCACCTAAAGGTGAAAGTGAAATGAACAAGAGGTATGATAATGGACAAAGGGAGCTTCTACAAGGAGTGGTACATATGGTGAGACCATCACTGTCATGTTGTAGCCTGTATCTCAGTAGACAAAAGGTAAGACAGTCACTGAGGACACCCCTTTATGTCACACCTGATCTTTTTGTGTTGTGTAATGTGGTGAATATGTCTGTGACTGATCTTTGCTCACTTACTCATATATCTCTTTAGAAATGAAGTTGTAGGGACAAGGCATAAATGTGTAACATTTGTATTTTTTGTTCAGGTTCTCTTCCAGAGGGCTATACCACTCCCTCTCCACCCCCACCCCTTCCTGATATATAAGAATGTCTAGGGGGCCATACAGGTTAAAAATTGAAATTTTGTAATTAATGTCACTTGACATTATATGATAATATAGTAGAGGTGTCATTATGTCCTCTGATTTTGTTCACCACTTCCTTGACTTCATCAAATTAATCTTGTCAATGCTAAATAATTGTCATGTTCTGAGTGACAAATGATCTACTTAGTACATTTTTCTTTTCTAATTCTTCTCTTGGGTGGTTGTGGCCTTGTGGTGTTGTATTTTCTGTCCTTGTTGGTCTCTGCTCAGTGTTGTTCTTACTTGGCCCTATTACTGTTCTCATGTTGTGGTCCTGCCATGGGTTCCAGTGGGTGAGGGGTCCATATAGTACATCTTCATGTTGTCCCTGGACCCCTTTGGTCCTCTTTGAAGTACTTTATCCTCCCATGGGTTGTGCAGGCTCAGAAATTTTAAACTACTTTCTCATACCTCATTGGATTGCATGTACTCTTTGAGGCTGTATTTACTCATTCTTCATTGTTTCTATTCTTACATGTTGTGTATGTGGTCTCACCCTGGAAATTGAGGCCTTAAGTCCCTTTTCTTTTCGGTTCCCACTCAGTTTATATGAGGTTTCTATAATCTTACTGTCTCCATCAACCCCATGGTATTTGACTCCAGTAGCCCAGGAGTTTTTTTAAAATAATTATATCTTTTCCTGTAATTTATGATTTAAAATCTTTGATAATTTCTGGATCTTTACTTAAAGGGGAATGAATACTTGTGGAGTCCAGAAAGCCCCTTCACTTCTCTAGCTTTTCTGTTAGGAACTCAAATGTTAAAAGTGACTTGTTTCTCTCTGAAGCATCTCTGTTTTCAGAAGGCATTATAGATTTTACTGTTGTCTGCATGATGAGATACTGGTAGCAAGGAAAAATTTAATATCAGTGTATCATCCTCTCCACTTATTCTCTCTTTCTTTCCCTCATTCAGCTTTCCCTTTCTCCTATTTTAGGAAAATAGTAAGAAGGAGGGTTCCCAAGTCATATCTAAATCTTCCAGTCTTCTAACTCTTTCTTCTCCTTCCCTTTTGCCTGGCTGATTCCTTTTAGGTCTCCTTTTAGAGTTTCACAGTCCATCGCCTTAACCACTCGGCCACCTTGTCACCTCCTTTTAGGTTTTAGAAAGACTTCTGAACAAACTGATGAGATGAAGAAAGGCTGGGGGGATGGGAGGTGTGGGACAATGGGATATGACACTACATGCATAAAACAAGAGTTAGGTTCACGTTCTCCATTGTACTTTGTAAAAGTTAACTGCAGTGGTACTTAGGTTCGTAATTGTTGGTTTGCTCTTCTGTCACCTTGAGTAGATTCTGCGCTCTGAAAACTAGCATCCATCCTTGTCTGACTTAAATGGCTACCTGTGTCTGGCTCAGCAAATGACGGTTAACTGATTTTATGAGTGTGGTAACTTTTGAGCATTTTTCTTGAGAGACATTTTTTAAGTGTATAACTTGGAATTAAAAAAATTCTAGGAGGATGTTAATTCTAGATACTGCGTTTATTTTTATTAATGCTTTTCACCTATCTAGGACCCCACGTCCAGTCATTGTGGAGCCCATGGAACAGTTCGATGATGAAGATGGCTTGCCAGAGAAGCTGATGCAGAAAACTCAACAATATCATAAGTAAGATATTATTAATAAAAATGTTTTAGATAAATGACATTCAGGATATTTATTACATTTCTTTTCAGGTTCGTTGGATTGTAAAGTGTTCTGTTCAGTGATATAAACTTTCTTTTGTATGTGGATGAACCATTAATTTGGAGAAGTCTCTGCTTTTATAATTGGGGCAGGAATAGGTGGGTAGAAGGAGACTGTCAGTAATATTTATGCCAGGGAAACAGCGAAATCTAGATAAACATGAAAATATTTCTTTAATCAGTATACTTTAGGTATAAGTTCAAAGAGACTTTTTTAGGAGGTAGAGTGGGGAAGGTCCTAGATAAATAACTTGACACAGGGTAAGAACTCTTTAGAGAGAGAGAGGGAAAAAAAGCCTATTTTAAACATGTTGTATATTCTTTGACCAGTTGCTTTTCACTCAGTATGATATATTTTTATGTAAATTACCTGTGACTACATTGTATATTTTAACTAATAACTTCTTTATTATAATAAATAACATTTGCATCCATGAATTCAATAAATACTGGAATGCCTTAGTGCCGGGTACTATTCTGGGTATTCCTAGTGCTACTTTGAACTGTTTGCCCTCATGATGCTTACATTTCTTGTTGTGGAGACATTCACACACACATTATTAAACGTATATCAAGTAGTGAGAAGTACTATTTAAAAAAAATCACTAAAGTGAGATAGAAAGGCTTAGGTCAAAAGGCAAACATATTTAAAGTTGATTAATACTGCCAAATGGTTCTCCAGAAATATACTAATTTATATTCATTGATACACACACACACACACACACACACACACACACACACACACACACACACACACACACACCCCCACACACACACACACACACGTACGTATGTATGTGTATGTAAGAAGTATTCATCCTGACCAAAAAGTGGATGTTGTTGTGATTTTAAGATTTCATAGCTTGTGTGTTCTAAATGGTATTTTATGCATGTTTTTTAAATTAGCATTCTTTGATTTTAGTGCAGTTGAATTTTTATTGTTCATTCAAATGACAGATTGGTGCCGGCTGTATAACTAGTGCTGGAGATTTCTTGGTGAACAGAATAGACTAGAACTTCATGTTGTGTGGGGTAATAATAAGGTCGGTAAACAATAAGTAAGATGAACAGGGTGACAAGACAGGGAAAAGTGGGTGCTGGGGAGCTGAGGAGTGTGGCTCTTTTATATAGGGTGTTAGCACAGCCTACCTGAGGGTGATGTTTGGTTAACAGCTTGAAGGAATGAGAGAAAATCAGCAGTGGGGTGGGGTAGAGGATGTCATCTCAGTAGAGAGAACCTAAGTAAAGAGGCCCTAAGGAGGGACTCTGGTATGTTCTTGGAGCAGTGAAGAGGCTGGCTCAGCTGGAGCACAGCAAGTAAGTGGGAAATGGTGGGGATGAGGCAGAGTTAGGACGTACTGGGAGGGGTGCAGATTATTAGGCCTTATAGGCTGTTAAGCTGACTTTTGTTTGGTGTTTTATGAGAAAGGAACCAGAGTAGTGACTTAGTCTTAAATTTAACAGGCACTTTCTGGCTCTGTTTGAAGAGTAAATTCTAAAGAGCCAAGGAGGGAAGAATTGGGAGCCTGCTGACGTGGAGTAGTGGTGACGGTGAGAAGTGGTCAGGTTCTGGATGTGGTTTGAAAGTAGACTTCAGATTTTGCTGATGGATATGGACATGTGGGAGACAGAGTTAAAAAGGATGGTTATAAGATTTTTGGCCTAAGTAATCGGAAGTATGGAAGTTTCTAATGACTGATTTGGAGAATCCTGTAGGAGGAACAATTGGGGTGGAGGAAGATCAGAAACCCTGTTTGGACATGTTAAGTTTGAGATGGCTTTTGACCATCGAGGTAGAGATGTCAAGTCAGTGCTTGGAGTATCATCTGATTTTAGGGGAGCTGTCTGGACTAGAGTTACCTCATGGGTTAGGAAACTGTATCAAAGGACTGAACCCTGGAATACTCCAGTACTTAGAGGTTGGGAAGATCAGAAGGGAAATCAGCCCAAACCAAGGGAGAGCGGTCGGTGGAGTAAGGGGGACAGATAGCCAAGTGTGTCCTTAGAGCGAGAGAAGACGTTATTGGAGGGAAGAAGCATCAGTAGGAATCAGTTGTAATCATAACCATTTTAGTCTCATAATGCCATTTTTCAAAAAATGACTGATTTCCTATTATATTGACCCTTTTTTTCTGGTTATTGGTATTGATTACAAATTTGAGATAAGAGTATTCTTTTGGATTCAGGAGTTAGCAACTGGAATTATAAAGGTGTTATAAAAAGTAGAATTTATAGACAGTATTTATTTTTTTATGATTTAGTTATTTCAGCAAACCTTATAATGTTATATTCCTAGTTTTATTACTAAGTAGTCTCAGAATGAAATGTTCACAAAGCATAAGAGCCATAGTTTAAATTCGTTTCTAACTATCAAAATTCAAAGTTTAAGAAGTGTTTTCCCTTTGGAAAAAAATAATTTTAATATTTATTATTATAGTCAAGGTCTGACATAGAAACTACTGACTAAATAAACAACTCTTTCAGAAAAAATAGTGAGTGGTAAATACCCCTGTTCCTTTCCTGTTCTCAGACAGTGCTTCAAAAATAAAGTTCAGGTCTGTTCTGTAGGATCAGACTACGTCGTGGTTAATTTAGATTTCCCTTATATACCTTGGAAAATGCTTGAAGCTGTTTTTTGTTACTATGTCTTTTCCTCTGTTAACAGCCTCCCAGTTATCTCCCAACTTTGTCCCACCCACTCATCTTCCTCTTCCCCACCCCAAAATAAAAGTTAAAATTTATGAAAGCAAGGCATCCATACTTTTATTGGTGAGGTGGAGATTGTGGTTTTATCAGTTTTTAATAGAAGCTATGATAGGCAAAAATAATTGAAGAATATTTTTGAATTCCAGGTACATTCACAGCTCTTTATTTTAAAAAATTTTTGGGTCAATTGCTTGCTTATGTTTTATTCAAGAACTGTGCAGTATGTCAGATATGGCGGTAGGTACTTGTGGTTTAACAGTTAACAGACATTTCATGTCCTTACTGAATTTATAGTCTAGAAAGGGAATCAAGTATTGAACAACTTATAGTAAGTTAGGCCTTAATTTTTCGGCCTACCCAATTAACACAGCACCCAATTACTGCTTTTAGGAAAAGAATTGATTCCATACAGTGAGCTTAGGGCACATTTGATTCATGTTGCAGACTGCCTTATGTAAAATAAAATTGTTGAATACCAGAAAAAGGCTTTACTGGAGGTGATAATTGGCGGAGGAGTATGAGTTACAGCATCCAGTAGCATACGTTCCATTATCAGTTGGGTGTCCTTGGGCAGGTTCTCAAACTCAGGCTTGTTGAAACTCACATCACAGCATTGCCATGAAGCAGTTCATGTAGATTACTTTTTTGAGACAATGCCATGAACTTTGTAAGTGGTCCGTAAACAGTGGTTCTTACTATTTTTACTTGTTGTTTTACCTTTTAAACATACATTTCTGTATGTTTTTAAATGTGAACTTAGGGAAAGAGAACAGCCACCACGTTTCGCTCAACCTGGGACATTTGAATTTGAGTATGCATCTCGGTGGAAGGCTCTTGACGAAATGGAAAAGCAGCAGCGCGAGCAGGTTGATAGAAACATCAGAGAAGCCAAAGAGAAACTGGAGGCAGAGATGGAAGCAGCTAGGCACGAGCACCAGTTAATGCTAATGAGGCAAGGTAAAAATGGGTTTCATGTAGACGTGTTATGTTTTTCTTCCTTGAGATTCATTTATATTTCTCACTGATATTTAGTACTATTTAAATTGCCAATTAGGAGTTTAGAGACAGTTGGAATTCAACATGTTAGAATAAAAATCTCCCTTTACAAAAGAACTTTCTTTAAAAATTATTAAAAATAAGTTTTACCTACATATAGTAATGTTGTTGAAGGTAATTAGGTTGTTAAATTTCGCCAGTAGCAAATACATGATTCTGCTGGCAAAAAGAGAAGCATTGTGGATGATTCTTGGTACATAGATACAATATAAAGTCACATATCAAGATTTTGTTTGGTGGAAAGAATTAGGACAAATGCTGGCTATTACATGTCAAAAGATGGCAAATACCTTGAGCAGAGATAAAGATTCGTGTGTGCTGGTGGGTATGGGGATTCAGGAAGACTAAATTCTTAGTAATTGGCAGGAACATTTTAAAGATTTCAGACTGAACTGATTGAATTTCTAAGAGTAGTCAAGAAGGGTGATAGTTTACTTTCATATTACTGGTCAAATTCCCAGTAACATGACAAGCTGTTTAAATATATATCAGCTCACTTCTTGTTTCCTTTTTCTCTTTCTAGGTTTCTTTTTATGCCTATCTGTATTATTATTCTCTCTCCCTTTTTTTCTGTTGAATTCTCCAGATTTTCTTGGTTCTTTCTATCATTCATCTTTTCCACTAATAGCTTTGCATAAATGTCTAATTTATTTTTATATTTTTCCACTTTCAATTGGCTGCCCCCAGAGATCAAAGCACCACAGATGCCTGCCTGGATTTTGTAGTAGCCTTCATATTGTACTTCTGCCATCCTCTTCTATACCATTCTTTATACTAGAGCCAGTATTTCTTTGAAAGGTGAAAATTCGATCTCCATTCAGTCTCTTAAATTCTTTTGGAAGGTTCTCATTACCTTTATAATAAAATCTTGAGGTTTTTTTTTTCTGTTCAGTAAATGTTTGTTTATTGGGTATTTATGATCCAGTCACTGAATACCTGTACTGATGTCAGATAAATTAAAACAGAATTCATTTGAACAAACAATAGAAACTAGTCATACATCTGGTTTATTTGGACCCTAAATCTAGCAGTCTGTATGTTTTCTAATAAAATTAAACTCATTCATATCATGTAGTATGTTTAAAGACAGTATTGAAATTTGTTATCTAAGATAAAGTCAAAAATCATTGGCTGCTTAGAACTTAGAAGAGAGCTTCAAATATATTCATTCCGCTGGTTTCATGGTTTTAAAATTTGGTCACACACCAGAATCAACTGGAAGATTTAACAAACGTTAGTTTCCTTGGTGCTGTGATTACTCTAGAACTTCTGTACTTTCTGAGTTGTTCTCTGCTCGAAGCCTTCCAGGCACTTTGCCACTTTATTTTCCCATTATCTACTGTCATGCCATGATTAGGAAATAATATTGATTAGAAATGTAAACACTAAAGGATTTGTTGCTGCTCCTGACAAACTAATAGAAGTATAACAGCCATTAATTACTTCAGCACCTATTCAATGTTAGTTGTAGGAGATGCTGCCTGAGGGATTGAGGGTAGAGCGAGGCCTCAGAGAGTCTTAGTAAACTGTGTTACCCCAAGGGCATTGCGACTTGGAGCAGAGTAATTTTGCAAAGTTATTTCCCTTGAGCTCTTATTGTTCTTTTGTGTAAATTGTTTTGGTTTATGCTATTAGGAAAGCACATTGCTTAGTGTTAGCTTACTCCTTGCTTCTGGGTTCACTTTCGCCAAAGTACATCTTGTAATTTTTTCAGCAAAAGTCTGCAAGTGATAAATTCATTTCAGTGTTTAAAATTTACAATTTTCTCTTTGGTTTTACAATGATATTTCCACCCATCATTTGTAAAGGTGTGTTCAGCAGGGGGAGATACTTTAGGTAGTCTCAGTTCTGGGGCTCTGCAGGAAGTTGGGGCCCGCTGGTCTGCCTACTGTGAAAGTAGAAAACTCAGATGGTATAGAAATTCCCTTTCTGCCCCGCCACTGCTTTGTGTGAGGATCACTGTTTTTTCTGAATCCTTTAATGAAGAAAGTCGTGCATATCTTGGTAGATATGTGTATTTATAACAAAAACCCTGCTTATCATTCTGCACCTTGATAATCTACTTTCTACATAAGTGCATGTGTGTGTGTGTGTGTGTGTGTGTATATACATTATATTAAATAGATGTACGATATTTCGTTCAGTGGCTATAATTTAGCTCATCCTCTACTGATATCTATTTCTCTTTCCAGTTTTTTTTAGAACAAATAATGCTGCAATGAATCTTCATGTATATATCAGCAAATTTTTGTAAATATTGATTCTTATTGGACACACCAGTACCTTTTAATAATTGCTTTATACTTCACTGATGTTTATTTTTTTCTAGAGCCAGATCTCCTTTACATTTATTATAAGTTATATTTGTTCTTATCTATTTGTTTTTAATCATAAGTATAGTAGGCAGTTCTTGAAATTTTTTCATGCTTATTTTTGTGTTTACCTTTGTTACTATAGTGTTATAACTCTGAATGGATAATATTAACTCCACCATGCATTTCTTTACTATTCTGTATTCCACCACTGGATTTTTCTGTATTATTTATGATAAATCAAAGAAGTATATTCTCTTAAATGATAACTTTTGATTCTCGATTACCAATGGGAAAAAAAAAAACAAGGAAATTGGCATATTCAACTCTTCTTTTCATCTCAACGTTTATTAATTTGGTTCTGTTTTGTCTGAACTTATGGCATTGGTTTAATTTTATTTTTAAGTGTAAAAGCTGGATTTACTTATTTTTATTTTGGTGAAAACATTTAATTCTCTCAAGCAACTTACAACTCTAATAGTGTTATCAGCTATAGTCACCATGTAATACATTAGATCTCCAGACCTTACTCATCTTCCAGCTGAAAATTTGTATCCTTTCATCAACTTCTCTCTGTTGCCCCCATCTTCCCAGTTCCTGGCAACCACTTTTCTACTGTTTTTTATATTTTGACTTATTATTTAGATTTCACATAAAATTTACACCATGCACTATTTGTTTTACTTTGTCTGGCTTATTTTGCTGGGCAGAACACCTACAAGTTCCATTTATCCTGTCTCAAATAACAGGATGTCAGCATTTACAAAAATTTGCTAAGATGTATGTATTTCTCATGGCCAAGTAATGTTCCATTGTTTGTGCTTCTATATCTTTTTGTATGTACATTGTATGTGTGTGCACCTGCTTGTCTATGTGTGCACCACATTGTATAATATATACACTACATTTTTTTGATCCATTCATCCCTTGATGGAGACCTAGATTGCTTCCATATATTGTCTAGTGTGAATAATGCTACAGTGAACATGGAAGTGCAGCTATCTAGTCAAAATTCTGTTTTCATTTTCTTTAACTATAATCCTCATCTGTTTAAATATTTAACCTCTGAGTAGGTTGAATCATCACTTTTCTGTCCATCACGTGATGTATGTTTATCCTCCTGTGATTTCTTAAAGAAGGGTTCATAGAAGCAACATTTTTGGGAGTTCTTGCATGTTCTAAAATACCTCTGTGATCCTTGTACTTTAAACTGGTGCTTGGATGATAAAAATTCATGGATTTCTCCCATTCAGTACTTGATAGCATGCTTCATTGTCTTCTAGCATTGAATGTTTCTCTGGGGGAAGCCCGTGTTTTTTCCTCCCGGTAAGTGACTTGATCCTTTTACCAGACTTTCATTTGAAATTTTCTTTTTAAAGTCTGGTAACTCATTCAAGATGTTTTTTTCCCCAACATTTCATTATGAGAAATTTTAAACATAATTACTTGAAAGTATTTTAAGGTCTTCACTGCTTACGTTTTGTTATTAGTGTTCTACCATACTTGATTTATTACATCTTTTCATCTGTCCATTCTTGCATTCAAGAGATTACTTGTTGGACACCAGAATACTTCATCTTTTCCGTGGGTCTAGATATGTTCTTTCAATCTGTAGATTCAGTTCCTGTATGTATAGAAAATGGACTTGGTAGATCACAGAGCATACATTCAGTTTTCATGACTTGAAGACTATTAAATTGAGAAAACACTTTCTTACAGACTAGTAAAGCAAACTTTAAATTTATATATATTCCCCTCTGCTTCCTTTTACTATGTTACTTCCTTTACCTATATTTGTGATGCATTGAAATTATAGTGTAGATAGTTTTATGGTTTCTTTAATCATTTGTTAGATAAGTGTGTATTTGGTCTAGTAATACATACAGCTGCAGCTGATGTCTTTATGTCTATGGATACCTTTGGATTATATAAGAAAAATTCCTGTGTGGTTTACAGGATCAAAGGATAAAAACATATATATTTTGGCAATTTTCCCCCAGGAGAATATTATGTCAGTGTATAGATATATATATACACTTAAGTGAAATTTCAGGAACTTTGGATATTAGCAACATAAAAGAAATAATTTAGCAAATGTAAAATGGTAGTTTTAAGTTGATAGTGCTCCTGTTTAGTATCAGATAATGTGCTTATAAGTTAATTACCTGATCGTTGGAGCTGATTGTTATACTATGTTATAGGTAAGGAAATGCCTGAGTGGTTAAAGCAGATTTTTCAGCTGGCACATCTTAAAAAGAAATCCAGTTGTCAGAAATCAAACATTTATGATTTTTTCTTATTCCTTTTCATTAAAGAAAATGTAATACATGTTTTTACATTTATAATTTTCTATGGTAGGTAGTCTGTTAAGAGTAGCTAATCTACAAAAGTGATAAAATTATTGAAGAAAATACTGGATTGACTTTCTGGGACAATTGATAGTAAGACATTTTCCATACTTTGGCTCATTGGAGAATTTCCTCTTAGGCACATAGTAGATTATATACTTTTTGATCTGTAGTAGGTTTCTCCTAACAAAATTATACACTGTGTGACTCTCATTAGTTGCGCAGTGGAGTCATCTAGGAAGCTTCAAAAAACACTGATGGCTGGTCTACATCCCAAGAGATTCTGATTTAATTGGTCTGTGATTTAAAGATGCTTAAATAATTCTAGTGAGCAGTTAAGGTTGACAGCGGTATAAATGTTTGAAATCATTGTAGTCATGTTTGATGGCTGTTAGGATAGCTAACAGCCAAGTGTTAACTGGCATGTTATTTGAATCACCTGGTCCCTACCACATATACCAAAACTGACTTTCCTGAGCAGAGTCCTAAAATCTTTAATTTCAATTTTTAAATTTATTTATTTATTAGGGTGACATTAGTTAACGAAATCCAGTAAGTTTCAAGTGTAAAACAGTAAGTTATACATATTTTGCAGTGTACATTCACTGCCCATAGTTAGATTTCTTTGTCACCATATATTTGAACCTTTTTACCCCATTTGCCTTCCCCCTCCCTAATTTTAATTTTTTAGGTTTCCCAGTTGAGTCTGACTAACCATGTTTGGCATACTGGCATTTTGGAACGAGCTTGGAACAAGGATAGATTTGGTTGTGTGTCCTAGGTGAACCATGCCATAGCTGGATGACTGGAGCACAGTTATAATCTATATGCATCTTTTTCCTTTTGCCTAACTCATAATTCAGTCTGTTCAGTCTGCAAAATGGGTACATTTACCTTATTAGGATTGTGGTGTCAACCTGGTTATGGGTGTGATGTAAGGGTTTTTGCCACATAGAACGTTAGCTGTAACTGTTAGTATTATGGAAGTTCTGAATACCGCAATTTATTTTAAAATGTTAAATTCAGGTAATTTATGCTTATTTTACAAATTCAGATAATATGATGAGAAAAGGAAAATAAAAGCAACCAATAATTGTGCCATCCAGAGTATTTTAACTTTATTTTTTTAAATCTGCATGTATGCACACATGATTTGGTAAGGTATTACAAAGAATTTTAGCACTTGGGAAGTTTATTCACTGCTTTTCAGATATGACTGTGTAGGAGGAATCTTATGCTAGTTGTGTTGGGGAGGTGGTACTTTGGGGTGTAGGCAGTGTCCTGTTTCATTATTCCTACTCTATCTGACCTGGTTCTTGTCCCAACTCTTTCTTATGTTCTCTATGCTGATGTCTCTCAAGGTGTCTTTTTGAGCTTTGCACTTGCTGTTGAAAAAATTTCACAAATAGATGGTGATGGAAGGAGATTTGACTTTGGTGAACACACACTGCAATTTATAGACGATATATTATTGAAATGTACACTTGAAACCTATAAATTTTATGAACCAGAGTCACCCCAATAAATTAAAAACATTCTAATTTGTAGAAAAGAATGCGAATGTAAACATAGCTACTATATATTTTGTTCTTAGTCTGTTCTAGACCCTGTTTAAAAATTACTATTTTAATTTCTGAACAGAAGGATGAATTTTAATATTCTCTTACACATAAAGAAACAGGACCAGAAAATGTATAAATTTAATTAATTACACAGCTTAAAAATCTTTCGTTATAAGATGTTAGAATAGACAAAAAGACAAGCTAAGTGCATGTATATGAATGTTATTAAATATATTGCTTGTAATAGAGAATCTGTATACTTACTGGTATAAAAATACACAAATGGAAACTAAAAATATTAACACGTAATCAATATTTTATAGATTTGATGAGACGCCAAGAAGAACTCAGACGCTTGGAAGAACTTAGAAACCAAGAGCTGCAAAAACGGAAGCAAATACAGCTGAGGTAAAAAACACTGTGTAACGTGAGCACAGTTCTTGTGTGTGCTATTTGAAACTCCGCTTGGCCCAATATGAATAAGTCATACAAGTTGGAAAGTATTTTTTGAAATGTCCACTTTTGACTAAGGGAATTAGCCCATGAACTAGCATAATTTTTAGGATTTTTTAGCTAGTTAAGGACACTGATGGCATACCTTGTGAACTAACATAAGGTGCTTAGGCACTATTACATTTAATTTATTGTAAGGTTGCACTGTGACTTAGTGGACCATTTTCCAGGGATAGATATATTTGAATTGCTCTAAGTTTTAATTTGTTTCCTGTGTATAACACTACTATGAATGCCTTTTATGCATCTTTGTGCTTCTGATAATTTGTTTAACTCTTTCCCATTTGCCCCAAGATAACTCACAGATTACAATTCTAACCTTACCCCCAAAGTTTGCTATGAACTATCTCACTTTTAGTATTTCACATCACTCTAGTATATTGATAGTCTTTGGAAATAAATGACATCATTCTATTTATGGCATTCTGTTTTTAGTAGTTGGATCGTTGAAAATGTTAAATCCTAGAAAACAGGGTTTCTGTTGGAGCTGTACTTTTTTTTTTCCCTAAATAGAAAAAGGTTTAAAAAGTGTTTTTGGAAGTGGATTCCATGGTAAAAGGGGTACGAGGATTTAAATTTTGAGTACATAATGGACAGTTGGGATGGTTTAAAGATGATTTTAAGATGGTTAAATTTAAAATGTTTTAGATTAAGGAAGTTTGGGAGAGTGGTTGATCCAAGATAGGTAAAAAATTTAACGTCTCTTTTACTTGCAGTATTCAGTTGTGAAATATGAGATGAATGTTACTCTTAAAGAGTTTTAAAAATTATAATAGGAAACATTATAAACAAGCTATGATGAATGAAAGCAAACAAAGTTTTGTTTTTAAAAGTGCTATAAAGGTAGTAAATGCTCGTGGTGGTCACGGTGCTCATCTGGAATGTTAGTGCAGCAGGGAGTGAGTATGGGTGTTGTCACAGCCTGGGGACAGGTCGTGTTCAGTGTGTTCTGATTAATTTTTCCACCTTTGTACCTGATTTGTCAATGTATTAGTGTTTCTGTCTTGGAACTATTCTGATTTTACTCCACCGTACTTATTCTCAGCTTGTGTTACCTGGACAGGCAGCGTCAGCATTCTAACCCGGGGAGTCATTAGAAAGTGTCAGCCGTCCCCAAGAAAGTAGGGGCGGAGCTCTAACAAATCTTGGAGGTTCTGACTGATCCTAAAGTTGTGGAGTCACTGTTGTATATGGCTCCTCACATGAGCTCCTAAGGTGAGGGGCCTTTTCCCGTTTTCTTCTTGCTTTTTTCCTTTTTTTTTATGTAAATGTGATAGTCTCTTCTACTTTTACAAAGAAAAGGTCCTGTCATGTAACTTAAAACCCTATCTGAATTCAGACTAAGCTTTTTTAAAAGTAATATCTTAACTCTTCACGTACTGACAAAAATAAACGAATAATTAAAACCAAACAGAATGTCGAAGAACCCCAAATAGATTACAGAAATAATAAAAGTTTCCGAACTATGTTACAAATAGATGATAATATCACACTGAAAGTACATGGAGGAAGAAAACAAAGAACCTAAATAATTTCGGAAAAGAGTATCTTGACTGGGTACTGTAGGGTAGTGACAAAAAAGACTATTCTGTAATCTAGTTAGTAAATTTGTTTGCAACAGATATGTTAGCAGTTCGAAAACGACTTCATGTATATGCTTGTTTTCTCTTTGATCAGGTCTTTGTTAAAAGTAATGTATGTACTTTTTTAAGTGAACAAATTAGTAAGTCTGGGTTACAAGATCCAGGTTTCTCATTGTTGGAGAAGGAAAGAAAGGAGAAAGGCTACAATTAAAATGAATCCATTGGGATTAGAAGTATGTCAGCATGAACTGTGGCATTTAATTGAGACAGATACAGAAATAGAGATGTGTGTATATGTGTGGGTTTATACAGACATGTTTCAAAGCCCAAGAAACAGTGATGCCTCAGTAACAGCAAGTGTATCTAGTGCCCAGATTTTTGTTTATAAACACCATTCTCCCAAAAAAGGAACAAGGACTTTTTGGAGAAGTGGTTAATTCTGGGACCAAAAAGTTTAAGATAAGTCTGGAATCTCTTGTGCCAGACGGTAATAATGTACTAAGAAAAGAGTGGGGCATGTGGAAAGACACAGGAGCCAAACTGAGGGAGCTCCTACTGGCCAAAGCTAGATTAGTCACAGCAATAAAATAAAAAATGATAGCATTAGATTTTAAACTGTAGGATAAATATCCATAAGTCCATACTGATAGACGTGATGGATGGATGGATGAATGGGGAACAGGCAGCTCATCTTTATAGTAGAATTCCAGTTAATAAATGTGGAAGGAATGAGAGTGAATCCCCAGTGGGCAGCCTTGCAGTGGTGGCAGTTATAGACCAGGCCTGATGGCTGCTGAAGTTGTTGCACAGAAACTTGGAAACAAGATTCACATACTCCTTGTGTATTAGGGACAAATGGAAAACTAGTAAAGATAGGGGACACCATTACCAGGTGTTAAGGTTTATGTCCCCTGTAATAAGACGTTGATGCCAGGAGTTCTCGATGTGATTTAGAGTACAATATCATGTCTTTGGTTTTCTTGCCAAAAATTTATAGCTTCATACTAGTCACAAGAAAACTTAAGACAAACCTCAATTGAAGGACATCCTACAAAAACATCAGTTCTCTCTAAAAGAGTCAAAGTTCCTGAAAGACCAAGAATGACTGAACTGTTATAGACTGAAGGAGACTAAGGAGGTATAATACTTAAATGCATTGTGGGATTCTAGATAGGGTCCTGAAACAGAAGGACATTAGTGGAGAAACTAGTGAAACTATGGTGTTATAACCAGTGTTAATTCCTAGTTTTTATAATTGTGTGGTTATGTTAGATGTTAATATTCGGAGATGCTGCATGAGGCATATGTAGACACGCACTTTTTTTTGCAGCTTTTCTGTAAGTTTAAAATTAGTTAAAAATAAGGTGGGGAAAGGGTACCCTAGGCATTAGGGATACAGCGGGGACAGAAGACACAAGTCTTGTCTCTGTGGAGGGAGGTGGTCCTCTGCTGGAATGGTCAGGACGTTAAAGAGCAAGTGAAGCACAGGAAGGTGGTGTGGGGCACCTGCTGGGGCTCAACACTACCTGGGCTCCTGAGAAGTGCAGTGTTGGGCGCCTGACGGGATAAATGTTCTGTGTATAAGTTAATTTTCCATTGAAGGTTTTTTATTAATCTTAATAGGCAGGGGTATGTGAGTTTCAATTTGGAATTCAAATAACTATGTACTAATAGTAAAAATATCTCAACACTCTGGTGATAATTTTATGAGTAATGTTTATGTTTGGTTACTTCTAGTACACAACAGTGATAAATCTTAATCTTACCCTGTGCCTGGCGGCTGGAGAGTTTCTTTTAAAATTGCTGTAAGAATAGTGATTTAAGAAATGTGAACAGCTTGTCTTAATATTGAGTGGTTTTTGCAGCATGTGTGAAAGGGGAGAAAAATGTTGTGTCTGGGAACTTAATTTCATACTAATACTTGCAAGACAAATAAGCAATCACAGTTAAAATGTTTGTCTTCGCAGTTCAAGAGATGTTTGTCTCCCGGAGGCTGCTACCACAGAAGGGCTTTAATTTGTTAACAGGCCAGAGAGTTTGCACTCTGCCTCTGTTCTGCCTTAGTTGGAAGGTTGAAAGCAACTGGCTTAAGAAAGTATATTTTGAGAGAAATTAAATAATTTGTGGTGTACAAGTTTGTGGTTTTCCTTTCAGCACTCCAAAGAAATTTAGGTTTTTGTGGATCACTTAATTCTCCGAAGGCTGTGTCGGGGAAGAAGGCTGTGGGTGGTTCAGGCCGTGACTTGACCACTTAGCAGTTGTTCTTTTGTTCTGTTTGTTGTTCATTCCTTCGCTCCTCCTCTGACCTCCATCCTACTCAGCTATCCTCCCACCCATCCTTCTCCCCCTCCTTATATCACTTGCATAAGGCTCTCAAGATGGCCTTAGCTCTGGGAAAAGGGTGATAGGGAGGGCACAAGCCTGAACAGGAACAAAGAAGAGTAGGACTTTGCTCATGGTCATGTCATAGCTCCATACTTAGAGCCCTCTCTTTTTCAGAGTCCCACAGAAATAGATGAGACCTGAAAATAATTAGCGGGCTTCAAGTTAAAATACCTTTTTATTTTTTTATTCTTCTAGTTTTAGTTGTAACTTATACAGTGCCATTAGAATTTATTTTCTTAAATGCCAGATTATTATTTTTTATACTATATATACATAATTTTATATATACATAATCTTAAAAAACATTATTTTCCTCCTCCCCTCTGGTGACCACTAGTCCATTGTCTATGTCCATGAGTCTCTTTATTTTTCTCATTCATTTGTTGCTTTTAGGTTTATATCCCACATTTGTGATATCACGTGATTTTAACCCTGTTCTGTTTGGCTTAATTTGCTTAGTATGATTATTTTGAGGTCTATCCATGGTGTCGCAAATGGCAGTATATCATCTCTTTATGGCTGAATAATATTCCATTGTATATGTGTACCACAGCTTCTTTGCCAGTCATCTGTCATAAGACACTTCAATTGCTTCTATGTCCTGATAATGCTGCTATGAACATCGGTGTGCAGATATCTTTTTGAATATGAGTTTTCAAGTCTTTGGGGTAAATACCCAGTAGAGGGATTGCTGGATCATATGATAGGTCAATTCTTAGTTTTTTGAGGAAATTCCATACTGCTTTTTATAGTGGCCGTACTCATTTTCAGTTCCACCAGCAGTGTATGAGGGTTCCTTTTTCTCTTTATCCTCTCCAGCATTTATTACTTGTCCTGTTGATTATAGCTATTTTCACAGATGTGAGATGGTATCTCATTGTGGTTTTGATTTGCATTTCCCTTAATAGCTAGTGATGTTGAGCATCTTTTCATATATTTGTTGGCCATTTGCATGTCCTCTAGGCAGAAGTGTCCAGGTCCTCTGCCCATGTTTTGATTGAATCATTTGGTTTTTTTTTGGTTGTTGTTACTCAGTCGTATGAGTTCTTTGAATATTTTGCATATTAGGTCCTTATATCAGAGGCATTGCTTGCAGATATATTTTCCCATGGAGACAGTTGTCTCTTTACCTTGTTGACGGTTTCTTTTGCTGAGCAAAAGCTTTTTAGTTTAATGTTGTCCCATTCATTTATTTTTGCTTATATTTCCCTTACCTTTGAGGTCAAATTCACAAAATCCTCTTTAAGCCCAAGGACCTTGAGTTTAGTTCCTGTGTTTTCTTCTGTGCAGTTTATTGATTTTCTGGTCTTATATTCAGGTCATTAATCCATTTTGAGTTGATTTTGGTGTGGTGATAGACAAGTCTAGTTTCATTCTTTTGCAGGTGACTTTCTAGTTTTCTCAGCACCACTTATTGAAGAGACTTTCCTTTCTCCACTGTATATTTTTGGCATTTTAGTTGAAAATTATTTGCCCATATAAATATAGGTTTATTTCTGGACTCAATTCTGTTCCACTGGTCTGTGTGTCTTATTTTTCTGCCAGTACCATACTGTTTTGATTACTGTCGTTTTATAGTGTAATTTGAAGTTAGTCAGAGTGATGCCTCCAGCCTCATTTTTTTTCTCAGGATGGCTTTGGCAATTTGGGGTTTTCTGTGCTTCCATAAAAATCTGATGATTTTTTGTTCTCTTTAAGAAATACCAGTGAGATTTTGATGGGGATTGCATTAAATCTGTATAATGCTTTAGGTAATAATTTTAACTGTGTTAATTTTTTTAATCCCAGAACACAGAATATCTTTTTATTTGTTTGTATCTTCTTCAGTTTCTTTTAATAGGGTTTTATTGTTTTCGATTAAAATATATTTTATAGTTGAGATTTTATCAGTTTCAAATTAAATATAATGTGAAGGATGTTAAACTTGTCACACTTCTAATTGGTTCCACTTGTGAATATAGCCTAGGAAGTTATCCTTCACCTGAAGAGACATTAAATATAAAGATGATTATTAAAACATCTTAGGGAATAGAAAAACTGAAAAACAAACATGTGTACCATAGGGAATGTTCCTATATGCTGTCTCTCAATTTAAATTATGACATTGTCCGTTGTGGTATAGTCACAACTTAGTAAAAAATGAATTTTAGAATTTATGGATAAAGGAAGGAAAAAACAGCAAATGTTTAAAGTAATGTTACACTTTTACTGTATTTTTTCTACTGATTTGTAAATCTGTTCACATTTTATCAGAAAAAAGTGCTTTAATGGGAGAAATGCTTTATAAATATTGTTTAAAATACTTTATTTGGTTTTTATTAAAAATGTTATGTTATTAAATTCACATATTGATACATATGTATATAAAATAAACATAGCAACACTCCCTTCCCCAGTGTATTCCTAGTGTGATGCAAAGGCTTTCATACCAGCCCTCTCTGTGCTCATATAAGAGATTTTTAAAAGGCAGTGGAAGGAGCACCATTCTTGTACGTACCTCTTTCCGACAGCTGTACCTTAGACATTCTTTCATCTGCAAGTGCAGATGGTATAGCTTTATAACCCCTGGCGTCAGGGAACCATGGAGCCCGTCTTCGTAATTGATTGTATCCCCAGCCTTTTGCCATGGTGTTTAATCTGTTGTACGGACATCCCTGCATGCTTGTGCAGATATTTCTGTTTAGTCTACTGGAAATGGACTTGCACATGTAAAATGATCTTAGTACTATAGTAGGATTGGCTCTCAACAGAAAGCTTCGAAAACCAAAAACTTTTTCACTTGTCATTCATTATGTGGCAAGACCCTATACGAGCCTGTTTGATGACAAAACTTGACCTGCACGTATGTTGTGGTCATATCAGACTTTTATTATTGCCACAGAATGTGGATGGATGTTCATTCCACTGCAGAAGAATTAATGTGATCGAGCATCGGGTCCTACCTCAGATCCCACTGGGGATGTAATAATAGTACATGGAAACTTTAAAAAATCAGAAAAATTCTATTTCAAAATGCATTTGGCCTTAAGAGCTTTTGAATAAGGGAAATTTTACCTGTACTTTTTTGCATTGTCAGCAGTACATGAATATGAAAGTATTTTCTTAACAGTAAAATTAGTATTAATGTCCAAGAAATGGATTAACTGATTTACTTGAATATTTAATTTATTTGAGTATATCGAGGGCTTAGACTTATCAAAATAGTCAGATTCTGCTTGAACCCCCTTAGGGACATTGTCTGTTGCTTGCATGTTATCTGACAAAGTCCTGACAGCCATTTTCTTCTGCTGACTGGGAGATAACGCCACTTGCTTTATAGCTTGGCGAGTGTTGTACATCAGATGACAACAAAGTGTCTTGAATTTTGAGTGTTACAGGCAGCATAGAAAAGTGCTTATAAAAGTGACCTGGAAAATGAGACCTACTGAGGAGGCATCAGCATTATATGGTTCTCACTATTTACTTTTTTGTTTTTGGACTGAGAGCATATGTTTTTGAATTTGATATAAATGCCAATGAAGTCTGTTACTTCAACATAATTTTGTAGGTTTTCCCTCTTAATCGTATTATAACTAATGATTTACTATTAGTTCTGCACATACATGTAATTTTTTTTTTATTAAATGCTTGAATGTACCTCAGGGATAGAGGCTGACAAACTTTTTTCTGGGCAGGAGCTAGATAGTAAATATTTTAGGCTTTGCAGGTCATATTGTCTCTGTCTCAACTATTCAAACAGTCCATAGCCAGTGAGTAAGTGATTGTCTTATAAAACTGAACTTAGAGGAACAGGTGGTAGGCTGATACCTGTTCCAGGGATTCCCTCGATGAGTTGATGAAATGTGGGTGAGGTTTGTTCAGACTTCCTTTTCCACGTAAGAGTTTTTATTCATGCAGTGTAGTCCTTCGCAGTAGCTTACATGGGAAGGGTTCTGAGGATCTTTAAGAACTCTGCTTGGCAGTGATGGTCCCAGGCTTTTCTTTTTATAAAATAATGGAGTGAATGTTTGAGCTTTAGACTGTAAGTTTTTTACTGTAAGCATATAACTACCCCAGTTATATGCTGTTGTCATCTTTTTTTTTTTTTTTTTTTGATTTATCGTATTTTAAGTTACTTTATTTGATTTATTTAAGGTTTGGAGCAAAATAGAAGAAGGAAGGTCACAATCTGCTAAGCCAGCATTATTGGTGGATTTGACATAATATATAACTTGTATAAATGATTTTGTTTAACTTGAAATAAAATACTCAATTATGGCTTACTTGTAAATCATGCTGAAATTGTTATTTGAAATTTTTTAGACATGAAGAAGAGCATCGTCGTCGTGAGGAGGAAATGATCCGACACAGAGAGCAGGAGGAACTGAGGCGACAGCAAGAGGGTTTTAAGCCAAACTATATGGAAAATGTAAGTAAAATATTAGTGAACTGAAATTATTTTTTGATGTCAGGAGGATGATATGTATTTATAAGTTTTCAATACTACTTTATGCAGCAGTATATTTTCTATTGTTTCTGAATTTGTTATGTTTATGTTAAACTAATGATGTTTTTTAAACCTCTTTCAGGTAGTAAATACTTAAAATTAGTCTCTGAAGGTAATATTCATGTTTTATGAAGTAGACATTAAATTTTTTTTCCATTTTACCTTTTAAAATTGTATGCTACTAAATTAGAAATTCTGATAAATCTATCATCTCCACTTGACTGATTTTTACCATTTACTGATATTAAAAATTCTTTATTTTGGAAGGTTTTAGACATATGCAAAAGTAAACTAGTCTGTGTTCATTACCCAACCATAACAAGTATTGACACATACCTTAAATATACCTACTTTTCCAAATTATTTTGTATGTAATCCCTGACTTAATATGATTTTTTTCGTAAGTATTTTAATGTGTATCTAAAAGATAAGGACTCTTTAAAGATATCTTTATCCTATCTTAAACATTGTCAGCTTTTTATATTACCAGAAGCCCAAATTTGTTAGTCTTAGCAACATACATTTATTTATTTATCTATCTATCTATCTATTTATTTATTTTTACAATTAGTTCCTTTAAATTGGCTGATAAATCCAGTCTTTAGTTCACAGGTTTTCCTCTTTTTTATCCCCCCACTTCCTTTTTTAAAGAAACGGTTTTGTTGTGTAGAGTATCTCACATTATGAATTTTGTTGATTCTATCCTTGTGGTGTTTAACAAGTTTCTTCCTTTAATTTCTTGTAAATATGAATTGTTTTTAAAGACTTGATCTGACTCAGGTTTTTGTTTTTGGGAGGCAAAATGATAGAGCAAGCAAAGATACCTCACGTATTTTGAAATCCAGTTTCTTAGTGATAACTAGCAAAGTTTCATTGTTCACCTTAGATGAATGCTAGCTTAACAACTCATTATTCTGAAAAATATTTTATTAGTATTTTTTTCTCTAGCTGTTTAAAAGCTATGATTTTTTAATAAGTTTCTAAGTCTGAAAGTATTGAAGTCATTGGTTGCCTTTGTTTCTGACCTACTCTCATCCTATTCTTCTGTTTCTGGAAAAATTTTAAACCTTTTTTATTAGAATGCACACACAGTAAAATAAGTCTTAACTTGTATAGTAGCAAGAAATTTTATCTTACCTCCCATCAAATAAATAACCCTTTGAATGAAAATTCTGTGGCATTTAAATTTAGTTAGGAAAGTTTTTTAAGACATATCACAGGTTTAATTTAATTGATTTTTAAATTTCATGACCAAATTAGTTGAGTAGGTTTCTTAAGCATTGTAATTTATTTTTGAAATTTCTAGCATTATTTTGCAATTTTTTTTTCTTCCTTGGGTGCAACACTTGCATAGTGACATTTTAAGCTGTGGTTTTAGGTTTTTTGGGTGTTAAATTTGAAAATAAATCTGTTGGATTTATCAATGTGAGGATTTCTATGATATGAAAGAAAGTGGAATTTAAAAAATATTTCCAGGTCATATTTTGAAAACTAGTTACTAGTGCTTTTGCTGTTTATTCAAGATGTAAACCACATGTGATATACTTCTTAGGGAAACCTTCTTTTGTTCCATTAAGGATTAGGAAATTCTTTCTAATCCTTTTATGTACATGAACGTTTCTTTTACTAAAGTACTTGCTTATATAAAGTTGGTGGGATTAACTTTCTTAATATTTTTCGGGCATAAACTTTACATTCTTGGAGCACATGTGTAGTAGCTATTTGTAGTACTGTCACATACACATGATTTAGGGGACTCAGAAGGAAATGATTAAAATGTATTTTGTTTAACTTGATTAAGTTAACTATCAAACTATTGCAGAAATCGTTTTATAGTTTTTAAAAATATATACTAGTGCTTTATAAATCCTCTCTGGCACTTAATATAAATCGTGGACAGTTTTAATTTTACTTTTCCATAAACTATTTGGAAATGTGTCTACAATTTAAAATGGAAACACTTTAACTTTATTAACTTTATTATTTTTTAAATTATATTTAAAATTTTTAATGTTTAAAATTCATTTTAATGATAGGTAAAAGTTATAAGTATTTAATGAACTTTGGGAATAAACAAAGTAGAAATTTAAAAATACTAATGATTTATTGGCATTTCAAAAATAGATCACTTACTGTTCCACAAAATTAGATGATGATATATTTTAATATTAATATATTTTGTTTTCGAGTAGTTGAAGTATGTGTTGCATATTTGAAGCATCATGTTAATTTGGCTAGAGCAGAGGTCTGCAAAGTTTATTTTCATACCTCTCTACAGAAGAGCTAAGAATGGTGTTTACATTTTTAAAGGGTTGATGGATAGGAAGAAGAGGAATATTAGGCAGAAAGTATTTGTGTCCCACAAAACCTAAATTACTTACTTCTTTGACCCTTTACAGAAAAAGTTTGCTGAACCATGGGCTGGAGTGTTAGTGTTTTTGTTGTTGTTGTTTTTTTAAATTTAATACTCATATTAGGCCACAAAGTTACTGTGTTCTTATTTTTTCAAGAGGAATCATTTTTAAAAATGTGTAAAAATGGAACTAAATAGGGGAAAATATAGTCGTCTATTTTTAGATCTTTTTGAGATTATGAATTTTGAATAGAGACAAGTTTTTCGTCATTTTGGTGTCAATTTTATTTGGTTCCTAGCTTCATGATGCTTGTTAATGTATACTAACCAAGTACTAAAGAAATGTTATCAGAAGTTTTTTATAGGTCTTGGCTGTTTTGTGTTAATGGGAAAAACATTGAGGCAGTGATTGTATCAGTTATTTTTTTAAATTTACTTTGAAAACTGTCTTTAGGAAGAAAATTGTCAAGGTATTTTAATGTTTGTTTTTGTTTTAAAAGCTTTGAAATTAGGCCCTCTTACCTGCTTTCTTTTTTCACTGTTTGTTTTAAAGGGAGGAATCATATAGTAAATGTTAAGCTTATGTCATAAGAGTAGATTTACTTGGTTTGTTTTAAGCCCTTACCTCTCATTTTTAATATTCCTATTAGAAATAGTCTAGTACCACTAATAGTTTGTTTGGGCTTTGAAGTATAAAATAAATACTGATTTCCATATTTTGTGCTTTGAATAATAATTTCTGTGAACATAATAAAGTACTTGTAGGAAATTAGTGGGAGAATACATGTCTGATCACGCTTTTTGTTAGCCTTCAACTTCATAATTTTATGGCATACATATGAATATAGTTTTAAGTTTCAATGATATGTCAGCACTTCATCAATTAGAAATTGTCTTTCTCCTAAAAGTAGGTCAAGCTTTTTGACAATAGCTCTGATAATTATAAAATAAACATGTTATTTTTTTGCTCCTGTAGCATACTGCTTTTTTTTTTTTTTTTACTGCTATAACAATGTATAAGTTTTTATGTTGTGCCTTCATTACAGTTAGGTTTCTCTTTTACATATCAGGGAGAGTATTTGAACCATTTTCTGGATCGTATTTACTAGGTTGAATTTTTCTGCTTATCACGGTTTTATAGTTTTTGGACACATTATAAGAGGCTATTCTGTTAATAAGAATTGATGAGATTGTTTTTTATGGTTTTGTGCTTATTTTCATACTAGCTTGTCCCACTTATTGTAGATTAAAATATTTTAAACATTAAATATTGCAGTGTACCAGTCTTTATTTGTAGGTAGAATTTGGGTTAGAGTATACGGGAGATTTTAATTAGAATTTTTTTAAAGTAATGTCTAGAATAAACTTTGTTTTCTTGGGACAATGATGTTGTAAATACCTAAATGTCATTGTTGCTTTAGAAGTTATAAAACTTATGAAGTACATTGTTTAGGAAAATTGGGATAGTATTTAGATCGGATACTAATTTGTTAGAAGTTTCTTTTTCTGGTATGATAAATAATAACATTTGGTTTTTATTTTCTATTTTTTATTTGTTAAAATTTTTTTTGATGTTTGGTTTTTAGTGAAGAATAGACCTTCATATTTGTTGTCAAATATATACATGAATTGATATTGAAGACTTTTTAATTTTATTCGTATAGGTGGGAATAACCCTGGATATTTGAACACACATACATAGTAAACCTGAAAATAAGTGTCTGCTGAGGCAGTAATTCGACTCAGTCGTGCTCTTTTGTGGGCGGTGTTCCACTGCAGCCCTCGGAGTTAGTAATAGTGGGGCCAGCAGTGCTAAGGAAATGGGGGGCCAAGAGGCGGAGGGTGTAGGGCCTCTTCTGTGGCAGGTTTTTAAATAGCACATAAACACTTAGGGAACTTTGTAACAGTGTGGGTTCTTAGTTGTCCAACTTACAAATTGATTTGTTTTGTGATCCCAGTAGATTCAAATGGATTATTTATCGATCACACTTTTGGCTAAATCTAGTAGTTTTCAACCCTTGAAGCATATCTGTGGAACTTAAAGAAAAATGCCTGATCAGATCCACTAAATATCTTAATACAGTGAGTCTGGGTTGAAGCCATGGGATCTGCATTTTAAAAAGCTTTTCAGTTTGCTTATTTTCATTAGCAAAGACAGAAAACTACCTGCCATATGTTGAAACGAGAATAGTAGTAGTTGAATTTTTATGGGATCTGGGAAAGTTTGAATGAAGGGAGAATTCAGAGTCATTCAGTTGTGGGGGACAGGATTCATACAGTTGACACCGTAAATAGCACCACCTTCTGTGTGAATAGTGCTCTGTGGGGTTTGGGCTTTCGGAAAGGGACAGGGTATTGTCTCAAATGATGAGTTAGTTTTTAGTTTTTAAAGTGTTTCATGTAGACCAGGGGGTCAGCAGACAAGGGTAGGCCAGGCCAAATCTGAACACTGTTTTTGGAACACAGCTGTGTTTATATTTTGTTTATGATTTCTTTGCCCAAAAGTGCCCAAATTGGCTAGTTGTGACACAGCTGAATGAAACTATATCAAGAAGACACTGTTGTCTGCAAAGCCTTAAATTTTTACTGTCTGGCCTTTCACCAAAAAAGTTTGCTGACCCCTGATCTAGGGCTAATCTGGGAGCTGAGGTCGGTCTATGAAAAGTGGCTTGTGTTAACCAAACTCGTGAAGAGTTTTTGATTTAAAATGCAAATTATTAATTTATATATTCTCTTCCAGTGTGTTAGAAGGCTCATTGAGCAGAGCACCTCATATTCTAGAAATAAAGTTCCTGGAGAGTCCAAATTAGTCTCCGGAAGTTTCCTTGATAGTCATGGCTATAAGTCAGAGCAAAAGTTACGGGGGAAGAACTGATGAAGTGTCACTGCTCCACAGCGGATACTGGAGTTTCACGGCTTTTGTTTTAGAGACAAGCATTATTCTTTCAGATGTTACCCCCTCGTGATCAGTATTGCCAAATATGGCCTGATGTTTAATCAGCCGCTAATTTCCATTGGTCTCTGTTTTCTGCTTCTCAAGTGAGCGCTGTTTCTCTTAGCATTACCCCTTGATTTAATTATAGCCTTACTTATGTGCCCTGTAAAAACTCAGAGCAGAAACTCTAGCCAATAATAAAATTTCATCATTAGGTACTGGCAGAGAAAACTGATCCAGTAGTCATGTAGTAACAAGTAGGTATGAGTACATTTTCTGAAATGGTTTGTGAATTTTTGAGAGAAGTGGCCATCACTCTTTTTCTATTAATCATTTAGTTCTAACAAGTGATTTAATTGTATTGCAGTAGAAGATTTTTTGTTTTGTTTTGTTTTGTTTTGTTTGAAGTCTTAAACAGCAGCATTGAAACAAAGGACCAATTTCACAAGGATTTTCATAGCTGCATCATCATCTAGTGGAAACCAATGCAGAATTGTTTGCTGTAGGGTTAGGTGGGACTTGTCTGAGCAGGTTATTACCTACTCTTGGTATAATGGCAGCCCAGTTTCATGGTGTAGCCGTGATGGTGAAAATCAAAATGGATAACAAGAGTTATATCTCAGAGGTCTCAGATATGCTCTAGTTGTGACCAATTTTATTTTCTTAATGTGTTTTTGGCTTATTTACCAAAATAAGTGTTTTCCTATAATGAGCTATGAACTTTTCTGAATATTTGTGGAACATAATTAGAACCTAAACTTTTGTGGTCATGAAACAAAGATGTGTATAATGTATATAATATACTCTTGGAGGTAATCTTTAGAATTTTGATGACTTGTGATATTTAGGTTGAAGGTATGTATCAATTTTAACCAGCTGCTAAGATCTTTGATCTCTTCTCAAAGGATTATTAAGAGTTTTAATAATATCTGATAATATGTAGGGAAAATTAAAAAGTTTAATTCAAACTGAGAGAAGTGAATATCGGTGCTATTTACAATTACTTTTTTTTTTTTACAGCAAGCATAAATTGAGCTGTCTCAGGCAAACTACGATGTATGGTCATCTTAAGCATATGTTATGATTATAGTAGTGGTTTTTCTCTGTTATCATTTTGATTTCAAAGTCTTCTGAATGAGTTTAAATGGAAATGATTTGATTCCCCTATACCCTTGTGTATACACTGTCAGAGGACACCACTGTACTTAATTATATGTCCTGTTATGTCTTACCTTCCATTAGAGTTTCTGAGGAGAAAGTACGTATACTCAGCATATACATAACCTCCTCTTAACTACTTGCCCCAGCTGTGATCCTGTATCGCTTTTAATATGATTTTTTTTATCATTTGCATTCTAATTTTTTTACTTTTGCTCACTAATTGAACTCTGAAATTTTTCAAGTCAAGAACCTTTGTAGCTACTTATTTGTGAGCTGGGAGAATTAAATAGTTATTTGATGTCTGATCTTTCAGACGCCAGCGCAGCTCAGTTATAGAGTTTTCGGTGTTTTGTATGGGCCACCATATCTCAGCACTAATCTCTCAAATGTTAAAATTTATATCAGTGGTTTTGAAACATAGGTGGCATTGAGTTGCAACTGTTGATTTATTTTTGTAGACTTCATAATGGAATCACATAACGAAGAGTAAATTCTAAAAAACAAATAACCAACAGTTTTTGTGCTTGGTTTTCAGCTTACCCAACCAACTTCCCAGTGTGCGATCCCACTTGAACTCCCCTTCAGAGCGTTAGACTCACAGGAGGCCTCGGAGGGCTCCCTTTAGCAAGGAAAGATGGCTCAGTTTTCTGCTCAGTGCAGTGCTGGGTACTGCGGAGGGTGCAGAGGTGGATCAAGCCCAGGGTCGTTTCTAGAACTTAAGGGTTTCTAGAACTGCAGAGTGAGAAAGGAGATGGAGCCAAAAAGTCAACAGGGGTTAGAGAAAGGTTCTCGACGAGGGCCCAGCAGGGAAGTTGAGCAGTCTCAGCACCTTTGTGGATCTTCCTCCCCCTCCCCGAAATGATATGATTGGCTTATTCCAGTGTGTTGTAGGTATACCTCATGTCTTTTAATTTGAAATGGTAAGTTCTGATACTTGGTTCAGAATGGTAAGATCCTTTAGCTAATATTTACCATTTTTAAGGGGTTGGAGAAGAGAGTTAAGATTGGCAAATAGAAGTGTTCGACAGAAGTAAACATGTTTTTGACCTATCTGATGTGTATAATATGAATAAGAATTTTGTTTAATTACTAAATAGTTTGATTTAATAGCAAAAGAGTCCATTTAATTTGTTACTTCTGCTTTTGACTTCTTAATGTACTATTTAGAGCTCTCACAGAGAAGTAGTCCTACAAGGTGATTGTGTTAAAAAATTTTGTTTTAGGTCAGTCAGTATCCAGTATCTTCCATACTTCATATTGAAAGCATGAAGCTCTGTAGCATCACCTGAAATGTCTGAAATTTATACCAAATCAGATAAGATGTGAAAGTCAATATTCATGTAGAGTTGCTAACTAATCACTAGTGATGTAGGGGTAGGGACTTGGGTTTGTAAGCATGCCCTGCTGATGAGATGCAGTTATTTCTGCTTAAATTTTCAAATAATGGAAAGTATATGGGTAAGTTTGCCTCTTTGTCTTATGATATCATCCACTACATTGTGCACCATGCTTCAAATCCTATCTTTCTGGTTGAAAATTTACCATGTTTCTCACAAGATAACTTTTTCATTTGGCATGTTATTCCTTTTTCTAAACCTTGCTTTTAAATAGTTGATATGCTTTTATAGTAGTATGCAATTCTTTTATAATTGTAAATTTTAAATAACATTTGAATTTTAATTAACCATGAATAATTAAAAAGTCACTATATATTGAATTTGTTTCTTTGTTATCTGCTTAGAAAAAATAGTATTTGTCAAAGTTAGTACACTGCTGATATAATTTGGTTAATGCCTACTATCACAAACAGAAAAAGATTCTCTGTTAAATACATACTTAATTCTTCATGCATTGAAACAACGTAGTTTGTTTGCTGCTTCTGCTGCTTTCTTCTGTTGGTGGCACCAAATTGGAATACCTTGTACAGTTTGTATTTGTTCTATTGTTTCATCTGTCATACCTTAATCTTGCCAGTCATGGTGGTGGTTTTGACTTTGATAGGGAAATCTGCTAGATAGGAGCTTACAGGTAGAAAAATGCAAACTAGTCACTACTATTATGTGAGCTTTGATTAGATTGTGTTTGTGTTATGGCCATGGTATCATTATTGCTGGTTTTGTTAAGAGTTTGTGATTAAATAACTAAATTTGAAGAATGATTCCTAATCAATCTCAGTTTTAGAAGCACCTCTTCAGGAAGAGTTCTCCATGGCATTTGAAAATGACTGGGAAATGCCCATGGGTTATATAGATTTCAAGTAAACTCAGCTGAATGTAAACTTATTCTAAAAATTAATTTGTTTAAAATCTTGATTCCCCTCTGTGTCTGGATGCTGGATTATATGTAATTACAGTTAATTTGTGTTTGGTAAGAAAGTCACGTGTATTATGAAAAAGCAACATTTAATTCTGCTACATAGTTGAATTTGACGACAGTTTGAAGAATAGTTTACTGAGTTACATGAACCAGGCTTTAAAAATGCATCATTGAATGAATCTCATTTAAGAGGTACATGTCTTTAGGTTAATGAATGCAGTGAGCTAAGAATAAATCTCCCAACTCACACTTGTTACTTCCTGTATTTCTGATTCGAAATTTGACAGGTAATAAATACTTGTTTCGTGACTAAAACTTGTGATATAAATTAAGATAAGTGATTATTCAAAGAAGTCTTAAAAGTTTTGTTTAAATGGATTTTATTTTTTAAAGTAGTTTTAAGTTCACAGCAAAATTGTGCAGAAGGGCACACAGATTTTTCATGTACCTCCTTACCCCCATATACAAAGAATCCTTTAAGATCAAATTCTCGCACTATGGACTGGTGCCTTTGTCATCATTGGCACATCCTCCTCACCCAGAATTTATAGTACATTAGAGTTCACATTTGGTGTGGCACATTCTCTGGGTTTTGACAAATGTCTAATGTCATGGATCCACCATAATAGTGTCACCTGGGATTTTCACTGCCCGAAAAATCCTCTGTGCTCTATCTGTTCACTCTCCACCCCCATGATCCCTGGCAGCTTCTGTATTTTTTCTGTCTCCACAGTTTTGCCTGTCATGTAGTTGGAACCAAACAGTTTGTAGCTTTTTGATATCAGCTTCTTAGTAGTATGCATTTAAGGTTCCTCTGTGTGTATTTATGGCTCGGTAACTCATTTATTTTTAGTATTAAATAATAATTTCTTGTCTGGGTAGACCATAGGTTTTTTATTTATCCATCACTTACTGAAGGACATCTGGTTGCTTCCAGGATTTGACCATTACAGATAAAGTTGCCGTAAACACACATATGCAGGTTTTTGTGTGAATGTTTTCGGCTCATTTGGGTAAATGCCAAGGAATGTGATTGCTGGATAGTATGGTAAGAGTGTGTTTAATTTTGTAAAAAACTGTTAAATTCTCTTCCAAAGTGGCCCTTCCATTTGCATTTCTACCGACAATGAATGAGACTTCCTTTTGCTCCACATTCTTGCCAGCATTTCGTGTTGTCACTGTTTAGGATTTTGGCTGTTCTCATAAGGGTGTTTTGGTATCTCGTTTTTGTAATTTGCAGTTATCTAATGACATAGGATGTAGTTTCATTTTAACAGTCAAAACTAAGGGACATTTCCCCAGTGTTAATGAGAGCAGGTGTTTTGGCATGCATGTATTCACATTGAGGAGAAACCACCATCAATTGTACATGTTAAAGATTGTCTTATGTTACTAAAATATTTCCCCCCTATCCAGCAGAGGGGGAGGGGAGAGAGAGAGTGAAAGAGTGTGTATGTGTGTGTGTGTGCGTGCGTGTGCGCGTTCAAAGTTGTTTTAATTGCCTCAAAAATAAAAATGTTAAGTCTTCTAAGCAACTGTTGGTTGGTTATGTTGGAAAGTTTGCGTGCTGTTATTTGAGTTGTACCAATGAGAATATGTCTTATTTCCCTTTTTAGTTTAAAATTATTTACTTTTATTAGGAAAAGGTAACTTTGTTGAGCACACAGTTTAATTTCTTAACATTTTTTAAATGAGTGAATAATTTCTTGGCCAAGAGGCCTTTTTACAGATTTTTTAATTTATGCCTATTTTCTTAAAACTTCACATAGTTTATTTTTATTCCATTCTTTACTTCACAATATGTTGTGTTTGTTACCTAGGATTTCTTATTACTAACATGGTTTATTTAATTTCTCCCATGACAGTTTGACTATCTAATAATCTTATTCTTTCCAAGTGGCAAATTATTTTTAGAAAAAAGTTTTGGAATATTTCATGATAAAAAGGTTGAATCTTCAAAATTTGCCAGAACTTATACATTTCTTTAGAATTATGTTTCCTTTAGTAGGTTTAAATGTTCCGTATTGGTAGTTACACATCAGGATTTCTGTTAAGACTTGGAACCTGCATGGCTCATGGTGATCCTTAGATAATCCTGAGAAGCTTTTTAGGAATGCATGCGATGTCTTTATGAATTAAAGAAGAGTAATGATGTGGCTGATACCTGAGTTCACGCAGAGATTTAAAGTGTTAGATGAACATATTTTGTTATTGATTGCAAAATGTCAATATACTTGATATTATGTCAAGTCAGTATTTATTTAGTTGACTGTTTCCTAAACTGTAGGCATTCGTATTGTACTTTATTTTATGCTTATCTTTGTACCATGTAATTCCTATAAATTAGGTTACCTAAAATAATTAAATAAGTACAGTATCTTTTAAATCACAGATTGATATCCTGAGTATTAAAGGAAAAAATCTATATTCTACACAAAATAACGTCAAGGTCTTCACTTTGGGATTTACCGTGTTAACTACTTTACATTTTGTGTAAATTTTCTGCTACTTTATATTTTCTTGAACAAGTACTGGAACAGTGATTTTCAAACTTTTTGGTTTTGAAATCCTTTTACACTATTATAAATTACCGAAGACCCCAAAGAGCTTTCGTTTAGCTAATATCTTGATTTGTTTAGCATATTAGAAATTAAGAAAGAAATCTGAAAGATTGGGCTACAGATTATACATTTTTACATTTTTTGCAAATTTTACATTTTTTTTTTTTGCAGATTTCTTTAATATTCCACTTTAATGTAGTGGGGAGAGTGGTATTGTTTTACTGTTTTGTAAATTTGTTAAATGTTTGGCTTCATGGAAAATGGGTGGCTTCCCATACTGGCTTCTGCATTCTACCTGTTGCAAAATGCTCTTGGTTAAAGTGATGAAAAAAATCTGACCTCACACACTGGAGACCAACTATATTTTCACCTTTTCAGGTAATTATGGATATTCTTGTTTGATACTATAGTAACACTTGACAAGCAGTGGTTTCTTAAAAATACTCTTTGCATTACAGTCCATTGGTCTACTTTGAATGGATCTTTTACCCAGACATGATTTGGTAATGTTATGTAACCAAGTTTAGAAAAATACTGATTTATTGAGTTACACAAATATTTGAAATTTTAATGTATTTTATTATACAAAATTAAGATCACATCTTAATACCAACCACTGTCTTATCAGAATATGTCTGCCAAAAATACAAGTCAATAATCATAGTTTGTCTAGTGCTATCTCAAGTAAAATGTGTCTCCTTTAGCTTCCAACCTAATTACAGGAATTGTTTTTTTGTAATAACCACCTTACTTCAGAATGCAGCAGAAATGCTTTATTTACATACCTTGTGTATTATTGCATAGGATATCAAGACGTGCACAAGGATAGCAATGTGAAAAAATCAATAATTTTTACTGCTTTAAGGTGTTCATAATGGAAAACTGCTATTGTATGCATGTGAAGAATACAATGATTTCTAGGAAAAGTGGAATGCAAGGTCCTTGATATGTGCCAAAACACCAGGATTTTTGCTCTCTGTTGCTTTTGCACCATCCACAAATGTTGATGGGATGAAAAGCCCGCTTGGATCGTAGTATTATGACTGTGCTCTGGAGGTGGTAAGACTTGAAATGGATTTGAATTTGGGGACTTCCTGAAAAGACGTTAGGCACTCCTAGTACTTCGTGAACCACCCTTCGATGCTGGCTTTTGTAATGGAATGCTGCTTTGATGCGTGGTTCTGGAAGTCAGTTATACTGCAATTACTTTTTTGTCAGCTGTGAAATTAAGCATACTTCAGTGACAAGCTTTCAGGAATACTTATTTGTAATTCTTTGATTAGAGAGGTACACCGTCTTATAAACACTGTTAGAATAAATATATTTTTACTTGTGAGGGCTCTTTAATGTTTATTATTTGGTAGTAACATTTTCTATAGTTAATTACATGATGTCATTGTAAGTGCCTGTAAAATGGGTATCGGGCTTTTAGAAACTGGCAGGTAAAATTTAATTCTATAGTTTCCATTAGGTACACACAATAAAGTTTTGACTTTAAGGAAAAGATAGCATTCAGAAGACAGCATTATGTCTGTTTAAGTCAGTTTTAAAATTTTGTTGACTGATAGACAGCTGCCAAACTTTCCACCTCATGCTGCTATATGCCAGAATTTAATTGCAAGGGGAAGCAAGACCAGAAATTTTATTTAACAAAATTCAAACAAGTGTGGAAAAAAATGGTTATGGTTAAAAAATAAAACTTGTCTCTCAGAGAATGTTTTTCTTTGTACACCATATTTTAAAATACAGTTTTTTTTTTCTATTCAGTGCTGTGAAAAATACCTATTTAAAATAGTCTTTGGAAGGAGACTCCATTTTTTGTTGTGTGCCCTTCCATGTTATGTCAGGCTACAGATGTTGAGAGATGTTCGTGTTCTCATTTCCTGTGCCGATGTGGCCTGGCTGAGCCTCCATCTTTTAGCTTTCTGACATCTTACCAAGAATTAGCAGAGGGGCAAAATACTTGCCTAGTTCATTGCCAGAGTGCAGCCATGTTACACCATCTCATCCAAAATACGTATACTTTACCCAAATGAACCATCTAATTCATTCACCTGGCTGAAGTACTTGTCATCAACTCCAGCCACAGTGAACAGTGCTGGCATATGGCTGACACATCAGCTTAAAGTCCTTAACATTCAGTGAACGAGTGTTGATCATTGGATCAAGGGAGATTGCTCTTCATGACTTTCTAGAAGTGTATGCTTAGTAGTTTCCATGTGGTCATAGTACTTAGAAAGTACTGTGACCTTGTTTATTTACTGAGGGAAAATGTTTTTTTTTTTTTCCCCAGGCCTGTGGTTTTCCAAATACAGGTCAAAAGTTACAGAAAGGGGTGGCTGTAACTAGAAGCTGCCTGGATCAGGGGCATTGGTCCTAGGCTTGGCCCTTACCCATGGGAAGCTTGCCCCACCCCTTAAATGGGTGCACAGTGCAAGCTTCTTTGGGGCAGCCGTTTAGGCTCTTAGTATTGTAAAACATTTTCAAACATTTTAGTTTTTGTTGGAAATATTAATTGAAGAACAAAGGTGCCTTGTGAAGGTGAAAATTTCATGAACTCTTTTGGCACAGTTCTATAGGTCTGCTCAACCACTTACTGTATGTGTGATCTTGAGTAAGTTATTTAACAGCCCTTTGCCTCAGTTTTATGATCTCTAAAATATGATAATAAATCTACTTCATAGTGTTGCTATGAGGATTAATTGAATTAATTGAATCAGTTTTCATCGCATTTCATTGCATTGTACTCTTTTAAGATGTTTACATGTATAGGTTGTTTCATATTAAACCACACCTTAATTTTGATAAATAAAGCATCATTAAAATTTGTTTTATAAAAATATCACATAGTATGTGCCAGTTCTAATTTAAAATATATTTGAAGTAATTCATGGAAGAAGTGAAGGCCTTGTATGGGCACCCAGTTACAATGAACGTCGAGTAATTCTCATTGATAGTGGACATACCAAGTTATAATGAGAGGTACTGTCTAAATTTCTGTTGGTAACTAAAATCTCTGCGTCTTTCATTTTACTGGAAGTATGGAATAGGATTTATAGAAAGAAACAGTAACCTTTAGACACAAGTAGGAAGCCGAAAACTGTTTTTGCTTCTGAAATAGTTAAATGATCTGTCATCTAGTTAAATGATCTATCATCTAATTATACTATCCATTTTTGTTAATCTTACGAGTGAAGCTGTATATAATATTACTAAATGATTTTTTTTAAGGAGATGCCAACATTTATAAATTGAGCGTGTTTAGTGAAAAATGCTATACCATACAACATGAACTGGTATTTTAACATAGTGATATACTACATTAGCTGGATTTTTATAAGACATCTTATTTCATTTAAAGAAATATATTTTTATTTAGAACTGGAACTAGTTAATACTAGAGCATCAGGAAGGGGTGGTTATGACCATTGTTGTTGAATCATTGACTTAAAACCATAGATCTCTTCACTATGTTAATATGTTTTCTTCAAAATTTTGCTAATAAAGAAAATGGAATAATAGAATAATTGAAGAATTTTTTTAAACATTTGACTTTGTGAATAATAAAGCTAAATATTGTTATTTCAGAAGATGATAGGTAAACCTGAAGTTATAAAAAAACACTACAAATGGTAGTCTTTTCTCCTTGTCCCCACCAGTGGTCATAAGCATCCATCCAGTTAGGGTGTCAGGGTATATAAAGGGGGCTTTGAAATTGAAGTCTCAAGCAGACTATAATGATTGCCTACTCTATCAGCAGATTTGGAAATGACAGCTCAGTTTGATTTATTGGTAATAGTACTCTGTGATTATAAAATAATATTTTCTATATTATTGGAAAGTTGTATGGCTTTATCAGTAGTCAGTTTTATAGAATAGTCTTTTTGCTGGTCAATACTATCTGTTAATAGTCAAAAGTTTTGTGAGACAGTTTTAGAAAAATTAAAAAATGGCTTTGAGAAAGATTTGGCATTTAAGTTTTCTAAATAATGTGATAAAAACATTTCTTCAAGGTGCTGTCTAGGCTGGCGATTTTTTTGTACTATCAATTTCATTAAAGATTACCTTTCGCCACATCTTCATTAGGTCAGGTGGGTGTTTGAGTCACTGCTTAGTCACATTTATCCATTGTAGGCTTTTGTTTCCTTTATTTCTAGCTGTATCAGTGCTTTTCACCAGTATTTTGTATTACTAAATGGAATTTTAAACAAATACATTTTAATAAAATTGCTTTTAAAAGAAGAAATTTGCTTTCTTTAGATTCAGACATTAAGAGTTTTGTCTCGTTTTTTGTAATTGCTACAGTTAACACGCTGGGCCGATATTGGAAAAGATTATCAAATAACAGTGCAAATTTCAACTACACTATGTTGAGTCATTTTATCTAGAGATTTTAATGAAGTTAATTCTCTATGGCTGTTGTTATTAAATGAGTTTTTAGGAAGCAGTTTCTGTACTGAAAATGAAGATATTTTCTGCATTTGTGTGATCTTTTATGTCATAGTTAACCTCAAGCATTTTGTTTCAGAACTTGCCAACTGTATAATAACACTTTTCTTTAGGTTTCCAAGTAAAACCCTTTTTCTAATAAAGGAAGCAATGTTATGTTGAACTTTCAAATAACTGTATAGTGGAGATATTTATGGTATATCTGTAGGTCCTGGGTGACATAATGCTTGAGTACATGAATAAAAATGCGAAGATGAATTACAGTATGTCAAAAGTGAAAGTTGTACATGCTTTTAGCTTAGCGCCTCATAGCTGTTTGTATTGAATATTTGAATGCATTTGAATATAAAAAACGGAAATAGTCATTTCTGTTTTAAGACTTCAGCGACCAGGGAGAAAAAATAATTGGCTCTGTTGGTTATTATCACAAGATTTTCCTTTTCTTGGAATCTAGGCACGTTTCTTTGATATGTTGGAATAAGGACATTAAAAACATTCTGTGGTAAATTTTATGTAATCTGACTCATTGATAATCTATCAATATAAACTAGGTGCTTTACGCATTTTTAGTATATTAAGCCTAGGAGACTGAAGTTTCTTTTCAGTGTTTTATTAAGTAAAAGATGTTGGAAAATTAAAAATTTAAAAATGGAAAGTGATGTCCCAATTTATTTTTTTCTTTTTGATTTTAGGTGGGAAATGTAATGTCATAAGATCGATAGGTTGACTCTGACAACTATGTTTACTTACAGAGAGAACAGGAAATGAGAATGGGTGATATGGGTCCCCGTGGAGCAATAAACATGGGAGGTAGGGATTCGAAGCAAAAGTCTTCTGTAACTTATCATTCTTTGGGGAACTGTATGTGCTGTTTTTGGTATTGACATATTAGCAACAACTATAATTGGGAACCAACTTTTGTGATGGTGAAACATATTTATAAAGTTTAAAAAATACAAGTATATTAAAATATATATGCCTAGGAAGAACATTTCATTTTGTATTTATTTGAAGGCTAAAAGATATATTATCTTTTAATAGATTTAATGAAAGAAACCTGTAACCAGGTTTGATGCAACCTGAGACTTGTTCTGTAATTGCATGGTGTAATACAGCTATGTTGTTGAATGTTTTACAAATCTAATTTCATGCCTTCAAATTGGCTTTTTCACCATGGAAATTAGATAATTTTTGTGTTTTAGTATTATTAAACTTTTTGAGAATATTTTACAAATTTCTATTTTAAGGTATCCTTTCATGTAACTTTTATGTAGCTATTTTTATGTTTTACTTGAATGTCTAACTAGATACGCAGTAGTTGGAGACATTTATGACTTGTCAAGGAAGTGAGATGAGCATTGCACATTTAGGCCAATGCATATATTTAATGTTGATTGACTTTATAACCAGATTGTCAGGAAAACAGTATCAAGTAAATAAGCTAGGGAAAAATAAGTGTGGAATGTTTTCTTAAGTGTTATTAAAATTGAAGTGTTATGCATTTAAAAAATTAGATAAATTTTATGTGTTCATTTTACATTGTCCCACAGAAGCTGTCATAAGGTTAAAATCTTTGCATATTCAGATGTACATATTGTGTAAAGATTACATCACCTTAACATTCCAATGTGTACGACATGCACACCCACTGAGAAAATCTAGATTCTACTTAGATTATAAAGTATAAGGAATAAAGAATCTTAAATCACTCAATATGTGGAACAAGCTTTTTTTTTATGATCAGCTTTCTTCCTACCTCTCCTGGCAATTTCTTTGCCATTGCCAATCAGGTGATTTAAAATTGTTTATTGCTGATTACTTGGTCACCTTTTCCCTCTACCAAAGTGTTTAACTGAGCATCTCTGGTTGCTGAATGAACATAAAGAATAAAGCCCTTGCCCATAAAGAATTCAGTGAGTTAATGATGGATACGTGAAATGATCAGAGAGTACATAAGAAGTTGTAATTTATGAATCACAGTTGCATATGTGTTAAGTATAAGTAATTCAGTATTTGTCTTTTTCAGAGTAAGTTGTGAGATGGTGTATAGCAAGCAGTTCAGGTGGTTATAAGGCTATAAGTGTGAGGTTATTGTGATTGTAGGCAGTTTGAAATGCTATTATAATTATAGATTGTCATGAAATCACAACCAAACTTGAAATATTTCTGATGTTGCAGAGACTCCCAAAAAGATTCTGACTGCTTGGTTAGATTTTTATCAGAAGAAATTTGAGAATATGCCTTTAGATTCTTTAGGAATTTAAGAGAATTAAGTTTTATGGCATTTTATTCATCAGAGAACCACAGTTACATTGGAGCATTTACTCAGTGTCCTTAAAGTCTAATCCATTTAATTTTCTCCTCTTTACGTTTTAGTCAACCTGAGACTGTGTCCTAATGGTTGACTGCAGTTAATGTATCATCGTGCATTCAGAACTACTGTCAGTAAATCGTCATATTCTATCAAGTATCATTGATGGAATATGTCAGTGGATTTTCTGGTGTATTTCCAGTGTATGTACCAATTGAAACATGGGTTATAAAACTTTTTCTGGGGACCACACAATTCTAACAACTCTTATATTTTTAAATTTAGTTTAATTGTAGCTGTGTGGTAGGAGACGTAATTCCTAAATACTTTAGCTACTGACAGTTGGAAAACTGTTTTTTAGTTATTTTACTATGCCCACAGTATAGTGATATTTGAATCTAAGAAATTAGGTATAAAAGTTACGTTCTATTTTTTTAAAAAAAAACAACTAATCCTTGATGTTTTTGGGTAAAGTCGAGGGTAGGACTGCTCCTTGATACCATCTCCACTGTGTTCATTTCCATTGTGAGGTTGTAGAAGTCTCCAGTACAATTTCTAAAAATTTATAGCTCTACTAAGGGAATAGAAATATTGTTGGAGCATTTAAAGTCACATTTGCAAAAGCTTGTAAGGAGCACTAGTTTCCTCCCTGTGAACTTGCCAGGTTCCCAGGATTTGGGTCAGGAAGAGCAGCACCCTGTACGGGGCCGCTGCCTGGACTCAGCCTGCTATAGTCAGCTGCATTAGATGCAGAGTGAGTCGTGGGTTTGAACGAAAACTTCAACTCCTCCTTGATGTGTTTTTGAGATGTGTTCAAAGTGTCATAAAATTAACCTTCATAGTAAAATACTAGAAGAGAACTCAAAGTTGGAGTCAGTCTTTTAATGAATTTTTAATAATAAGTATAAGCACTTTAAAAATGAAAAAATTTTGATGACAATAACCCAAATGTGCTATCTTTGAGCCCATTAAAATAGCACTCTGTTACAGCTCAAACACTGTTGTAGTTACTGTGAGGCAGGTGCATATCTTTCTCATGAAAATATTTGAACTATATCTAATTGTTCATTCCCATTTGCAGAATTTCAGCATGTCAAAATTTTGTAATGCTTTATTAATATTTTATGTGTATTTGGTTGCTTTTCACTTTTTTGTTTAGATTACATCTAACTTTATATCTAAAGTTAAGAAACCATGCCTCCTATAACTGGGGGAGATGTTTGGTGACTGTAAAAGTCAGGAGGTTAGCTACAGTGAATATAGTGAACTGCATGTTGGAGGACATGGGTCCTCTCATGACAGTGCAGTGTACGTGCTAATGTTTTTAGTTATGACTTTAAGAAAATTAAGTGGCTTCTTAAGTGCTAATTCTTTTAATTTAATTTAATTTAATTTAATTTAATTTAAACGGGTGGAGTTTATTCACCATTGTAAGAATATTTGGTTTAAAGACTATAGCACATAATACTTTTTTTTTTTTTTTTTTAACTCTCAAGCTTTTGCAGTCTCAGATTTTCTAAAATAGTTGGTAGTTGTCTCATTTGTTTCATATGCTTTTGTTCTGGGGATGAACATTGTATTGGTGTCCATGATGCTCTATTAGCGAGTAGATAAGTGAGTGTCCCACTCTCAGGGGCAATGGCTTTGACGATAGTCTTCTATATAGAGTGCTTAAGTGTTGTTACATTTTAATGTTTACTGAACCAAGATAGGACAGCTCTAAGCACAGATTGTTTTGCGTAGATGCGTTTAGCCCAGCCCCCGCTGGTAACCAAGGTCCTCCTCCAGTGCTGGGTATGACAATGAACACCCGAGGAGCTCTCCCTGGCCCACCGGTGGGTCCTGGCCCTGCCATGGGGCCAGAAGGAGCCGCAAGTATGGGGACTCCAATGATGCCAGATAATGGAGCAGTGGTAATGTATCATGACCCTTATTTCGATTTCATTCAATAGTATCTGCTTTTGCCCCAAAGGTAACTTCACACTTAACATTAATTTGGCATCATTTATTTTGATGGTAAAGATTGATATCCAATGAAGTAAAAGTAATTTTGTGAAGTTATATGTTGTTGATGGGTAAGAGGCGATTTTTAAATGTCCCGAGAATTATGATTGCCATTCATGGCATGCTTGGCACTTAGGCATGTTGCAAAAACATAGATTAATTACAGTTTTGTTTTGTTATGTTTTGTTTTTTCTTTTTTTTAACAATGCTTTTAACTTGTGCCCACCTCTTGTCAGCATTCAGTGTTAACAGTCAGATATTTTGATTGTGTTCTTTTCCTGTGTGGACTCCTTATCTTTGGTGGGGGACAAAACCAATACGTGTGAAAACAAATTTTTGTAAACATTTCTAAGAAAAAGATACCTTATAATTAATTTCAGAGAATTTGTTTTAGTTGTAAAATTTTTTACATTAAAGTTAAATTTTAAACTTTGTAGAATTAGTAATAACATTTGTTACTAAATTTAAAGTAGACAATTTTATGTCTCAGTTTGAGAGTGTGAAGATATCTTTGTGTGCATTAACTATAAAAATGTTTTCAGTTGTAATTTTTATTGTGTTTGAATATTGAGTCCTGTTTTCATTTCCCTTCAAAACTGTCATTCATTTTCCTTTAAAACTGTCACTGTTTAAATGAGGCTCTATATTGGTAAAACATTTTCTCATTTAGTTTTTGTTAATAGTTCTAGGTACCATCTACAAAAGGAAAATTGGTTGATTGTATATTTTGAAAAGGCCCTTTCATTTTAGAACCACAAATATCTTAAGGCACCATTGCTGCTATGAAAGAAAACACTGCAGATTAAACTCAGACATGCCACCAGCTGTAAAGCTTTCTGGTCTCAGATATTAAAAGTGAATGTGCATCTTAGTATTGATGGAGGCAGTATTTTACCATTGTAAAATTTATCTACTTTAAATGCAGTCATTTATGAATTTGGAAAAGTTGGACATGCTAATAGTCTTTTTTTAATGCGTGTTTGTACAGGGAGATAAAGAGGTAGGCAGTGCCATCTTAGCTACTGTGACCAGGTGGCGTGTCTAGCATATAATTAGTGCACTTGTTTTCCTTCAGTGGAGGCTTAATTTTAAAGTAAAATGTCTGAAAGCTAGTAAAAACCCAAACCCCACTGATTTCGTTTTTGTGTAGCAATATACTCATTGGTGATAACTTAGAAGCAATATGAAGGGGCCGTTCTCCTCCCCACCCTACCTCTGAAACGGTAAACTTAATTTAAATGCCATCTTTGGCCTTTTTCATACTGGTGGTGTACTACCACACAGGAAGTTCTGTTCAACCTTTGAGACTAAATAGGTGGCTGTTATTGTGAAGGTTTTCAAAGGATATGATTTGGATGTTTAATTGTGCTGTTAGTAGTAGTACATGCTAATAAATTGTTGATTTTTAAAAATCTATTTTCCCAGTAACAGTTTTTCTAGAAAAAAATCTCAGAAAATTTCATATAATTACTGTGTCAGTGCTAGTACTTTAGTACTTTCTATGCTAAAAGTGCTGCTGTAGAAATTTTTTAAATGTTTACTTTTTTAATGTGATCCTGCTCCCTAGTTTTATTTCTGATTTCTTAAAAAGTATTTTTATTATATAACAGCTACATGCAATATGAACTTTTTAAGAAAAGATTAGAATAGTACTGTAATACTGATGAGGTTTGAGTTTGCATTTGCTTTGTAAAATCAGTTCTTTTTTCATGAAATTGGGCATAGCATTAGCAATATGTAACTCTTCAGATGCTTCTTTTTTTGAAACATAGTAACTAATTAAATTGCTCCTTTCTTCCTTCTATGTGTGATCCTGATTCTGCTGGACTTTCTGCTGACCTTCATGACACCACCACTTGGGATTTTGCCAATTTTTCTTGTCACTTACATTTGGCGTGTTCCAAATGGACTGCATATGTATTGTGTGGTATCTAGCACAATGATAGATTCCCTCAAGGACCGCCGTCCCAGATGGGCTCCCCTATGGGGAGTAGGGCAGGTTCAGAAACCCCTCAGGCACCAATGAGCGGTGTCGGCCCTGTCACTGCTGGTCCTGCTGGTTTTGGTAGAGGGGGCCAAGGGGGCAACTTTGAGGGCCCTAATAAGCGTCGTAGATATTGAACATTCTTTCATTCCTAGCTATTTAGAGAGTAAAAAATTCAGTGGTATGCCTTTACACTTTAACCTGTGACCTGAAAGAAATGGTTTTATTGTTAATGTATGTAGACTTTAAAGTTTTTCCTTTGTAAAACTCGAGGTTTTTTGTATTTTTCTTTATTCATGAGCTTTGTAGATTAGAATGGTAATGACGATGCTCATCGCTGTGAATGTCAACTGTGCTGTGACCGTAGCTGAACATGAGTATGCCGCAGTCCTGTGAAATCTGTGGAGTCACTTACTCTCAATAAAGAAATCATTTTGGATAATTTAAAAATGTTATTAGTTGTGTTCTCTTATAGTTTTACTAAGCTTTGCTGTACCAGTAATACTTTGGTTGCTTTAACTAATTCAGCCATTTAAAAATGAAGATTAATTTTCTGCTTTTTAGTTTGGGCAAATTATCACTGAAGATAGAAGCTAATGACAGCTAATTTTCAGGGGCCCAGACAGAGAGTAGGACATTGGAGGTGGGGGCATGGGAGTTACATTTCTGTCAACCACTGATGTTCTGTGAACCCAGGGGGTTGCTGTCCACATTTCATAGAGATTCTGAGCATTCAGATGTTCTGTGAAGGAATAATAAGGATATCTATCTCCTGTGCTTATTTTTCCAAATAAATATTTTGAATCTTGAAAAAAATAAAAAGTTTGAAGGCAAATCTCTTTTGCTTATAAAATACTACCTTTACTTTTATTTGCCATTATTCGGTGTTGATATCTAGATCTTAACCCTTTAAATTTTCTTTCAAATCGTACAGTACTGTTAGGTTGGATGTTAAGTAAGGAATTTGCTGCATGATTTAGAAGAAATTAGGCATTTCTTGAGAAAATCGGTTCCTAGAAATATCAAAGAGGGCTTGACTCTGCAGTGTTGTAAATATTTTCTGTAGTTGGTTAGTCTCTCCAGTAAAACTTGTCTGATACGTTTAGGTATGTTTGTCTCCTAGGAATTCAGTTGAAGAGGCGATTGTAAAACACAATTAACTTGAAATTTCTAGAGTCCTTGGAACCATACTAGATTCCTTACTATCAAAATGTGAATTTTGAAGTATAATTTCCATACCAGGGAAAAACTGATTTTTTATCACATAATAACTTTATTCAAAAAAGTCTTTGATGTATTCAGAACTTTGTATGTTAGCCACATTTAATTTAAAATTACATTTAAGGAATCATCTTTAAATTGCAAATCTAACATATCAGCTATTGACCATGATAATAGTTATTTCTTACATAAGGTTGCAGTGTTGTTATATCATGCTTTTAGCATTTTTCTGAAGAAGAATGTGCTGTTTTAAAATGAACAGTTTGAAAATATTTTGCATGGTTTCTATTTTTGCCAGAAGGCATACTTTGGAAAGAAATAAACCGTCAATAATTTAAAACCTTGCATAAAAAGTAGTTGAGTGTAAACATAGTTGAAGGGACTTCTTTTGTAACAGTTAAATTTATCTTATGTACTATTTCATATTCTATTTTTAGACACAACAGTATGGATGGAATTATTTTCTGAAATTTGCAACATTCACGGGCTTTTGTTTTGGGCAGTCTTGGAGATTATAAAATAATAGACTATCCTCATAATGTTTCCCATGACTGAATTGGCAGGGAGTGGGATTTGTTTTAATTTCAATGTGGGGAGTTTTAACATTAGCTATAATTTTTAAGTTATATCTATTGTGTCTAAATATGCCTTTCCCATCATCTATATTTTTATTCATATAATCCTTAAGTAAATTTTAGCTTTATATTTTGCTTCAAAGCTGAATTGGGAGTGGGAGAAACTTTACCCTTTGATGCTAATACCAGGCTGCCTTTGGTCAAGGCTGTGAAATTCTGTAAGATTCACCCAAGAACGTTTGAAAGCCAGTGCGCAGAGATGTCTTCATCTCCTGAACATGCCAGTGTCCAGCTCAGCTCTGGCTCCACGAACAGAGTTCTGCACAGCACTCCTTGCAGCAAGAGCATCCTTGTTCCTGTTGTTACAAGTTTGCCCTGGGAGCAGTCAGCTTCCAAGAGAGTCAAGCGGAGCATCTGTGAACTCCTAGTTACTCAGTCGTTAGTATTCTAATAGAGTTAAACAACTCTGGGGGAGGGGGATCAGTCAGCATTTTTTCTTGTGACTTCGTATACCAAGGAAGATACTTGAATGTCATTTGCTTAAAAGTCGTAGATATAAAAATAAAGAATTTAGCTTTTCTAAATAAGTGTAAATTTGTCATATATGCAACCATAATTCTTTTCACATAAAGATAATATGAAACAATTTTAGTATTATCACAATATTGTATTTCTTTGTGTGTCACGATTCAAAAGTTTAAAACCTGCAGAAATGAGGTTTCATATGCTATTAATATGTAATTAATATGCATAAAATAAAGGACTTTGTTTTCATAGTTTTATTTTAGCAGTGTATTTTTGTCAATTTTCCTGTTTATGAAAATAAATGCATTGATTTTCTTGACCCAGTTCTTATTTAAAGAACTATTGGTTCGCTTGTATTTCATAAAGCTCAAATTTGTTATTCCTTCAGTTTGGGGATTTTTTAATTTAAATTCAGTGGTAAGCGTTCATTGAAAGATTAAATATTTGTTTGTTTTTTTTTAACTCTACCTGCGATATCAGTAGTACTAAAGAATGCTCATTGTAGAAATAGAAATTATCAATAAGGACAGTAAGTGAAACATTGGATGTTGTTCCTTAAATACTAATTGAAATTATATGTTATTCAGAAACATACTTGTTGAATATTTCAGTAATTTATACATATTAGTATGAATGATGGCTACTAATTAAAAAACGGGGGTTAGGTTGATAATTACAACCTAGACTCCAAATGAGAAAAAGCACGTGTGTGGTTGAAAGGAAATGTTTCGTGAAAGAATGTGGTCAAATGTTTAAATCTTTTAAAGGTTTGAAATTTAGTGTCAAACAGGACTAGTCAGAAATAAAAGGAACTCGGGTTTTTTCTCAGTAATATAGAAAATTTCCTGGGGAGTCCTGTGGTGTTTAAATGTTTCATGTGTGTGAAAAATTTTGTTATAATATCTAATAGTTATATATTCCTGAAATTTGATAGGGTATGGATGATTTTAAAAGACTTTTATTTTCAAGAATAAGATAGTGAACACCACATACCTAACTCCTAGATTCAACTGTTGTAAATATTTTTGTGTTAAGTCAGATGTTTATAGAGGTGGACTTATTTTGGTGGGTTGGGGGGCAAAGGGGGAGTTACTTCAGACTGAGTTTCAAGCTGTATAGCACAGTGTGGATTAATTTGATGGTATACTTATGAGTATTTCCTGTGTAGCATCCTTCATTACTAAATTTTTTAAAATAGGAAACAATTTTAGGGTGCTCACGTTACATACTGTTTTTCCCAGGTGTGTAAAATGAAGTATACATACAGTTTGCCAGTTGAATGTGGTCAAATAATTTATGGAATATCACTCTGAGAAATAGTGAAGAATTTCACTATTTTTATAGTATATGATCTTTAAAAATCTACATTTATACATTATATATTAGCTCTTATTTTTTTAGATCACAATCACTACCTTGTGAATATAGGAAAAACTTTGAAATTTTTGTTTCCTTGATTACTGAAAAACTGTTAATGATTGTAGTTTGAATCTTTCAAGACTGGATATTTAAAGGCATCATCATAGTGCTGTGTTTATTTGGGAAATATTATTTTGACCACTTTTTCTATAAAAACATGTTTAGATTATAAATATCTCTTAAGGGTTCTTTTTTTTTTGAAACTTAATTTTTTAATTTGGTAGAATTAGTAGTCTGTACTTTTGTGATATTTAATGTTCCTTTTCAATAAGAACCTTATATTTTCTAGATAGATACTGCATACCTTAAAGTAATTTAGTTTATAATTCCCATTAAATTGTTTTTCAGGTATATTGTTTTATGGCTTGAATTACTGTCATTTCTACCAATTTCTCTCTCCTCTACAACAGATACTATATTTTGTTGACTATGTTTATTTAAAAATCTTAAGCTAGCATTAGTTTGTCTTTCTGAGTTAAAGAATTTTAGAAAAGATGATATTCTGCATATAAATGTAAATAAAATTTCAGTTCTCTTTCATTGAATAGTTACTCAAATTTCATATAAGCCACTTGTGTCTCAAAATTAAGACCCCAAAATAGTAGGATTAGGTAGAATTAAGAAGTGTACTTAGTTCAAATACATGACTTTTTTTGTTTTCATTTTTTAAAAAGTAAAGTTAATAAGTTCTTTATTTAGTTCATTAAATACAAGGGGCCGGCATCACATCACCAGTCATGTAAGTGGACATTATATTTCTCAAATGCTCTGTACATGCAGTTGCATCATAGGTGGTGTCAGAGATTTTGCAACTGTTATTTTGTATCTAAAATTTGTTTCTAGCTCTGAAATTGTCATTACAGCATCAAGTTCACATTTTTATTATGTATTATACATCTCGGTTTAAGGTCGAAAATACATGTATTTGAGGTAGTATCAAACACTAAAATGAGTAGCCATAGTGTTCCATTGTGTTCTGTGTTATAGCTGTGCCTGAGTCTCTTCCTTGTTCTGTCTTTTATGCAAAATTTCAACCAGCTGGACTTTTGCGTATGTTTTTGGGTTTTAAAAGAACTATGTAAATATAATTTTGTCACTATGAATTACGTACATTTTTATTTTTGTATGCTTATTTAATTTTCTGTGAATTCATTATCTTGTGAAAATAGACAACATCTTGTACATTTTGCTAGAATAATTGTAGTTAATTTTCCTTGGTATTTTCAGATTATTACATGATGTAAATTTGTATCACATTGTGAGGCATTGCCTAGATTTACAAATGTTGCCTAATCTTTTTATGTAATGAGAAAAAATGAACAATCTCACAGCAGTTACTTTAATTTTGACCTTTTTAGTGTTGGAGGCGGTGGTGATGTGCTTTTTGGTTAGTCTGTAATGTTAATTCTTTGAGTTGGTTAAATATTTACATGTTCATGGACTTGGTTAGAATATTTTAAATATTAGGATCACTATGGAGCCGATAGTTTAGCAGATGGCGTAATAATGAAGTGATTGTGTACAAAGTGATGTTTTCTCAGTCGCATAGAATTTCTGGGGAGCCCTGCCATTCAGACCTCAAGCCACATTCGTTCCCCGTGCCTGAGCATGAGTGGAGGGCTCTGCTGTGTGCCGGACTGGGCCCGGCCTTGGACATCGCTGACTCGTTGGTTCTCACCCTCGAGTGGTGTCAGAATCACCTAGAAGGCCTACAGAAGCACAGATTTCTAAGTTCGGGCCCAGAGTTTCCGATTTAGCAAGTCATGGGTTGCTAAACACAGTGCATTCCCCACAGCTTCCCAGGTGACCTTAGTGTGAGGTTGGGGCCACCACTGAGGACTTCTGTTCTATAGTGCCACTAACAAGGAGGGGTTGCATTTGGGTTGGATCATTTTTTTGGTGGTGGCATGATGACTGTCCTAGCTCATTGTAAGTTGTCTGGGATCCCCGGCCAATAGAGATGATCCAGACCTGCCCTCCTGCTCCCCACCCCCACTTCTCCCAGCTCCTGCCCCTAACAGGCATTGCGCAAAGGTGTAAATCTTACTGCCGTGTTCACACGCCTAGTTAATTTAGGTGAAGAGGTAATCTAGAAAGGTACAGTTTGAAAATTTGGTAAAAGTTTTTTAACATAACAGATTTTCAACCTTCTATAACAGTGTTAGAAATGAAAGTGACAATCTTTTTGTATCAGTTTATTTGAACATGGTTAAGCCTGCCCGGTGAAGGTGCTAGAAAGCTGCCCTGGTCTTTGCTTCCCATCCTGGTCATAGGAATAGAATGACACCATTGAGATGGATTGAAATGATGGCCTGACCTTTTTTGGGTGTGACCTCATCTACTTTTCTAGATTGAAGATAAAGAGTTGATAAATGTATTTTCAAAGACCATGCGCATTATTTGTAATTTTTGCAGCTTCAATATTTGTTAGTCACTTTAGAAAGCATTGCCTGCCAAGGAGTTCAATAAATGGGAATTAAGTAATTTTTTGATTAAAATGGATAGCCTGCCTCGTGCACACAAAGATTTATACTATATGTATATTTCATTCAGTCTGTTCAAAATCATTCAGTGTATTCAAACAAATTGATCCATAATGAGAGCAGCTAGTTGCTATACTGACAATAAATAGCTTCTTCAAAGAAACGGTGACTATATATAGTGCAGAAAAACCCAGTCCCCTGGTTTGCAGCCTTCTGAATATGTCAGTATGTAGTTTTCTTGTGTCGTGTCTAGCAAGAATACCTGTGCACAGAAACAAGTATCAATTGTAACCCAGATGTCACCTGGGCCTATCTCTGTCCTCTTGCTCACACACTCCTACAGCATAGTGCGCTCTCGAATCCAGGACAGGCACTTGCCCAGGCGTTTTGTGGTTTTTGTGAGCTAGAAGTGGAGTTGCCTTTGGGAGGGTGTGTTACCTGTGATCAAGGGAGTTGCCTCATCTCTTTGATTTTTTAACATCACGCCCCCGCCCCTTTTTATTAGCCTTATCTGCCTGCTAGGCTTTGTCTTACAGGATGTCAGCAGTGCTCACCTACCCCACCATCTTGATCGGACTACCCCTCCCTCATTTTTTAAATGAAGGCGTCAGAGCCCAGGACAGCAGAGACCAGATTTCTCCCTGCAGGTGGCTTATTAACCTGTTTTCCAGCTGAGGCATCCTCACATAGGCTGATGCGAGTAAAACTGTTTCATCTGTCTTCTAAATAAAATTTATGAGGCTAGATAACCTGGATAGATTTGTTTTTCCTGTTCAGTAGTTCCTAATGTTCAGATTATTTTAGCTCCTGTGATTCCAGTGAGTTATACCTCTACAGAAGTCAGATCTTTATGCACATGAATGCAGAAAAATTTCAAAAATGTTGAAAAAGGAAAGTGTATGGAGCTTGTGTTTCCCCACTTACCCATTACTGAGCGCTGTCTCCAGCCATGGTTCCCGTGCCTCCTCCCGTATTTATTAGCCTCTCTTGCTTTTACCTCAGAGATAAAACCTGTAGATGTATGTGTACTATGGCTGCTATTTAGATTTACATGTGATGACAGATTAGGAAAATTAAAAAGACCTTGTGTTTTTTTTCCTTAGCTGTATATTGTGCCACATTGACTTTTACCTCTGGAGCCATTAAGTCTTTTAAAGTATTAAGAGGAAGATCAGAAGTTTTTGAGAAATGATAGGCTCCAAATTGGGGGGAGGGAGGTTGGATGTACAATATAGAAAATACATAGGCAGATGCTTAATTTCTGCTTTGCAGTATAATTTGTTTTCCTTTTAGGATGAATAAATTTAATCTACAAGTGTTAGGGTAAGGTAAGCCAAGGAGTAGTGTTTCATACTATGATCTTTCTTACCTGTGAATGAATGAGGTGTTTCCTGGGTGATTGAATATACCTCACGATTTGAATTACTTCATAGTTATTACTTGAGCAACATGGAAGGAAGGTAGCTGTCAAAACCAGTTTCTCCCCATTTATTCTTACGGGTCGGAGAAGCGCGGCACCCGTGTGAACGAGCGAGCACCTTTGGGTGCTGCGGATGCCACTGCACACTGCAGACCAGCCCGCGGCTCCCCTGGCACTGGTGTCTAGACCTAGAGGGACAAGTGGAGTGACAGGGTTGAAACTTAGGTCACAAGGGTAGAGAAAATGACAGCCACTGTTTTAGATAAGGGGATTAGAAATGCCTGTCTCCAGAGACAAAGGGACGCATCCTGTTGGACTCCGTGTCAGCTGGCACAGCGCAGTGGCGACGCAGTAAGTGGCTGCAGCATGCGCTGTCACAGCAGTGCTGTCCTGTGTGGCAGCCACGTGGGACGAGTCCTCGCAGGGGGACTGGGGAGACGGTATCAAACTCAGTTGTCAGTTCAGTTAGCATACTTGGAGCAACATGGGTGTGCACATTTTGTCTCTAAATTCAATGAACTAAATATAAGTCTTGAAAATTTATTACTTTAATTAGATGTATAAAATAATACACAATTAAAAATATGCAATGGCAAAATCTTTAGTATGAAGAAGCAAAATATCTTAATTTCTTATATAGTTGCATGTTGAAATGATATTTTGGCTATATTGGGTTAAATAAAACAAGCTAATTTCATCTGTTGCTATTTTTCCTCTTTAATGTAGCTTCTAAGAAATTTAAAAATTTTAATGTTTGCATTTTTTTTTCCTGGGAAGGCCTGGTCTAGAATAGTTAGTTCGTGTCAAACTGTTATCTAAATTCCAGAATTTCATCACATAGCTTGTGATTATGTACTTTATCTTTTTAAATGCATAATTTTAGGTTTAACTTTAAAGTTTGTAGTACACATTCATCATTAGGTAGGTGGCAGGGTAAAATCACTTTCCTGTAGTATAATTTACTTGTTGGCGCAGGAGTGCAGGGGAGGTGTTTGAGCACCCAGGTCCTAAGAAATGAATTGTACACATTAAAGTTATATTTTAGTCCTTTCACTTTTCCTTTGTGTTTATTATCCACTTTATCTTCCATAAAAAGTTTAAGCAAATATTGTTAAAGTCCTGAAAAAATTTTGTCATTCAAGATTTCTCTTTAAACCTTGTGAAGTTTTTATGTTCTTTTGTTTACTTCATTCCAGGATGTCAGCTCTAACGAGAGTAGGGATCCTATTTGTCATTTAGCGATTTATCCTTGTTTTCCTAAAAAGTCCTTTATTAAATGTTGGTTTATTAAATGTTGGTTTACTGATGAGAATACAAGAACGAACAAAATGTGGTCTTTGCCCCCTTGGGAGTTGGATCTTAACGGGAGTGTGTAGAGCTTGGAAGCAGCCTGTCAGACCGCTTGGTTGTAATTAGGGGGAATAGCAAGGACCTGGAAGCCTAGAAGGAGTTCCCGCCGTTGTCGGGAGGACTCACTGCAGGCGTGGAAGGTGAGTAAGTGCTTGCCAGTTGCCGGCTTCCTGGGGGAGAGTCCTGGGAGGGTCCTGGGATGAAGAGGGTGTGGTCCAAGGGGCTGGAAGGTTGGGAAGCAGAGCCCCCTGAGCTGTTCCTAGGGGACTGCAGGGTGTGGGGTGGGGTGAGGTCCTGATGTAGCCATGATGGCTGCCTGTTAAGGACCTGTGATCCTTACCCTTTAGGTGGCCAGCGGTCAGGACCAGAAAACAGACCCCCTAGATCGCTGATCACTTCCCCAGACCCCACTGATGTTCGAAAGGCTCTGTGGTATCAGGCTGGCTCAGATTCTAGGTGGAAACAATTCAGATACACTGGACTAGGGCGCTGGTGGGGGAGGGCGGTGTAGAGGGACCCTGGAGCTTCTGGTTTGTGCAGAGTCATGGTGGCAGCATCAGCTGAGGCGGAAGGTAAGTGCTCCAGTGGAGGGGCGGGGCGTGGAGCTGCCCGAGGGCGAGGAGGATGGAACCGACTGGATTTACATGTTTTGGGTTTGAACTTATGGTTTGTTGGGGGTTTAAAAACTAAAACCGATCTGCCTGTTCAAAACATCTGTCTCGCGGCACTGCCATCTGCCTGGAGGTGGCCGCCGTGCCTGCTGACCGGTCCCACTCCCCCTTCTGCTCTTGGGGTTCATTCTCCATGTGGTGCCATGTAGTCCCCTTCACAGCGTGAATGAGTCGTCGTCCCTCACCTTCAAACACAGTCGATTTCATCTGAATTAGAATCCAGTTGTGCTGTGGGGCACAAGGTCTTTCGAACTGCTCTGGGCACCTTCCAGCACGTCTGCCTTCCACCCTTTGCCCACTGAACGCTCGTTCCCTCTGCCCCATCTTTCTGTGGGTGTCTTAGGAAAGAAGCTTTCCCCATTAGAGTGGCAGCACTTCTAGTCATTCCCGTCCCTTCGTCGGGATAGGGACTTCTTGCTTTGCTTGTTGTGCCTGCATTTAATTATCTTACTGGCATTCTCCATATTGTAGCAGAGCGTTTGGCCCTGAGTGTTTCTTGACTCAGTCTGAGGGAAAATCCAGAAGAAAAATGCAAAGTAATGGCATGGACGGGAGAGTAGAGTTTTCAGCACCAGTTAAAGGGCGTGGTTGAGAGTGGTGGATGGCCTATTCAGACCCTAAAAGTAACGAGCATTTCTGTGTCTGTGCATATGATAGTGAGGAGAGGGGCTCCCGCCTTGGAGCAGAAGTGGGAAGGGATGGTAAGGTAAGTTCTGGCCACTCGTTTGCACTGGAGTGTCAGCAAGAAGAGCCAGCTTTTAAAAGTGGGGGAGAGTGTCCTGATGTCGGAATAGAAGTGGCTGGAATGCAACAGGGAGAGTGTGAACTCAAAAAGGGTGTCGTGAGGGTGGTGGCTGGGAGGCAGAGCTTTTTCTCTGAGTCTGGAGGAGGGTTTTGGTGGCAGGGAAGGAGACAGGCTCTTAGAAATGGAACAGTACTTGGGTTCTTAACTTTTTAAATTGTTTACGCCTACAGCACCTGATCTTCCTAGATTAGGTCTCCCAACCCAGTACTAACCAGGCCTGACCCTGCTTAGCTTCCGAAATCAGACATTGGGCTAGTTCAGGGTGATGTGGCTGTAGATGTGGACTGTGGCTCCACTGGGGCTCAAACCCAGGACCTTCTGCATGTAAAGCAGACATGCTAACTGCTACACTATGGAACCACATTCAGGTTCTTAACATTTTTGAACTTAAAAAAACAGTCTGTTTTGCATCTTAGCTGTATGAGTGTATGGTGGCGGTGCAGTCCCAGACATGGCAGGGATTGGGGTCCACACCTTTGTCCCGAGGAGGGGGGCGGGGGGAGGCCTCATTCTAGATGCACAGGAAGGCGCTGGGTCCAAGGGTTCACCCCACCTTTCTGGGGTTGGGGCCAGGGCAGCAGGAGCCACCCAGTGGGACGCATGCTGGAGGGTGTCCTGCGAAGCCAGCAGCTTCTGCTCCGGACAGTTGTGTGCACGTTGATGGTCGCCGAAGGTGTGGCGGTGATTCCTCCAGTGATGGCACTTGCCATTAGAGTGGTTAAGACGCCCAGTTGAAGGACTTAAACACCTGATAATCCTCCCAGAGGCTTTGGGAAGCACCGGGCACTGTACCGAACGGCGGGAAACCGCTCGTGTAGCTGGTGAGGGAAGAGAGCACATGGCACATTGTGGAAGAAACCTGTGTCTTGGGTTTTGTGTTGCTAGTTTCATGTAAGAGGGGGGATGGTTCTGATGCTTGAAGGAGTTCTTAAGGTGCCTGGAGCTCTTGCACCCATCTTGTTTTCACTTGCTTCCTTTAGCTTGGTCTGTAGTTAACATTTATTATAGTTCATGGGATGGAATATAGGGATTTTAACAAGTTACCTATAAAATAGGTATTGTTTGCTTTATAAGACTGCTTTTAAAATGGTTATTTGAAGTGTTTTTAAGAAGGTAATTTAACTTTTCTATATAGTAGACATTTAAGTTCCTGCACTTTAGTTTTTGTCTCATAAGTACATTTAGTATATTCTTGAAAGTGTCCTTGGCTGTGTTTTTTATAGTAAATGAGAATGACTGTGTGCATGTCGGGACGAATGGGGACACCACAGTCTGTGGCCCTCCCTACGAGAAGCTGTCCTCTTTGTCCGTCTCTTCTCTCCTTGACCTCAGAGCTTATGAAAAGTTGGGAGATAAATGTATAATGCAGTATTTAGAGAGGACCTAGGAAGTCCCCAGTTTGTATTGTGGCCCAATTTTGGTTGGTCATTAGCATGGAGCCGGCTATCGCAGTCCAGCTTGTTTTGGAGAACGAGTGGGTCAAGTCAGTGGCCGGAGTCATGCTGTCCCTTTCCATAGAGCTAATGCACGGTATGTGGCATTCAGCATGCTGCAGTGCATGACTTACTCGAACCTGGCTGAGTTTTCTACCTTTATACTCAGTAGGGTGGAAACAGATTTAAGAGCCTTAATTGTGTGAACTACATTGCATGGTTTTTCATAAATTTCACCCAGCATTCAGGCCTTTTACTGATTCGCTAGTTTGCGTGCCCTTCCCCATCCCACCCTCAGGTAGCCTCCCTCCTGCCCCTGGACCCCTCGGGAGGCCACCCTTCTCTGTTGCGGTCTGTGCTGTGGCAGTCGGGTGGTGGCCTCAGCGAGCCCCTGGTGCCATTCTGATCCATGCACCCTGGCGGGTCCTGGAGGGAGCACCCGAGAGCCCCTTTGGGCAGCTGTGGCTTCCCTGTTCGCTCTTTAATGTGTGCTCTCTTTTGCATAGTGTGTAGGCGTGCGTGCACACAAACACACTAGCATGGGCACTGTTATTACAGTGAGTTTTGATATTTTTAAAATTTTATCAGTTAAAAGTAACAGGTTTTAAAATACTAGTTTAATGTACATGTTTTGTTGCTGTCAGATGATACTTGGATCTGTACTAAATACTGTATTTGGTCAGTACAACTTTTTCAGACTTGTAGGGCCACAGATGAATGGTAAGGGGTCGTGTCATGGCTCTGTTGGGACATGGCATGTGTAGATCATGGACTGGAAGCGGCCGTGGGTTACGGTGACTGCATCTGCAGTAGGGGCGGGTGTGTGCACTACCAGCTCCGTACAGCAAGTACTTGCTTCCTTAAGGACTGAGGCAGGCAGGGTGGGGAGTGGGTACAAGGCGCTTCTGACCTTGAGCGACCTTCACTGTAGTGGGCAAGGTCAGAATGCAGCGGGAGGACCGTGGTGCAACACCAGGGAGGCCTGGGCAGAGTGGAGAGGGATGGCCGGCGCCGGAAGGGGGCGCTCCTTCTGATTACGCATTTGAGACTCACGTTGCATTTGCACAGGCCGAGGCAGGCAGACAGGGAGAGTGCACGAAGGGACACGGACGGGGATTCAACAAGGGTCTTGGGAGCCTGTTCCTAATGCATCACTGCGATCTGCTTGTTAGAGCCTCGCATCTGTCGCTCTAGTGTCCTGTGACCCGTCGACAGAAGCACCGGCCGTGTGCAGCGCAGCCGCCGCGCTGGTGGGCACACTTGGGTGACTTGACGCATCACGCCTGTTCAGAATTCAGGGTTACAGGGAGTTTGGAGAAAAACGAATACAAGATCACCAGGAAGGATTTGCACGGGGGGAGATAACGTTCCTCCTTAGGGGTGGGAGGGTGAGAGGACCATTAGAACAGGGGAGAACGGTCACCTCAGTGAGCATGCCCGAGTGCCACCTGCACGATGATGTGTACTGTCAGGCCCCGCTGTGGGCCATCTGGGGCTGGACATGGGGGTGGAGTGGTGGCCGGCAGGTTGGTGTGTGAGTGGTTAGCGAGACGGTGCGTCTGTCAGGGCTCAGACCGCGGATGCAGCAGCGGCTAAGACCTGGTGGCAGGTGGCAGGAGACGCCGACGGAGACCGGTGGACTGGTGGGAGCGGCCGCGCTCATGCTGGTCACGTGTTTGAGGACGGTGAGGGTGTTGTGTCCCATGAGGTGCCACCAATGTCCAGCAGCGGTGAGGGCCACTGGCTCGGGGCGGAAGGCTTTGTTCAGTCCTTGTGACGCCTGGGAAAAGTGTCGGCTCGGGAGTGTCAACTGTCATGGATAAAGTGAGCAGCAGATGATGAATGACAGCACGAGGTGAAACCGCCAGTGCAGTTTACGTGGGTGGCGGGGCTAAGGTGTCCCCTGAACCCCAGCCGGGCCCGGGGGACCAAGCCTCACCCCGGAACATGCCTGGGCCTTCAGGGCTCCATGGAGCACCACGGTCACGTCCAGGAGCGCGCAGATGAGCGAGTTGAAGACACAGCCGTTCCTGACGGTTACGCATTTGATTCCTGCTCAGTCCCTGACTTGTGTGAGGAAATGGGGAAACCGGAGGTGGGCCCGCCACTGTCCTCGCACTCCTCAAAGTCAGTGGTCCCTAGGGAGGCCCTGCTTTGTAGCCATTCACATCCTTTGAGACCTAGAAGTAGTCCTTGTCACACTCTACTTCAGAAATAGTGACACCCAGTCAGTCACCTTGCCTTCCGATACTGTTGACGCATAAACTAATGATGCAGTGTTTATTTTGGGTAATTTGCATCTGATACACAAATGTGGAAACGGTGCATGAGCGAAAGTCATCTTCACGTCGCCCAGTTTTCCCAAGGGGCAGCCGTTGTGGCTCGGGCGTTTGCACGCGTTCGTGACACACGTGGGAGGACCTGCACAGTGCGTACCATTTGCTCGTTTCCTCGGTGTTCTGCTTGGGAGGTCGGTTCAGATCCGTGCGCGTGAGCCCTGTGTTTGACACCCATTGGTCAGGCGCTGTTAGGTGTGCACCAGACCACGTCTGGCCATGCTTGCTTGGAGTTTCTATAAACATTCTTTTATATATCTGTAGTATGGCGTGTCTTTGGACCTGTGTCACGGAGCACGTGTGTGAGTCAGCTGTGGCATGATATGGCCAGTCGAAATGTTGGGTCACTGGGTGTGTACAGTCTCTGTAGATTCTGCCCACGTGGACTACGGACAGCGAGAACTTCATTTCTTGCAGAGCCTGGCCAAGCGCAGGGTGTCAGCCAAGGTCACGTGTGTTCAAAACGATGTTGCAGGCAACAGGAAAGTTTAGGAATAGAAATACATGCTTGAACTTGGGAGAGCTTTGAAGTCCAAGTTCCCAAAGACAATTCCAGGGATTAGAGACCTAAATAAAGCCTGCGCTGTAACTATGAGATGAGGTTAGAAAAACACCATAAAAATGTCTCAGAGCTACCGATACTAACAGCTTGCCTCATGAGGCGTTAAACCGAATTTACTGGTGCTCTAGTTTATTTTGTGATGGAGGAAGGCTTTAGACGCAGATTCAGAAATCTCCCATTAAAAAGGTCCGCAGTTCTCCTGCCGAGGGAAGTGGACGTTATCACCGCTGCTGTGCCCGCCTAGCTAACTTAGAAGCATAAAGTCTCTTCTGGGAGAATTTCCTTCTTTGGTGTTCGTTTTACAGTTTCTCAGAATGATTTGGATATCCTGGCGGGGGTGATGTCCGGGCGTGTCCCCCTCCCCAAATCTCAGATGTATGCTGTGTGCTGTACGTTTGCTCCCGTGTGCACAGGCCTGGGATGAAGTTCAGCTTGTAGGTGAGGCACTGGCAGAGTGACAGCAGCACCGGGGCCATCACAACACGTGCTGTGGAGAAGCTGCATCCGTCCACGTGGTCTCCAGAGCACCTTCCTGTCCCGTACTCACCTGCTCATGGGCAGGGAGCACGTTCCGGCTTCGTGGTGTCTGAGTCCCTGCGTCACTAGTTTTGTGCTTTGGGGCCACTATGCAGTAAAACACGGTAGCTTAACAAGCCGTGTGGCCCTGTGACTGCGTCTGACATCTGACGAGGCTACTTGGTGACTGACGGGCAGGGAGCGTGTACAGTGTGGATGAAGGAAGGGTGACAGGTCCCGGACGGGGCAGAGCGGTGTGGCACGAGAGGTGAGCACGGCACTCAGCGGAGCACAGCTTAAAACCGGCGACTTGTTTATTTCTGGAATTTTTCACTTAGTATTTCTGGACCCCGGTTAACTGGGTAACAAACTGGGGGGCAAGACCGTGGGTGAAGGGCTCTGCTGTGCTTCCTTTGCAGATCCAGGGTGGAGGTGCTCAGCTGTGTTGTAGTTGACTCCTCCTAGAAATAGTGAACAGTGTAAACACTTGAGTTCCTTCCCAAAGAACTGCTTTGTCGTCAGTTATGACAGATTTGAAGCCTTTGTAGCAACCCGAAATGATTTTTTTTTATTAAAAAGTCGGCGTGTCTTGGCACAGTAACTGTAGACAGTGGCATGTGCATTCACACCCAGGGACCAGAGCAGGCGCGCTTTGCTGTTGGAAAGGTGGAGGCCTCGGTCAGGCCATGCATGCCCCCTCGCGTGACAGCCATCCGTCGGCATCGCCGACGTCATCGCGCACCGGGTTAGTGGTTTAGACTCACTGGGAAGCACTTGCCCAGAACGTGTTGTGCAGGCCTAGGGGCTGTCCCCGGCTCTGGGGACACAGCCAGGGACACAGCCGGCAGCGGGGTGGGGCAGCCCGGGGCCGGGCAGCGAGGATGTTCGGCGAAGGCTCCTCTGAGGAGACATTCACGCGGATCCCCGAGTGACCAGAAGGAGGGGAAACGCAGCAAAGCTGGGGGCGGTGAGGGGACCAGTGCAGTGTGACGGAACCACCCTTTACAGTGAGGAAGAGGGAGGCGCCCTCTGTGGCGAGGTCGAGTGGGCAAGGCACGGGGGTGCCACCAGTCTTTCTGATGGACACGGGTTTCTGCAGGTGCGTCATCGCGTGTGCCTTACACAGGGCGACGTGCGATTCTGTCCCCACCCCCCATCCGATTCGCTCCCTGTGAGGCGACGGCTTTTTTTGGTGGAGTGAGAGGCTCGGGGAAGGCTTGGCCCAAGTCGTGCTGTCATCCACGCTGCAGTTTGGAAGGAGTCCTGGCTGCCCGGGGGCACTGGGCGGTGGAAGCGGACTCCACGCCCGGTCCACACCGCTGGCGGGAGGCAGGCGGCAGAGGCTGAGCCGTCATACTCCTGGTCGTGGACTGCGTGACCGAGAGGCTGCCCTGTGCACCCACTGGTGGTAGGAAATGACCCGCAGTCTGGTGTTTAACCATGATGGGTGGTTGCCCATTTTCAGTCATTTGAATGTAATTAAATGGTCACGAACAGGACAAAACCCCAGGAGTGTCCCAGCCTCCTGGCTTCGTGGGAGTGTCCCCTGCCCCGCCTTTTACTGGGGACCTGCATGGGGGTGCCCGGTCTAGCTGGGCCACGGGACTGGTGACCCACTCAGCCCATGGACATGGTCCCTGATGCTGACTGCCCCCGTCAGAACTGCGTCGCGTTCCTGCAGTCCTGGTCCCCCAAGCTGCTGAGGTTGCCCCTGTGAGATGGTGTGGGAACTCAGGCCCGTGCCCGCCACGTGTGCGTGGAGTTGGAACGGGCGCTTCTTCTGGGTCACACTGGACCTGCCACACGGCGTGTCAGCCGAGTGTAAGCGACACAGAGTCACTGGGCATGTTTTCGTGAGCCCCGAAGGAAGGCGCGTGTGGTCTGGGAAGGGCCGCAGGCAGCTCGGGGTCTCATGGGCCTCGCACGAGACCCTGTCACACCTGTGGGGCCAGTGTCCTGGGCTCGCTGAGATGCAGCTGTGGTGTCAGAGGTTCGGGATGGGAGCTGTGATTACAGACGATGCGGATGCACAGAAAGTGGGAGAAGAAAGAGTTATGACTTTTTAAGTTTTTTATGCCTGTCTTGTGTTTTCTGTTAATCCACATTATACATTTTAGCTCTCAAACCTAGTAGTAATTGATGAGAAAATTTTGTGCTTTTTAAGAAAATGACAAGTTTTTTAACTCCCTTTTTTTTGTCTTTTTTAAAATTATTTGCTATCTTTTGTCTTTTTCTAAAGGAGATATGTTGGTACCTTGTGTTCAGGACAAGGCAGTAAAGCGTTTCGCCACGCTGACGAGCTTTCATGAGGGTGCAGGTTGGGGTGCACTTCCGTCAGAAGCGTGGTCCCCCGCAGGAGCTTGCTGAGCTGAGGTCCTGAGGTGTGCCTCCTCTTGCCTCATTGGGGAGTGGGATCAGCACCCGTTTTGCACCCCCCTGTAAAGCAGATTTAAACAGATGCTCTACACACAACAGTGTCGATTGTCCTCGTTTGGGGTCTGATTTCTCCCCGGCCACATCATCGTGGTGTTTGCCGCGTGTAAATCCACTCCGCGGCTCTGCAGGAAACGTTTTTCCTAGTGCACTCATTTCCATGGCATCTCCAAAGTGACAGTTGGTGCTGTTTTTTAAGTGGTTTTAAGTATTTGTGAAAAACTGTTGAGTATCATTCGATAATCGTTTTCCAGTGTCCGTTATACGTGAGCAAGGTTGGCACATAACTGGTGGGGATTTTTTGATGGGGCAAGAATTTCCTCAAGATATTGAACTTTAAAAGAATGTGGTGGAGGTTGTACAGATAAATTCATAAAAAGTTTTGTGACCTGAAAAAGTAAGTTATTCTCCCTGTAGCCCAAGTCGTTTTTAAAAACCTAACCCCGATTATGCAGTGATCAGAGAGAGGGTTTCTTTGACTTTTGTGGGTGGGGAGAGGGGAGGGTGCTCGAGAAATCTTAGGTGTTCACAAGAGGATAATGTTCTATTTTCAGTTGAAACGGTTTTGTAGGAATTTGGGGACAACATGAAGTTTGAAAATTTCGATGGTGTCGAGTTCACTCCCAAGATGCTGTTTACCTCGTCACAATTGCTTTGCAAATGTGGCTCATGGAGACAGCTCTGGGCCCTGGGACTCAGTCAACACTAACTGTTCTTAGACGACGTGAATCATGTTTGATAAAGTCATCAGTTGATTAGAGTCCAGTGAGTCTTTGCTGAACTTAATTTCTTTGATAACTACGGTCAACGTTACTTATGCTGTTTGGAGAAAAGGATGGTATATATATGCCAATAAATTATTTTCCTGAAAGAAACCTAGTTGCCTTCAATAAAGCTGGGGGGGAAAATGTGCCTTGTGGCTAAAAAAAATGTTGCAATTTTTATTTTTTCTCCTGTATTTTGTAATTTCAGTGTTATTTCATATTTATAAATGGTGATTCTTACCTATTGATACCTTATTTTATGTTCTATTTCTTAATTTCTAGTTGCTATGTGAACTTTTTTCTGATTGGTTAATTTAAAACTTATAATCCTGCTTTTTAAAAATTTGGATCAGCCTGCCACTTCTTCCAAAGTTTTGAGTTTTGTCTGGTGTGACCTCCTGCTTCCTCACGCATCAGACACGATGTACCTTCTCCCTCCAGCCCCTCTGAGACATGGGCAGCCACTGTTTTGGTCCTCATGGGTTTCTTTCCTGGGTTGTGACCGTCCTGTAAATGGACTCTCGCCTCTGGCCTGTCTCAGGCATCAGCATCCGTACCAGGCCACCGCAAGGACGTGCTGCAGTTTGTTTGTCCAGCCCCCTGTGGCCACACTTCTGGAGCGATTTCCATTTTGGGGTTATAATGTGGTGAGTGTTCCTGTACACATCATCTGTACACTTAATTTTTCTTGAGTGTAGAGCATATGCACACTTCTTAGGAACTGTTGAACAGCTTCTCAGAGTGCGTGTCCTGCCTCATCCTCCCAGGGCAGTGCGGTGGGCGCTGGTTCTCTGCCTTTCGCAGATGCCCACTACCATCGGCCACACCAGACGTAGTGCCAGGGTGGGCCTGCGAGGTACGTCTGTGGTGTCCGTGTGCCTTTTCCCCAGTGGCTTCTCATGTTGCGTGCTTTAGACTCCTCTTCACCCTTCAGATACCTTTTATGAGATGCTTTTTGCCTGTCCCTAGGTAACATGCCCTCATGGCTGCTTATAACTAGGCTGTGTGGTTCATTGCTACCTGATGGGAAGCATCAACCTGTGTACAACCTGTGATGTAAAAATACCCACATCAGTAGCTTTATTAGAATTCTGAAAAGCCCGCTGTCGTTGGGAATCCAGGAGTGAATGTTCCTATTATAGGTTTTGCTTTTTGCAGAATGACAGCTGAAAGGTGGAAGCTACTCATTGTATCATGGAATTTTTGTTAATTTGCATGGAAGTTGCACTGATTTGATTGAAAACCAAAGCCTTAATTTGCTATTTTCATTTTATTGCAAATTTTCAATGCACGAGTCACATGCAAATTCAATGTGGAGACATTTTTTGACTTTTTCATTTCACTAGTTGAAATTGTGTTACCGGTGAAGCAGGATGAGCTTGTAGGTTAGTACTGTCAAGTGTTTTACAGAGTCACTGCTGTCATGGGCATTTTTTCATTTCCTTGAGAACTGGTTTTTGAATTTTGAGCCTTAATCTTTTTGATGTGATTATTTTATTCAAACTGTTTTCTTGCACTCAAACGATCCAGTCAGTTAATACTGGAATGGGTGGCTTCAGTGTGCACCGGGCAGCTTGCCCGCCGTGAATCGCCCGTAACGATGGCATGTTGCTGTACTTGCGTCTGTATCAGAGGCAGAGGGTCAGAGGCCGCTGTGAGCGGTGCCTGGCAGGTCTGGTGGTCGTGCCGTAAGACTTGGAGTCCGCATCAGAGCGACCTGCCTTGTAGGGTGACATCTGGCAAGGTGTTTTCAACACCAGCTGTTGTTAAAATCCTGCTTGGCTGGTTTTTACAGTCGTGCGTTGTAATTTGAACAGCTTCGAGAGCGCTGCTCAGCCTCTGCTTGTGGAGTTGCGTTATCTATTTTTGAAACATTCCTTTCTTGGAAAGTATCCCTGTTGTGTATTTTACATATCACATAGCATGAACAGTGAGTGACATTGGCGTAGTGCCCTGGTGCACTCACTGGAAAGGATGCCATCCCCAGCCTCAAGGCAGAAGAAGGGGGTTGGGCATCGGTACCCAGTTGACTACTGAGAATGAGCCAGCACGTCACCCGTGTTTTATTCTTAGAGGGACGTGTGGGTGCCATTGGCTCTTCACACTGTGAGAAACCTTAGGCTGTGGTTAGAGAAGCCTTTTCATTCTTAACAAGTCAGGCATTTTGGAGTGGGAGGGTAAAACCCAGTGTTAACTTGCAGTTGCTTCTTACTGTCCCAGTTTTATCTTAAATAAACTGAAAACAGATTACTTTTGTCCAACTTGGTGTCATAGGCCTGTTACAATCAGGCTTTAAGATTTCAGTTAAGGGAAACCTTTTAATGCAACTATTTTTTTCATATTTGACAATAGCACTTTGGTGGAGATGGGTGTTCTTCAGGATCTATCTTTGTACGTGAACTCTCTAGGCCTTTGTGGAGTACAAGCGCCACCGAAGGTCATGTGTGTGTGGTGGCTCACCTTATCCCTGCTGACTACGTGCCTGGTGTCTCGGAACTCTAATCTTTGGATATTGGACTCAAGTATAAAGATAGCCACCCTTTTAAATAAGACTGACTAGAACTTGGCTAAGTTTTAGAGATTACGTTTTTAGGATTCAGTATGTGTTTAATGCTTTGTAAATTGCACATTCCCTTTTTTGAAAAGTTAAGACTTAATTAAAATGTTTAGTAGTCCTGGTATCGTTGTAGCATTAAGAACTAATCCATTTCAGTCTGGCGGTGGTTCATTTATTCTCGTCAGCCTTGCCTTGACTGAAGGCGATGCATACAGAGCAACCAATTTATAAGGCCAGCCCGAGGGTGCTAATGGCGTTAGGAGCAGGCGCCTGACAGGTATCATGTGCTAGCCACAGGCGGAGGTAGGTACTGTACTAGCATTCCGGGTATGTTAGAGGACACATAAGGACGACGTAACAAACATAAGCCTGTACCTTGGTGAAAACTCTGGGTGCACGCTGGCTTGGGAGAGCGCCAGCCCAAGGTGTTGGTTGGGAGGTGGGTGGTCTGTTCTGTGGAGCACGTGCTGTGTGCCCTCCCTCGTATGAGCAGAATAAAATCCTGTAGATGCAGGAGGAATCAAGATTCTGTGCAGGGCATTTGATTTGAAGGTTCCAAGCTTTTCAAGAGGACATACCTATGGACATCTGAGGACTTAAAAATAGACCCAATGTTTTAACATCATTAGCAGACTCAAAGATTTTGTTTAGGATTTAGCTGTTTAATGCCAAAACATACAGTTGAGTGCATTTTAAGTTGGTTGATGTTCAAGGATGTGAAGGGGAACCTCACAGAATGGAAGTCCTCAAGCAAGGAGGTTAAGCGGCACCGTGAAGAGCTTTAAGAACCGAGTTACAGCACCTTTTAAGATGGGTGACTGAAACTGTCTTACTGAAGGCTAAATCCAATTTTGTTGTATTCTAGGAGAATGAGAGAACACGCGGATGAGCTGCCTGCAGTTCACCCTCCATCACAGATCGGCACAAGGATGCAGTGTGCTGGCTGGCGTCCTGGCGTCTTTGAGGTAGGTCGGTGTCTGTTGCGAAGGCTCGTCCCTTCCTTCCGGTGTCTTCGTTCGTTTTTCTGGATGCTGACGGTTGACGTAGTGAACGTTTGTGATGGTGCCTGCGCTTGGAGTCAGTGGAACGCTGGCAAATAGTTTGTGGTGGAAAGTGAAACCTCCGCTCTTTGGCCTGCCGTCTTTGGGGACCCCTAGGGTCACTGCCCTGCCCTGATCCAGGGCGGAAGGGTGTTTAGCTCATTGTCCTCGTCTTTCCTCGCGGGTAGTCGTCTGTCCATTTGTTTTTAGGAAAAACTGGGCTAGGACTGGAAATGACACATTCAACGTTTCACCACAAGAAAAAAGTTCCCTCTTGGTGTTTAGTGATCCGAAGCCTAAAATGCTAGTCTCGTGCTCCTCCGGAAAGCATGTCGTCTTAAAGGGGCCTAGTGTCAGAGGCCCCACCCCACGCAAGGGCCAGAAGCTGCTTCTCCCTTTTGCAGAGGGTCACAGGTTTTCTGTTACTTCGTTAGGTTAGACGTAAAACTTGGGAGCACTCACGTGGTGTCAGAATTCCGCTGACGTATGCCATCCTGATAGATCCACGGTGTTACCTTGTGCAGCCCTTATCTGGTGTGATCAGTGCTCCATTCTGTTCTGGCTGCTCCAAGTGTGACCTGGGGACGGGGCATCTGTGTTGCTCCTCGGCAGTGCGGGATGCGCATCCCTAGGCCGACTGCGTTTCCCCAGGACCCAGGGGCTGGCGGGCACAGTGACAGCCCCGATGTGGGCACACCTTGCCTTTCAGAGTCTAACCTTAACGTGGCACCTCATGCCGCACAAAAACAGGACAGCCAGTCTGGGTGCTGTCATCCAGCCCTAGAGAGTTACTGCTGGGCAGTGGCTCTCAGAGCTGGTCCCCAGGGTCACTGTCTCCTGGGAGCTGAGGAACATACATTCTCAGGCCCTCCTGCTCAACAAAGCAAACGGGGTGGGACCCAGCAGCTGTTCTGGATACCCCCCCTGTGGTCTGCTTTCCTCTGGAGGACCACTGTGGCTGACAACACTTGCCAGCCTGGAGGGGATCTTGTCACTGGGGCTGTAGGATTTTCAAGTTAAATTTGGTAAAAAAACGAGTGAAGTAACTTGCTTCGTCAATGAAAAACTGGTTCATTTCAGGAAGACACTAAATTTTATGAAATTACTAAAATACTAAATACACATTTAATTCCCGCAAAGTGACGTGGCTGTCTTCTCCTTTAGGAATGTTATTAAAAACACCATCTTCAGTCTGTCTTTTGACCGGTGCTTCTCGCACCCTTGGGAGCCTGGCCTGCAGGGGGCTCCTCAGGCACGCGCTCACAGGGGCTGTGTCTAGATGAGCTCATGCAGTACAGCTTAGAGCGCCAGCCAATGCTGAAGGACACTGCATGGGTCAAATACACTAATGCACTTCATGAATGTTTTTTGACTCTAGCACAACAAATTATTTAAATGAAATGTTTATGACAACACAGAACAAGCCGGATTAAACACACCTTCATTCGTGAGTTTATTAACTGCTCGTTGTTTACATGGAATAACACTTGACATTTAAAAATTAGACCTCGTGGAGAAATTTCCTGTGGTTAAAATGATAATCTGGAATAGTGCAAACTTTGCCTAAAATTCAGTTTTTGTTTTAAACATGCAAGTCTTCCCAGTGCGGTCTTGCTGGTCAGTGTGGGAAGTGTTGTGGTGGCAGGCAGCCTAACAACAACTCCCCTCTCCACGAGACACTGCAGGGGTTTTTACTGCCCCACATAACCTGTAATCTTGGATCAGTCCCAAGGAAAGGAACTACTCAAGAAATGTGGCATTATGAGAAAAACCACACTTTTACTAAAGCATATGTATCTTGGCCCAAGGAAAGTAAGTTATGAGCAGTAAGGCAGAAGTACTATGTTGTCGAGTGACGGGTGGCAGTTAGATCCCAGCTGGGGACCTCTGGGAGCTGAGGGTGACAGGCAGACCCGCACGTGATGCCCCTTACACCACCCTGGGTGTCCCAGGACCCGGCTTCCTGGTTGGTAAGGCTCTGGTGTCCTGAAGGCAGGAGCCGGGCCCGAGGACACTGGGGTTGGTGTGAGGGGCATCACCACCTGCAGGTCAGCACAGGACGGAGGAAGTGGAGTGGCCTCCATCAGTTGTCCCCAGAACTCAGAGGAGATTTTAAAGTGATCTTTAGGGTTTATACAGTATCGTGGGATGAAATAGCATGAAGTCTCAAAATTTTCACCACTCTTGGCGGTTCTGGTGCACACGTCCTGCTTCCTTCCCCTGCTCTTTGCTCAGCAGCCCGCACGTTTCCGTTTATCCCGGTCTTTGCTCAAGGACTGTGTTCTCATGGAAAATGTGATCTGGGCCTCTCACTGTTGGCATTCTGGATGCACCCTGGCCAGCACTGGGAGTCCCCGTAACTGCGGTTCTGACAGCTCCTGACACTCCACTGAACCAATCCTACACATTCTGACTCTGAGAAAGTCGATGGGGGTGACTTGAGAAGGGAGTGTCTGAAATGGGATAATTTCTTGTTCCTGGACTGACCGCCTGCCATGGCATGGCAGTGGCACATTTAATGAGTGTGGCGGGCCTGGCTCTGGACCATGTGCTGTAGATAAAGCACGCGTGCCACGCTCTCTGCGAGCACTCCGGGCGGACCAGATCTGAGCAGTGGGCAGCAAACTGCACCCATGCGTCTGCCCACTTACCTGTCCTTTTGTCAACAGACACTGGGGATGGAGTAATGGCTGAAGAGTGAGTTTACTCTGAGTTAAGATCAATCTAAAGTAAAAAGCTGTGCACTAATTGCTTTTCAGGGAGTTTGGCCAGAGTGATGCCTTCCCCTTTGTGACGATGCCGAGTCATGAGATGGCCCGTGGCCACGATGAGCAGCTGATATGTGTCCTGTGCCGTGCCCATCTGCAGCGCTGAACACACCTGCACACGTTAGTAAGGCAGCTGCTGGGGACCGCTTTGTATGCTAGAGAAGCCATCGCCCACACGTGGTGCAGGTAAGGAGCCAGAGCTGTAGCAGTGCTCCCACCTGCTGCACAGAAGCGAGCGCTCGTTTGGAGCAAAACTGTGTCAAGTTGCGTGCGTCTGCACTGTAGTCCTAGGAGACACAGAACTTACCAGTACACCCGGCACAAAGTGGGCAGAAGCCAACACAGGGCCATGTTAGCCCAAGCTGTCACACATTGCATGTTGCCGGGCCCTGGTTCAGTCCAAAAACTTACCCACTCCCCGTTAATCACACTTCAGCTATTGAAGATGTAGCCCTTGCGACTCGCTACAGCTGCGCAGCGTGTCTCAGGTTTCTGACCCGAGATGGCCGTGCCTCCTCGGTAAGCAGCCTCGTTATTCAATGTCCTTGTTACTCAATGTCCTTGTAACCTTATTTTAGGCAGGATTTTGAGATAACAAACTTTCTTTAAAAACCCATTTCCCTTATTGAACAAGGCACTCCTCCTGGTTTCTGCACTGCTGCTAACTCACGTCAGCAGACGCCACACAGCAAAGCTGAGTAGCCAGAGCACGTTGGCACCTTTGGTACCCACCATTTTAAAACAAAGAAAGTAGATCAACATTGTGTTGTTTTATTGAGAAAACCAGAAAGTAAAAATGGCAACACAATGTGTGGGAGTCCGATGTGACATTCTGAAAAATAATTCCCAATTTTAAATGGATTCAGAGTTAGACTGTGGAGAATCAGTGGTGGTAGTAACTTGTCACCCGAGGCAGTGGCAAAGCTGACTAGCCTTGCCAGTGCTCAGAGGAAGTATACAGGATTAGCTGTAACCAAGGTTAAACGTCCTTTTATACCTCATAATGTCCTGGTTGATATTTTTTGCTTTTATCTCTTCAAAAAAAGGATAAATGGAAATATACCAAGTTGTCACCTCCAGCTCGAGACATGAGCAACTGCACGTTAGCAGCAGATGAGGCTGCAAAGGCAGCAGATTCACGCTTTACTTAATGTGTAGAGCAACACAAATTCACCAGGGCTGTAGAAACGTAGTTAAAAAAGGAAACGGTCCTCATAGGTAAGATTCCACATTGTGGAAACAGAAATATGCAGCCTGGACACAACACCAAGACTTCAGAATGCTAACACAAATACTTACATTTATATTTTATGACATTAGAACACCGTGTCCCATCTTAAGAGACTGTGACAGGCCTTAAACTGCACGAGGTTTACAGACATTAAATGCAGGTGTGAATGTTGGCTGTGCCAGAGTCCCCGGAGCTGCTTCAGGGACAGTATTTTTTAAGTCTGAAGGTTAGTCTGTCCCTTCAGTCCACCCCAGGCCTTGGCTTGGTCACTGCAGCTGCACTCTGTATGCACCGATTAACAGCTTCACCTGGAGGAATGAATGCACACACAGGTCAGCAGGAGTGGCACCCGTGCCCAGACCCATCCCCTGCTGCAATGTTCTGATGGGGTATCAGGTTAGGGGGTTGGATGTTCACCCACTTGAATAAATTCAAGTGTTACAATTTGATTTATACTTAGAGACCTGTCCTACCACACAGGTGGTCCTGTCTAGTCCAGCTTAATTCTCAGAGAGGTTGGTGACTAGCCAGGGGATGATGGTGATGAAATACCAAAGCCTAGGGCACACAGAGCTCAGACTGCTAGACGCCACCAGTCCCTGCACCGGCACACCCTAAATGTCAAGCACGTATCTCGCTCAGGTGCCCACAGCGGTTTGGGGACAGCAGGAAGGGAAGGCGTTTCACCTTAGCAGAGGGTGCTTCTGTTAGCCTTATGAAGAGCTTATTGAGGCCTGCCACAGGGCTGAAGGAGTAAACAAAATGACTATCCTAGGGAAAAAGAAAAAAAAAAGCATTTCTTTCAATTTGTACACCTAGGATATATATTATCTTAAGACTATGGTGATGATAATACAAGTTTTATACTTGAATTCATACAAGGAAATACAAATGACAAAACTATATCCAGATAAATCTTTAGGATGAGAATGTATCCAGCATATACATGAGTGTTAATTTTCGTAACTAAATTTTTCTTAATTCAGCCTAAGAATTTTGAATGTGGCAAAGGAATCATGCATAAAGATTCTTCAAGAGCATTTAGTATTACATATGTATCTTAAAATGTTTATAATAATCAAAATAATAGCATGATTACCTAAAATTAAGCATTAAAACTAAGGTACACACAATCAGTGCTATCCAGTGGTGGTGGTTAGGTATAAACAGAAATGTTCCAAATAAATGGAAGGAAACATATATGTCTGATGGTGGGAAAAGGCATCATAAATTAGATTTTTGACGAAAATTTAGAATAATTCTACTTTCTGATTATCAGTATTGCTTCATTTCTAGCAACTGGTTTAATGAATTACATAGTTAACACACTTTTATTAAAACAGCAATTTAAGTCTTAAATGTGCTTTTTCTTACCAGAAAAATCGGAAGTTGAAATTTGTCATTTAAAACTACAGCTTGTACACTGCAGGGTCCACAGAGCCGAGCAATCACGTCTTTACCCAGAAAGTTTGCGTGGAAGATAAACAGCAGGATGCCAGAGCCTGGGTGAGGAAGATATAAACACGGATTTTTAATCCCCACTGGGCACAGCCACCTCCCCACCCACTCACACCACACCCTCAGGCCCCTTCAAGCTTCCAAATTTAACTAGCATTTTTTAAACTGCAGCTCTTAATTTTTTTTTTGTCCAAATAATCCCTACTGATAGCTCAAGGAACAGACTTAAAAAAATACTGTCCTACATCAAAGCTAAAAGTTGATAAATTTTAAAAAATTTTATCTTGGGGAAAAAAAGGAGATTTGGATCTTTCCTTGAATGTTCAAAATATTGTGCAATTTTCATTTTATTTTTGAAGCTGTATTTTAAATACAAAAATAAATATTGATCCAGGCCAGCTGTAATAAACATGAAGAGACTTCACAATACATCCAAAGAAACATTTAAATTTTTTGGTTCTGGTCCCAGAGAAAAGGGGGTCAAGGGCTCCCCTGAATAGTGATGACGACACGCTGCCACTCTTGAAATACTAACACGCTGTGAGAGGCTGTCTTCTTGCATACATTCTTAAAAATGAGTGGGAGAGTTTTGAATGTGTAAACTTCATACTTGGAGGCAGAGGTGATGTCACCTGCACTCTACATGCTAGAGAAGGCACCCGCGGTTGTGGTCATGACACCTCCATCTCCTGAACTTTGTTATGGGGCAAGACATGCATAAGAGGCAAAGCTATGAGCAAAAAAGTTGAAAACATATTGATTCTGGGCTCAGAATCTTAAAAGTAAATTTTGGTAAAATTTAGTTTTAATTCTCAAGACTCAACTTCCTTAAACAAGCGCTTCCTTAAACAAGCTCTGTGAACCCTGACAGTTGCTGAGAAGGCTGGGTCTCAGCTGACTCTGCCAGAGCAACTGTCCTTTCCCTTGAGAATCATGCATAACAGAGAGAGTTCTGTCGCTTAACAGTTCTAGTGTTGCATTTCAAACGGAGAGAAAACAGGCTCACCTTCTGGTATGTTCTGCGGAGGTTTGTAATTGAAATCTGTTGAAAAATCTGGCCCCTCGCAGAGACGGTGACAGGCTATGGGGAAGACTGGCTCCAGCAGAGCGAGGCGCGCTTCAAAGTAGTCCTTGATGGTCTCTTCTGCGACTCGGGACAGCCTGTGTGGGAGGGGAGGCAGGCAGGCAAACTCAGCAAGGTGTGATTCCCCGGGGACAGTCTTGTTCTGGAGTTAAGCCCCAGGACCCGTTAGTCACAGTTAAACGAAATCCAGCATCTCAGCGGCCCCTTCGTCTGTGCACATGGGAAGGCCGGTCACACGCCGCCTGTCTGTGACTCACCCCATGGACAGGCGAGGACGGGTAGGCTTCCTGGGACCATCGCAGCCAGACACCCACAGGTGGGTGAGCAGGCATATGGCTCCTTTCTGTCCACTGTCCTAAATGTATCTTCCTTTCTGCCTAGACCATAGATCGTATACTTGGAACTGTAGGAGCCACTGTGCAGTCATTGCAAATGAGGGAGAAGGGAAAGTGGCTATTGTTGACTCTGGTGCAGTGGCACACCTGCTGCCAAATATCGTAACCAGCTACTGAATTACATATATGAACTTTCAAGAAAAGAATGAACGTGACTGGACAAACTGAGGCATCCAGACGGAGACAAAGGACTGACACTCAGCACTAAATGGGAACCAGCTGTCAGGCCATGAGAAACCACAGAGGAAACTCAGATGCCATCAGTAAGTGACAGAAGCCAAGCCAGTCTGAGAAGGTGACACTATGATCTCAGCTCTACCACATCTATGGAGACAATAAAAGCATTCGCATCTGCCAGGGTTGGGGGGAGGCAAGGGTGATTACAAGGAGCAGGGTCTTCAGGGCACTGACTGTCCTCCTATGTAAGGCAAGGCTGTGACATAAGCTAGGGGACCATATAGATGCTGCTGTCCACAAGATTCATTAACTGCCCTGGCCCCACTGGTGGGGTACTGACAGTGGGGTGGCTATGCCTGGGGGGGGGGAGGAATGTACAGAAAATCTGCTTTCTGCTCCATGTCACCAAAACCTTGAAAGTGCTCAAAAATTATCTTATTACAGAATAAAATTTAAAGGGTTCTAAGAAACTGTTTTTGAGCCACAGTGGGAGCATGACTGAGATCTACACTGTCCTGCCTGGACCTCCTCCTCCTCCTGTGGTCTGGAAGTTCCTGGGACCCAGCAGCTCGCAGGAAAGTCACTCATTCACATGCGACCTGAGTTCAGAGCCTCTTGAGAACAGAAGCCCATCAGGACTGCTTCCTGAGCAGGCACGGGCCACTTACGTGTCCAGGTGACTCTTGAGCAGTTCGTACACCAGCACGTTGTCACTCTGCTTGGCGAAGTGCATGGCGTTGTTCCGGTGCTTGGACAGGATGTTGCAGTCAGCACCACGCTCAATCACCAGGCGCACAATGTCCGAGTTCCCTCTCTTACAGGCCTGCGTCCAAGAATCGCCACTGAGATGCAGTGACCACCAGACCGCGTCCCTCCCTTCCCCCACACATGGGCCCCCCTTGTAAGGGTAGAGGCAGCCGGGGAACCGACCCAAGGTGGGTCTCCCGAGTGTCAGAAACTGTCAACACAAATTGGGGTGGGGGGAGCACAGACTATACTCAATTCCTTCCTTCCCTGCCTGGTTCCCTGGGAAATGGGCAGCTTTGTGAGAGACACTTCTGCCCCCCAGGCGGAAGGACTGTGGGCCTTAGTGCTGCTATTCCACCTCTACCTGTGTCCTCTGTCCTAGGGGTGACATCTCAGCAGAGGCGCCCAGAGGTCACATGGGCCACCCCTAAGTACCTCATGGCACAAAATTTCAAAATCCCAAGGAGCTTCTCCAGGAGACTGACACGTAGGCACAAGTTTGAATTCAGTCAGCCTAGGACAGTGGTGACAGGTGTTCAGGGCCGTCCTGGGTATACCTGCTTAGAACACACCTGGTGGTATCTCAGCCAGACGGAGCCCCTGCCCTGAGTGCCACCCTGACCATGCACAGCACTGGACACACGTAAGGGGTGCAGGAGGTGGGCTCCCCAACCAACACTGTTGCAGGCCAGAGAGGACGCACTACACAGCCGCCGCCGGCTGCCCCCATGGCGATTCGGGTGGCTCTGCTGATACTGCAGTGGGCTCCACAATTGAGTCCGGGGAAGCAGTGGCAGGCCAGAGCCGCACCCTCCCTGTCCCCACAGAACCTGAGCAAGAGTCTACAGCTATCATGGGAAGAAGTGGTGCATTGGACTCACCCCTGCAGATGGGTTGACTGCACAGGGTGACAAAAGGGCACGGGGGTGTGTGTGCACTTCAAAGGCACATTACAGATGCCAACCCCGTGTCCACACACGGACCCAAGGCTGAGACAACGCACGTGACACCACACAGCGATGGGAGCCAGCCTGCGGCCTTCATGCCCTCCCCGTCCCCACACTTGTCCAGGCCACACCCACCATGAGGTGCACAGCCTGGCAGGCTTTGATGTCCCTTCTGTCCCTTAGTGCTCCCCACCCTTAGCCCCCTCACCTTCATGAGCGCCGTCTCCCCATTGCTCTGCTGGACGTTGACAAAGGCTCCTGCTTCCAAAAGGATAGCCACTGTGGTCAAGAAGTTCTATTAAAGAGAAATTGCAAGTTAACTCCCTAAGCTCCCCACAAGACGTCACATGTCCACTCAGCCTCCCCCAGGTAGGTGGGGACAGTGGTTCTGTACTGTGCACCTCCCAGGGGGGAGGCACTGGGGTCAGGGGCATGGCCACACTCAGTCTGGCCAGCAACGCTGAGCTGAAGCCTAACCACTGGCTTCCCCGTAGGCACCTTGTGCACGGCCACCCTCCAGAAAGGTAATGTGAGAACGCTAAGCTGTTAACCAAAGGGACACTTAATTTCAATAGGAAAAGATTTTTAAAAAGGCCCAAGGCTGAGATTGGTGTTGGTGCCTCGGTCAGAGGTGCTTTTTCAACATGACACTGCCAACTAGAAAATCACACTTGAAAACTCAATGCAAACTACTGCTGTTGGTACAACTCCCACCTGTGACAAGGACAGATGAACAGGAATGTAAATTTTAAAGCGGCCCGACCTTCTCGGCTGCGTGGATGAGGGCGGTGGCCCCGTTCCTCTGCCGCCCGTTCACCCTGGCCCCCTTTCCTATCAGGAGCCTTAGCAGGTCGTCCTGCCCTCCGGCTGCGGCCAGCATCACCAACGTCATCCCACTTGAGTCCTTGACAGGTTTTGTTGAATAAAAAATATGAATGTTTAAGTAGAGACATTTTAGACTGTTTCAATGTGAAATCCATGAAGTGTGCTAATTTAAGCAGTACTGACTTTTCCCACCAAAGTAGCCTAATAAAACATCAGAAACTAATAACCTTGACTTTTTGTTATGTACTGTGACTGAAACCTCCTACAACATCCACGCATTGGGTCCCATAAGTCCATCAGTACTTCGCGTGACAGGACATGGATAGTGAATCCTGATGCTACATGAATGGCAACAGCACTTGTGTGTCTCAGACTTCAGGTCTGAAAGTTTCCTGTGCTCTAGGTAAAACTCATGCATGTAGTTGGCCAATGATGCCAGGCTAGAAATGGCCACAGGAAGTCAAGCAAGCCCACTGTATTTGATGGTAAGCCGTAATGAATGCTAGCTGGAATAGGCGAACGTTGGCCCGAAGTGACAGTTTAATTGCTTTAAGAATAAAGAAAATTCTGAAGTAGGAAATGGTGCTGATATGACAAAACTGAGTAAAGAAATTGCTTTGAACAAAGCTGAAGAAAAAGGTAACTATGAGCTAAAAAATTTCCAATCACTAATTAAGCACCATATAAGGAAACCAAGCCACTAGTTAAACACTGATAAAACTCAATTCTAACAGTATGAGTTAATCTGGTTACAACCTGAAGGGTTGGCAGAATTTGCCGGAATGGGTAATCTAAGAGAAATAAATGTAAGAATAATTATTTCTAGCAGCAGCACTTCAGACAGACTGGAGGATCTACTGACAAGCACCCCGTCCTCTCACCTGTGAATGCCCCTAACTCTGGGAAGGCCCCTGCAGCATCTGCTTCTAAGACCAAGTTTTGGGGAAGGGGGGCGAGGAGTGTCTGATGAAACCCACACCCGTCCCTGCCAACAACTCAACCAGCTAAAGAGAGCAGAACTGAAGAGGGGAGGGGAAAAAATGAAACTTGACGGTCTGTCCCTCAGACTGAGCAGAGCATGCCACCATTGTGACTTAAATGGCACCAATTCACATAACCAAAGAAACATTAGGAAAAAAGGGAAAGAAAGTACTTATTTTAGCAGATGATTGAATCTCTACCCAGAAAATCCAAGGGAAGTAAATTACCAGAGTACGAGAATTTCATAAAATGACTGGAGGAAACCCTCCCCCCGCTCACACACAAATAGCTTCACCACACACTAGTAACCAGTTACAAAATGTGACTCAGGGGCTCAAATATCATAGTAACACACTCAGATTACAAAGTATTTAGGAATGCATCTGAAATAAATGTGCAATGTACAAAAAAAATTTGTTTTAAAACAAGTGGGGTCTACGGCCATGTCACCTTGAACACGCCTGATCTCGTCTGATCTTGGAAGTTAAGCAGGGTTGGGTCTGGTTAGTACTTGGATGAGAGACCAACCACCTGGGAAGACCAGGTGCTGTAGGCATTAAACTAATAATAATAAGGGATTGTAAAATGACAAAGTCCTTGCAATCTGAGGTGAACCAAGGGTTACCTCATGTAAAAATTAAATTAAAATTTATAAAATAAAATAAATGGAATAAAGGAAGAGCTGATGCAAAGCTACCATGTCCATAGATGAAACTCAAAATGTAAAATGGCAATTCTTAGCAAAATTAATCTATGTATTCCATGCAATTTTAATAAAAATTCCAGTAATTTTTTGAACTATAATCTCAAAGGATCAAACCTAAAAATCCTACCATCTCAGCAACTAAAGAAAATATAAGTCTTTTCTAAGCAAGACAAGATAGCTAAAAGCCATCAAGGATTAAGATCAATAGACATGACTACCTAAAAAAACGCTCTAGACAGTAAGTCTCAAAACAAAACAAAACAAAACAACCCACTAAAAAGGAAAAAAGGGCTCAATATGCTTCCATATAAAAACCCGTCATGAATCAATGAGGTTATAACACAATGAAACGCAAATAGTGGCCTGAAAACAGGGGCTGTTCACACCCTCCCTGCTTGAAGCGGCCGAGGGTAAAGCAGGCAATGACAGCTGAATGGGACGGCCCCGTCAGGGGGTTGGAAATACAGGAATTGTCATTTCTACATTATACAATTTTTGAATTTTATTACGTGAACATACATTACTTTTATAGTTAAAGAAATTAAAAGTAAAACTGGGTTATTTTAAGAGAGCTATTTTCCATCCCCCTGTCATGAGATTTCACGAAAATATTTACTACCTCTTGGTCCAGGTTATATTCTTCATTTGAATTGAGTGCAACCTTCACAGTGACATAATCCCCATTTTTCACAGCATCCCGCAACAAATCTAAAAAGAAAGACGATAAATTAAATTTTCTGTTCACAGTCATGAAAAGGATCGGCACACCCCCATACTACTCACTGCTCGGAACTGCATCTGCTGTAGTAAAATTCTCATCTTCCCCAGCAAGATGCTTTTGAAAATCCTCCAGCTTCATCCACTCCAACTGCAGGTCCATGCCCAAACTCAGAATCTGCTGCTTGCCGTCTGGAACACAGAAGAGCCTTAAGATTTTTCTGGACATAGAGAAACACAATGCTGCTTTATTAAACTTGTGGTGCCTTAACCAACACTGTACAAACACCTTTAACACGTGTCCTTGTGTACCAGTCTTTAACAACACTTCTGATTTTCTCTGGGAAGTGACATGAACTACCCATATTTAGAAGTCACGGTGCATCAAAGGCACAGAGATGAATAGATGACCCACTAACTGTAAACGGTGAGGTCCGAATGTAAGGGCGCAGCCAAGGAGCTCAAAGGGGGAGAGGTCAGTGAGCGGACTCGCTGGCATTCCTCCCTCCGGGCACCCTCCCTGCACATGCTGTTTGCAGTCATTTGTGTAGGTAACTTCAATTGCGATGTGTAAACCAGTCCTGTGGATACAGTCCAGACTCAGCCCCGCCCCTCCTCCAGGAAGCCCTCCCTGCTGAGCTCCCAACTGCCCACTGGCCCATCGTAAAAGAAGCGGCAGCCTCCACCCACGTGTCCGACCCACGTGCTCACTCCCCACCAGCAGTGCAGGGAGGCTGGGCCGAACTCAGTGGGAATCATTCACAGTGACAGCAAAGCACAGACATTTGATGATGGCAGTGAAAGGACTTTCATTTAAAACCAATTTCTAAAACTACAGCTGCCAGGCAGTTAACCCTGCTACAGAAATGGAGTTTATAAAAGACGTGCACCATACGACGTTTCCCCCAAACTCCCAACTGTGACCAGCACTGTTCTGCTGCCTGGAGCATGGGGACAGCTCAGTCTCCACATCTCAGGCACATGGTGGCCGTGAGCTTTGGGGAAGTCACAGAAAACTGCTGCTGCACTCTCTGAAAACTCCAGTGGTGACAGTAAAGGCAGCTAACAGAGTAAGTCACATGCAGAAGGCATGTCATTCACGGTAGCTGTGAGGGGACGCGTCACAGGCCAGGAGCCACTCGCAGCAAACTGCACCTGAGCGTGCAGGAATCAGTGGAAAGCAGGAGAGAGGTCACATGAGAAGGGAGCATGGTCTAGGTGACGGCTGAGTAACCACCTGCAGGGCCGCATACAAAGAGCTCACCATGAACCTGCATGGCCACTCGTCACCTGTCCATTTTTGGGGTCCGAAGGGCTGACTCCGTGTGCTGAATACAAGACCTGCTACAGCGCAGAGGCCTCTGAGACGAAGCGGGTGCCCGGAGGACAGCCGGTCTCATGGGGGCAGCCCATCCACACAGGCAGGTGCCACGCAGCCCAGCACTTGGGAACCCAGTGACTGCTGGGGTGTCCTAAAGGGACTATGGGAAGCTAAGGGGTGGGTGACCATGACTAAGCCTGTGTGTCAGCTCAGCTGGGAAGACACACTGCCCCAACACACAATAACCTGCCAATGCAGCAACAAACAGCATGTCCTGTGTGTGCTAATCAATGCCCAAGGCAACTGCCATCTTCCAAGATCCCAACCAGTGACGGACTGGCACGTTCATGCCTGGGTTTGTGCCACCATGCCAACCCTGGAGAAGGTGTGTGCCACCTACAGAGCCTGGTGAACAGATGGGGGTCAGGGTCCCATTTCAGAAGTCTCAATGCGCCAGATTGGGGAAGAGCGTGACTGGGTGGAGGTCCCAGCTCCTTGTTACCAGGGTGGGAGGAGGAAGAAGGGAGGTTAGGGAGCAGGCTGACTGGGGAATCCCGGTGGCCAGTGTCACTGCTGTACTGGCCCAAGTTCCATGCGTTCCAACCAGTGGCCCTGCTGCCCACGTGCCAGACTGGGGGTCGCTGATGCACCCAATGCCACACGATACGGGAGTTACAGGGATGCCCTGCCCCAACTCGCCCTGTGTGCCACAGTGCTATGCTGCTGATGGCATGGAGCTGTTGCTGGCACCCCAGTGAGGAGAACCAGTCTCCATAGGGTCCCGCTGTCCTGCCGCACCTGGACCTGTGGGGATACCCTGCACCCGAGGACCGGAGAGGGCAGTGGTCTCAGCTGGCCCAGGCTCCCAAGGCTGCTAGGTGGCACATCTGCTTCCCCCTGGGTGACCACCTGACTGCCATCTGTCCCCTCTACTCCACTGAAAGATGTCACAGCACATGCAAAAGCTCCAAGTGAACCCCCAGCCAGTCCTTGCTGAGCACCGAAAAGTCCCTAATGAGAAAACCATCCTTCGAAACAGGATGGCCTTGGACATCCTCATAAGGGGGCACCTGAGCCATTACCCAAACAGAATGTGTTCCTATGTGACAGTCTGTTCACGTGTCACCTTCACTCATGTACACAAGGACACAGTGAACGCCGAGTGACCCCACGCCTGGCCCAGCAAACTTGACACGTCAGGGGTCCAGCCCTCGGGGCTCCTGGTGGCGAGTGTCATTACTGATTTGGGGAACCATCACTTTAACCTGGGATCCCTCTTGTGTGGCCTGCGCCATGGATTGCGAAGCATTTAGTGGTTCTCTGTGCCTGCTTCCCTAGATCAGCATCGTGTTTGCCATGCCCCCGTGTGTCCACACGTGCACTCTGCCCCACAGCTGGTGTGCCCTGCGCTCCACACACTGTCCTCCCTCCTTCACAGCCAATCCCAGCACTCTTGAGGGAGACACGCCATCTGATTTAGGATGTGCCATTTACTGCAAAGTTAAAAAGCTGAACACACAGTCTGTGTTTGATAATTTTCTGAAAGAAATCTAGTAAGATGCACAATCGGGCTAATTGACAAGTGTGGGAAAGGCACAAAACTGGAAAGCTTTATAATTTCTAAATGTTCTGAGCACATTATAAGGACTCAGAAAATATTTGTGATCAATTCAGAAATCATAGAATTCCTAAGTCTTAAACATAAAAGTTAATTTATTCAGGAGACAAATAAAATCTCCAATGCCACTACTTCCTGATCAGAATGGTAGTAGGAGAGATGGATGGGGCAACTGAAACATGGTGCGGCACCCTGAAACACTGTTGTGATCAGAAACACTCACCACAATTCTCGTCTGGTTGGTACCCGCTGTCTGCCACTTCCTGATCGCCCTCTGCGGCGATGTACGCCCAGGTGTCAGTCTCATCTCTCGTATTTCTCCTTTCTTTAAGTTCCTGCTTGTTTTCCTTGCTTTTGTGATCTTCTGCGATTTTATAATCCAGTGATATTTCTTCCCTTTTCTGATTATTCTCAGAAAAATCATTTTTTTCTTCTGGAGTTAATTTAAATAAGTCAAACGCGTTTCTGATTTCCTTAAATGCTAGTGGAAAAAAATTAATAAATAGGAGTCACAAATTTCTGCTGTAGTCAAAAATCTGAGTTCATGTTAAAGAAATAGGTACTTTTCCTTAAAGAAGTTATGGTTCATAAATACAATGGAATAAACTGTACCATTGTATGAAATCCTACCATGTGCAATGACATGAATGGACCTAGAGATTATGCTGAGTAAAGTGAGTGAGAGAAAGATATGTACCATTGCACTTATATGCAGAATCTAGGGAACAAAAATAACTAAAAACAGACCCACAAACAGTCTGACAAGGGCCTGCTGAGGACAACATGCCTCAGAATTACCCGTCATGCCACCAGGTGTCCTTCCACTAAGACGACCACTTATGGTAGTATCCTGAAGCTAACCTGCTACAAAAGTGACTTATGGTGGTGAGTGGGGGGAACGGAGGGTGCCATGCCAGCTCACTGTCTGTGCACCTGGGGAAATCCATTCAGCTTTTAACTAAAGACAAAAGCAAAAAAGACAGGCAAAGCACGAGGTCTGCCATAAACCCCAAAAGGGGCAGAGCAGAATGGAAGGGGCAAGACCCCACCATAAACTCCGCATGCAGAGCAGGTCTGTTCTACTAGCAGGGGACACCGAACCAGACCTCGGTCATGCCCTTCCGACGGAATGGAATGAAGGTAGAGGAGGACTATACAGACACAGTAAAAATGTACTGAAGTTGACACACAAGACAAGGGGGAAGAAAAAGTTAATTAACCAGCTCCAACTACACAATATTTTGAACCTCCTGTCACTCTCTGAATAATAGATGCTTTAAACTGTTGTATTCCTTTACAAGATTAGTCTTTAAGTTGTACTCGCTTTATGCATGATCCACCCAGATGATGGCCGCCACCTCTTTACCACTCCCTCCTGGGTTCCAGCCAAGGCACAGAGCCCCGTCTACTTCTGATGCCATCTCAGTCACACACAGCTTTTGGAAGAAAACCTGGGACTGTCTTAGGATGTATGAACTAATGGATACACTGGGGCTCATTTGAACACTGCGGCGGGAGATGTCTGACGAGGCACCTGGTTCTAGTACTGCGTATTACGACGATCCTCAGTTACAGAGCCTCGTGATGTGACCCAAAGTACACAGTCGACATGGTGTTTATGTAAACGACACAGGGCTAAATACAACAGCCATATTAAACAGCAGTTTGTTTCATGCAGCATCCACTATAAAGGAGATGTTTACTTTTCTGCTGTAACTAATGTCCTGTTTCTGTAACTAACAAATTCCATCATCATACTCAAAAGAAGAAAAAACAAAGTGAAGGGCAAAAAATACTGCTAGAAACAAAACAAACTGTTATATAATAACCTACAGAAACGGGTTAAACTGAAGGAGCATAAGGCTCTAAACTGCCCAGGGAATAGTTTTCCAGTTCTGTGACACTGCAGGTTAGGGACGAGACAGCCACAAGTGAACTGAACCCCTTGTATAAAGGTGGCGAGATAAAGGTCAGAGTTCACACTCACTCTTCAATCCCTTTGGCTCCCTGCGACCTTTTTCTTCCTTGTCCAAATCATGCTTTCTCTGGTATTTTTCTTTGGGTTCATTTTTTTTGGTTTCTCTCTCCTGAAAGAGACACATGTAAGACCCAAAACAGGTATAGATAAGAACTGATACCAAACGTCTAAAAACTGGAACCACAGGTCCCTAGCCACTGTGACTCATCTTGTTTCACATCTGCTGCTCCGTCAGTCAACGTCACCCCTTAGTCATGGCATTTACGAAACAGTAAATTCAAAATCAGCACTGGTTTCCTCGAGTTTCTCTTAGTAATTTTATTATGAAAAAAAAAAAAAAAGAAAATTCCGAAAACTTCACCCTGTAGTCCTACCACCAAACGTGGCTATTTTTATTTCTGCACACATTGCCTCCTCCTGATCTTTATCATTTTGCACAGATAACTGTTTAAAATTCATTTTTCTTTATTTATACTGCACATTTTTACATGGCTGTGTTCATAAGTACATGTAGTTTTTTCACCATGAAATTTTGTAAACTCTTGTAATTTTATTACATTAACCCCATAATTAGTATTTCTGTGGATATGTAATATTTCCTAAGCAGATACAGTTTCTTATCTGCTTCCCTCATGGCGAGGCTGGTATTAATTTTAGGAAACACCGCCATATATATCTTTGTATACATAGCTCTTTCTCTTTTAAAATGATTTCCTTAAGATAAATCCACAAAACTAGGAATAATGGATTAAAAAAAACTTTTTTTATGGTCCTTGAAAAATACTGCATATATGAATACTTTCATAATGTAGAAAATACTTCGCCTGAGAACCTATATAAAGGAATTTTTGTATTTCTGTAAGAACTAAAAGGCCTAGGAGGTTAGCATGCTGCGTGTACTCTCATCTAAGTAAAATGCAGTGTCTTCAGGCCGTGGGGGAAAATCAAGAAGCATGTGAGCTGGGGACACGCCGAGCCCACAGTGACGCCACGATCATGACAGAATGCAGCGTGGCATTCCCGGGGCACTCAGAGGGGTGCTGGCTGGTCTGGCTGTCCCCACCCGCGTACTCACGTCCTCAGCCGAGCTGCCAGCCCGCCAGCTCCTGGGCGCGTCGGCCTCCATGCTCCGGCCGCGCTCCTGGCCGCGGGGTGTCTTGCATGTGTGTCGCCGGCCAGGGTACTGGCCGCTCTCCGAGCCCGCACGGCCCCGAAGCTCCTCAGACCTGCGGGGCCTCTTCTTGGCCCCCTTCCCCTTGCCATCGCCGTCCTCCTCCGTGCTGCCCGCATCCTCCCACAGGCTCTCTGACACAGCGTCCGGCCCCGCGTCTGGCCCCGCTTTCTCCTTCAGGCCTCTGGCCTTCGTTTTCTCCTCCCGGTTGGCAGGCTGGAACTCATCATTGTCCCCCTCCTGGGAAGAGGGCTCGTTAAGTGCACTTGATTCTGAGTCCAACTGAGAGTCCGCACCCCTGTCTTTCTTTGATTTTCTGTTTTCTTTGGAATCTTCTCTTATTTTAGCCTTTGAATCTCTTACTTCACCCTTTTTAACTTTCTTCGATTCCTTAGTTTCTTTTATGTCATCTTTTTTGGGCTTCTTGGGTTCCTTTGGTTCTTCTTTGGCTTCCGAAATCCTCTTCTTTGTCCTCAGATCGAACCCCGAGCTTTCTGGGGTGCTCTCCAGGTCCAGCCGGGCCCGCTCTCGGAGCTTCCCGGTCTTGGCCTTCTTTTTCTTCCCCACATCTGGGCTCGGCTCTTCCCATTGCCTTAACTTTTTCTTTTTCTTCTTTGGAGAAGTATCTTCCTTTGTCTCACTTTGCTGATCGCTATCAGAGTTTGCCTCAAATATGTCATTACTTAAAGAGAGTCTCTACAAAACAGAAATGATTTAAATACCCATTAACATAGTTATTTAAAAGGTTTAAACAAGCAGCACTAAGAAATCCAGTAGATATGTTTTTCTCAAGTGGTTTCTCAACTCCTTAAAATCACTTACCTAGTTGGAAGTGGTGCACTATCACTTTGATCTAACAAATAGGCCGGGGTGTGGTGATAAGCCTCAGTTTTGAAAAGCAGATCAACACAGCTGCTGAAGACCCCAAACTACAACAGATATGAATGGTCTTGTGTATGGTGGGTGGCTGTTCATTTGAACTTCAAAATTTGCAAAAACACCAAGAAAGTAATTTGCATAACACAGCTTTCCTGGTTGCCAAAAACGTAGTTACCTATCCAAACACAAGGATATTTAAAAGAAACTCTGGGTCCCCAAATGTCCTTAAACTTGCTATTACATTTCACTGTTTATGTGGAATGAGCAGAGGCAGCACCCAAAGCTCACTTCCGCCACGGGTCTGTTACCCACGGCTGACCGTGTGCTGGGCTGGGGTGTGGGGGCTGGCCCCGCAGATACAAACCCCCATGGCTGCTCAAGTCTGTACGTCAAAGAGGTGAGAACACCACATACAGTTGCCGTCCATGCCTGCGGACTGCCAAGGCTGAGTCTGGCCAGCCATGTGTTCACTGGAAAGTATGTGCATGGAAGTGGACCTGTGCAGTTCAAACCCATGCTGTCTGGGCCAAGTGAACATGAGTTAGACAAGGAGGGAAAGGGAAGGCAGGGAGGAAAGAGGTGCTTGGTTAGCAAATAAATGAACCTGCTTATCAAACTGATAATATAACCACAGAGAAGAGAAACAAAAGAATCCAAGTAAATTTAACACTAAATACACTCAGGAACCTACTGCAAGTAAAAAACATGAAAATAACTGTGGAACTTATCATAGAATGGGGAAACCTAACACTGATTTCTAATCCCTGCAGCATTGCATCAGTGCAGACCACGTTGATGGGAACCAGTGTCCCATCACTCAGCAATGTCCCCTGCCCTGCTTCCTGGCTGTTATAACTGTCACCACAACAGTTGGCAGAGTCTACTGTAAGCACTTGATCCTTCTAATGCCCCACTCGCCCCTCCCAGTCATTTGAAAGTGCTGGCTCCTAAGCAGGTAACGGAGAAAAGACTTTTTTCTGGCCACTAAGACTATTCCCCAAGGTAGTTCATTACCATCTGTGGGTTTTACACATACAATGGGTTGCTTCAACTGGTTTTAAATGTAGCAGTTTGATTTTAGGCATCAGGATTCATTCAAATGAATCCATCTGGTCGTGGGATCGTCGGCCAAATTCAATGAAGTCAAGACATTAAAAGATTAGCTGCTACTTGATGAACAGTTGTTGTCTACCATCAGATAACAGGTATTAGGTGACAGAAAGGAATGCATTAACTTTAAAACTATAATCACAAGAGACACTTAAGTCCCCAAACCTGAGTCTGAACACTTCCCATGTGCTAGCAACCTGTCTTCTTACTCATTTTAAGAGTCTGACATGTTATTTATGACCCCAATCAGAACAACTCTGAAAATCAAACAGCCCTATTAATAATGATACCAAGCCAACAGGCGTGAAGTGGGGCTGACCCAGGCAATTCACGTCACTCTGTTGATGTAACCTCCATCCTCACGAAAGCGAGTCATGACAAAGTGGTGATGCACGTGTGGAGTGCACAGTACACGCTCCAGGCCACGTCCCTGCAGGTGACCACCTGTGGAAATCACTAGGGCTTCCCAGCACAGCCCAACCCCAGGCTCTTACAAAGTGATCCCCTGCACTCAAAGAGCCCCTACCAGTAGCCTTTGAAAACTGCTGTGACTGAAAGAAGTGTCACTAGAAATTAGTTTCTTGCATGACATTAGCAATTCTTATGAAGACAATTCCAAAAGAAAAATTTTAAATCATTTTGGGCCATGGCGCTACTGGAACAAATTTACTTTATAAAATGCACACTCTTAAAAATGTGTATTTGGATGAGCAAATTTTAATTCATTTTAAATTAAAAGGGTGTATGTAGTTATTATTCTATAGCCACACTTTAAACGAACACAAGTATTTTAAAAAAGCTACCCTACACCCCGTCAAAACGATCCTCGAATCTTAAAGGTGAACTTATCTCTTTACTGAGCAGTTGTACACAGGTGACTGTTTCCTAATTTTTTAAAAAAACATATTTGTTTGCTGATCAGAAGATACATAGACAAAAAATTATTAAAAAAAAAAAAGCAGAATGCAAAATTCTTGGTATATGGTACTGCCCTTAAAAAAAATCATAGATGTACAGCATGCAAGGCACCTCAAGATCAAAGGCAAGATTTTACCAATCTTTCTGTAACTGGCCATTTAAAGGTCTGGCCCACATATGATGTTCTATGTTTACCAGAAAAAAAGCTTTGCTTAAAAAAGGGAGAAAAAAAAAACCCAGGAAGGTAAAAATAGTAAAAATGTTGCTGTAATAGTACAGTGGAAGCTCACCTGTGTCACATGTCAGCCATCAGATGCAAGGCAGGCCAGTGGCTGCCTTATTTGTAGATTTTCAGTCCATTAAAAATGAAGGAAGGACTGGACCATACTGCACATAATGAATGTTAAAAAGTACCTTAATTTTTAGTTTGAAAGACGTGAAGGTCAGCGTAAAGATAAAAGGATATCCAAACTCTAGATAATAAGAAGTATTTTAATGAACAAATACCATTTCTGTATCATACATATTTTCTAGTAAATGGTATTAACAACCATTTGGGGGTTATTTTAGAAACCATTTCTAACTTATGATGCTAAGTCCTAAGCAAGTAGTGTTCCCAGAATTAAGAAAAAGTGAAAAATCAAATATTCTTACAGATGCTACTGTGGTAAATCTCTCTATAAGACAAAAACTTTGGTGATGGGGAAATGTCACAATTTTCACAGGCAGCACATATGCTCCTTGTATGAACACAGACAAAGAGGAACAAAGCAATTTTCTTCTACTGACTCTCTCTATTGTCAAAAGAATCACAAAAGCCTTTGAATTTCAAAACTATTTTTGCTAACAGGGAAGCAGGTCAGCTACTAGTTGTATTTCTGTCATATCTGTGCACTGACACCACCTCAGTGATTAGGCCAAAGAGCTACAGAAACATAATGACAGAATGCATGAGAAAGCTGACTCAATACAAGAAATGGAGATTTTGGTCTTATGAAGATTTGAAATGTTATTAAGACCTGCAATTTAAAATTATTTGAAATAGTGAGAGTAGCTTATAAAAAGAGAATTTAAACTGGGGAAGTACCTTTCTAAAATTAGGATAAAGATTTTTATGTTTAAGAGTATGCTTCAAACACACCAGTCATCATCAATAATTTTAAATCAAGAGAGTTGCAAGATGCATTTAATTGGAGGATTGATAAAGTGAAATAAAGGGGTAATAAAACCAGAGTTCTTTTTGGGAGAAGTTTCAGCAAACTTATCTAACAAGACAGGAAAGTAAGAAATTGAGAAATACATATACTTTAGGAAGACTTCAATCACAAAGTCTAAATTTTGAGAGTAATATGAACCAATCACTGAGTACAACTTGTGCATGTGTGTTTGTGGGAGCATTTTTAGGGAAAGAAATAGGGAAGGAGTAGGCACACATTCTAGAAAAATAACATAACTATAGCAAAAATTTTGGGGGGGGGAAACGTCTACTTTTATCTAAACTCATTTAGTGAAGGGCTTCCTTTACAAAAAATTTTAAAGTGCCAAGCATTTTGCTTAGTAATTTAAAAACCACACTTATTAAAGGCCCTACCACAATAACATAATTTTCAAAAACTGGTAATTTATCCCTCTCAATGGAATTCAAGCTACGGCCCAAACTGAAAGGCGACCCACCACAGTGCAGCAGCTGGCCAGGCCCGCACTGCCTACTGGGAGCTTGGCCGCACCTTGTCCCAATGAAGCACTGACCCACCAACAGGCAGATCCACGGTACAAGTGTTCCATAAACAGAAGCCATCTCTGTCACTGCTGCTGCTACCACCACACACAGCAAAAATTGCGTCGAAATGCTGGTTTGGTCATCTGAAAAAATACTATTTTTAAAAGTGTAGCTGAAATTCAAATTGCAGAGAGAGAAAAGATCAATATTTAGCCCTTTAAGACTTTGATAAGAAAATGTTTCTTGTGAGAAATTTTCACTTTGTAAAATTTTCACTATATTCTAAGTTCAAGAACTTCTACCAGTATTAAAAATTATTTCTAATGAAACAAGAGTTGGTTCCATTTATAAAGATGTTATAAAAGAAATTTACATTGTAAAGTAAATGGGAAATTCTTTCAAGATTAATAAATAAAGCCAATTCAATTATTTGTGGATTATGAGAATTAAAGATAAAACATGGACAAGTCCACAGGAGAAAACCCTGTGTTGCTTTTAACATCACCTCTCTCTCTAGTCCGTCAAACCTTCTTCCAAACTGCTGAAAGATGCTTAACCCGCTTGAAGTCCTGCTGTCCCTCTGTCCTACCTCACCATGAGGAAGAGCTACCAACGACAACAAAGTAGCTAAAGACTGAGGTGGGCACAGAAGAAAAAAGAAGACATGGATAATCAGACCTGTAAATAACCTAAATGTTATGAAAATCTGTAAATAATGTATATTAAATATGAAAGCATGCACTGTATCTGTAGTAATAACGTGAACGGCACAAAAAATTTTCCTCAGGTATACAAAATGAGACACTTATTACATCGCAGACAAGAGGTCAACATGTCTGCCCCTCCCCTACTTCCATCTTACCCTTAACTTGAAGGGGAATAGTCACTAACATGTCCAAAGCTTGTCTGTCAACTGTAGTCACAGATTGGCTACAAAAAGTGGCAAAACTCAATGAAGTATCTGGAGAACTAATTGGCAGCACAGAATGTGCAATAGGAATACTGTCTCTTTTATTAATAGCTGTGAATTCTTTATTGCAATCTTTATATCAGTAAAATTTATAATAAATTTATTGTACTGAAAAAAAAAAAATAAGTGATAAAATGCAATACCTGAGTTTCTTTCTTGACTGGTTTAGCTTTGTTATCTACAACTTTCTTCCTAAATTCAAGAAGCACTTCTTTACAGTCCTCCAGGTGAACCTCTGGCTCCCAGGTGTCATCATCCGACGTGTATCCTTTCCAGCGGACTTTGTAAAGTACTTTGCCCTGTTACATAAGTTAAGAAACAGGCAAATAAAGAACATTACTGATAATCACATTTCCAAAAACATATAATTGCTGACAATATAAGAACAAACTTGAAGTGATGATTAATATCATTATAAAGTACGTTCATCTCCCGAAGTGGCTTAAAAAAAATAGGATCACACCAAATGCAGGAGCAACAAAAACAACAACAAACAAGTGCGACCACATCAAACTAAAAAGATTCTTTCTGCACAGCAAAGGAAACCAGCAACGAAACGGAAAGGCAGCCTACCGAACCAAGAAAGTTATTTGCAAATCACAAATATGATAAGGTGCTAATATCCAAAACATATAAAGAATGCACAGAATTCAACAGCAAAAAATTCAAACAATCCAATTAAAAGTGAGCCAAAGATATAAATAACCTTTTTTCCAGAGAATACATACAGATGACCAAAAGGTACATGAAAGGTGCTCACCATCGCTAATCGTCAGGGAGATGCAAATCACACCCACAGTGAGATGTCCTCTCACACCTATCAGAATAGCCATCATCAAAGAGACAAGTGTTGGTGAGGATGTAGAGGAGACCCTTGTGCACTGTTGGTGAGATGTAAACTGGTATGGCCACTACAGATGACAGTGTGGTGGTTCCTCAAAGAGTTAAACTGGAACGACCACATGGCCCAGCAATCCCACTAACTTGAAACGACATCTGCACCCCTATATTCACTGCAGCATTATCTACAGTAGCCAAGACACGGAAACAACCAAAGTGTCCTTCTAGGGATGACTGGATAAAGAACATGTGGTACATATACACAACGGAATACTACTCGGGTATCAGAAAGGATGAAATCTTGCCATTTGTGACAACATGGACGGATCATGAGAGTATCATGCTAAGCAAAGTCAGAGAGAAAAATGAAAACCATGACTTTACTCAAATATGGCATATAAACAGAGCAACTAATGAACAAACACAACAAACTCACAGACGCAAAGAACAGTATGGTGGTCACCAGAGAAGAAAGGGGTAGTGAGGATGATGTGGGTAAAGGGGGTCTAATATATGGTGACAAAAGGAGACTAGATGATGAGCATGCAATGCAACATACAGACAACATAGTAGAAAATGAAGAACCTGAAACATAATGTTATTAACCAATGTTACCCCAGTAGATTTAATTTAAAAACCTAAAATGATAAAATTATTAGAAAACAGGATGTGGTTCTATAGTGTAGCGGTTAGCACATCTATTTTATACAAAGAAGGTCCTGGGTTTGCATCTCAGTGGAGCCAGTAGCCATGGTCTACGGCCATGCCACTCTGAATAAGCCCCGTGTCTGATTTCGGAAGCTATAAGCAGGGTTGGGCCTGGTTAGTACTTGGATGGCAGACCACGTATGAAGACCAGGTGCTGTAGGCATAAATAATAATAAATAATTAAAAGAAGTTAAAAAATTATTAGAAAACATAGGAATAAATCTTCAGGACCTTGGATTTGACAGTCTACTCTAGGATATAACATCAACAGCACAAACTAAAAATAGAGAAAAAGACTATCAAAGGACCAAAAACTTATGCATCAAAGAACATCAACAGAGTGAAAAGGGAACCCACAGAATTGGAGAAAATATTTGCAAATCACATCTCATAAGGGACTAATATCCAGAATGCAAAAACAACCCCCACAACTTAAACAAACAAATAACCCTCTTAAAAATGGGTAAAGGACTTGAACAGACATTTCTCTGAAGATGACAAACGAATGACCAATGAGCACATGAAAAGATGCTCAGCATTGTCAATCGTTAGGGAAATGAAAATCAAAATCATGAGATACCACTTTACGCCTAGGAGAGGAGTATACTAACACACAACAACAACAACGTGGAAACCAGTAAGTGTTGGTGAGGATGTGGAGATGTTAGAACCTTCTTATACTGGTGGTAGGAATGTAAAATGGTGCAACTGCTAAGGAAGATCCAGGAGTGCCCCTCCTAGGTAGAGACCCCAAAAGAATTGAAAATGGACTCACAGATACCTATATAGTTACGTTCAGTGTGGCATGTTCACAACAGCTGAAAAGTAGAAACCCAAGTGTCATTCAACAGATGAACACACAAAATGTGGCATATACACTCAAGGGAATGTTATTCAACCATAAAAGGGGAGGAAATTCTCATACATGCTTCTTCACGGATGAAACTTAAAAACATTAGGCTAAATGAAATAAGCTGGACACAGAACATGCGCTGAGTCCAGTTTCACGAAGTACCTAGAACAGGTAAATTCGCTCAGACAGAAAGCAGAGTGGTGGCTCCAGGAGCTGGGTGAGGAAGAACAGGGAATTACTGTCCAAAAGTGAGGGATTTCAGTTTGGGAAGAAGAGAATGTTCCAGATATGGAAGATGGTGATGATCACACGACAATGTGAATGTACTTTAATGCCACTGAGCCACTTAAAAATGGTTAAGATGGAAAATTTTAAGCAACATATATATAAAACACACATGACAAAAATAATTTAGTTACTTATTGTGCCTTTTGCTCATTTTCTTGCTCATTTTAAGAATTTTTATTTTAAATTCTTTATGGCAATTCGATCTCTGTCATATACAGCCCGAATGTGTGCTTCTCCAGATTTCTAGCTTATTTTTTCCTGCTCAAGGCCCAATCTCCATGAGAAGCAAGAACATACTCAGGAAGGTTTCCCACAAGAACTGCAGAGCGCCATCCCAGACGCACACCTCACGCGTGCCTGATTTCATCCAGATAACCATAAAGGCAGTCAACTTCCCAAGCCACGACTGCTCCCTCCTATTTTACCCTTCCATCATTCTATCAGCTGCAGAAGTCAAAACATTAACATCTAGTAGGATCAGAAACTAAGAAATGATGGCACTAGACTTAGACTCTCAACTTTTAAAGATAATCCTGAAAATCCTTATAACTTTAAAATAATAATTAAGACCACCAAAACAGTTTTATGGTCAGCTACATAACTGAGTGTGGGAACAGTATTTATATCATCTGAGAAAGCATGCACATTCTTTTTAGCAAAATCCTGGGCAAAAAGAATACTATTATATTACAACACTGTGTCTATGAAGGTGTAGTTAAAACTGACAATAAACAAAACCTGGCTGTTTAAGAAGCCTGTATGAATGAGGGGAAAGAAATCTCAGCAGCATTCAGTCTGGCCTAAAACAACGCAGTGTGCCTGGTAGGAGTATTGTGAAAAGAGTTATATCTTATAGCGAAGTGCAGGAATATGATAATTTATTCGATAATAAGGTGTGCCAACAAATGAGCCTTATTTGTAGGCAATATTATTTTTGTCTGCATAATATTAGTGGTAAATTTCTCAGTGTAGCTTTTAATAAACACTACTTTCAAATAGGCAAGAAAAAAATGTATATAGAGATAAAAGATAAAGCCAATATTAACAGCTGGGGGATCTGGGTAAAGATACAAAGAATATTCTAGGTAATTCTTACAACTTTTCTCATGATTAGAAAAAAAAGGCAGTCAAAACACTAGTACCTGTTCACTTCTACATTGAATTGTTGTAAATGTAATGCCAGTTACCAATTAGATTTGATCTAGTCAATGAGAAGGAGGGTATGACAACTGTTCTCAAGTGCTAAGCGCACATCTCAACTCCTGCTCCAAATTTAACTGACTAGTAATTGATACCAGCCTTCATTTCAGCAGTTTTGTTTCATTCATTCATTCAACAGATATTGTGACAGGAACTTTTTGAGTCTTATGGGTACAGCAGGAAACAAGATGAAATCCCTAAATTATATGTTCTTTAATATGAGTCCTGTAGATCCAAATATTGCTTGTGACTTTGCCATATAGTAAGAAATTTCATGATAGCCCCGGGATTTATAAACTCATCTTCAAAATTCTGGAATAGTTTATATTTTTGGTAGACAACTTTTCTTTTAGCTTAATCAGAGCCAAACTAAAAGACAGCAGATGGCTCCTCCTATCCTAACTCGTGTACACTAATTACATTTTTTGTTTAAAAAAATTCAAGGCTGGTGGGTCCAAGTGTGTTATGAACATGAAATTTTTTTTAAAAAAGTGCAACTGTAATTAAGCATTTCAATGGACTTCAAGTGTGTTAATAATAGAAGTATAAATACCTGGTCTTTATACTACTGCTTTGAACTCAAAAATACCTCATAAAAAATGAGTTACAATAATCAATAATAAAGTAGAGAATAGCCTCCTATAAATTTTTCTCTAATGTTTGGAAATTAAGCAGTATATGTGTAGATAACTTACAGAAATTGGAAAATATTTGTATCTGAATGAAAACGAACATACTACATGATTTGTAAGATGTAATTAAACTAAAATCAGAAGGTACTTTTATTGTCTTAAAGGCACATAATTTGAAAAAAAGGCTGAAAATCAATGAACTGTGTATCCACCCCCAAGAAGTTAGAAAAAGACCAGTAAATTAAGAACGTAAAGAAAAAGGAGAAACAAAATATAAACCAAACATATAAACTAACATTAAAAAAGGGTAACCTCACAACCAATTTTGGTTTATTCTATGAACACAAAGTTGACTTAATGTTAGAAAATCAACATGATTTACCCAATTAATGGAATAAAGGGAAAAAAATTATGCTATTTCACTAAATATAGAAATTTAGTAAAGATTCAACATCTATTCATAATAAAAGTATTTGGCAATTAGAAATAAAAGGGAATTTCTTTAACCAACAAAGGTTAAAAAAAATATAAGAATTGTATTTGTACAAGAATAAGAATAAGACAATGAAATTTTAAAAAGACAATTTACCACTACATCAAGTATATCAAATATACCTAAATAAATTTAATAAAAGATGTTCAAGACCTCAACATGGATAGCTATATTATTGAAAGAAATTAAAATGATCTAAATTTATCCCGATTCACTGCAAATACCCCCAAAATCCCGTTTTTAATGCCTGCAAGGAAATTGACAAGTTGATTCTAAAAAGTTACAAAGTTTGTTAAACAGTAAGATTTAACTGAATCTGAAACATGATCTCTACATTAAATTACACACAAAATCAAGTGTACAAATAAAATCTGAAAGGTGACTCAATAGAGAATATTAAGGGAAAAAGAATATCTAAGGTAGAGAGAGATTTCTCAAACCATACATAAAAAGCACTCAAGACAGATTTTGTCTTCCTACATTAATCATATGAACTTGTTTATCAAAAAGACAGCAGGAAAAGAGATTTGCAGTATACCACTAAGGAAGGTTTGACTCTAGACTACAGAAAGGATTCCAACAAATCAATAAAGATAACTCAGGAGAAAAAGGCACTTCATAAAGAACGACAAAATGACCCAGAAATAAGTACATGAAAAGATGCTCACTGATTTCAACATTGATTACTAATTTAGGATGTACATTAACACTAACAACACTAATTATTAATGTAGGATAAAGAAAAATACAAACTGGAAAGTAGGAAATACCATTATATATGCCCACCAGTACTGGCTAACAATAAAAAGACTGACAACATCAAGTGTTGGCAGGATGGGAAACAAAAGTAATTCTCATAAACCACTTTCAAAATTTCCACTTAAGACTGAAGACATATGAGTTCTTATGTCCATACAATTCCACTCCTAGGTGAATATAATCAAGAGAAACCTAAGTGCACAATCCTCCAGGAGGCAGTCTATAAAGTTCAAACAAGCATTATTCACAGTAGCCAAAAGCTGGAAACAACCCAAGACCCATGGACAGGAAAAAAAAGACTGTAGTCCAGTCGTACAACTGAATACTATGCAATGAAAATAAAATAAATTACAGCTCCACACAACATAGGTTAAATCTCACAAAAAATGCAGATACACGATACAAATATTGTGAGACTCCGTTTAAATGAAGAGAAAAATCAGGTCAAACTAGTGTTGAGGAATGCATGCTTATGTGGAAAAATTACCAAAAAAAGAAAGAAATCACCATTTAATAATTCAGGATAGTTCCTCTGGGGTATGGAAGGGGGCCCAAAAAGATTTCTGGGGGTGGCTATCTAGTATTTCTTGACTTGGGTGGAGGTTCAACGGATGTTGGCTTTGTAATAACTAAGCTGTATACCACTTTTACACTACGTAGATTTATACACTATGTAAGTGAACTAAATTTTCACAAATATTAGAAAAAGTTAATTTTTATTAAGCAAGAGTGACTCAAATTCCAAATTGAAGCCAAAACCCCCAAGATTCTGTCAGATGATTTATTTTTTTCTGAGCCCCCCCACCACCACACAATTTGCAGTAAAGTAAAACAACAGGGCTAATATATAAACTTGGTGTCAACACTATTCCCCCAAGCCACACTCACTCAGCAAAGCAGCTGTTTCAGTCTATAACAGAATCACAGACTGTGGCTTAGGAAGAGCAGCAATCCCACAGGCTGACTACTTTAAACGCTCAGTGCAGCGGTCCCCAACCTTTGTGGCACCAGGGACCAGTGCTCCTGTGAGAATCTAATAATGCCGGAGGATCTGAGGTGGGGCTGAGGCGGTGATGCTGGCGCTGGAAAGCGGCTGCAGATACAGAAGCGGCTCAGCTGCTTGCCTGTATCTCACTGCCTGCGGTTCCTTTAAAGGGCCACAGACGGTGCAGACCCAACCCTGGGGGATGTGGACGCCCGCCTCAAACCTCTAGGAGGCAGCTGCCACAGTCACGGTGAACGAAGAGCGTTCATCCTCTAGGTCAGTCATTCACAAGAGCACCTGCAAGCCCAAGGCCCCGAGAACCCGAACTTGTACTGAACTTAGGTCGCCAAGTCTAACCCTCTTCTCACAGCCTTAAACACTTACGTTTCTTAGACGGACCCACCTGTGACTAGAGTGTAGGCTTTCGGTGCCCTGCCTACCTAGAGCTAAGCTCGTAGCAATAAACGAATCCTCTTACTTCTAAAGACACCACCCTCCTAACCAAACATTCCCCCAAGCACCTGCCCCGCGCCAAGCACCGTGTTAAACGCAGGTGATTCACAACAGGGGGAACGTGGTTCCACCTCTCACCTCGGGGGGCCTTCGCGACACCTGGGGACATGAGCTGTCACAACGTCCCCATCCTTACCGTACTGCGACTAACAGAACCGGTGGCCCTACATTTCGCTGCCGTACTGGTCAGTGTCCGCGAGTGCGCGCGCCACAACGCATCTCCAGCCTCGGGACCCGACACGGCGCCCCCAGCACCCAGCAGGGGACCGGAAAGGGTCTGCAGAACGCATGTCCGAAACGATGACAAGTGACACGAGGGCGCGCTCGATCGCCGAGGGAAACAGAAGGAACACGCGGTAGGGAGCTGACCGCCGAAGGGGGCGCGCGGCCACCTCCCTCCGGTGACCCGGCGCACGCGAAGCGTCACTGCCCGCCGGGGCCGCGGCGGGGAGGGGAACCGCCGGCGACCCTGCGCGCGGCAGGGCAGCCGGGCGGGGGCGGCGGGCTCTCTGGGCTGGGGGTGGAGAGGGGCTGCCGCGCGGCCGAAGCGCAGGGACAGAGGTGGCGGGGCCGGGGGCCCGAGGCCTTTGGTGCACCCCGCGCCGCTCACGCACCCCCTCCGTCTTCACGTCCAGGATCTTCTCCACCTCGAACACGTCCTCGCCGTCCTCCTCGCTGTCGCCCAGGGCCTCCGCGCCCGGCGCGCTCGCGTCCTTCTCTTCGCGCCACGCTCCAGCTCCCTCGCCGTCGCCTTCGGGCGGCTCCTCGTGGCTGAGGGGGCCCGGGACGGGGGCCGCAGCCGCGCCCGCTGCAGCCGCCGCCATCGCCGCCGCCGCGGCCGCCGCCATGGCCGAGGCTCCGCGAACCGCCGACCGAGAGCGCCGGCGACGCACGGCGCGCGCCCCCGCGCTGCGTGACGCCGCGGCAGGGGAGCGGCCAATGGCGGGCCTCGGGCCCCGGAGCGACGCGCGCGCCGACCATTCAGGTCGAGGCAGGCCCGCAGGAAGTGGGTGGGCGGGCCGAGGGCGCCGGGCGGAAGTGCGGGCGGGGCGGGGCGCTCCCCACGGGGACGCGAGGGAGAAGGTTTCCCCGCGGCTGCCGAGATCCCGCCGGCCCTGCGCGTGACTGAACGCGTTGGGCGCGCGTCCACGACCCCAGCGGCTCCGCGCCGTTCCACTCCAGCGAGGACTGTTGAAAGATAAGCCCTTTTAAAATGTTGATTGCCAGACCCCTAACCCTTCGTTTTCCGAGTTCCAGTGTTGTGTTTCGTTGTGTTTGGTTTTGTTTTTCATTGGGACGTCCGAGGTCGTGTGGAAAGTGTTTTCTCCAGATGACGGCTGCGTGACACAGCGCCGCCACCCCACGTCGCTGGGAAGGTCCACCTCAGCGCGAATGTCTGTCTCACTTTGAGTTGCAAATAAAAGTGCTCGGGGCAGCGCGTGTTTTAGTTTTGTTTCTTGGAACGGCGGACTTCAGTTAACTTTTGAAACGAACTCTTACAGGATCTGAGCCCGCAGGACATCTGGGGGAGAGGCCCGACCCTGAGCCGGCTCCCGGAGTGCAGCCTGCGCACCCCGGCGGGGCTGCAGCCAGCACAGTAGGCCAGGCAGGGAGGAAGACGCGCGATTCTAGTAATTATATATGCCTTCAGAACTATTACAACCCAATAACGTTTATTGACGGGGGGGAAGCTTGTTTCTTCTTCATAATTCCAGCCAGCAAGTGTAGAAGAGAATCCCAGTATTACGTGAAAATGATTCGGGCAACAAAACTATCAGGTGAGAGAGATGGAGGAGGAACCGGAGGCCCAAGCATCTCTCTACAGAGTAGTTGTCCGTTGTAGGAGAAAGTATCACGGTGGAAACCCGCTGATCAACGTATTATTGAAAGCGCAACAACCAGGCGGTGCAGCTCTTGTGGACAAAATGCTGGTCCTTAATGTACTGAGAGGCCTTGAGATCTAATTTCCAGTCTACAAGAAATATGGGGGGAAAGAACAGGAAACAACTGGACAAGTCCAGAAGGTGGGACATCCTGTAGGATAAGTGACCCTGTATCTTCAAGCTGACAGCAAAGAAAGACGGTTCTAAGTTATAAAAACTTGGCAAATATTTTAAATCTTGAAATAAAAAAAGTATATAGGCTCACTGTAAAACTTTAATCCAAAATATGCAAAATAGAAATAAAATTCCTATTCCTCAAAGGTAAGCAGTTTAGAATGTGACATGACAGATTTTTATGTAATACACATATAAATACCCACTTATATTTTTTAAATGAGCTCGAGTTGTTCCGCCACTGCACTGTATATATGCATATGTGATGTGCATACGTGTGTGTCCATTTCTCTGTAGGATGAATTTCTAGATGTGGAAATCCTTTTAGTGAAATTTATAGGTCAAAGAAGGTAGTGATTTAAATTTTGATAAATACCATATTGCAAAATTTTTTTTTTACTATATGTTTACAGTAACAATGTTAGGAAGTATCTGCCTGCCCACAGCTCTCTGCTACTGGGTATTTTCAATCTTTTAAATCTGATGCAGAATAGGGCAAATTTCCTTGAGTTGCTGGGGGGTGACCAAGCTCTGCACCAAGAGAAGAGGGTCCTTTGGTGGAGAGCAAAGAAATTATTCAACACATAAGTCAGAGTCAAAAGGAAAGTTTATTGGAAAAGGGGTAACACTCCACAGAGCATGGTCTCCCTCAGGGGCAGAGAGTGAGAAGGAGAGTGCCAGAGACAGAATAAGGGACTGAAGGAATCCTGAGTATTGGGATTCTTTATTTCCCATTTCCTTTGATATGGACATACAGTGGGGAAGGAGAAGGGTATGTAGCAGTGAAAAGGTAAGAATAAGTAGAGTGAGTGGCCTGCTGGCAGTTCCCAGCCTTTAATCCTTAGGTTCCCTGTGGTTTTAGCCATAGGGAATGATTCTGGGTTCCTGTTTCCCCTTCCCAGGGGTAGGGAATTGGTGGTTAGTAAAGTAACCCAGCAGAAATCCTGTTCTGAAGGCAGCCTCCTGGCCTGGCAGCAGGGCTTATCAGCATATTGCTGTCTCTGATTGTGACTTAACATTTTAATTTTCTTGTCTCTCTACATTAAATCCATTAAGCTACTAAACCAAGAAAAGACCCTTTACCTGCTGTGATTACATCAACTAAACAGGCAAGGCCAAGGCTAAGACCTGACTGATTTGGCCAATAAGGTATAACAAGCTGAGCCATCTTAAATTTGAATGCTTTATTTCTGACATATAAACAGCAAGAGGAGGAATAGTCAAAGATGCCGGCTCCCCTTGGTCCTTGCCCCATACCTCAAAAGAAGTCAGGTAAGTGCAACATGAGTTGTGGGGCACAGCACTATCGAGGAGTCAATTCTAGATGCATCTCAGAGTGGGGTTGTTAGTCTGCAGCTGTGTCCTGTGCCTGGTACCTCATCAGAACAGGGAGGTGACAAGAACTGGTCTCATGATAGCCTCCTAGGGAGACAGGGAGGCAAGTGGGAGAAGGGCTCCTGGCAGTTCCTCGCAAGGCTCCAATCCTTCAGGTGCCAACAGGATCACAGGTGCTCTGCCAGGATGCAGTTCAGGCCCAGGCAATGAGGGCAGGTCACACATCAGGATGCTGGATGAGATGAAGGCAGGGCTAGCAGTAGGAAGGAAAATCCTGAACCACACAAATGACAGGGGTGCCAGGTGGTTGGCAAATGGCAGCACTGAGGACAGGTAGGACAGCCAAAAGGCTGGATATCAAAGAAACCAGGGTTTTACGGACAAGTGGAAGAGTGATGGCTTAGAGGGGGTGTTGTGGAAGAAGGCGGGCAGTGACCTTATGCTTTTCACAAGAAATAACTCCAAATGGATCACAGACCTAAATGTAAAATGCAAAACAATAAAACTTCAAGAAGATAACATAGGTGAGAATCTAGAGGCCCTGGAGTTTAGTGATGAGATTTGAGACACAACACTGAAAGCAAAGGCCAGGAAGCATTGCTTGGGACACCTAGTTTCTCTAAGTAACAACAAGTGCAGACTAGGACCCACACCAGGAGTATGCATGCTGAGGCCGGGGTCTGGTCACCCAGGGCCCTGGACACGTGTGCATGCCAGGAGTGCAGACGTGGGCCACAGACCCCCTTTCTTCTCCGTTTGCTCAGTCCGGCTGGGCCAACTGTCCCCCAGACTCGTGAAAGGGGAGAAGGCTGAGAGCTTCCAGGACCGCCCCGATGTGTCTCATAATCTCGAAACGTTTAAACAAAAAACATCTGTAATATTATAATTTTTATTTTATTACAGCTTGTTAGTTCATTGAGATAAATTGTTTTAAAGTGACATTGCTACAGCCAATAAAAATCAGAACTAAATTTCATTATAGGTATCTATTAATATTTGATTATTTTATGGATAGAAGCATGAAAAACGTTTAAAATGCAAATTTCATTTGATTCAGCCTTGACTGTAATTAAGAACTCTGTGGAGAGGAGAAGTGGTGTTTACGGGTTGAAGTCTCAGTAGCTGTTTAGTGGCAGAATCCCAATCTTTACCCAATTCAAGCCGCTGGCAGATAGATGGATACTGTCCTTCAGTTCTTCTTACCCATTCACTTGCTTTCTTTATTTTCTCAGAAGCACAGGGAATATCCCTAGGTTAAAAAAAAAAGTTTCCATCAATTTCAGGATTTAATTACATATGAAATGTAAAGTGGTACACCAAATCTAGCACATTTTATCAGCCAAAAGTCTGTTAAAAATTAAGATAGTTAATAAAAGCAGTTCTCTTTGGCATTTTACTAAAGTTCTATTAGTCTGACCTGGTGCTTTTAACTGATTCAGTACATTTTTAAGTATATTATACCCATCACTTCCCCATCCCCACTGTGTCTCATTGAAGGCCTGCTGCCTCCAGGACGACTCAAGCATCTCTGAGCCTTGATATTAAAGTGATAACTGTTACTTTTCCATTTTCGCCATCTAAATACTTGTCTAATCTTCAAGTACAAACCCAATCCTATTTTAAAAGCTAAACTTCCACTTCTCTCTCCTTTCTACTGTACCGGGGATTCTTAACCTGGTTAATTATTTGTAAAGTACCTGAGAGTCACCCATGAATCTGGCATATATTTAATTCTGAAAATTTGAAAACATCTCTCCATCTTCCTGATTTTTCCCCTGTAAACTGGGCAAGGGCCATCAGGACAGCGTCGGGGTTAAGAACTGAGTTCAAATCTGTTCTCTGCCATCACACTACTGCTTGTGTGACGCAGAGTGGCTTTCTCCAGACATTGGGAGCCTGTTTCCTCAGCTGCGATAACACTAGCCTCTGGGGGTTTGCTGCGGGGCTTAGCAGGATGCATGTAAGCAGCTCCCAGCACGGAGCAGGTGATCAACACACGTGTGCTCAATGTCCTGACATGAGCACACCGGATAGCAAGACCTGACTCCGAACAATTACCAGTCTCCTTGTACTTACTAACAACTGTCACCACGCAACAAAAACAAATTTAAATACTCTTACTAATTCTACTGGCCTTCCTTTAATCCAGGTGGCCTCTGAGCTTCTGACTGGCCTTCCCACAGGCGTGAAAATTTTGTTCGTACACCTCCTTGCAAAGTGCTACTATGTTCATGTTATGCACATTGTGAAGCAAGAGAGACAGGTTTTAAATGTGCAATAAGCAGGAAATGAAAACTACTTAAAACAGTTTTATTTACTGAAGTGCCAAGGAAACAGGTTGCTCTCAAAGAAACAGTAATACAGTAAGAGCAACGTGATGAAATATACTTCCATATTTTTTAAAATCTTGCTTTACTACTTTGTGATTTCTAACTCAAAGGTAGGTTCAAGTTACTACTACTTGGCTCTAGTGGCTATCACAGTTGGAAAAGGTCTAAAGGGATAAAGTGCTTCTTTGGTTTCCCCTACTAAATAGTAACTTTTCAGTCACATCTACTAGTTCCTTGAAGTATTTTCTTGGTAATTCATTTAATAATTTTCATCTTTCTCAAGGAATTGTTTTGGCAATCTAAGGAGAAATTATTGCTTTTTAAAAAATGGAGGTATAATTTATGTATATACATGGTACAATGCTCAATTCATTATTTTCTGTTTTATGTTTGATGCTGTTTGTTGGGAATATAGAATTTAATCAGTCTTTTTGAGGGTAAAGATAGGTCTACTTATTTTAATTTCATCTGTAAGTATGTATCTCAAAGGGATAAGAACACTTTCTTTAACATGATATTTAAAGATAGTTATAAATGACTCTTTAATATCATAAAAAATGTAGGTAATGTTTAAGTTTCCCTACTTTTTTTTTTTTCTTTCTTTAATACATGGACTTTGCTTGAGTCAGGATTCAGCAAGGTCTACACGCTGCCTTTGGTTCATATGTCTTTTAATTCCCAGGTCCCACCTCACCCCCTTTTGTTCTTGCCATTAATCTGCCAATGTCCCAGACATTGCTGAGGGCATCCCACGTATAATTTAATATGTTAGATCTCCATCCTCTGATATCTGACCTGTTATGTAATATATTTACAGTTTCTAAGTCAAAACCATAAGTCAAGGTATATTAGGAGCAACATAGCTTTCACTCATGTCTCCTTCCCCTTCCCTATAGATAATATTTTTATTAATTTTTCCCGTGTTTAAAAAAAAGCAAACTATATATGTGCATGCGTGTGTGTGTGTGTGTACACAAGGGCAGCCACTTGTGCAGGGTATGGATGGAGCTGTGACGGGTAGGGGTGCCCACAGGCACATTTGAGGCCTCTGTGGTAACAGGCTCAGCCAAGGGTTTGTGGCCCCAGAACCAGCTCTCTTCACATTTTGACATAAAACTTCAAGTGACCCCAGAGTTCTGAATTTGAACCTGGTCTTCTGGGAAGTTACAAAGTTGGATTTCTCAAGGTAAAACTTGTAGAACACGTTTTATCTAACAAGTTGCTGGTTTGATTTATAACTCTACTGAGATTTACAGCATGCGGGCTTCCATTTGTATTCTTGTCCCAGGCCTGGGCCCAGCAGCCTTACTCCCAAAGAGCACAAAGAACTCACATACACTAGTGAAGAGGCTCCAAGCCAGGGGCCAAAGCTCTGGGTTCCGAAAGACAAAAAGACTGTCTGCCCCGCCAGTGGCTTCTGATAAGGGTTAGTTAAGACATGATTGAAAAGGCGAGTTGCTTAACGCTATAGTTAAATGGAAAAAATACAGGTAAACATTAAATAATATTTTAAAATAAGAAAATATATAGTTAAATGGAGAACAATGAGAAAAACCTGGAAATGGTAGCATCGTCCAGTTTCAACAGGGATTTGAACACTATTCCCTCCTGTTCCAATTGGGTGCGAAGAAACTGCAGCACCAGAAATGTGGCGATCAGGTGCAGGAGACGTTCTCTTCCTTTTACACCTAAAAGTAGAAAACTCTTATGTCTGCTGGAAACTGCACCTCAAACTGTGCCCAGTTCTAAAAGTTCTAGAATTGTAATACCATTAAACCACAACACGTTCACAGATCATAAAACGCTACAATACTTTTCAAGGTCCTCAATTTGCCTGCTATTTACATAAAACACGAGGACGACTGGAACATGCACCTGTCCTGGGGCCCTGATGGCCAAAAGGAAACTGCATCAGGTCAGCGCTCCCCCACTTGCTGTCTTTAATATCTAGAGACGCGTGAGCTACGTAGAAAGAAATTCAGTTCTAGGCTCTAGCTACAAATAGCTCAGTAGAGAAAACCTAAACATACCACAGATTAACAATTGGTATGACTGATTAGACCGGTGTCTCAAATTATCTCAAGCCAACTCTGGGCTCCAAACTTGTTTCCTCGTTCCTTGATCCTTGTAAATGAGGTCAGAGATGCTTGTCCAGCCACCTGACTAAAGCGAGTATGCCTGGAGGCCTGCCTGCCTCTTTCTGTGAAAGCCTGCAGCCCTTCCCCCTTGCTTTGCAGTTAGTTCTCTGGGCTGGAGTGTGGGAACTGCCCTCTTTGTGAAGCATGAAATAAAAATTGTTTAGGTGAATTAAATTGTTCTCTTTGATTATTTTAATAGTACCTACAGGTAACCAGTGTTATTTGTCCAAATTGAGATTCTATATTAAGAAAAACCAAAATTGAAAATAAATGCTTATATATATTGAACCCAGGAACTAATAAATGCAAGAAACATATTTAAAATCACTATATAAAAAAATAGATTTCAAATACTGTTGTTTTTCCAATCTCACATTTCATGAAACCAATGAAACACATCTTTCTTGAGGAGGGGTGGGGTTCAGAACAAGCCACTCCAGAATGGGGAACTTCGGCTTATGGATAATTTTGAGCTGATGGCAATCAAGACCCTGTAGACTCCGGAAAAACTTTTTATCTCCCCTTTAACTGCCTAAAAGGAATTAGCAAGGGACCTGTCAGACCATGGAGAGAGGGAAGGCCAGAGAGAACTTTTTCTGAAGCTCATCCATTCAGTTCAGTGGACATTGCCTCCCACCCTTGAAGCCTGGGACACACCTCTCCCCTTTCCGTAGCTCAGCTGCCTAGCTGCCCCTGGTCTTACACCTTTATGGGGCTCCCATCCTACAAGTACCTATGTGTGTGTGATTAAGATAATTTGCTGTTCGCCTGTTTATCTGTCTTTGATGAGGGGGTCTTGGCCAAGGAGCTAGAAGGGCAGAAGGGGAAAGTTACTTTTCCTCCCCCACAACCTTCATTATCATTAGTGCGCAGTGTACCATCGGACAGTTAGCTACCTAGGTAAATTCTCTGTTTTTCTGCCTAAGACACTTGTCTGCATCACATGACATAGTCACTGAGTGTTTGTGATTATGAAATACTTCATACATACAGAAAAGTAAAGAGAATAATATGAATACCCCTATCACCACGCAGCGGCTCAGCTTTTAACAGCTTCCCACACCTGCTTCAAGGTTCACTTTTAAAAGAAACAAGATTTATAAAGTTGAAGCTCCCTGTCCTCCGACCTGCCCCAGCTCTTCCAAATATAAGCAGTACCTCGACCGTGGAATTTACACCCCCAGGACGGACAACGCTTTTGGAGCAAGATTCAACCAGTGCCTTAACCGGTGCCTTAACCGGTGCTCCCGATGTTCAATCTGCTGCCCAAGAAATATTTAACGAGCCACGTTAGACTCCTTTTACTTCCCTTTTTAGGATTTCTATCACATATCTTGTCTAGGTATCCAAAATCGGGACTACTTCAGGCTAATTTGGGCTGAGTGTTCTCCTTAAATGACACTTTGTCCTTTAAAATAATCGAGAGAACACTTTACAACCAAAATGCTATATAAGACTCAAATCTGTCTCATTTTCTGGGTGACCATGGTTTGGACAAAAGCACGTACAAATTAAGCACGTACAAATTTTGGGGTAAAGACAAAAAAGGACCTGTGCATAATATGTATATGCCTGCACATACACCATTCATTTTAAATCACTGAGAGAGCCAGAACTACTTGTATGATGACTTTGGTTTCTTAATTCAGAAAAAAGTTATTGAATAAATTTTTAAGAACAATGAAACCAATTCACTATCCCACAAAATAAAATTGACAGAGACAAAAGAAAAAAATGGAGGCAATTTAATGTAGTGGGTCCTTTTGGTTTTTTGAGTATTTCATGTACAATCTTACATTAATTTTTAAGTGATATGAATAAGAAACATATAGAGCTGGCAACATAAAAAAACAAGCAACATATATATATATTCAAGGGTATTATAAATAATAAAATTATAAAACCTAAATAGTATATGAGTCATTTAAAAAATAAATTAATAAAAAGGAAAGAGAGAAAGATAAGTATAAAAGAGAAGGAAAGCTGGATAGAGAAATATAAAGACAAGTCAGTGAAAGACCAGACATCCTGAGACTACAGAGGAAAAAAGGCAGAAAAGCACCCACCTACAGAAAAATACCACGGATAATGTGGAGATATACAGAGCAACACAGGGAAAGCCCACGTGAAAGGTACATCCATAAAGGAATTTCACGTCGGGCGTCTGGGACACCATGGTCTACAGCTTCCCTCTTATTCCTCTGTACTCCTGCTGTCCTTCTGCTGATGGCTGCTCTGACACTAGATGGTGGCATGCCCAGGGTGGCCCTACACCCTTGTTCTCAGCCACGCCCTTGTACTAGGCCACGCTCTTCCCCTCGGTGACCTCGCACAAACCCACGGCCCATGGCTTCAGATACTGAGAGTTCCTTGGAGTCTTACGCTGTTCTGGCCTCTTCCTGTGCATTTCTTTCCAATGTCTACTGGCACCTCAAACTTTAAATGTCCAAAATGTAACTCTACTGGCGTTTTTTCAGGCTGTCAACAGTTGATCTCACCTTCAACCCTCCTCTTCCTCAAATGCTCATATGGGATCCATTGCCAAGGCCTGATGTTTCTTTCTCAAAATATATCTCAATTTTCCCCAGTTCTAGGGACCTTATGTAAGTGTAATCATACAGAATTTGTCCCTTTGTGTCTGGCTTATTTCATGTTGCATAATGTTGTAGCATATGTCAACAGTCCCCTCCTGTTTAAGACTGAAAAATTGTCCATTATACGTATATATCACATTTCCTTATCCAGTCATGCTTTGATGGACATTTGGATCACTTGCCTTTTTTGGCTATTGTAAATAATCCTGCTATCAGCACGTGTGTGCAAATATCTCTCTGCTTTTGATTCTTTTGGGTATATTCTCAGAAATGAAATTGCTGAATCATATGGTAGCTCTATTTTTAATTTTTTGATGAAGTGCCATGTTGCTTTCCACAGGGGCTGAACCCGTACTACACGACAGTTCCAATTTCTCCATATCCTTGCCAGCACTTGTTACTGTTTTTTTGACAGTAGCCATTCTTATGGGTGTGAGGTGATATTTAACTACTCTTTTTAGGAACAGAATATAACCAGTACCTGGGAAATGTCTGTGAGCTGTGGCCCAACCCTATTCTCTTCTGCTCCCTCTTAGAGACCACTGTGTGCTGGTTTCTGTTAATCACTCAGCTCTACCATGAGGTTTTTGCCTCGTTTATATACTGCTTATCTGTGTTGCAAATATTTTATCCCAGCTGGTGGTATGTCTTTTTCATGTTTTAAATTTTATTTTTTATTTTTAGTGAAAAGGCATTTTTGATGTTAACAAAGTCTAATAATCTTTTCCTTTATGACTTTTTTTTTTTTTTAAAGCATTAGGAAATTCTTCTGTAAATGATAAATCAAGTGTTCCCAATGTTAACGTCTGGGGAACTTAGGTGAAGGGTATGTGAGAATTCTTTGTACTATATTTTAAATTTTCCGGCAAGGTTAAAATGATTTCAAAATAATGAGTTAAAAAAAAATCTTTCCTAAAATCAGAAAGGTACTTTCCTACATTTTCTCCTAAAAGTGTTAAGGTTTGCCTTTCACACCCAAGAATTGAGTCTATCTGGGAAGTGACTTTTGAGGATGATGTGAGGTGAAAGGTCAAACTGGACCTTCCCCTACGGTCTGGTGGTCCCTGTGCCCGCCGCTCACGCGTGTCCTGTGGTGCACTGCTCCATCACTCGACATGGTCCTTCTACGGCCCTCTCTGGGTTTTAGTGAAAAGACTGAGACTTTATTGAGTCTATCTGCCGTGATCTGAACACCAAACTCTGTCTCCCCAACATCTGGCAACAGCCAAGAGCTCTGCTCAGCTCCTGCTTTCTTCTTCTCAATTCCCTGAAACCATGCCCTGTGGCCTCAGGGTTAGGAGGTAGCCGGGGACCAGAACTTGAGTGCAGATCTGGGCTCCCATCTTTCTAGGAGTTTTGCACTTAATTTCTGGCTACTCTGGCAGCCTGGAACTTTGACCCCTCCTACCGAGACTTTTGGTCCCAGTTCTAACCTCCCAGTGACTCCCGGGCCCTCCGGTGAGAAACCGGATCTGCACCTGCTCCTGTGGCTTCCCTCCTTTCAATGGCTATGTCCCTTCCAGGTCCTACCTGTTTTTTAAATTGCATTCTGGACTCTCAGAGGGCAGTTTTCAGACAGTTTGTCTAGGGAAAGTAAATGTAAATCCTCCTGCGGGTTTTCAACAGTCCTTTTCAGTCTAGCTCAATGCACGCAGGCCTGGAATACACAACCCCTGACGTTTCAGAGACTCTGCTGCTCAATGGACAACTGGCCAGTTGTTTCATAATGTTTATTTTATTTTAAAGAGAGCTCTTAAGCCTGGCTAACACTTGGCCTTCAAACCACTTGCCAGTTTGAGGATGTCCAGGATCTCTTCATCCATCCCACCCACTGTCATGAAAAAAAAACCAGGTCTAGAAAGCTAGAACAACCTGCTCTGGCAGAGACTGGCTGGATGCTCATCAGAGCTCTATTCCTGGGCATGGAGCTAACACACATGTCCCAGTCCGTGTCTGGTGGGGCACAGTGACTGGTTTCTGCTGTATTTTCTCTTTCTCCCTCTTGTCTACCAGGCAGACGATGCCTGAGGCAACTTTTTTCTTCTTTTCTTTTAACCATGGTAATTTTAAAGACACTCACTGACGAAGGCAGAGCCACAACTCACTCTGATTCTGCAGGATGGGGCTTTTGGGCAAGAAAGCAGTCTTTGTGTTAAGCTACTTAAGATGTCAGATTTTTAAAATAGCAGTTACTAATGCTTATGTTGATAAATTTGCACAGGTGATACCCTAAGAAACTAGTTGCCTATTTCCTGTGGTGACTGACAAACATAATTCTATTCACACGTAATTTATATAATTATTATATTAGTACACTAGTTTACAAAAAAGTTTATAACACTTAGGATCATGTCATTTAATGCACAGAAAAATAATGACTTACCTAGAGATCGAATACCTTTTTGTTCAAGAAAGCTGTTTAAAATATCTGTATTAAGGTTTAATATGAGTCCCAGTTCTGGTGTAAGTTTCCAAAAGCCTTCCTACAAAATTAAGAAAACAAATTTAGGCCACATTTCTAAAATTTGTATTACTGTCAAATCAAAGTTCTTCACATATTAGTGACATGGCATCATTGGGAATCTCAGAGAGACTATGGATGCAAGGTATTTGGCGGCATTTATAAAAAATCTGAAAAGAGGGTCATGTAGAGAATTTTAAAATGTGTTTGTTTCTTCTAGCAATGCTCTGAGGCAATGTTTCTCAAACTTTCAAATAACACAAATCTTTTTGTTCAACATTAAAAATGTGTCCTTATGTCTGAACCATGAAAATGACCATTTCCTACTAAATATAAAATTGTGTTGTTGAACATGCTCCATTGTGCTCGCTGTTCCCCACCCACTTCAGCTAAGAGCCACTGCTTGTTCAGCTGATCTTTATCACATGCTTACCAGAGTGAGGTAAGCCTTACTAGGGGTGGAAAGGGGGAACCTCAACATTGAAGCAGAGACTCAGGATCCCAGGGGAACTCACAGGGAGCAGGAAGAGGATGAAGTCATAGGCAGGTGGACATGTTAAAGGATCTATGGCAATAATTTGAAAAATAACAGCAGTGATAATATGTGCCAACCAGTACTAAACTGGTGCCAGGTGCTATTTTATCTTCTCAGCCACTCCTTGTGGAGGTGGTATTACTACAGCCACTTTGCTGAGGACAGAGGAACAGAGAGGTTAAGCAACTTATCCAAAGCCACACAGCTAATAAGCAGCACAGCCAGGATGTAAACCCCAACAGTCTGGTGCCAGTGTCCACAGACAGCAATGGCCACTCCCATCTTGTGACACCACTGTCATGTACGTTCCTCAGGTAAGGAGCCACACGGCTGTTATCATCTAATTAAATCTCAAAATCACCGAAGGCAGACACTATTATTATTCCCATTTCATGGCTGAGGAAACTGAGACTCAAAAAGGTTATCTGACTTGCCTCAAATCACAAAGTGGCAGGGCTGGGACTCAAACCTAGTTTCGAACCAAATCACGTTGCTGTAACTACTTAAATTACATCAAAACAAATAATTACAGATGTGAGAGTGGGTCTTAGTACCTGTGCAGGAGCTAAACTTTGGGGGTGTTTAATAGCTTCACAAATGGAATGATTAGCTCTAGCACAATCTCACATGTTGAATAATATTCCCAAGACCGTCTATGAAAATATTTAGAGTATGCTTACAGCACCTGTGCTTCACCCCACACTGGGACATTTATGGGATTTGGAATTCATCAGTTTTAGAACCTGGAGAATTAAGGTCTTACCCCATTACCCATTCTGGAATGCTAATTTTCAGCTGCGGAATATCCGCATTCATGAGCATGACAGTCTGGCCTAAGGCTGTACATAGATAAACATCAGTCATCCTGAGCACTTTTTCTTTTTTTTTTATAGAAGATTTTCCCAACGAAGGAAGCAGTGTGTCGATTTACATTCTGCACAAGTCCCTTGACTCACTGCGGACTGGTCGTACCCAGCTCGATGACCAGCTCTTTTGAGTGGTTTGTTCTCAACTAGGAAGCGAATCAACCCCAGGCACGGGAGGAATAAGAACAGCACCTCAGTCTGCAGGCTGAAGAGCCAGGTCCACGGCATGTAACTCCTCTGGCTTTGTTGGCACACGCCGAAGCCCTGGTTTCCCCATGCCTGAGAATTTGCGATTAATTCTCTTTCTGCTACATGAGATTTGGCCACCTTTATACACGGCGTTATTCTCAGAAATCCTCGTGTTTCATCATTTTCTGTTCCAAAAGAACTTGAGGCAGCTGAAAGCAGACCTGTGGGAGACACTGCATTTCCGGCAGGAAGATTTGAAGAAGCAGCCGCAAATGCATAGTGAGCACGGCCACGTACGTGTGCTGGCTGCCTGTAGCTGGTGCTCAAGGGAGCTGCAGACTCCGGATAATTAAAAGTGGAGGAAGCAGACGGAGGATGCAAACTAGAGTCCGCGGCTGAAAATGGGGGAGGCGGACCAGGAGAAGAGAACGAAGAAATGGGCTGTAGGGAAGAGTCCACCTCGAGGAACATGCCCAATTTACCGCAGGCCTTCAGGCCTTTATCAGGTGTAGGGAGAGAAGACTGTTTGAAGCCAAAGGAGCTACACCCAAAAAGAGGACCACTAAAAGATGCAATAGGTGGGTTCGGGGGAGGGCCTCTGAAGGCTAAATCCTGCTCAAGGAAGGCGTTTTTGCTGCAGCCAGCCTTAGGGACTGTGACACTTATAGCTGGATCAGACAGTTTCACACCACGAAAGCTGAACAGAGAACTGCGAGGAGGTGCATGGGATGGGCAGGGGCCAGAAAAGCTAATAGAGCCCAGGGCGGCCGGGGAGCCCACTGACTCAGGGGCAACACAAGAGCCGAAGACAGCCATCTGTGGTGAGATGCCAGTCGTGAGCGGTGAGCTGGCTCCTACGTATGGCTCCATCTGACTTAAGTCCAATGGCGTTTCTGCATGTGCATATTTCCCTCCGAATTTTAAAGGTTCTTCTGGTGCTTTGGAAGCTAAGCTAAAACCTTCAGAATCTCCAAACACTTTCACTGTAGATCGTTTCTGTTTTCTTTTAGACAGATGTTTAGGATGGAATTCTCCATGCCAGTCAGAGAATGCCGACAGAGGCTGCCCGGAAAATAAAAAGGAGATGTCAGGAAAAATGCAGAATAAAATGAACAACCAAGCAAATGTTCTTCCTAGTAGCTGACTTTCCAATAATAGTCCAGCAATTGCTTATCCCAGGCATTCAAAAGAGGAGCCATGTAAGACCCTTTAAGTGCAAGGCCCTCATTCTGCAGACATGGAATCTGAGGTCTGGAGTGAATACCAACAAGAAATGCGTCACAGATCTTAATCTCTCAGTTCTCACAATCACAGAATTTTAAACATCCTTATTTTACACAGGAGGAAAAAGAGCACCATAAAAGCGACTTGGGTAATATTTTACAACTGGTAGTGTCATTTTGTAACTAATAGTATCCTAGTATATAAATTAGCCCTAAAATAAAATGGCAGTTTGAAATAGATTATTCCAGTCCTTTATACTGTGTTACGGCAATATTAAGAAAGTGAGAAAACTGAAAAAATTCCAAAAGCTTTAAAGTAACTAAAAGAATATGTCTTTATACCAGAATGTGAATAAAACATACACCAAAAGGGAAAAAGGGGCTATGTTACTACTATTGTTTGGATATAACTTAAAGAGTATGCTTTACAAAGTTGTACGAAAATAAAATTCAGTTTTATATGAATTACAGGTCCTTGAGGTATACCGGAATTGGCTAGCCTCTCACCTGAGCAATGTAAATGAGCCTCCTTTCCCAGCTCAGCCACATTTCAAGTACACATTTACATAATTAATACTGCAGAACACGTGACAAGACACATATTTCAAAATAATAGTTAAATATAATGTTTATCTGATGAAAAATGTTCTCAGATATGTAAACTGAAAAGAGTATAATAGCGATGAGCTAGACCTATTAACACATTTTGTAAAAGTACAGTAATCACAGGAGACGGACCAACAGAACAGAGAGCACATGGTCCAGCGATAGATTCTAAAACATGTAGAAATTAGGTAGACAATAAAGATGGCATTTCAAATCAATGGGAGGAAAAGAAGAATTATTCAATAAACGGTGTTGGGAAAAGTGGACAACCATCTGGAAAAGAATGAAGTTGGTTCCTGACTTCCTATTACACAAGGATAGATTCTAACTGGGTGAAAAAGAAAATGTAAACATAAAATCATTTAAAGAAATAATAAGAGGAAATTTTTACAAAGCATGGTCTCTGAAAAGGAAGGTGTTTCTAAGCATGACCTAATAATAATAATAATAATAATAATAATAATAATAATAAATGAAAACAAGAAACCCAAATATTAAAAAATTTCTGTTAAAAATCTGTATGACAAAAGTTGATAAGCAACATCCAAATATAAAAGGTAAACCAAGCTGGTTTTAAACTGAATTTCCAGAAAGGTTACTTTGCAAAGCAGAGATATTATATCTGAATCGTTCTTCTTATTTCCACACTATCTAATATGAAATATGCTCTATCCTTGAAGACGAAGCATATAAATCGATACCCACCAATTAAAAGAATCCTAATCAGAGACTGACCAGGAACCTCACGAGTCCAGGAATGAGACTTGGTTGAATGCCTCATCCATGAGGTTACTGGCATTCTCACAGCAGGTTAGGCTTCAAGTCTTCGCATCAGATCTCTGAAGCATTTAAGATCATTTTTTTCTACTGTGCTTTATATGAAATTAATTAATTTCAGTGTACTTTCTGCTTTTTCAAAAGTGAATTTTAAAATTTGGATATAAATTGCTTGCCTCACTTAAAACCTCAATGCAAGGTCATGTAAAGCCAAAGCAAATTTAAATAGCTACCTGTTTTTATTTTTTTAATGTTCAAAGCCCTCCCTTTGGAGTCTGAAGATATCAGTCTTGTGTGTTCTACCAGGTTTTATTTGAATGTGGTGTGTTTTAAATGTTTTTTTTTTTTTTCCCTCCACTCTCTTTTTAAAGGTAGCTTGAGTTTTAAGTAAGAAAAAAGACGAAATCACTCATGCTTGGAATTGTTTTCGGTAAACTTAAGTTAACAATAAAAATAATCCTAAAAAAATATGAAAGGCAAATCGAGAAACAAATTTTGGAGCTCGTGTCACGAAGGGCTTCTGCAGTGTCTCATCTGCTGTGCATCACCTCCAGTGTATTTGTTATCTCAGATGCTATTTTTCATCTTTAAAAATTCAATTTGGGTTTTTTTTTTTTTAAATCTTCCAAGCTCTAGTTAACATGCTCAACCCTTCCTCTGCTTTCTTGAACATCAGAGTGTATTTATGATAGCCGTTTTAATACCATTGCCTACCACCTCCGTTATACCTTAGTTTCTGGGTCTGCTCTTACTGATTGGTTTTTCTCTCATTACAGGTCATCTTTGCACTTCTTTGCCTTCCTGGTCATTTTTAAATGGATGCCAGACAGGTCCGTTTTATACTGTCACACATGTGCTGATCAGGACTCGGCCGAGGACCAGAAAGGAGCCACGGCAGGGCTTTGAAGTCCCTTCTGTGACCCCAACCATGGCTGTCCTGGCCTCCCAGGGCCACACTCTGGTCCCCTAAGTCAGAGACACTTCCAGGCTCTGTTTGGGTCCCCCATCCTTGGGCTCCCATCTGAGGACACCTCCCAGGCAGCGAGCTGATGACACCTAGGACTCATCTTGTTTACTTTTATTTCTGAGGGATCACTATCCTGCTGTCTGACACTATTGATATCTAATATATTTTTATATTCTTAACTGACATCATAACTTTAAAATGGATAAAAGGAAATGTATGTTGCCTCTATTATATATTTCCTCACAAATTTTTTCCCTCAGATTCAAAATTTCTAAAATTCGGCAATTTACTTCTCTAACTTGGATACTTGAGAGTACCGTTTTGTCCCTTTGTGTTGTTTGAATATGCCTTTCAATTTTTATTTAAGTTGCATTTCTCAATTAGAGTAAATGGGTTTAGCTTTCTGTTTGACATTCTGTCTGTGAAAGAAGCAGGACCATAGCTATTCCCTTTTGGGCTTAGCAGCTACATTCATATATGCTGCTTTCTCAGTCTCATAATAGCCTTTTTATAGATGTACAAATATTCTCTGCCATCACAGAGACAACAGCTCCTGCACATACAAGTGATAAGGGTGCCGTCTGGGAAAGGCCCCCCACAACCATAAGAACACGGAAACACAGCACCAGTCTGTGTGGCAATCAGCACTCACCTGCTCCACATTGGCACAAAGCTCAATGAAGCCACGGGGCTGCTCCTCTTGCCAGCTCATGTATGGCAAGATGTCCACATCTTTGGCAACAAGTTCCAAAATATTTGGATTATTAGGAAAAGGTGACCCATTACCATCCTACAGTGATCAAAATTAGGTAAAATTGAAATAGACATTACCAAATGAAATGGTTATCGGGTACCCTAAGCCCCATGAATGTTTGGTTTGGGACGGGTGGGTGTGGGACTGCCACTGGCCAGGGCCACCGGGAGGGAGTGGCAGGGAGCCCGGCAACACTAGTCCTTCAGCTGATGAAAGAGAAAGGGCTTTGCAGAAGTTAAGGGAAGCTCAGGCCTTTTCTATTTTTTGAAGGTCTTGGATTATAAGAGATGAGAAATGCCCGAATGTAACAAAATGGTAGTAAATCTTAAAAGTACACGTTAAAAATAACAACACTTGCGTCCCATTTATGGAGATCTCTGTGGGCCTGCCCATCTCTCCCCTCCCGCCCTCACAGGCCAGGGGTGTGAGCACTGACAGTGACAGTGACACTGAGAGTAACTTTGTTAATATGTAAATATAAGGAAAGTAACATGGATAAGCAACGATACTCACCCTTTTCTCAACTGCCACAAAGCTTGTGAACTGCGTTATGAGACAGTTTTCTTTACTGAGTTCAATAATGAGAGACTTTAACACCTGCTTCTTCATCTAGGATAGAAAACACACACAATCACGTTCTGCTTCATTTTTCACTGTTTAGCTACACCTGACCAATTAAATGAGTGTTGAGTCATCTAAAGGTGTTTTTTTCTTTACCAAGAGTAAACCATTTCTTAAGTGGAATTTCACACTAAATCATGAGTCGATGGACCTGTCTAAATATCTTAAGTCAGTGACTAGATGTTCTCTGCTCAAGCGAGCAGCTAAGTCACATGGAGGACGACTCCACTCGTAGCCCTCTGCAGCTCAGGAGGACTGTCCTGGAACTTTGGACAAACAGTGTGAGCCCCCACTGTGAAGATGAGGCCACCAAGGTGAGGAGTAGTGGGCAGGGTGGGTCAGATGCCCTCAGAGGTAAAAGGGTCCTAAGCAGACAGAACCCAAGGCTGCTCAGAGACTGAGGGCACAGGCCACTTATCAGGAGCTATGACTGTCTGCAAGGGGATCGATGGCCCTGCGTGGCATGCACCATGGTACCTTCTTTTTGGGATGGCACTGAGTCCTAAGGCTCCTAACATTATTTAAGATCACAGCCCCGGAGGCACCAGCAGGGCCACCAGGGTGGGCTGGCTAAGTTGGAACCCTGGCTAGGGGCCTCATCAGCTCAGCTGGGAGGGAGCGAGGTGGCTTTGGCTCCACTGTGTGTCCCTAGGCAGGTTCCCCTCCTCCATCTCCATTCCCAATCCAGCACCTGGGCTTCTCATCAGGAAGAGGGGCCTACAAAGAGTGGTGAAGCCAGTGGCAGGTCCCCAGGGAACGTTCTCTGGGCCCTCCTCTGGGCCCTCTGTCAGGGAAAGCCATCACAGAATTCCCAGGAAACCACTGACACGTTCTCTTGATAATTAATTCAACAAACAGTTACTGAGCATCCTGCACCCTAGACGTGACAATAAATGTCCCCGACTCCTCATGCACGTTCGTCCAGCTATGCTTACTCTACATGCCCACAGATAAATCAACTTAAGGAGAACCAAGAATGACACAATGAGTTTTGCTATGAGAGCAGCAAACCTCGTGATTCGTTTCGTCGTCGTGGAGAATGCCGTCTTCATAATCTCTGATCAGAGCTCGTGCTGTCAGCTTGTGAATCATCTGTTCAAGCAGCAAAGGGAAAAAAAAGATTTGCATGGCTTCTAATTACAGTCATACATAAAAAACCATTTTTAAAACTGAAGTACCATTTACACACCCTAAACTGCACCCCTGGAGGGTATACAGTTTGATGTTTTAACAAATGTACATAGTTGTGTGACCAACGAGCAGTCCCTCCACCCTAATTGTCCCTTGTGCCCCTCCATGGCCACTTCCACCCCCGGCAATGACTTCTGTTTTCTGTGTCTACTGTTCTGCCTTTTCTATAAAATACCATTTTACAAATTCAATTTATTTCAAAAATTTTCAACTGTTCTTCTATGGTGGAGGCGGCGGTGCCTGACTCTGACTCCAGCCTCCACTCTGAGGGGTGGGTGAGGCTCTCCTCCCTCCCTCAAGAGGCAAAGTAGAGCCGACCTTCAGTGAGCTGTGGCTTTCAATGAGAACACCCTGTGCGTAATCGCTCCCGATCAGACAGCGCTGTTCACGGAGGAAGAACAACCGTAACAACTGTGATGTCGTGAAAAATGACTTCTTCCCAGGGCAAATCCTTTTACTTTATTTCCACTTTAGATTCAATTTTTAAAACAATGTGGAGGTTCCCTTATTCTATACATAAGTCACTGGAAAGCAGTGAGCTATAATTATCCAGTGCCAAAGAGTAAGCTGTATGTTATTTAAAAAAACACCCACTGAGGTCTGCAAATAGTTTACCTGGCCATGCAAACGCTCTTAAGAAAAGCAAGCTGCACATGTGACATAGGAGGGTTAGGGACATTCCAGGTATAACTACTTAGTAGATTCAACACAAATGTCAGTGTTGTAAGGTTTTGGTGCAATTCATTTGCTTTCAATCCAAAAGTAAAAACAAACAAACAGCCTCGACAGATGGTATGTTTTACCCTAGTCTAGCACTGTCATGCTGAATGTTTTCACATAACGCAGGTGGCCCCGCGGCACTGAACTTTTACACACAGCTTTACACACAGAACCTCCCCGAAAACCTTTCACGCACAAAATATCAACTCTAACTGCACTTATTTATGCGTGTTGATGCCCCAAGGCCATGGCTAGAGCCAAGAACCCCAGAAGGCTGCCTCACTGGAGAGTGTCCTTGTCTGTACTGAAATGTCCATGCGGAAAAACAAGTGACGACAAACACACGGAGCACTCGACATGAAAACATGACATCATTACAGCTTTCCAACCCTGGGTCCACAGTTTGGGTTTTGAATCTTACAGTTCCAGTTGTCTTCTGAAGTTCCGTAGTTGACACCATTGTAGAAAATTCTTCCTTTTGAGTTAGTGCCCGTAGAGTTGCCTGGAATGGGGGGAAAGAAAGGATTCCTTCGTAGCTTCCCCTGAGAGCATCTTCATCTTCCCTGGTTTACCAGCAGATTTCTCAGCCATCTCCTCTCCCCTTTCAAGAGAAAGTTGGAGGCTCCTGATCACCACCCTGTGTGTCCCCAGAAGAGAAAATCTGCCAGCTTACTATGATTTGGGGGAGAAGAAAAAGAGAGAGTCAAAAAAAAAAAAAAAAGAAAATTCTTAGTACGACCCATGGCTCCTCACCTGTGTGCAGCGGGGGATGAAGCCGTAGACCAGCAGCCGGTCGCCATGGAACAAGGCCTGCACCTGGGCCGGGGCCTGCAGGGGCTCAGGCGCCTCAAGGATGAGCCGCTGCCATGTCACGGAGATCGAGTGGCAGCTTGGAGAACGGGACCGAGCCATCTGGTCTTCTATCTATTTGTGCCAGAGAAATTATTTCTCTTTTAGTGGTATATCCAGAAAATAGTCACCGAACACTTGAATTTCACACCATGTCCTTGGGGACTGTGGCTCTGTCTGTTTCCCTCCTTCTTGCTACAGGGTACTTTTCCAGAGAGATTTTATATAGAATTTTAGATAAAAGCACTAGCACATAATTTAAGGGTACAAAACATCCAGAACTTATTCCATTAGTCAGTTACTAACACGCAACTCTGGAATAGAGTACATTCCAGTTATAAAAATTAATTCTACAAAGGACTTGAATAAGACGGTTCTCCAAAGATACACAAATGGCCAAGAAGCACATGAAAAGTCATTCGACATTACTGCTTGTGAGGGAGATGCAGGTCAAAAACTCTGGTGAGCTACCACTGCATACGCTTGTCCACCAACAGTCACAGCAGCATGATTCACGGTAGCTGAAACCACCCAAATGTCCATCAGTGAAGGAGTGGATCAGTAAAATGTAGGGTGTGCAGACAATGAACGTTATTCAGCCATAAAAAGAAGAGAATCCTGACACCTGCCACGGCGTGGCAATTCCTTGAGGACGTCATGCCAAATGAGACGAGCCAGGACCCGGAGGACAAGTGCCGTGTGACTGCCCTCGTGTGAGGCATCTGAAGTAGTCCAACTCAGAGACAGAAAGCAGACGGGTGAGTGCCGGGAGCTGGGGGAGGGGACTTGTTTGATGGGGACAGAGTTTCTGTTTGGGAGATGAAACAGCTCTGTGTGGGCGGTGGTGACGGTTGCACACGGGTGACGACGTACTTAATGCCCCTGATACGTACACGTAAATGTGGTTAACATGGTACGTTCTACATACATTTTGCCACAATAAAAAAATCAATCCAGCAAAACACGTGTGATACTTTAAAAGATCAACCCCAGACACTTTCTGAAGGAGAACCCAAACTATTCGCCAGGGAATGACCCGACTCCGAGTTCACTGTGCTCCTTCCAGGGGGGGGGGGACGCACACACACACCTTCCTTCCACCTTTGCCTCTTGCCAGCCCCCCTTCCTGTTAATGTCACTAATGGCACTGGACTGTAAGAAGCTACTGCCACTAGGCTGACAAGAAGATGACATTGCCACATGTAAACATAAAGACCAGAAATAAGATGTTTGAGAAACGTACCTGTTTTTTCCAACTATGTTTGGATTTTGAGTTAAAATATTCAAATGCTCCAACACCATGCAGGGACAGAGTCCTTAGGAGGTGACGGTTTGCTGTGGAGCTGATCACATTGAACACGGGTTAGTTTTTACAGTTCTGACATCCATGTACTTAACAGTGTTGACACAGCTCAAAACTAAGACAGGACATGCAGAATTTACTCTTCTGTAGCTAAGAATGACAGGCAGAATGAAACATCAGGAGGTTTGGGTAACTTCAGGTCCCCAAAAGTAGAGGACCTTTTCCTCTCTCACAATAGGAAAAAAAGCAGAAATTCTTGACTTCCAGTTTACTAAAGGACACTGGGAAACCCATAAAAGGCACCAGAATGATGGTGAAGATATCAACCTACTTTCAAGGATTGTTGAAGCTACTCAAATCTAATCCCAAAGGCCTAGTGGCAAAAGGGTCAATGAAGTCTACATCTTGAAATCTGATCCACGTCTAGTGAGGAAAAGGTGTAAAGAAGTAACCCTCATTCTAGCAAACATAATCTTTGATGTTCAAATGTCAACGTCCGACTAAATTTCTCTCAATGATAATTCTATCAAGAACAACTTTCTTAGAGAGTTTCCTCCAGAAATTTAAAGAAATGATCAATAACTTTTTAGAAAAAGAGCTTATGGAAGTTCCTCCTGAAATATCTGTTAGCATATTGGGAAAGAGCAGAGTTGGCTTCAGTCCTCAAGGTTTAACTGGCGGTGACTCAGCCGAGCTGCTCCGCATTTTACAAATCCCTCAGCAGTGAGACCACGTGGAACCTCCTCTGTGCTCCTGCCATGTGGACTCAGACGACAACTTGTTACAACCCGCGGGAGCGACAGTCTCTACTCCTGGAGAACTCCCAACACCTTGCTGGAGTTTTTGAACACAAATGAGTATGTGTAAAAGGAGGCAGAAACATTTAGAAAGATCCTACAAACTAGACGGAAAACCAGTGACGATCCCAGCTGCCTCAGGCTGAGTTGTGTCAACAGGCACCAAGTCGCTCATGACAGCATCCCTTTCTTTCCTTCCTGGCACCTGGAACCCTTCTCCCTTTGAAGTTACTGGACTGCTGTCTGTCTGTGTCCCACACATGGTACTCGGCCCGGGCCAAGCAGCACCTGTCCCCTGACAGGTGCTCAGCGAAGAAGGGATCAAAGGGACATAGTGCCTCCTGGGCTGAAGTATATGGGCCTGGACGCCGGCCCAGCAGGCCCCAACACTGTGGGGAGAGCAGGCGGGTGCTGCTGTGACCAGGAAGGTGGGGAGGGGACACCACTCTATGTCCACAGGTATGAGTTACTCAGCTCAGTCCTGCTAGGGACTGTCCCTGGGGGAGCCCGCGGTGGGCTGGAAGACATCATGCATCAGATGATAGAAAACAGAACTAGGTACATGACTGAGGGGGCAGAGAGAGCAACAGCGCCTTCTGGGCAGGCAGGGAGGCCACCCAGGGACATCCGGGGCCCAGACGGGCACAGCAGGGGTGGGTGGGGGCACATGTTGAGGGAAGGCCTGGTGACAGCTTGCAGTGGTGGTGACTGCAGGGTCAGGCATGCTCTGCAGACATTGGTCCGGTCCCTTGGGTTTGCTGTCTTCCTTGTATTTACACCTCGTGCCTCAGTTCAATCTGAAAAGCTAATGACTAGGGGGTTCACTTTCAGAAACACATTGGTTTGGATTCCCCAGAGAAAGACCCCACCCCTCACATGTCTTAAAGGCTGACGATGCAGACTTCATCATGAGAGAGTGCTCACAGGAAAGGCGTCGTGAGGAGCAGGGCATCTGGGTGGGGTCCCCAGACCCCTTGGCCATCAGAAATTGCCATGGGAGGGTATGCCCGGCTGCCAAGTCTCCAGGCTTCTCAGGACGGGTCAGAAATTTGGATTTTTATGCAAAATAACAAAACTAACATTGATTGCGCTTGCCACGGCCGAACCTGTTCCAAGTGCTTTGTATACGTGAGTTCACTGAACCCTCGGAGCAAACCTATGAGGCAGGCGTGTGCATCACCAGCCTCACTTTAGAGAGGCGGCAACCTGTCCGAGGTCGCTAACCCATAGCCAGTCCTGGTGTGGAGACCCAGGCAGCCTGGCCCAGGGCCCAGTGCCCAGAAGCCCAGGCCTGTGCCCCGAGCAGCCTCTATACCCCGGCCTGGACCTAACGTCGGCCCAGACCTTGCACGGCCCACACGACACTGCCTGCCCACAGGCAGGCAACCTCCCGCACTCACCTGACCCCACATGAGAACAGCCTGGTGTGCTGGACGTGCTGCTTCACGAGCTGCAGCGTCAGGCTGTCACTCTGCAGGTGCCCGTCAGATATGAGGAGGACGTTCCGTAACCCCTGAGAAGGCGGCAGTAAACTCAGGTATCGGAGAACTTTCCAGAAGTCTGTGCTTCCCATGGTGGGCGAGGCGGACTGTGGGAGTGAAGAGAGTGAGCGTTCAGCCCTCTGCTAAGCGCCATCCTTGACCTGGCCTGTCACCCCATGAGGGTTCACAGGTACCATCAGGAAAAGGCATTTTTTTCCTAATTACACTTCTGCAGAGCAACTGTATTTATAGCCTTAGAGTTTAATTCATGTCACATAGTCATCAATGGCATGTATCTTTTTTACGGTTTTCAAAGACCATGACATCGAACACCTCTGGGTCTGCCAGCCCAGCCTGAGGGGGCGACTGGTCATCCTGGGCTCTCTCCATTGTAAAAAGAAGAAAAGGGACAAAAGCAAGCTGCAAAGCCGATGCTGCCGGCTTTATCTGGGTGGCGGGATGGTAGGTGATTTTTATCTTCGCTTTTATTTTCCAAATTTTCTCCCATGAGTTCATATTGCTTTTATCAATGAGATAAAAGAGCCACCAACACACAAAAGTGGAAGGCCTGGGGTCTTCTGATGGTGGTCTGGGCGCAGCACCCCTAGAACTGGATGGACCCCGACTCAGGAGACACAGGGAGGTGGCGTTTACTCACCGTGATGAACTCGGCTGCCACACTGCCGCTTGTGAGGCACTTGGGGTAAGAGAACAGCTCCTGGTAACCTGTGTGATGAGACTGGCGTGAGGTGTCACCGTTCAACATTCACCTTGCTGACCACTAACAAACAACAGTGCTTCATCATTTTAACAGATAAAAAACCACCACAGTATTCCTTTCGATACTAAGTTCTAGTGCAAACCACGCACTTTACTGTGCAAAAGGCTCTGAGTCAAACTGCACGTGCAAACCTTTGTTCTGTAGCACGACGCTCATGTAAGGTCGGATGAAGTGTCGCGACAGCACGGGCTGCCCAGCCATCGGAGGGACCTTCTCCTTCCACAGCCTCTGCCCCAGCAGCCACGGAGCCTGGCTCCATCCTAAAGGGCCTGGGTTGTCTGCTAAATGGTGCAGAAGAACCAGCGGGACACAATGTCCCCTCCCTCCACTCTGTGGCCCTTCTTCTGGTGGCTGAGATAGCCCTGGGCCCCCGCCTGGTTATGGCGTCACCTTTCTTGAGCCCATTCCTCACAGACTATCTATACTGTCCTCATTTCGAAGGTTTTGTCCTCCACCTTGGGGCCCTCGTACGTCACACCAAGGGTCTCACGGTCGGCTCAGCTGGCGTTGATGACAGTCACGTGCGCACACTTGCTGTGACTGTGGCCCTGTTTTGAGCCCTCTACATACACAGTCCAGTCCTCACGACAACACGGTGAGGTGCAGGCTACCTCCCTCCTCACGGACGAGGAAACGGAGGCCGGACAAGATCAAGGAGCTGCCCGTGGCGGCACCTGGAGCTGGTAAGTGATTAAACTGGGACTGGAATGGACTGGAACTTGTGTCCCTCTTGCTCCAAAGGTGAAGTGAGCTCTACCCACAAATGAATGTGCGGCTATGAGAGAGGAGGCACACTGCGCCCGGAGCCCAAGCACTCACCTGAGCCAAACTTGACAACGTTCACCTTCTGCTCCTTGCCCACCAAGGCCAGCGCGTACAAGGCAATCTGCTTGGCGTGCAAGAATGTCACGCCCTCCATGGAACTGGAGCAGTCGAGACAAATCACCACTTCGCTCTTCTCGGCTATGTCAGGAAGGGCGCTGCCGAGATCCGGGTGGAAAACCAGCATGCAGGCCTGAAGAGGAGGGGACCACCAGTTCAGGGGCTGCCGCATGTGCCCGAGGACCACAGAAACTTGATCCCCAAACCCAGCCGTGCTGTCTCTTAAGCTTGGACAGGTAACTGAGTCAGAGAAACAGAACGAAAGGCGGCTCCTAAAACCCGGCCAAGACCCTCAGGCTAAGGCACATGGTCTCTCCCCACATCTCAGAGCCCAGAAGGAAGGTGCCAGAACAGCGGGCATGAAGTCCCGCGAGCCTCGGGGGAGGGGGCAGAAACACACCAAGGCAGGTGCGTGTGTGCATGTTCCATTAAAGCACACCTCGTATACAAAACCCATAGTAACAGAAAAGGTGAACTAAATGCACTTATTCCTGTGACTCAGGGGTTATCACTTTCCCATGCCCTTTGCATACCACGCTCAGCCATGGCATCTGAAAGAGGGTTTAGTTCATATACCACTAATATTGCAGGCACCCCTCTGTGGTACAAAGCAAGACATAACATACATAGCTAGGGTCTGCTGAATTTGGTACAAATGTGTCATTTTTATTGGAAAAGATCTACTTGTCAAATCCGAAAACTTTCTAGTCAGGTAAAGCAATACTATAAAAACAGAAAAAGTTAAGATTTTATTCAAAAATAGGAGTTCAAATAAAAAGTAAAATGTTAGACCTGGAGTTTTCAATATGTGGTCCGTAAACCCCCTAGGGGTCAAGTATATAGAATTAACATCTAAAAATTCACATGGTACCACTATTGTCTGCAGAATAAATGAAGAATATGCCTCCTTCTCTCTCCTACATACATGCACACACTATCCTAAAAGGAATATAGATGCCATTATCACTACTAAAATATACACTTACTGTTTATTTTCTTAAATATTTTGACCAATATTTAAAGTACAACTACTATCATACAAGTTTAATTTTAAAAATCTCCCCCAGATTTAATAAGACATAAGTGACATATAACATTGTGTAAGTTGAAGGTGTCCAAAGTAACTATTTGATGCTCACATATATGGTGATGACCACAGTAAGGCGTTAGCACATCCATCACCTCGCGTAACTACTGTTTTTTTTGTTGTGAGAACATTTAAGATTTATACTCTTAGCAACTCTCAAGTATATAATTTGGTATTTCAACTGCAGTCACCACGCTGTATATGAGATGACCAGAATTTATTCAGCCTATAACTAAAGTTCGTGCCCTCTGATCAGTATCTCCCCATTTCTACCCCCAGCCCCACCCCTGACAACCAACCTTCAACTGTTTCCATGAGCTCAGCTTTTGCAGATTCCACATATAAGTGAGACTGTACAGTGTTTGCTTTTCTCTGACTTAATTCACTTAGCATAATGCCCTCGAGGTCCATCCACACTTTTGCAAGATTTCATTTCTATCTAACTATTGTTTATGTGTCTCACATTTTCTTTATCTGCTCACTTGTAGATGGACACTCAGGTTGTTTCCACGTCTTGATTACTGATGATGGCACTGCCATAAACACTGGGGTGCAGGTGTCTCCTCAAGATAGTGATTTCATGTCCCTTGGATAAATGCCCAAAAGTGTGACTGGATCACAAGGTAGCGCTATTTTTAATTTTTGAGGAACCTCCTACTGATGTCCACAGCGGCTACACCAGTTCACATCCCCAGTAGCAGAGCAGGAGGGCTCCCTTTTCTCCATGTCCTTGCCAGCGCTTCTCATCTCTTGCCTCTTTGATAAAAGCCATTCAAATGGTGTGAGGTGACATCTCACTGTGGTTCTGGGCTCCGTGCTAATCAGTGATGCTGAGCATCTTCTCATGTACCCATTAGCCAGTTGTATGTCTTCTTTGGGAAAAATGTCTATTCAAGTCTATTGTCTATTTTTTTAAATCAGATTATTAGTGGTTTTTACTATTGAGTTATATGTTCCTCACATACTTTATTCATTCATTCATTCATTCATTCATTCATTCATTCATTTCTGCCTATAGCCCCCGGCCTTCCTAGGTGGTCTCCTATCCAAGTACTAACTAGGCCTGACCCTGCTTAGCTTCCAAGATCAGACGGAATAGAGCCATAGACCCTTAAATGTTTTAGATATTAACCCCTTATCTCATACATGGTTTGCAGATATTTTCTCCCACTCATTCCATAGGTGGCCTTTCCATTTTGTTGACTGTTTCTTTTGCTGCGCAGAAGCTTTTTAGTTCGATGCAGTCTCGCTAATTTTTGCTTTTGTTGCTGGTGCTTTTGGTGTCATCGTCAAAAAATTGTTGGCAAGACCAATGTCAAGAAGCTTTTTAACTATGTTTTCTTCTAGGAATTTTATAGTTTCAGAACTTAAAATCTTCATCCATTTTGAGTTATATTTCTGAGTGTAAGAAAAGGCAATGTGGACATCTGGTTTTGCCATAATCATATGTTGAAAGGCCTATCCTTTCCCTACTGGGTGTTCTTGGTTCTGCTGTCGAATATCGGCTGACCATACATCATGGCTTTAATTCTGGGGCCCTGATCCTGTTCCATTCATCCACGTGTCTGTTTTTATGCCAGCACCACACTCTCCTGATCATACAGGCTTGCAGTAAGTTTGAAATCAGGAGGCGTGGTGTTTCCAGAGCTGGCCATTTGCAATATTGCACGGTTCCATCACATGATAGTTTTCCAATTATTTGAATCTTCTTCAATTTCTTTCATCAATGTTTTATAGTTTTCAGTGTATGGATTTTCCATGGCCTTGATTAAGTTTACTCTAAGCATTTTACTGTTTATGATATTGTAAATAGATTGGTTTCTTTCTCTTCCGGATAGTTCACTATTAGTGCACAGAAACGCGACTGCTTTTTGTATGATGACCGAGTTTGGTGCTTAACCTCCAGGTGCTCCCAGACCATGGCTGAGGGCGGCAGGAACCAGCTCATTGGCCACTTCAGGGTCCACAGCTGAGACTGAGTTTTGTACACCCATTACCTGGTACATGGGCAGGCCTGACTCCTCCTGGGTCTGCTGGAGTAGGTGCTGACGTCATGACCAAACCAAATGGGGCTGCAGTCAAGTTCGTGGGGTACAAAGCTGCTCCTATGTCAGCAGCCAGGATCACAGTCAGTGAGTTCGCTGTCCGGATGGGAGCTGCCTGCTCAAGATGATCCTCCTTGGATCTGGACTTCTCCAGAGTTTCGCAACGCCCTAACTGGACCCCCAAGCTCCCACGAAGGCACTTACTTTTCTTGGTGGATGGATGCCAAATAATTGTCTTGGAAGGAGATACAAGCGAGGGACATCAGCCATCTTGCTGATGTCACTCTCAATTTTTATTTTGATAAGAGATTCTTTGTCACAAGCCACACAAAATGGTCTTAAGACCATAAATAGTTTTGTATCTGTTTCAATAGTATCAGTAAAAACTATAAAAAGAATACAGACTAACTGATGTAATGCCTGAAGGCAGATTTTCTTTTTGGTGGAGATTAAGGCAAAAACTATAATCTTTATATGATAAATGATCAGCTAAAGAAGTTGTGGTACATACATACAATGGAATTTTACTCAGCCATAAGAAGAGACGAAATACTGCCATTTGCAACAACATAGATGGACCTTGAAATAATCATACTAAGTGAAATAAGCCAGACAGAAAAAGTTGAAAATCACATGATATCACTTATATGTGGGATATAAACCTAAAAGCAACAGATGAACAGGACAAACAAACAGACTCGTGGACATGGACAATAGACTAGTGGCTACCAGAGGGGAGAGGGGAGGGGGGAATCGATGGGGGAAACAATTTAAATCATTTCTTCAATTAAAAATAAATGAATAAAAAACTTTCAATCATGTGAAACAAATAAATAATATGGTATGCCTTCTCAAAAAAACAAAACAAAACCCCACTATAATCTTTATAAGGAAACAGACCACATGAGGGTTTTGGTAGAAACTTCAGAAGTTTGTCATGTTCGATATCATAAGTATTTTAGTTGCAGAATCTTGGGGTGGTGAGAGCTCACTTTGTAACACTAGTTTTCAAGACTATCAGTCATTTCCAAACTTAAATAATCTATTGACTCTGAAATATTTTTTTCCACAGTGCCCCTACATTTAAGTCAGAAGGACCATACCTCGCTTTCTTTTTCTGGATGTTTTTCAACCCACATTCTCGGGAGATGGGCATCAGTCAAGCCGATGCGGAGAGAAAATCCGCTGCTGTCTAAGGTGCTCCCTTCCATGGTGCTGATCACAGCTTTGCAGTCTGTGCTCTGTGGACAGACCACCAGGACAGTAGGTGAATGATGGGCGATGCCTCGTCACCGGCCTGCTCTTACCTGTCGAGCAGCACACCTCGCGTAACGCACAGGGCCTCTCCACAAATCAACGATGTAGCAACAAATCCTGAAATTATGAACTGTGGGTTTTTGGTGTGGCCAGCATTTAATTACTTACCCTTCTGAAATGCTAAGGGTGGCATATATAGTCAAATTAGGCAAGTTTGGGACAGTCTCGAACCCTGGATCCAAATACGATCGATCTGGGTATTTGGTTAGTCTGTCCTCTGGTGACAACGGAGTGCACCAGGCAGTCATAGCTTAGAACAGCAAGACAGAAAATTCTACAGAAGTCTTAGCATTATACCTTCCTTTAAAGTTTTATTTCCATAAACCTAAAATAACTTTTAAAAATGCATGTGATAAACTTTAAAATCATAAAGGCAATGTGGCAAATTATGAAATGGCCACAAAGTCCTCCCAGTCTCATGTGCTGGTCCCTCTGCAATGTGACTATGCAGCTCCTGCTGTCAGTAGTGGCATCACTTCCTATGCCCTTGAATCTGGCGTTGGCCTATGAAATATTGGCAGATGTGAGGCCAGCAGAAGCTTTAAAAGTATTTATGCAATGGCGCCTGCCCTCCCCTGTTGCTGAGAAACTTTTGTCACTATATACACCAAACTGAGCTACCGTGCCTGATGATGAGACTCACGTGGCCATCATCCCGGCTAACACCGGGCCAACTTCCAGGTATATGAGTGAAACCATTCTAGACCTACCTGTCCCAGCCCAGCCAGCCCAGCCCAACCCAGAAGTGCTCAGCCAAACCACAGAGCTGTGAGAAATAACACATGCTTATGCTTTTAAACCACAAAGTTTTATCTGATAAAAAGGCTTCTTGTTCAGGGTGGATTAAACCTATGTGGTGGCCTCCATTCCCAAGCAAAATCCTAAACTCTCAATAGTAAAAGAGAAGCAGCTAACAGGGTGTAAACCCATGGCAATATTGAGGACAGGAACAAAGACAGCAGCAGGCAAGGGATGCCGCACATTTCCGCAGGTGGAAAGCAGACAGGTGCGGTAAGTGGCCCAGCCCGGATGGAGGGAGCATGGCCACAGCGGTGGGCTCCCACCCTGGAGGCACAAGCTACTGCAGGAAGCAGCAGTTTGGGAGAACAGACTATGTACTAAGCTGTCGGACCCACAGGAGCTCTCCTCGCACCAGGTGGCAAAGTAGCTGGCACCAACAGCCAGCTCCCTGTCCTCTCACTGAAAGAAACTGAGATTTATTACTTACAGAAATTCAATCAAGCGAAAACTAGGCTCGGGAACCGGAGGCATGATGAAGCATAGGAGTACAGGGCTGCAAATGGGACTGAAGTGACAGCGGGCATCTCCAAACACAAGACCCTTAGGCACCCTCCTCTCATATTTTGTGACTACCCTAAAGGTGTTCTGAATAATCACAGAAGGGGCTGAAACAGTACCATGAGACCCATCATCAAACACTGCTGCCCGTGGCCTCTGGGCCACTCACCTGGCTCACGTCAGAGCTTCTCTCTGGACTGCTCGTGTTTTAAGTAAAGACAAACACAGATAGGGCATCCGGATGTTGGAGGAGAAGCCTCTAACGTGACATATGGAGACCAGACAGACAGAAAGCCAGAGGGGAAAGAGACACTCAAAGAAAGGAGATACAACACAAGGAACAATAGAAACAGTATATTGTGAATGTGTTTGGTGAGAGACGATACTGCATCCATGAAACATATAGAGATGCTACAAAAGAGGAATACAGAACAGAAGAAAGCTTATGAACCAAAAAATGAGAAAATAAAAATTCCAGTTGAATGGCTAGAATTTAAAATAGAGAAAATCACCCAGAAAGAAAAACGAAAAGACAATTAATTAAATGGGCAACAGGAGAGAAAATGTAAGAAAATAAAGGGCTCAATCCAGGGGATACCTGACCAAGAGGCACTGCAAAGTGGTGAAAGAGAGAAACAACTTTGTTTTTAAAAATCTCATGAAATCTCCCAGGACGCAAGTCCATGAGTTACTTACAAAGAATGAATGTTACATTACTGTGAAATTTCAAAATACCAAGGATAATGAGATCTGAAATTCTTACAGAATTAAAAAAATAAAATAAAAAAACCCATAACAGACTACATATAAAGAATGCGGGATAAAAATGTCATTTAATTTCTCAAAAAGAACACCAGAAGCTGAAGACAAAGTTTTCAGCATTTTGAGAGATGATATCCAGCCCAGAGTGAAGCACCTTTGCGAATGTCAAGGGCAGCAGGTGGAAGGAGGATGTTTTCTGGCATGGCTGCCCATCGCTCCTCCTGAGAAAGGTAATAAGATTGTGCTCTGACAAAGGGAGAGAACAAAGCAAGACAGAGGATGCAGATGAAAGCCCCGCACAGGGGAAGAGCCGGGGGAGGTCCGAGGGTGGCAGCTGTGCCCCAGCAGCCAGCTGGGAGGAGGCACGAATTAACAGATTCCCTGAAGCACTCAGCAGAGTGAAAATCAATCAGATGGCGAGGGGCGTTACTCTGTGTGTCAGAGCAGGAGAGAACTGTCCTAGGAGACTAAGCAAATGAAAAAGGTATCCCTCCCACTCCCCAGAAACGCTATATGAAGACATTAAAAATAAACAAATAAATGAAAATGTGATCATAGCACCTTTCTTGACTCGACAGTAAACATCATTTACATAGTCATAATAATATAAACACTGATTGTTGCCATAACCAAAAACTGTGAAATAACTTTTGGAATAAAGGGGCGAGAAAAAGTGGGGAGTGAGGGAAGTGAAGGGGGTAAGGGAGTTAAATTTCATCTACCATAACAGAAATTCAAAATAAAATTTCTGAAACAGGTAAATGTGGAACAAGCAGTAAAAATTAGTACACAAAAATTTGGGGGCCACTAAAAAAGAGCTAAAATAGGTCTGGTGGTTTCACTGTCTCAGGACTACAGCTGCTTGTGAGAACCTGCTGCTAGCATCATTTCACTTTTGCATGTCTTGCCCTAATAACACAAAATTAATGTTAAAATAAGAGCTCAAGAAATAAAATGAAACTTTACTAACCTTTTTTTTCAGTTTATGTGTATCACTGGAAATAAATTCAATCACGTACGGCATCTCAATAGACATACTCAACGAGAAGCTACCGAAAATGAAGAGAAAGTTGTCAGTCTCATATCTTAAACATTAAACTACCTTAGTTGTTTCACATCATTTTTAATACAAATTTAAGCCATAAAACTAATGCCCACTGAATGACTGTCAGGTTTTACACATTAGGTACTAACCTTTGCTTTGATCCTATTTCCTTTACATAAATCTTCTTTACCGTATCCTGTTAAAAGGAAAAAATAATTAAGTACGTAACTATTTCGTTTCACGAGACTCTGCTGCATGTCATATCACCAAGGTCACAACCAGCAATGAGGGCAAGTCTTAACTTTCGAGTAGTGAGACATAGAGCAATTTGTTCATGGAATGACAATAACCTCTGAACTGTAACTGACATCAAGGTAATTTATGACCTTTTCAACTACATACATGTATGTGTGCACACACAGCCATACACATATGGGTACATAGACACACACAGACACACACACACAATTTACTTAAATGCACACAAAGCAGGAAGCACGAACAGACCCATGACACAGCAGAAATGGCAGCTTTCGGCTACCCCCCCAGCGATGAATTAAGGATGGTTTTAATTCTCCTCTTTGGCTTATTATGTATTATGTTTTCTGTGCTTTATGAACATGTAACATAGACATAAAACTCTTAAGTGACTGGACAGAATAAAATTATGCCCTTTGAGCATATCTGTCTTTATGCTTTTTATTTTACAAACGTCACATCTAAAAGCATCCTTGTCAATAAATTCACTGACTTTAGCCAAAAAGATCAGATGCTTTAGGATATTTTTTCTCCCCTATGCATAGATCACACACAAAAAAGCTTCTTCCAGTCTTAAGCACACGAACCTGAAGGTTTTCATTCAGAGCCTTGTCCTGTTGCCAGGGCGCGACAGTGGCAGGCATGAAGAAGACAGCCACGGTACCCTGGATGCTGAGTTCCGTGATGTAGGTGATCTTGATGAGGACCTCAGCCTTGGGGGGTAAGTTCCCAACACTTACGGTAAACACATCCTGAAACAGAGACATGTTCCTTAGCTAGCGACTCACTCACACATCCATTCCACGCTGGCCGATCCCTCCTAGCATGTGCACCAGCTGAATTACAGTCTACCAGACTCTTCCTCAGAAAATGAGAGCCTACAAGACAGGCACTGGTGGTGCTAAAGGAGACTCTTCCAGTGGCAGAACAGTGTGAAATCTTCAGCAGGGATGGGGAGAGGCAGCCTGTTGGCAGCAAGACCCTGCCTGGCTAGGGTGTGTCACCCAGTGAGCTCTCCCCACCAGGGATCTGCACAGGGGCCCCATCCAGGCTGACCCTTCTAGAAGAAGTCGGCCTCTCTGGCCTCTGTCATGGCCAGTACCAGCTCTAACTGTGGTTGCAGAGCCAGAGTGGCCGTCACCAAACCTGGCCCTCACCTAATTCTTTTACCCTGCAGTAAATGCATCGCTTTATTTTTGAGAAAAAGTATTTCATTTTCTTTAAAGGCACTGATAATCACTGCATGTGATCAGCTCGGGCAGAAAAGAGAGAGGCTAGATGTGTGTTTTCTGACACCCACACAGGCACCGTCTGAGCCTCTTGACCATGCCCTCCACGTGGCTGTGCTGCCATGAACACGGCGTGTTTAGATCAGGAGTACGTAACGTTCATGGTTAGTACAGACGTGAGGGACAGGTTACTCTTGACATCAAGGATATCCATTTGCGGGATGGGAATGAACAAGGAAGAGATGATTAACAGTTACTAGTGCTTGCCCTCAAAAGAAGTGCATGGAAACCGGGGGGTCCCTGTGCGAGACCGCCACTCACTCATGCGCGGCTGCATGCCAGCTCTGTGTAGGGTATAAACAGATGAAATTCCTTCTGTTACAACAAGGCAGACGCTCTATAAAATAGTATTCTTCTGATACTTGGAAACATAATACATGTAACATAAAATGCATGTTACTAGATCATCATATATGATATACACAATGCCATACATGTATATGTGTATAACTCATAGATATACGATTCTATGTATGTATAATATCAACTATCAGAAGACTTAAACCATACACACATACACTTATAAAACATATTTAACATATAATGATACATACACATTTGACCCCTGAACAAGTCTGGGGTTAGGGGCACCCCCCATGCAGTTGAAAATCCACATATAACTTCTGACTCCCCCAAAACTTAACAGCTGACTGTTGACCAGAAGCCTTATCAATAACATAAATAGTTGATCAAAACATATTTTGTAAGTTATACATATTAAATACTCTACTCTTATAACAAGGTAAGCTACCAAAAAGAAAACGTTATTAAGAAAATCATGAGAAGAAAATATATTTACCGTAAGTTTACATCATGTTTTCAAGTTGAATCACCTGTCTGTGAGCACCTGTGTCACTACTGTCTTATGTAACAGAAAATGCTGCAGATGTTATACGCATCAGTAACACCAGATATCAAAAATGAAAAGATAATGTGGAAAAAGAATTTATATATACAGGGATGATTACTCAGGCATTGATAATGGAGCAGGAGCAATGCCACCGCTTTATGGCAGCCTCGCCTGTATACTAACCGATGAATCCTTATTAAACTTTAGTAGTATACAGTATTAGAGCTCATAATACAGTGCTGGAAACACTGTTACATTTTTTTTAGAAAACCTCTAACCCTTGGTGACAGGCTCCTGGAAAGAAGCATAGAGTAGTCATGCAATTCTTTGAAGGCAGTTGCAATTTCCTGAGAAGGCACTCCGCTTCTGCCTGGGTGGGGACAGGCTGCCCACTGCACCCAAGTCTGCTCGTGGTGTTCCACACGACGACTGCTTAGGTGATGGTGATGGCACAGAAACATCTCACAGCCCTTGCCACGCAGTTACTAGACTTCCACGCGGAGACACTCATATGGTATGTGTTAACTGTCCCACACGACAGTCATTTGCTGTTCACTGAGTAATAAGGGCCTCAGAAAGGCCTTGTCAGCCTGGCCTTGTCCTCATCCTCATCATGTTCACGCTGAGCAGGCCGAGGAAGGGGACTGGTCCTGCCGTCTTGGGGGGGTCAGAGTGAAGGTGGCGGGGATGCAGAAGAGGCAGGCTCCCTCGGTGTCACTTTACAGAAATGCATTGTAAATTCTGACTTTTTTGCTTTCATTTCTCTAAAAACGTTTCCACACGGTTCCACTCTGTGCTATAGCTTCCATGCCCAGTCACAGAAGCCCATGTCACAAAAGCAGTCAGGGGCAGTCCTGAACTACCAGAATGCTCAGCCAGATGTCTACCATCGGTCTATTCACTGACACTGCTTCCTCGTCTTCCTCATCGTTTGGCGCTGGCCCAGAAACACTCACCTCCATCAAGCTGGCCTCTGTTAACTCCTCTGCTATGGAGTTGTTAGCTCTTCAATTTGTCCAAGATCCACGTCTTGGAATCCTTAGCTATCCCCCACCCACACTTTTCTGCCACATCCGCAGCCTCGTCCATGACTTCCTTGATCAGCTGTCGTAAACCCTGTGAGGTCACACATGGCATCCAGACAGTTTTCCCAGTAGGAGTTTGTTGTTTGGGGCTTGGTGGCTTTCACAGCTTTTTCTGAAATGATGATGCATCCTCAGTGGTATGATCCTTCCAGATTCTACGATGTTCTCTCTGTTGGGGTCTCTCCCATGGTGTCGACAGTCCTAACACAGAGACCAAGTGTGACGAACCAGAAAGATGCTGATGACCTCTGAACTAAAGGCCGAGTTAGAGATGCTGTGGAGGCAGGAAGATCACTTTGATGTCTTTGGTGTTGAACTCATGGGGTGCGGGGTGGCCAGGGACGGTGTCTAATATCTAAAGGACTTTAAAAGGCAGCCCCTGACAGGCAAGGTACCTCCTGACTTCAGGGACAAAGCACTGATGGAACCAATCCGAGGAAAAGTCCTTGACAGCCAGGCCTTCTTACACACCAGGACGGGCAGGTGGGGTGTGGCTTCCCTCTTCAAGGATCAGAGTGAGCAGCACTACAGATGAGGGCCACCCTGTGCGTCACCAGACACGTTCTCACGAAACAGCAGTCAACCCACCCCTTCTTGCCCTCAGTCCTGATACTCGCTTCTCTTCCTCAGTGACATCTGGTCTATGCATCAGGTCACACCTAACTGCTTCTTAATTTGTTTCAATATATATTTCTAGACTATGCAGTTCGTCTGTGAGTTTTTTCAAATTGTCGCAAAAAAAACCTGTGTGTAAGTGCAGCTGTGCAGTTCAAACCTGTGTTGTTCGAGGATCACTGTATAATAATATATATCACTTACATAATACGTTATATTATTATGGTATTAATATTCTAGTGTAAGAACATTACAGTCACCAGGTGGTGAAATACATTCTCAGGGACTCGACGGCTTGGGCCAGCAGTGGTTCTGACTGGACTACCCACAGGTAACATCCTTTGTAAAGACTCTTCTTGTGGGTCATATTCCTAGGGAAATACATTAGCATCAAGGAGGAAACATGCTAACCAATTCATTTATGACAGTGACCCCACGCTGGGAAGTGCCAACCTGTCAAATGAGCCCAGGCTTTTCTCATCCACATGCTTCAGCTGGGGACAGGGGTTATTAAGTGGTTAACAGTGACTGCTTCCTTGATCATCCCATTCTGCAAATGGATACACTAGATATCTAAAGGATATACTAGATATTCAATTGATAACTTTAATTAATAACTCCCTCTTGGAATATCCAGTTTTCACAATACCATGGCAATGTGCCATCCTCAGAGGTGATATGTGAAGCATATGGTCCGTCTTTGAAACCAACTAGGCACCTACATTAGAGCACTGCGTAGAAACTGAGGGCTTGTGATCTAGTACCTGCCTGAGGCGCACTTAAAACAGCTTCTACTTAAGGAAAGAAATCAAGCGGGAATGACAGTTGTCCCTTTGTCCAGATCCCCCCCAGTCCATCCCTGTGAAAGCAAATAACCAGGAAGAAAACAACCTGGGCCTCTCTCGGGACCCTGGATTGTGATTTGGTGAGGATAGAATAAATTGCTAGGTGAGCTCAGTTCTAGCAAACAGGTAAATCTATTGTCATACATGTGATGTATCCCAAATGTTTTCTTTTTGTCGTCCCTTCTGGGAAACTTGGTTCCCCTAATAGAAGTGGCTCTTGTGTGACTGGTCATATTATGAGAGGGGTTACCAGGTCTGAGCAGCCTGGCCTCCCCTGCTAGCAGCAAGTGAAACCCTAGGGCTTGACATGGTGTGTATCATCCTAGTTCCCACTGTGAACTTTACATTCCAACTCCTTTCCCCTTTCTAGTAAGGATGCTAGACTGATGGGTGAATATCCAGCCTTACAGGTGCATCCTGGTCCATCAGGTAAGCGCCATGGCCTTGACGGATAGCTTCTCGATATTCCTGGTGGGCGGCTTCCTTCTCTTTAATCTAGAAAAGATGATTTTTATACCAGTCATAATATGAACAGTGATTTTAGACTCTACTAAGGAAAACAACATCGATGTTTATTAAAACCTAGGCAAAAACAGAAAAACTAAGAGCTTGTTGAAGATGAATTAAAATATATGAAATGATTATTAATGATCGTTCTTGTCTAATAAAAACTTGAATGAGAAAAGGCCAACTAAAGAGGATTCTCTTTAAGTTGGAACCAAAATATTTCAGTTAATAGTGAAATACAAAGTTTGATTGGGACTTTGTTGAACAAAACAATAATAGATTGAGTTTATCATACATTTAATGAAATGTTGGTTATTACTGCAACTGTGAGCTAACACTTAGAATAAACAGAATGAATTGACTTTCACTTCCTTCTTAAAAAATCAGAGTAACAGCCTTTGGTCTGACTTTCGCAGGAGGCCAAAGAGGGCCAGCGTTTGTAAGACTATTTGAGAGCTCCACCAGTTTTCCAACGTGCCTCTCTTAAACTTTGGCTTCTGAAATCACTCTTTTTTGAAGTGCCCAGGCAAAGAATCTGCAAGGTCATCCGGGCTGGATGTGCATGAAGGCTAACTGCACCAGTGTCTGGTTCCCCCCAAAATACTTTTGTTTTAAGGTAAGGCTGCCCCTCAGCCTCACAGCCGTGGGGACTCAGATAACAAACATTTGGGTAAATGGGAAAGTGACTCTGGAACCAGAGAGGTCACAGCGCACTTCCTCCACTTACCTCGCCCACTATGTGCTTCCCATTGATGAATGCTTCAAAACCACACACGGCTGCCTTATCATCCAAAGGAAAAACGTATTTTGCCTCAATGGGCACATGACTCTGATTTGTGTACGTCTGAAAAACAACAACCTGAAGAAGAAAAATATTCCATTAACTCAACGATACCATATATGGAATAACATTTTCTTTGCGTTACTGGGTACTCCCAAAGTAAATGATTTTAGATAATGACGATTAAAGTATTTTTACTAGGACTTAGAACAGAAACTAACATAGTGTACAAATTTTTGACAACCTAATTTTCCTCTTTCAGGCAAAACCATTCTAGAACTAACCTAAAAACACTGAACTCACTTCAAGAAGACACAGATAGGTGAGCTGTGAACATACAGGGTCCCCTGGAGACTCAAAGTCAACCCACGGGCCAACTGTCTAATCACAAATTAATGGAAAAGTCACTGCTAAATCATGAGCAAAGTTTTGGGCAAACTTCCCCATAGAAAAAGGCTCACGAGGTTTTTAATAGCAAATGATCCAAGTTGTCTGATCCAACTTAACATGGAGGACACAAGGACAAGCCGCAGGCTTCTGGCCGAGGTCACTCTGAGCATCAGCGCTCACCTCTCCTACCTACGAAGAGAGGCACCTACAGCCACACCTCCTTTTCTTAGATCCTGAGTTCTTCTCACTTGCACTGGCTCACACACATGCTATGATTTCTTACACCTTAAAAGAAAAAACACTCTCACCCCACTTCTCTCCAGCTACTGTCCCATTTTCTCTTTTTTGTCTCCAAATTCTTGCCCTGCCCCACATCCTTTGAACTCGCTCTAATTAGGCTTCCAACCCACCATTCCATGAGAAAGGTGACTGCCGAGGTCACTAATGACCACATCACTGTGATCCTGATGTCTAAGTCTCAGTCCTTGCTTTACCCAACCTATCAGCAACCCCTAAGGTCCCTCTTCCCAGAGAGCCTGGCCCGTGGAAATCTCTGGCGGCCCCTCTCAGGCTCCTGTGCTGTCTCGACTTCACCCCCAACCTCTGAATGCTGGCCTTGGCTTCCCTCACCACACTGAGTCTCTTGGTGATCGAATGTGGGCAAAGACCAACTGCTTCGCCCAAGGTTATGCCCCCTGAGGGGCAGTCACATCCAATGACTGGTCCCTGTGGGGTAAAAGGCCTAGCCCCTGCGCCTCAATTCAGACCATCTCTGAAGGGCCACCTTGGCTTCAGAGCTCCCTCTGACACCGCTGAGGACTCCGGTATGACTATGTCACAGTTCCATGTCTCCTTCAGTCACATACTCCCCCTCAACCCTGCATCGCTCTCTTACAGATGTTTCTTCAGAGGGTGCATCCCAACAAGCTTCTGGAAAACAAGTCTCATGTGGTCTGTTTTCCAGAGACCGTGACTGAGATGTCTCCTCGCTGGTCCTCTTTAGACTGCTCTCAGCATGGCGGCCAGTGCGGTTCCGTTAGAACCAGGTCTGCTCATCGCACAGGTGTCACACATCTCGAAAGGTTCCCACTTTACTCAGTATTAAGGACAGTAGGTCCTTGTCCTGACATGAGCTGCCCTGCCCTCTGCACCTCCAGCCACAGTGGCCTCCCCGGTGCCCCTTGACCACATCAGGCTTGCTCCTACATCAGGACCTTTGCATGTGCTGCTTCTGCTGCCTGTAATGAGCACCCTGAGGATGTCTGCATGGTTTTGTCCCTCACTTCCTACACATCTGTGCACAGGTGTCACCTTCCCAGTGTGGCCTTCCTTGGTCATCTGACTTACAAGTTGAAACCCCTCCGTCCTGCAAAGCTCCTGTCTCTTCCGGCTTTGATTTTGTCTCTCACAACTACCACCATCTAACACAGTGTGGATTTCATTTATTGATCACATTTATTGCCCAATGCAATGTGGGCGCTGTGAGGGCAAAATTTCCACACTGCTCATCGCCATACACTCAGGGCCTAGAACAGTCCCCAGCGTGGAGCAAGTACTCAGGGAATACACACAGTTTAGAAGTGTGCATGTTTTGCTGAGTCTGTACAAGTGTAATCCCAATCTCAAGACTTACATCATTTCATCAGAGAATCATAAGACTGCCAAGCGCATACCTGTGCTACGAAGTCTATTATTTTCCCCTTGATGCACACGTCCTCAAGAGGAATCAAGTTCCCGGAGGCATCCTGGAGGCCGGCCCCAAGGCTGCTAGAGGGCCCGCCATCAGGTAACCAGTAATCTATGTGTTAAAAATACTAGCGTTAGCTTTGAAAACCCTCCCTGTACCCTGTTTTTGTTATCTGGGTCTTTATTCCTCCCTCTTCCTTCCGTACATGATATTTCAAGAAAAACAGACAAACAGCTTTTTATGATTTTTCAGTAGCCAATTCCGAAGAGTAATTGACTACCTGTGACAAGAATGGGGAGCATTCTCAGCAGACACTTGGCCTTTTTCATCTGCAGACTCGGCGGAGCTGCCCTGAAAACCCAGGGCCCTGCTGGTACTTGAAAGGCCTATGCTTAAGCATACACAGAAGTCCGCAGAGGTCTTAGGAATATCTCAATAAGAGCAGCTTAAGCAGAATCTAGGTATCTACACTCCCCAGCGTGTAATTTTGCACTGGTCAGTCACTGTTATTTACTATGCTACAAAAGCATGTTGGAGAAGTTTGAGATCCCCTAGGCTTTCGACCTGAGGAAGACTAAATCAAACTCCTAACACAGCATATCAAGAAAATGCTCACGTCCTGTATTAGGCAGCATGAAACAACAGATATGGTTACATACATAGATACTCTCTTCCCAGACATGTCATTTAATGAGTCCCAGAGAAAAAATGGGAGTAGTCTTCTTAAACATACATGAAGTCGTACATTTATGATAAAAAATACTTTGATCACAGTTAAAAACATTAATGTTTTTACAAAGCTATTAATATTATCGTAGTTTGGGCTTATGATTTTCTGAAAGCCATTGTCCCCTCATTTATCTGTACATCGCAGTTTTGGAGGTACCTTCACTTATCCCATTTAATCCTCACAGCAACACTGGGATGTGGCTTGTCACAGATCACACAGCCTGGTAAGAGGTAAACTGGCACTTGAACCCAAGCTTCCTGGTCCTAACGCTGTGCCATCTGTCTGTTCTACCAGCCCCATCACCCTGTTTGCATGCTGACGCCTGAAACTGGTTTAGCGGGTTTTAGTGGCCATCCCGGGGTGGGCAAGCTTGAATCTGGATTGTAAGTGAAGTAACATGATCTTGAGACCACTTAAACTCTCCCCAGCATCCTGGTTTTCAGTTTTACAAAGTAAAAAGGAAATAAAGTATTTACCTATGAGGTCCAAAGTATAGTCACCAAACATGAATACAAATTCCATTGAAAATATAATGTTGAGTTCTAGTAACAGCACGTAAAACAACATTCGAGAAAACTGGCTTACCTTCAACTGCCGGAAAATTTGAAATCTCGGGCGTGTGTTCTTCTAATTCAGTATTATTACAGGGATGAAAGTCCTTTATTTCATCTCCAGGTAAACAAAATTTAATAATATATTTCATTTTAACCTGATTGGTTTTATATACAACAAATTCATCATCCTAGAGCAAACAGAAACAGATGGGAAAAAACCTCTATTGGCATGTTTTCATAAAAGCAGATTTTCATGTTTGCTAATTTAGAAAATATTGAAATCAGACAGTAGATAGACAATCATTATTTAAACTTCTTCACAGGAGCCTCTCTGCCCGTTTCTTGATACAAATACCTCAAAGTCCGTGGTGACCGCGGCTGTTCCTGGAACCCCATGGACACTGTCATAGCCGGGCGGTGCCTCTGTCAAGGAGTAGTCCTTCTTGTGCAAGTCCAAGCACTTCCCGAGGGCCACGTCACAGGCGACCAGGAGTCTAGTGCCATCTGTGTCTCCGGGGTGTGAGTACTTAGTACTCGTACTGCAGATGCAAGGAAGGAAGAATGTATTTATAATTTACAGCTACGTGGTCGTGACATTTTATTCCACATATAGGCGATACTGTTTAAAAGACTGCTGGGACAATGTTCCAGATTTTACTATTATTGAACTCTTAAGATTCAACTTAGAGCTTATTATTCATTTATTTAACATTTTGATGTAACGAGCACATAGAATGCTCTTCTATTGTACTAGGCAGCTCAAAGGGCTTTGTTACCAGGGAGGGAAGACTCTCGTCGTCCCCCAAACCTTTATTAGCTACTGAGATACGTGCATTTTGGTGTAGGAAACACCACAGTGGTGAAAGAGGACAGAAATTCACCTTATGAATTAAGAAAAAGCAGATTGGTTCTCCGCATGCGAACTCAGAAAGAACATTAAGTACCAGCGAATAAGAGCTTGGTCAAGGGGAAGACGGGCGCTGAGTTCTCAGGGCCCTTCTGAATGCAACTGAAAAGTGAAAATTTCAAGACACCCACAGGAGAGACTGCGTTTTACCCGTCTTCAGGATCCAGCAACTCTAATAAAGCATTGGGCTATTTATTAGGAACACAGGCTGGGTCACCTTTGGGAGCAACATTCTGGGGACATATCTCCATTTCTTCAAAGATCAAGACCAAAACATAAAAGCATTGCCTGATGACTCTTTGCTCTATCCCCCCCACACTTAAAAAAAAGTCAATTCCTTCCTTCCTCCTATAAACCTCTCCCTTGTGTAGGTTCTTCCCCTGCAACTACAAACATGCCTAACTCCTCCATGGAGCCCAGACCCCGACTTTGCCTGCAGCTCCCTCCTCAGCTCCCTCTGTCTCCTCCCTTCTCTCCACCCTCGTGGAGTCAGTGACTGCCCCTACTGGCTTCTTTGCTGACCACCCCTCAGTCCACTGCAGTTCAGCTCTATTCGTACTTCTACACTGAAACCACTGTCAAAAGTCACAAAGGATCTCAATTTTACTAGATTCAAATGGATGCTAATTAACTTTTAAAAAAATATTTAAATATCTCAAAGTTTTTACTTTGAAATATTTTGCACATAGGAAAGAGCAGTTGTAGTATGAATGTTAAATTATACTAACATACGGCCACCACCTGGTTTAAGAGCATCATCAGTCCTTCTGTTGCCCAGGGTGTCACCTTCCCTGCCATCCAGATGTGACGTAATTGCTCTCAATTTTTGTGTGTCGTTTCCTTTCTTTTAAATGGCACTGGCACATAGGTACGTGTCTCTCACAATATAAAGTTTAGTTTTGCTTGTTTTTGAACTTGGCACATAGAATCATATGGCCATTTTGGCTCCCTGAGAGGCTCTACCACTTGAGATGTGTAGCTGCAACAACATGTTAAAGGTGCCATTCAGGACTCCGTGTGGGACCACAGCAACCGCACCGGTTCGTCTCAGTCAGCGGACGTGTGCATTGTTTTTCAGCGTGCACCTACCACCGGTGACCTCAGCCATGCCGGCAGTGCCTCCTGCTCTACGAACACTAGTGTTTTCCTAGGGTAGTGATTCTTGACCCGGCTTCATTTTATAATCACCTGGGAAGCTTAAAAACTATTGATGCCCAAGCCTCCCCCCTAGAGATACTGACTTAACTGCTCTGGGGTGCAATCAGCACCCTGGTGTTTGCCCATGCTCCAGCTGGGGTGCCAATGGCACTCGGTGATCCCATCGTGAGCCAGGCTGAGGAGCACTGCTTCTTGGACTGGAGGCCAGCCCACAGGACTCCCGAGTCACAGCTCACCTCTGTTCCTCCGTGAGACCAGAAAATGCCAGAACTTTTTCAAAAGCATTTGTCACTTAACACTCTTTCTGGAAGTTTGTGAGAGTTCAGATTATTTCAGAGACTCACCAACATCTAGAGATGCTAAAGTATTTTTTTAATCAATATGGCAGATGTAAAATAGTATCATTATAGTTTACCTTTCATGTTCTTGATTACTTATCTTTTCAAATGTTATTTTAATTACCTTTCCACTTCTATTAAGTTCCTATTCATGATTTTTGCCTATTTACTTATTGGGTTATTTATCTTTTTCTTGCTGATTTGTAGAAACTAGTTCTGGAGCTCTAGGTTAAGCTATTTAACCTCCATGAGTCTGTATCCTTTTCATAAAAATGATGTGATAACGCCAAGTGTGAGGTTTACGGACAATATACAGACAATGAAGCACTTAGCCTGGTGCCCAGCACAGGGCAGGTGTGCAATTCATTGCAGCTATCATGAGGACAGATTTAAATATTGACAAGGAGATTGAAGATGAAATATTATGTACACAAGATAAACTGTTGAGAAGAGAGGCCATGTGGTGGAGAAGTCAAGATTACAGGCTCTAGAGAAAGACAAATGCTGTGTGACCGTGGGCAAGACACCCTTGGCTATCCCTCAGTGTTCTCCTCTGTGACATAGGGGTACCAGCGGGACTGGCCGCAGGAGCGTGGTAAAGATTAAGTGGGTGTGGGTATGTAAAAGGTCTCAGGACAGTAAAATCACCTAGCAGATTTCCAACACCACTTTCCAAATATTCACTGCGAAACCCAGGCTTCTACAGCCTGCAGAGAAATTGGCTGCTTACGGTACTTGTTTCTGCAGTGAGAGACACCTCAGCAAGGAAAGATGGAGGAAAACAGAGTGAGTACTGGGTGACGACTGCCTGCAGCAGGCGTGAGTAACGTGACTCGGAATATGACACACTAACCTGAGTGAATCGCTGAAATAGATCCCGCTTCCCAGGTTTCCAACGTCTGTTCTTGTCACGCCACGATCTTCGACCACTTTGGGCAAAAGCAACCCACTGAAAAGAAAGGGGTTGCAAGGTTTACAATGAGAGGGGATGTCCTATGACAACCTCACGAACCTAGGAGAGACAGATGCTACTTAAGGGTGTTATGCTCAGTGAAATAAGCCAGACACAGAAAGACAAATACCCCACCCGTAAGTGGAATCCTGACAAGTCGAGTTGATAAAAATGGAAAGGAGAGTAGAGTGGTGGTTTCCAGGGGAAAATGGGGAGAAGCTGGGAAAAGGGTACACGCTTTCAGTTCTGAGATGAATGAATTCTGGAGATCTAATGCACCGCATAGTATAATAGCTAATAATACTGCACCATGTACTCGAAATTGGCTAAGAGAGTAGAAGATCTTGTGTTCTCACCACAAGGCAAAAAATGGGACTAGGTGAGATGACGGACGTGCTAATTAACCTATTATGGTGATCACCCTGCATATCTTTTTAAAAATCACACTGTATAACCTAAACATATGTACCTTTTTACTGGTCGATCATACCACAATAAAGCTGGAGAAAATGAACACACCAATTAAAAGACAACAAATAAATAGATAGATACATAGATAGATAGATAAAGTAGGTAGGTAGGTAGATAGCACAAAATGAAAAGGAAAATGCATTTCAAAGCAACTCCACAGAAGGAATTCCGGATGCCAGGAGAATGCCCCAGGCTGCAGCCTGCTTCTCGTCATCCCCTGACCAGTCCTGGGGTGTGGTCAGCCGTTTCCCTGTTCCCTGGGCTGTCTCCTTCTGGCCCAGGTCCCCTGCTGGGCAGGACAGTGTTTAAGCCTGACACTGACGGCCCTTCTCCCCTGATCAAGAATGAACTGAGGCATTCAGAGAACTCTGCAGCCACCGTTCAACCTCAGCTCTTTTTGGGAGGGCGGGTAAAGGAGATGGCAGCCTTTATGGTACACACATCTGCTCGCTGATGTAATTAATTTTGTAAAACGGCTTTTGAGTTTTAGTTCTACTTAGGCCATTCCCACTCTAAGATGATTGTTTTTAATCTATTTTTCATTTAGTACCGTTACAAGATTTATTTTTATTATTTAAATCTCTGCTCCATGAAAAGTTTATTTAAATGTGAGAAGCAAGGCAGGAGTCCAACTTTATATTTTTCCAGAGACTTATCCAATATGTAGTATTGAAAAAATAACCTTTCTTTCACAGAGATAAAAGCTATGTTTATACATACTAAATCTTTTACTTTTGCATTTACTTGTGTACTCTCTATTCTATTCATTCATCTATTTATTCACGCCCTCGCTATTTTAATATAGCTTTACAGTAGATTTTCAATGTCTAACTAATTAATCCTCCCTTACTATGCTTCTTTTCTAGAATGGTCTTGGTAATGTCAAATTAAAAAAACTATGTGCTGCAGAATCAGCTTTTTATATCATTAAAAAAATCTCAGTGGTACTTTTATTGTGATAACATTCAATTTATAGGTTAATTCACAGAAAACTGCCATCTTTCTGAGTAGTGCAAGTGTCCTTTGAGTCCCTCAACAGCTCTTAAGTTTCTTCCAGATGGATCTAATATATTTCTTTTCAAGTTTCTTATTAAGTATTTAATTAAAGTCACAGATTTAACCATGTTTCCCCCCGCTACTCGTGACTTCAGTTTCGGCCCTAATATTAGCTGGTTATCCAAACAGAAAACTACAATTATGTTCTGAACAGATAACTCACAGTATCTGGGCATTCTAATTTCTAGACCTTTCTTTTTAAATTCTAGACTATCTTTAGAGTAGATACAGAGGAAAGACTCATAAATAAAACAGACAATCACCTTTCTTTATGTGATACTGTCTTCAAGAAGCCATTCATATCCATGCACCACACTTAAACTATATATAAAAGTAAGTTTGTAATTTAAAATGTGTACTTATAATTTAAAATGTTCAGTTTTCTCTGGAATACAATTAGCTGGCTGATTTTAACTAAGGAGACCCAGGCAGAACAGGAAAAAGAGGCAAGACACCTCGCATTTGTGAGGCTGAACGGTCTGGCAAGTCAAGGCGGCTCCTCTTACCGAGACAGGATTCCTACAAAGCTTCGCACGGGAGACCCATGCAGCAAGGGCGTCACGTTGCCAAGCTGGCTCAGGAATGCTGTGGTCTCGCTTGCTCGGCCAACTCTGAATATCTGTAGGATGTCTGCTGGACTTTGACTGTAAGAATTGGAAGAAAAAGCTGGAGATGACATAATTGAAAGCAAAATGAAAAAATCATTATGAGCAAACACAGAACTGTCCAAAAGCCCATTATTAGGGAGCTGATACAAGAAATCACGGCACAATCCATCTTGGAAACACTATGTGGCCATTAAAAATCACACTTGATAAATAAATAAAGATGGGAAGTAAAACCTATGGCAAAATATAAATTCTAAAAGGTCACAAACACTGCTTGCATAACATGATCTCAAGTTTTGTCAAATATATATTACGTACACTATACAGACTGAATGAGCTCACTCACTCATCCATGCATTTGTTCAAAGAATAGACTCCGTGAGGAATGTTCCCAGGCACTGGGAGTTAAATGACACGGGCTCCAGCTTCGTGGAGCTTTCATTCTCATGAGAGAGACCAAAATCAAGGAGTTAACAAATGCCTGATTTTAAGTGCGGCCAAGGAAAACTACCAGACTGAGGGAGAGGTGGTCCAGAAAGGCCTCTCTCTGGAAGTGACACTGGAACATGGCATTGTACAGCCCATGGTTTAAGGTCTAACTGGTTGTTACGGGAAGTACACTGGATGGGGCAGAGGTGGAAGAGCGTCAGGGAGGAAGCAGCTGTAGTGGTGCAGACAAGACAACATGGTCTGTAAGGAAGACAGTGGCAATGTAACTGGGAGCCAGTGGGCAGAAGACATTCGGGAGAGAGATGTGACAGAGCATGATGACATGGGGATGGGTGGGCTAAGACAGAAAAGCACAGGCACAAGCAAGGGTGGGGTACTACCGAGGGAGAGGGTTACATGAGGCCACTGAGTGCCAACCCCAGGCCCTCGCTCAGGGCGTCAGGCTGGCAGCTCGACCTGAGCTGTGGTAGGGGATAGGGGTGGGGCTCACGCCACAGAAATCAGCAGCTGTCAATTAGCAGCTGTCACAAGCCAGGACTCTGACCCCCAAGAGCTGGCTGACTGGCACACCACTGGGTGCAGAGAAGAAGCACCAACTCGAGATATGCTCTCCACCAAAGGGTTAGAAGTAATTATATGATCTCGGCGTTATCCCTCGTGCTGAAATTCTGGGTGAGCTTTCTCTCCATGTCTTTATACAGTTTCTAAACTTTCAGCAAAGAATATAAATTTTAGAAGAAGAAAATTAACATGAAAATGTCATCATCAGAGAAATGAAATGGATAAAATCTAATTTTTCCCAGAAGCAAACTCTCCCTAGGAGGAGGTCCACATCTGTTGTCTGACACTTGGTGGAGGGTAAGCCCCCCAAGGGCTCACGTGGGTTACATTGGCTGGTCGAGCTGCACGCCTCCCCAGGTCTTAGGGACATAGCTCTTTCTTCCCTGTGACTCGTGGAGGAGGCTAGTCACTTCCCTCCTGATTCCACCGTCACTGTTTCCAGCCTCTTCACTAGTATCAGATCCTAGCAGGGTCCGAGGGGACCATCAAAGGCCAAATTAAAAGAAACTAAAATAATCTCAGCATATATAAAAGCAATACTTGGAAAAGACCTACAGAATAGATTTTTAAAAACTGAGGTAAAATTCACATAGGAAAAAACTATACTGTCATGTACAGCTCAGGGGTATTCAGTACATTCAAATGCTGTGAACCACCACTCTGTTTAGCTCCAACACGTGTGGTTTTTCACGTCTGGCTTCTTTCACGTAGCGTCACGTCTTTGAGGTTCATCTGCTGTTGCAGCCTGTGTCACTACTTATTGCTTCTCATGGCTGATAATATCCCATCACATGCATATTCACCATGTTCTGTTAATCCATTCACCCACTGATGGAAGTCTGGGTGGCTTCTACCTTCCAGCTGTGAGACCAGTGCTGCTGCGAACATTCAAGGGCAAGTATCCGGTTGAGCCCCGTTTCCAGTTCTTTGGGGTACGTCACTAGGAGTGGACTTGCTGGGGCATCTGATGATTGTGTTTAATGTGGCCTCGCCAAGTAGCAGCTGCACCATTTACAGGGGGAGGGTTCCAGCATCTCCGCATCCTCATTGACACTGACAATTTCCCACTTTTTAAAAAACATTACCTACCATCTTAGTGGGTGTAAGGTAGAACAGGGAATGGCCCTGGAGGGTGACCGCCCAGGAAGGGAGCATGCACTCAGAGACAGGTGTGCATCTGTCTGCAGGGCAGCATGGCCAGGCCCCGTTCTAGAAAGGCACTGGCAAACGCACTCTGCACAGCAACAGGGACCACACGTGACCCCGAATGCAGCATCTGCTGATTTCCTCAGTGGAAGTTCTCCCTCCACAGTGGACTTCCTGTTACTAATGGTTTGATTAGTTAACAATCCTAAGAATTTAACAACTGGCCTGCAAAGTGGTCGGAGCAGCCACCATTCAGCACCCCTGGCGCACAGAGCGTGCAAGGCTGATGCAGGACCTCCTGGACGTTACTTGAGCTGAGATGCCGGCCATGCCCAGGAGAGAGACTCCGTGAGGGCAGAGCTGCCGCGGGACGAGTGACCAAGCCAATGAAAGGCAGCCTGGCCTGAGAACAACCAACACAGCTGGTTCCTGTGTCCTGACGCCGGGCTCAGGCCCTTAGCCCCGGCAATTCCGAGGCCCAGGCGCCACAACGGCCCATCCGAGCAATGACTGCCCAGGTGGCTGGTGCTGCCATAGCACCAGGTGCAGAACGCAGACCGCAGAGGAAACAAGAAGGGGCCCAGGCAACTGGAAACGGATGGGACTGGCATTGTCCACACCTCGACAGATTTTCCAGGTTTTTATGCCACAGAGTGGCCAGTTTAGAAGCTGCCACACACATATTTCTGCATCTTAAAATCTTAAGTGCATTTTCTTATGCAACACCCTTCCAAACGCAAGCTTAAATGCCCTTTGTGAATGTAATTCTCCTCGAGACCTGGCACCCTTACGTCCCAGTGGGAGAGGCAGTAGGAGTGTGTTCAAGCACAGACTGCTGCCCCACGCCCTGTTTCAAACACAGGAGGAAGCGACCAGCCAGTGCAGTTGACTTGTCAGCGAGGGCTGGCATCCAGGTTCCTGCGGCCATCGGCTCTGCGTCAGAATCGGATGTGGTCTCACAGAAGAACAGATCTCAATGCACCTCCTTAGGCTTACCTGCGATTATTCTGCAAAACCTCTTCTCTAATTCTGAAAAATTCTTCCGTGTTCTGTTCCACATGCTCAATTTTGCATCTTAAAGCTTGGTATTTGGCAAGAGATGGCGGGTTGGGTTTGGACAAATTAGTTTCGTTGATGTTAGCCATGTCCCTTATTAGCTGTAGGTGGAAACGACGCAGACGTTAGAATCACCACAAACCAAGTTATGCCATGTTACACTTTTTCAAAAAGATTGGATAAATAAGCTCTTTTCTCCAGAGCTCTTGGTTAGCATTCACCTGGACTGTAGGTAAGTGGCACATTAAAAGTGACACAGCTACCTCAGAGACAGCAAACGCACAATAGCAGAGTACGTTGTTAGAGCAGCGCGCCATGTTAACAGTTTTCCGGGCACACTGTCCCTTTAATCCACACCACAGCACCGGTCCGCTTGGATCTTACTGCCCTCATTGTGTGCATGGGGCAAGTGAGGCCCTGCGAAGAAGCTGAATTAATTGCTCAAGATCCTGCAGCGAGGCGGGGACAGTGGACAGTGAGTGACAAAGCAGGAACTAAGATCGAACTTCACGTTCCATTCTGCTTAACGAAAACTCACACAGCGTGTTTCGTACACCAGGCACTGCCTTAGCTTTGGAAGATGCAGAAAGGAATGGGACACAGGTCCCTTCTCTGGACGCATATCTACTCCTGGGTCGTGGGACTGTAGGAGGGACTGTAGGTAGCTCCCAGATGACCTGAGCTACGCGTGACACAGAGCTGTGCTGTTTTCACCCCTTTGAGAATGAAGGGACACTGAAGGGGAGCACCAGGCACTCTGCTGCCCATGTCTTTATGACCTTGTGGGGAGCGGCATTCTGACTATACCGAATCCGCCAGCCATAAAATGTAAGGTCGATGCACTTCTCTAAATACAAGCAAAAAATTTCTGTGTGGTGAAACGAAACAAGTTCACCACCACCAAGTTCACCATAAGCAAAGTAGAATGACCAAACAAACCAAAGAAAATATTTGTAACTCGTCACAGACTGAGATCCCTAACTTACAGGGAAATTCTAAACACCGTGAAGAAAATGATCAAGACCCAAAGAAAAAGAGGCAGAGGGCATGAGGAGACAGATCACAGGAAAAGAAACGAGGTGTCCTTTCGCCATTTGTAAGGTGCTCAGGCCTGCCTCGCTGTGAGGCCACTTTCATCACAGATCAATAAAATCTACACACTGGGAAGACCCACTGCTCGTAGGATACAGGGAACAGAAGCTCATTTGGAGGTGGTGGGAGGGCAGGATGGTGTGCCCCTGAGAGGGAATCAGACGAAGTCTGTCACAATCACAGACACATCCGTCCTTTAAGCTGGCACTCCTACTGTTGGCGCCGTATCCCAGAGACACCCCTGGACATGTAGGAAATGACAAACACACAAGGTAGGCTGTTTGTTGTGGTACTGCTTGTGACGGCAAATCGAAATGCCGGTGACAGGGGATGCCCAGCAATGTGGCAGACCCCACAGTCAAACGCTGCAACGAGGGTGACCCCCACGTGCAGGATATACTAAACGAGGAAGGCAAGTGCAGAGGGGTGAAGAGAGTACACGGATTTTATGTAAAAGTAGAGGGGAGGAATAAATATTTAAGAGTGGCGAGTTATCAGGTGGGGAGTTAGGGAGTCGGAACGGGGTGGGGGACAGGGTGGAAATTGTTTGAGTGTACTTTTTTAGTATGAGTTGGACTTCTAAATCATGCAGATGTATTACTGATTGAAAATACACAATTTAAATTAACACTACTTGACCGGGCAGCATATGTCCCCTCTCAGTAGCAAGACCAAAGCCTGAGGTTCTACAGGCTGGATATTAGGCAAATCAGGGAACTTTACATTTGGGGGGGGGGGTCTGTTACCATCTCGTTTACTGGTTCACCTCTTTTGTTGATTTTTCACTTAGTTTGGACTATGAACGCCTCTGAAAACCCACTGAAAGCTATAATTTCCCCCAAACATGCAAAATTTCACGTCGACAATCTCCTCTGATGTCTAGGTCATGCATCTCTGATCCTGCCCAAACCCTTTGTGCAATGTGTACCTGTCCCTTCCTTCCCCTTTTTCACCCAGCCCCCAAGCCCCTGCCCTCTGGCAATCACCAGTTTGTTCTCCGCATCCATGTTCGTTTTCGCTTAGCTTGTTCGTTTCTGTCGTTCCTTAGGTTCCACACACAAGAGAAATCATATGGTATCTGACTTTCTTAGTCTGACGCATCTCACTCAGCATAATATCCTCTAGGTCCAAACACGTCATTGCAAATGTTAAGATTTCACTTTTTATGGCTGGGTAAAATTCCACAGTGACTCAATTCTGACCAGAGAAACAAGAATACCGGGGGCTTTGTCTAAGAGACACCTAAAAATGCATTCGGAATGGGAGGCTATGAACTACTGTAGCTGTCAGCTGGTGGGAAGGGGAGCCAGGCTGACAGGAAGGTCCCTTTACGGGAAGGTCAGATGGACAGAGGCTGAAACATCGGAGCGACCTGGACTAGCACCCCGCTCCCGCCCTCATTCTGGGCTTCTTGTTACACAGGCGGTAAGTGTCCCGGCTGCTTAAGCCTGTGGCAGCTTTCCGTTCCTTCTGCGGAAAACCCTCACTCCTCTGATCTGGGACATTACAGTGCAGCAATGCTAAACGAATCTGCCTTTGTACCACTATTCGTGTTTGGGAACACAGTCAGGTAGCTTCCAAGAGGACCTGAAGCATTCTAAAACGGCTCGACAATTTATTTTTGAGCCAACTCTAGACAACTTCTGTGATTCATACAGCGTGACCTTCCTTACTCATCAGATCTGAAAAGATCCCTCCCCCAACACATGCTACCTGAATTCTATAGCTCAGAGATTTACCTGGCAGAGGTCCTCTTTGTTGGCTAATAGCCTCAGGTTAACTTTCTCAGTGGTTGAACCTCTGTGAGGTATTAGTCTGTAGAACTCACTCATCATGTTTTGTAATTGTTCTTCCGTTTCTCCACTTTTCAGTGCTGCCTTTACGTGGAGTAGAATTCCCTCTGCCTTGCTCACCTGTACGTAGGGGATACACACTTATTAAAATGAGATCTTGATAATCATAGAAAAAGTGAAGGAACACATATACAAACATCTAAAACAGCCATTGGCTACGCCACGGCTGTCAGTTTGCTACTGGCCCTCTGCTGTGAAATAAACACAACGTTTATGGAGGCGACAACGATGCCACCGAGTCTTCCAAAAGCGTCTCGTCTTCACCGTAGGAAAGAACCCGTCTTCGATACCTGTCTCTGCACCTGCCTTTACGTCCACGTCCACAGAGAGGAATGCTCGTGTTACCGCAGGAACCCTCCTTTTCACATAAGACTTTTAGCAAGATGTCGGAGTCAAACTAGGAACAAAACCCACCAGGACCTCCTTTGAATTACACAGGTGCTTTTTGGACTTTACCCCAGGAACCGTTTTTAGCCCTGAAATAAATTCCTTTAATTCCACAGGGGGAAATGTGTGTATTATCTGACTATGACCATACAGTGGCAGAAGCTGGGCCATCGGGAGCATTTTCTTTCACTTGTCTTTTCAGTTGCATGTAACTGAGCAGAGCGGTTTCTGGGGGGCTGGAAGCCTGCCCACCTTTCCCCAGGACGGTCAGAGAAGCAAGACTGATACAGTCACTGTAGAGTGGCTGAGGGCTCAGTGTCTAACAGAGGACACAGAGCGGCATGTCCCCCAGGCAGGCTGCAAAGCTCCTGCCAGAGGAGCAGCTCCTCATGGCTGGCACCGAAAAGCTGAGCTGTGATCGGCCCTCATGTCCAACATTTTACAGGTGGGATCATCTGCTCTTCATGTCCCCTCAGTGTTCTCAGTGTCCCTCTCTCCAGGATGACAAGAAAGAACAGGAAGGACTGCATCTGAGAACAACGAACCAGCTCTCAAGCAGAAGTGGTATCACTGATGCTGAGAAACCAGGAAAGCGGGTTTGTCACATCAGGTTCTGTTTCGAGGACGCACGGGACTTACGTCGTTAAGGCTGATCCTGTTCGCAGGCGTGAGGAGTGTGTGCTCCAGGTGGCCAAGGGCCTCTGCCCAAATCATCTCCACCAAATCGCTCACCTCCTGACTCAGAGCGCTGGAACGGATATCCTCCTCCAGAAGCCACTGCAACCACAAAATGGCAAAACAACACACCAGCAGGAAGTTTTCGTGGGTGGGTTTACTTAAACGGAGATGACTGGAGTAATTAATTAGCCCAGGAGAGAGCCACCTGCAGCCAAGTCGCTGTCTCTACTTGGGGCCCCTCCTTTTGCCCCACTCTTCCCTACCTCCTCCCCTCTCTGATTCCCCACCTCCCTCTTTTATTCCCATTTTACTTTTGCCTTTGTCTCCACTGTGCAGCCTCAGGCCTGCCCATGGCATGAGAGGCTCTGCACTGTTAAGGGCAAGGACTTGGACCCCCCAGATCTCCACCTGGGAAGCTGGGCTTGGTGGCTCACCCTGGAGGGCCCGCCCCTCAGCTTCCACGTCTGTTGGTGGGCTCCCCTTTCCTTTTCCTAACTCCCGCTCTTTCCTCCTGCCGCCTCTATTAAAATATTCAATCAGTAATGCAAAACAACATGGATAAATCAGTCTTACTGCTTGCAACTTTCCAGATGCTAGCTGGGTGGCTTCGGGGGTAAAATGCTCTCTTAGCCAAAACCCTTGCTTCTTCAGCTCTTCGATGTAATTCTCATAGCACTCACTGGCATCTGCAGAGGTTGGCCTCACGAAGAACTGTCTCTGGGTCTGTGAATTACAGTACATACCAGTGTGTTAGGATGTGAGGGTACAGCCATCTAACATCAGGCTTTGTTGAGCACCTATTATATATGTACCACGGGACAGAAACACAAGCAAAGCATTTGGTCCCTACCTTGAAGTAGGTTAGAAACTAGTTTTTCCAAAGATTTACTCAAGTCTTCGATCCTTCACAAAGCAGCCTAGAACCCGAAAGGGGGGAGGGGCCTGAGTGGGCAGGGCGGACAGAGACGGCATCTGCTCTGCTGGAGGCGCTGGGCACGCACTTGGAGGCTGCGTGGTCCTACCTCACAGCTGGTTCTAATCAGCTTTGGAGTGTGACCTTCGGCCTTTTTGGAAGTGAGAAGGATAAACTGGGAGGGAGGGTAGGACAAGTAAACACCTCAGAAATGCGGTGTCATCAGAGACAGGCATGCAGTCAGGATGAAGTGACAGCGGCCAGCAAGGAGGGCAGGCGAGCCAGACTGGCAGCTAAAGGACGCCTCTAAACTTGACAAAAGGAGGACCCGCGTTCAAGTTATTCCATTTGGGAAGGCAAAGGCTAACTGATTTTGGAAGACACCCTTCTAAATGGTTAAGTAAAGGAGGTCAGCTAGAAGAGCCTCCCTGCAGAACAGCCTCCCCTGCTGGCGAGCTGAGGGTCACTTCTGCGGAGGGGGAGGCCTCGCCACCACCTGCCTCCTGAGCTCTGAGAGGCTCATGGGGAGGAGGGGCGCAGGCTCGGCTCCTCACCAGACAGAGCAGGAATTGGCATGAGGCCTATGCAGTGTCATCGTCCTCTTTCTCAATGAAGAAAACAATCATACCTTATTCTATCACGGTTTTCAACCTGATTTTTAATTACTTTTTACCCACACATCTAAATCCTCCACAAAAAGAGAGTCTATGTTTTGGGGTGAAAGATTCACAAAACCTTTTCTCCTATTGGCATATCTGACTGCAGCTGAACTTTCATCTGTTCCCATGGAAGCGTGAGGGTGGAACGTCAGCTTTAAGAGAGGGCAAAACCACCTGGGTGACAGTAACCCATCACTAACCAACTGCATGACAACTGGGGGTTCAGGGAATGAAACATGGAAGGAGCGTAGGAAACCTGAGCCATGGTGTCCTCAAGAGCAGGGACTCCAGTCAGGGCACCGGGGACCCAGGCCCATGACAGGTCTGGCTCCTGCGGGGGGAGGTTCCATGTCGGATGGATCCTGTGCCCCGATGTGCACCTGCCTTGTCCAGAGCTGACACCTCAGGTGGGGACAAAGTGAACAGTGTCCAGGGCCGGAATGACCTACTGTGAGGACCACCCACCCCATTGAGCAGCGCTGGGGCCAGCTGTTTCCTGCCCATAAGCTGCATGTCCTGACAAGACAGCCTGATGGGTGTGGCAGCATTTTCTTTGAACTTTGGGTATTGGTTGTGAACTTATTTTTGTTTCAAAATTGTTCTGGGTTAGAACCATGCCCTTGACTTGACACTGACCTAGCACCAAGGTCATGGCCCCTGCAAAGCCTTCCCTGCTGGTCCGAGTCCATAATACTTTACACGTTTCACCCTCACTTCTGTCACTGCAGGTCACAGTCATGGGTGTGTCGTCTCCTCCCAGCTGGTGATTTCTGAGGGGCCATATGAGTATTTCTCATCTTTGTTTGGGTCCTGGCCTCTAGCAGACTGGTTGGTACCTAATAGGTGTTTAACAAGGTGCGTGACGGGATTGCTCTCAGAGGTGGGTGCGTCTGGAAAGTCTCCCTAAGTGACTCAGAACAGAAGTAGGTACCCTGTACAGGGAGAGTCTTCCTCTGAACCTGTGCTGCCACATTCCAAAAGGGACACATTTCCACTTTTCAAAACTACCAGAAAGAAAGAAAGAGGAGAACAGATTGGCTGGTTCAGGGCCAACGTTAAGGGAGCTAGTGATGAAAGACAGTGGTAGACACGCAGGAATCAGAGTGGAGAGGTTACCTCAGTGTCCCCTGTGGGGAGGAAGCACGCGGAGATGCGGAAGGCAGAGTGCCCAGGGTCCTGGGGGCACTGCAGCTCCAGCACTGCGATGTCCTGGCCTCCCTCTGTCCCCACCTGGAAAAGAGCCCAGTTGTTCATCGGCTGTGTTCACTGCATAGCAAACCGTACATGCCCTTTAAAAAGGTTGATTATAATAATAAAATACTTGCTAGTTTGGAGATATAATGTGGAAAATACACAAGGAATAAAGAAAAAATAAAAATCACCCAAAATCATAATACAGACATACAATCTCTATTACTATTTTGGTATTTTCCCTCCTATATAAGCCTTACTAAAGATATATCTGTATGTGTTTAAACTGCACCATTTTTCTTTTCTTTAACACAGGGGGAATGTTTTTTTTCAAATTATATTTTATTAAAATACATAAAGAATACAAATGGAGTATCATTTTGAATGTCAGAGTTAATTTGCATTTCTGTTGCAAATTAATGATGTCGGAAGAAATTCTTTTTCTTTTTAATCAAAAATAATGGAAATTCAACATGCTGTACATAACTTGGTGTCAAATCTATTCTTAAATACAAAAAGCTGTTAAAAAAGGGACCTTTATTTGTCGGGAGCCAAAACACCCCTGCGGCATGACAGAGTCACCGGGGGACAGTCTCGGCTGCAGAGCAGCGAGATATGTGGGCTGGCTTTCCTATCTCTCCTTACATGTTTTGTAACCTTGCTGTTAATATCATTAATAGGGAATAGTGAAGGAATGGAATTTTTACAACGATAAAATAGGGGACTGGGAAAGAGAAACATTAGTAGAAATCACTTAGAAATCTTACAGGAATTAACCACATTCTGTTAATCATGAAACTTGTAACAATGAGCTCAGACGCTAACTGCCTGAGTGACTCTGCTTACCTACATAGCATGAGAAACAGTCACTTGTGTATAAGCTGAAAATTATTGCTTGGCTACCGTCATGGGAACATAGACTATTAACTATAATCATCCTGCTTTTGTACCGCCATGCCCCCTGGCCAGTAGGTTGACAGGTAGTGAATAGAAGAAAAATGGGTAGAAGGTAATTTCTAACAAGAACGAGGAAAAGAACAGGAAAATAATACCCTGGTGATGTGGCTACCCGCACGATGTGGCTACCCGCACATGCTTAGGGACAGAAGTCATTGTCTATTGTTAAGAACAGCAAACGAAAGAGATATGATCAGTTAAACCCATAAGTCAACCATTGTAATTATTATGTTTGACAACTTGCCCTGGGTGATAAACTGTTTTTACACTATATAACGGCTTTGCAAAATAAAGATTGTAGCATTCCACTCATCATCTCGTCTGAATGCTCATCACTCTTTCGCCGCACCTGTACCTCCCTCCGGGACTCTGGTCTGCTGGAGCTGGACTCCGGCGTTTATTTTTAATATCATATTAATATTTTATACTATTTACATTTGTATTATGAGCATGTATTACTTTTATAATAAAAACACTAGAAAAATTAAACACTAAATTTTAAATGTAGAAATTTTCTTGACTATTAAAAATCAACTCATACATTAAGGAATATTATTTGGGATATGTGCAGTTTTTCAAAACAATGAGAAAATCATCAAACAAGAAAAATAATCAGAAGACATTTTTTTTCCAAATAGAAATCTGACTCTTACTTTTTCCAAGGTGTTATATTTTGCGACTTCAAAATCTTGAGGAAAATGAGGAATTTCAACATTCTCTGTGTAAAACCTGAAATTTGTATAATTAAAATTTTTACATTAAAACCGAGTTTTAGACTAACAGAATTTTCATAAAACTTTTCTTACAGCTCTCCTAATCCCATGCCAAATGTGTTGTAAGTTCCTAATGCCTCCTTAGATGTGCTAGAGATAGTTAAACGGTCTTGTGGAATGAGCTGGATTCCTCCTTTACATCATTCTATCATTCTAGAGCTCTGATGCCGCACACTGTTACTACACTGGACGTGGGGGCGTGAAGCAGAAGCAGAAGCTTGAAAGAAACAGGCCCCAGCGCTGGAGAAAAAACAGCTCCTTGCAGACACAGGCGGCCTGCGTTCACTCTGGGATGGACCCTTAGATGCGTGTCACTGCACACAGGCACACACCTCTGTGAGCTACAGTCAACCCCCTTTAAAGTAAAGGTGTCAGGCGTCTCATAATCTGTACTTTAAATTTTGGTGTTTGTTCTCTCTTTTAGCACTACTATTAACAAGTAAAATAAAGAGAAATGTGACACCTAATTGATACTGCAGTCCTGGGTACCCTGAAGAAGCTATGTATCACTGCAGACCTGTACACCGTTTTGGAAGGTTACTATTTCCATTTTTTAAAATACCAGGTATGGAGTAACAAACGTCTTTGCTCTAAGGCTCTCTAGTAAGGTAACAAAGTGGGCAGACTGCCCAGACCTCGTCAGCAGTAGTTCTTTCCTTTTCTCAAGTCACTGTTACGATTTCATCCAGTCTCATGTAATACTGAGAAGATAAAATAAGTATTGCTATACTAGTTGAAGTAAAAATCTTAAATAAGTGAAAACTCACTAAAGAGACAAGCCAGAGAAATTAAAGTACTATAAAAATGCTGATGCACTACCAGCATTTTAATACTGTGACTGAGGTTTTTAACATTTTACAAACTGTTGAGCCCTAAGGATCAGTAGATTACCTAGTGAGCTCCATGTCTCCTGTCTCTGCAGAGTGGTCCAGGCATCCATCATCTTTTTCCACTTCTAAAATTAAAACAAATACAACACTTGTTCACTATGCAAAAATTATTAAAGTTGGTACACAATAAATGCTGAAATTGTGAAAATTCTTGAATGTGGGCCATATTTGCCATGCTGTTCTATTTTCTTAAGGGTCCTTAAATTAGCTAGAGTTATTGGCAATCTACAGACAACACAGTGGGGAAAGAGGTAGATTAAAAGATAGGAAAAACGTACCATTATAATTCTAATAGGCATGTAAAGAAAATCCTAATATAGTCTGTATTATTTAAAACTCATTGTTAGACAATTTCGTGGCATTTTCCTCTGAAGATCATGACAAGGGTAGTTCTAAAACGCATTTCTCACGCAGCACAGGGCTGCAATGCACTCCCTGGTACCCTCAGGCCACAGATGTGTTCTTGTTAGAGGAGGGAAATTCGGGGTTCCCTAGGTGAGGCTGAGGAACCCCACAGCATCAGCATCATGTCATACAGGTATGACTCTTCTAATGCAAGGATTTCTTTCCAGTTTCAATTATGCTATCAAGATTTCAAAAGTCATCAGTGTATTTATAGTAATTCTGACTCTCACCGTTTTATTCTGGATGTTGCAAAATGAGTGTAAAAGGAGTTTATCATCCTGCCTTTTTTTTCAGCTACCATTTTCTGAGACAGCAAGAAAGTCTGATGATAGCATTTCTGGACAAGCATTTGTCTAGAGACTGTGCCACAGCAAAACACTTGGCTGTCTAACACTTTTATAAATAACACAGCTGATCTCATACCTGAAGCTCTCTAATATATGCTGTGTGCTTCTACAATTAATACATAATGGGATGGCTGGATTTTTGATGTGTCCCCCAAAGAGAGCACCTGTTACATCCAAAGGCTTTCTTCTTGGCCAGATTAAAATCTGGGTACTAGGGAGACATGGTTCTTTTGGAAAGAACTTCTTTAGCAAAATGCTGGTCATAAAATTTCCAGTCATTGAGTTGTGATACCTTTTTAACACAAAGGTTCTTCTCCCTCCCAGTTAAAATCATATGCCCACTTTTCTGACAATACCAGTGTACTTGTCGGCATGTTGACTCTGACCCCACTAAACTGGATACCGAGAAGTCAATTTCTACTCTCAAGGACTCTTTTGTCCCTCACTATTTTGCTGCCCATTTGTTGAGATAACATGAAGCCTAATTATTTCTGTGATGTTCCTGGATCGTCCTTTGTCTATAATACCTCTGACAAACCAAAACTATAGCACCTACCACACACTAGGTGCTTGACCGGAAATACTTACCAGAGCTGTTAGCCTCTTGACAAAGAGGTACTGTGCTGTCCAGTGACTTGTTAGGGATGTAATTCTTTACGTCCAAGAGTCTCCTTTCCTTGATAGATTCCCATATAAAATCTGGGTTTGCAAGGTGGATCTGATTCTTCTGGATAGAGTTCAAATGATATTTGCTCAGATCATCAGCACTGTCTGAGATTACATGTGTGCACTAAGAAAAAAGAATCAGTTCATTATGCATAAGAAGAAACAAAATTTAATTATTTGTACCTGTAATTTTCACCCTTGAAAAGTCTTGTGGAAGGTAACTTGTAATTATTTTTCTCAGATTTCTAACATTCCTATCAATACAATTTCTCATTACATAAAAGTTTATAAAATCAAGTTTTTAAAGGGTGCGGATGTGCCATAATTGATTAACCAGTCCTAGACGATGTTTCTAAATTTTCCCTCCTCTAAACAATGCTGTGCATGAACATCTTCACATACATTTTTTTTGTATACTTGTTTTTCCTTAGAAGTTTGGAGCAGGAGGTTCAAACAGTATTCATTACTGTTTTGTTAATTTGTAATTTTATGAATTTAACTTATTTTTAAGTAAATAGTATCTGTGCACTATAGAATATCTGGAAAGTAAAAGGACGATGCCAGAGGCAGCTGTTGTAGCCTATCCCTGGGTGCCCCTCCCAGGCTCTTCTATGCGGACAACATACATGCAAGCACACAGCCCTGTGTAGTCACAGACGGCACACTGAGTACCTTCTTCTGGACTTGGCTTTCCCACTTAACAGTTTACGTTGGGGATCATTCCTTGTCATTACATATCATGCTATATCCTTTGCTGTAATAGCTGCTGTGCGTGTTTTAAACGTTTATATATTGACAAAACAACTTACAAAAAGGCTACATTCCCAGGTGAGAGTTTCTAAAAATGAGATACCAGGCTGGCATTCTCTACACAGAAGGTAAACCAAGAGGGTGTAATAGGTGTCAATTACTCATCATCCACAGAAATGGTTAGATATGTGAGAAAAGCCATATAGGGAAGTAAGCACAATCCTGCCTGAATTGGAGAGAGACAGGGCATTCCATTTCTGATATTCATGGGCAAACCGCCAAATGCGAGAGAGGGACCAAGCATCCAAGCGGGAGTTAAACATGCTTCTCAGAGCAAACTGGTTCCCAGTCGTCAAGCCCAAGGTTGTGGTTCAGGGAGGGGCAGGCTAAGGGGCCTGATAGTCAACTGAGTGGTTCAGGGAAGAGCACTGGGTGGGGCAGGCCTGCACCTGTGAGCCCAGGGCCTAATGCCTTTGGACTTTAATTTTTACTTCTTATGATGAGGTGGTAGAAGAGGGTAGTCCTCATTATTTTCAAGATTTCACCTCGCTATGACATTTCATATCTAAATTGTCAGGCCTACAATTTAAGAGAGAAGGTAGGTCCTTTCTGCCTTTAAATAAACAAACAGTACAAAGATCAATTGACACTGCACATTTTTCTTTCTGTCCCCTTGAGTCACACACAGATATAGGTGTCACTCCAGGGCTGACATGCTGGCGAGTGACTGTATAGAGTGTTTTTTGCAAATGCTGTGCATTCTAACTTTCCTCCTTCAGGCACAGATTTGGCTGGTCTGAAATTATTTCTATTTACATCTCTGCTGTGCTCTCTTAATATAAGATTCGATTCACAGGGCAGGTGGGGCTGTCCTACAGCTCACACGAATGGGAAAAGATGGGGCAGGGTGGGGCAGGGTGGTCTTCACCCCTCCGCCTCTCTGCAGCCAAGCTTGTTGCTGGCAATGTCACTTCTCCTGCCTTCACTGACTGCCCTGCTGCCAGTTTTCCCTGCCGATTCATCTCATCATGACCTGAACTGCCTTCACGTACAATGTCCATCAATACAGCTCCCACGAAATCTGCAAATACCTGGGGATTTAATATAAAGGAGACGTTTCCACCATTTTCCTGGATGTCAGTTTGTAGCTTTTTCTTCTGTTGGCGAGGTAAGTGCTTGATATTCAAGCAGAAGATACAATTCGCAAAGATTCCCATGGACATCCTGCAGGAGAAGAAATTTCAGGCTAGAGCTCTAGGGGTTCTCCTCTCATTGGCTGTAAATGATGGTGACTGTAGAACTGTTCTACAGGAAAACTGTGTGAAAGTTGGGCATTATTTTTTTTTTTAGAGATATTACAATCATTATAATCATGAAAATTGAATATTATCCAAGTTTGCAATATGTATGTTGGTTTTAGAATAATTTCTAGCTTTTATGGCTGATATAGTACCCAAAAACCCTTTTGTAGAGACTCATAATATACATTTTAGTGAAAATATAACAGATTTCAGTTACAGATCAAGTTATTTAAGAATATATAGGCATTAATTTCTAAATTAAAATTAACATTATGCAAAAATGAAACTATGGATTTTTATATATAAGTCTTCTGTAAATTCAAAGAGGCTTACTAGTTATGATGTGGGTTTCTGTTAAACCGTTCTGGAGATAAATTGAACAATTCGTAATAAAAAAATATAACATTGAAATGGAAAGATTCATACACACATTTGAAGTTAGTTTAATTTCTTTTACATTCCCACATAAAAAGAATCACTTCTAAGGAAAAAAGCATATTTTGAATCAAAAGAAATGTGTATTTTACATTAAACTAATAAATGGCGAGATACTGGGTTTAATTCACAATAGTTCTGTGTCAGTTTTTAAGAACTAGTCATCTTGAATAGGTTGCCCAAAGTCAGCTGGAGTTTGGTGAAAAGTGGATCTGGGTCCGATGTTTAAGATTAGTGAGCAGGTTCCTTGCAGGCTTCAGGACAGCTGGGTGGGGCCAGTCTCCAAGGCTGCCTACTGGGCACAGTGCCATTAGGGTCCTGCTCCCCCTACTCCCCCTGCCCGAATGTTCTATTCTCCAGGCCAGCTGAAGTCCCCACTCTTAACCTGAGCAATGGTGCCCATTCCTTGAGGCCCTAACGCCACCTGTACTCTGACGTAGGTCAGGGCCTGGCCTCTGTCCCCATCCTGCACATCTCTCCCTCTTCCCTGGCCAAGCTTGGTCCTTGGTGGCTTCATGTTAGAGCAGGCAGAGAGACAGATATGAGCAAGAGGGTGAGAAACCCACAGGGCCCAGCTGTGGTTGCCATGAGCCCTAAGAGGCCCTTAGGGGAACTCAGAGCCCACAACACCCTGTGACCCAGAGACACAGGTGATCTTTCCCATAAGGACACTAGGGCAGATCAGGCCCCATTTACCTTTGGCCTAATTCTTCCCTCATTATACAGCTATTATAATACATTAGCATTGTGGTTAAGGCTCTACCCATCATGCATCTGACACCAGACAGTTCCGTAAAACCCAAACAAGCGGAGAAAAGGGGTGTCTCCCTGATTCCAAGAGAAGCCACCTTCTTTCCACGAAGAGACCACCCAGGATTGTGAATACTCCACCCTTTAGTCAGACCTAGATAAAACCTCCAAACCCACAAGGTAGGGCCGTTCACCTGAGCGTGTACTTTTGCTCTCAAGAGTGTACTTTCACTTCCAATAAACTTGGTACACTGCTGTTGCTTCATCACCTTCCCTGTCCATGAATTCTTTCCTGTGACATTGACAAGAACCTGGTCACCTGTCCAGAGATATTCACACATGCTGTTCCTTCTTGCTGAGACACCTTCCCACACTACCCTCACCCCACACTTGTGTATCTTGTTTAGGACCTAGCAGCATCTGTCCAACAAACGGACATATTCATGGTTTGCATGTTTTTTCTTGTTAGATCTGGTTAAACTGAAGTCCTTTGATTTAATTCTGCCTTTCCATGGCATTAATATTCACTAATTTCAAATGTGTTAACTGTCTTTTACAGTCTAATTGATTCATAATCACTTACAAATGAGAGAAAGGATAGATTCTGTGAAAGATATCAGAAAGGCTACTTAGGTTAATCCATCTCACTCTTAATCTCTAATAGTTTAAAAACAAACAACAAATGAAATATTGCAACTCTATGACTCTAACAACTTCAGGACAGTCTCTGTGTAATGTAACTGCTGGAGCAGGACCAGGTGGGCTGATGTGGGCATAGCTGCTCAGCTCCAACTGTTCAGATCTGTCCTGGGCAAGTTCTTAAGTCCTCCCACCTGGTGTGTGAAAAACTGTTTTCTAATAAAAAATTCTTGCTCACCTTAGAAAATCTGGAAAATACAAAACTATACAACAGCAAAATAATCTCAAAACCTAGGGACCATGTTAACATTGCTTTTTCTTACAGGCTTTCTATAGGCACATGTACAGTAGTGGACTATATTAGTATCAAAACTGAAATTATACTATATTTGCAACACATATCCTGCCTTTTATGTCAGCTTTTTATCTTTAATATTTTATCATTAACATTCTGAGAAATACTTTTAATACAGACTATCTTAGATATGTACCATAAATAAATCATTTCTATATTGTAGGGCAATTAAATTATTTCTAAATTTTGGTATCAAAAATAAAGCTGTTGGGTACATCCTTAGATGTAAACGTTTGTTGGTAACTCCAGTGACTGTCCTAGGAAACAGTCCTACAATCCTTAATAGCACTGAGTCAAAGAGTTTAAGTAATTTTTATTCTTGTTCAGTTATGTAACTTAGTTTAAATTGTATTACTTTTCAGTTTTGCTTAAATTTTCTAATATTAAGGAAATTATTGTGTATTTGTATTTCTAAAAATAACTCCTCCTTCCCAAGTAAGTTAGTCACTATGAAGAAAAATTTAAAGCACCCACAGTGCTGGGAATGTGTTAAACCAGATCATGGTGATGGTGCACAACCTGGTAAATTTATTAGAAATCTTAGAATCACATAACTAAAATAGGTGAATTAATGGCATGTAAATTATACCTCGATAATGCTGCTTTTAAAGAAGCACCTATGATCTCTCCACCCCACTGCTGACATTTTTCTGATATTATTCTTGCCTGTATCATACTTTATAAATTATTTTTAGAAAACTGTTACTTATTAATACTGTGTATTTGATTTTATAGCCAGTTTATCCTAACTTTTAATGAGAATTTTCCCGTGTCACTAAATATTCTTTGAAAACATCTGTAGTGGCCACATAAGCTTTGTGTCATTTAACTCTTCCCCAAGTCATCAGATATCTGGTTATTTAAAACTGTTCATTATGGTAAATAGACTTTGAGGAAGATATCCACACGTTTTTGGCCAAGTCTGTGTCACTGTTTCCTGAACACAAGACGGCCAGACATGGACCTACTGGATCCAACAGCATACATTTTTAGCCCTCTTTTGCAGTACGATGTACCACACATAAAATTTACCACGTCAACCATGTTTAAGTGTACAGCTCAGGGGCGTCAGGTCCATTCACACCGTGGTGAAAGCAGAGCACGAACACTGCTGGACCATAAAGCCCTGGCCCATCTTCAGCGGCCGAGCAACGAACCCCGAGAGCCTCAGGGGATTTCCAGGCCGCCCAGGACTTCTCGTTCCTGCCCGCCTGTCTGCAGGCCCCACCCTCGGCCGCTGGCCCAGGCGGGCCCGGCCAGGCCGTCAGCTTCTCAGTTCCTCCCTCCCGAGCCTTCTCCAGACACCAGCCAGCTCCACCCCCCACCGCACCCCCGCGGGAGCGTGCTCCTCACCTGGCAGCCTTGTGGGGGCCGCCCTAGGGACACAGCCCCGGCCTCCCCCGGCCGAATCCCGGCCACGCTGCGTGGGTGCAGCCGGGCGCGTCCCTGGAGCCTCGCAGCACCCCGTCCGGGGCCTGCCTTCTCCGCACCGCCCCTCCTGCGGCTTCCCGGGAGGGCGGGTCCCCTGCAGCGGCCCGGGCCCCGGGGGTCTCTCGGTCCCCGCGGTCCGCAGACGCGTTCCCTGAAGACGCAGGCACCGCGCTGCCACCGCGCGCACCCATCCGCGCCCAGGCCACGGGGGCTCCGACGGCGCCGACGCGCTCCCCCTGACGGGGCTGGGCCCCGCACACGCCGTCTCGGCCCCTCCCGCCTCTCCCACTGCGAACCCGCCCCGCGGCGCCCCTGCCCCGGAGGTCGGAGGCCGCGCACCCGCGCGGGGTCCCGGACGCCCCGCGAGTGGCGTGGGCGCCCCGCAGGCCGCGGGCGGGCCGCTCGGCGCGCGGGGGCGGGACGCGCGGGGCTCCCCGTCCCGGGGGCCGCCCCTCCCCGGAGACGCCCCCTCCCGCCCCGGCGCAAGGGGGACAGACGCCGAGGACGACGAGGGCCGCGCCCGCGCCTCCTCCGGGACCCGCACCCCCCGGCGGGGACCCCCCTCCCGGGTCTACGCACCTGCCCGAGGGGCCGGCGCCCGACTCCCGCCGCGGGATCCCGGCGCTCCCGTCCGGCTGTCCGGCTGTCCGGCTGTCCTGCTGTCCCGCTGTGCGGCCGCCGAGCCCGCCCGCCCCCTTCCGCGCCAGCCCCGGGGGGAGGAGTTTCTCACTTTCTTCCTCCCGGCAGGATGCGGTGGACGAGGATGACGCCAGAGTCGGAGTTTGGGAAAGGCGGGGGGTGCTGCTGCCCTGTAACTGAGACACGGGGAGTCCCCTTAGCTGGGAAGAGGGAAGTTTCCGGAGCGTTTGGCACCGGGGAACAGGAGGGCAAGATCAAGAGTTTAGGGACTGACTGAGTTTTGGAGTTTGCGGTCCTGTTCTTGAGTAGTTAGAGGTAGAGGGATCTGCCATTTCCTGAGAGGTGGGGCTGGAGATTCACTGAACAGAGGGGTCAAGTAATAGGAAAGAATAAAATGCTCCAGGTACCGAATGAAAGGAGAGAAAAGATGCAAAAAGGTTTGGCATCCAGACTCTACGTACAGGCACACCTTGGAGATAGTGCAGGTTCAGTTCCAGACGGCCACACTAAAGGCAAGCATGGCAACAGAGCCAGCCACAGGAGGTTTGGGATTCCTAGTGAGTACAAAAGTTGTTACACTGTTTTGTCAGATGGGACAAGCGTCTCAAGGTTTGGACAGTTATTCCTAATTGCTATCCTTACTCAATGTTAAAATGTAGCACAGTAGTTTGCAGAGGCAGCTGAAACTGGATAAACTTCACTGGAAACTAACCTCATAAGTTTAGCCAAGTTCAAAGGGGAAATCAACATTTAATTAACCCAATCCAGATAAGTTTAGCCAACTGCGAAGGAATCAGCATGTAATTAACCGGTGTACAGAGGCACAGCTAAGCCTCCCTAAGAAAACAGCTATTGATGGGACTTCCCGTCTCCCTTATTTGCTGCAATAAAACTAAGGGCAGCCATGTCTCACCCTCGAACAGAACATCCCAAGTGAGGAAGCCCTTGAATTTGGTAACAACACTGGAATCTGTTAAGCGTGCAAAAGCAGTATGTCTAAAAAAAAGTATGTACCTTAATTAAAAAATACTTTTACTAAAAAATATTTGTAAATCTAATTTTCAAAGTGCTAAAAACTGCTTACCACCAACCGAGCCTTAGTGTCATCCCTGCTGGTGGAGGGTTTTGCCTTGACACTGACAGCTGCTGACTGATCAGAGTGGTGGTTGCTGTGACGTGGGGTGGCTGTGGCCGTATCTTAAAATAAGACAATGAAGTTTTCCTCATGGATTGACTCTTCCTTTCAAATGATTTCTCTGTAGCATGGGACGCTGTTTTATAGTATTTTACCCACAGTGGAACTTCTTTCAATGTTGGGGCTGTTTTCATTTTCTATCCACCCCACATCAGCAATGACTTTCGCAAAATCACTCATGTGCTCACTGGAGAAGCACTTTTACTTTAAGAACTTTCCCTTTCCACTCACAATCTGGCCAACTGGTGCAAGAGGCCTAGCCCTCAGCCCATCTCGGCTTTGACATGCCTTTCTCCCTCAGCTTAATCATTTCTAGCTTTTGATTTAAAATGAGAGATGTGCAAGCGCCTCTTTTTACTTAAAAAAACCCCATATTCCATCTATATGTTGTCTAGAAGAAATTCACTTTAAATACAAAGACACAAATAGGTTGAAAGTAAAAGGCTGGGAAAAAGGCATTCCATGCCAAAAGACAGCAGGGAAAGTTATCCTAATATCAGACAAAATAAATTTTAAATAAAAATTTCTTATAAGAGACAAAGGACATTATATTTTAATGAGTCAATACAGCAAGAAGAGAGAACAATTATGTGTGTGTGTGTGTGTATATCTATATATATATCTATATATATCTATATATATAGACACATCTAATGAGAGCCCCAAAATATATGAAGCAAAAATTGACAGAATTGAAGGGAGAAATTGACAGTTCTCCAATAATAGTTGGAGACTTCAGAACCCAAATTTCAAAATTTGATAGAACTAACTGTAGAAGATTAATAAGGAAATGGACCATATAAACCAATGAGACATAAAAGACATGTACAGAACATTCCAGAACACAACAAGCAGAATACAGATTCTTTTAAACGCACAGGGAACACACTCCAGGATAAATTTTCCATAGGTCACAAAGCAATATTCAGTAAATTGGAAATAACTGAATCATAAAAAGTACATACAATACATGTAATACAATTCTGATCTTGATGGAATGAAGCTAGAAATCAGTAACAGAAGAAAAACTGGTAAACTACCAAATATGTAGAAATTAAACAAAACACACTTAAACACACTATTGGTCAAAAAAGAATTCACAAGTGTAATGAGAAAATATTTGGAAATGAATGAAAACAAAGACTTATGGGATGCAGTGAATGTTTTCAGGGGGAAATTTCAACTTTACACCTTAAAGAACCAGAAAATAAAGAACAAACTAAACTCAAAACCAGAAGAAAGGGAATGATAATGATCAGAACAGAGACACATGCAATAGAGAATGGAAAACAGAATCAATGAAATGATTCTGTTAGTTTTAGAAAAGATCAACTAAATTTTAGCCAGACTAAGAAAAGAAGGCTCAACTTATTAAAATCAGAATTGGAAGTGGGGACATTATTACTGATCTTACAGAAATAAAAAGGGTTATAAGAGAACAGCTGTATGTTGACAAATTAGATAACCTAGATGAAATGGAGAAATTCCTAGAAACGCACAAACTACCACTATTTAATCAGTAAGAAATAGAAAATCTGAATAGATATAACGAGATATTGATTGAATTAGTGATCAAAAACCAACCAACAAAGAAAAAAGCTCAGGATCAGATGGTTTCACTGGTGAATTCTACCAAACATTCAAAAATGTCCCTGACAGAGGAACTACTTAGTATTTTAAGGAATGGCTAGTGGAACACATGTGAAATTTTTTTGGACATCTCTGCCCTGTGCAGTTAACTAATACATAAATCACTGGTAATTTCGTATTTGTGGAAAGTAAATGTGCTGCTTTAAAAATGTGTAATATGGGCAATATCTATAAAAATGTCTAACCAATGTACTATATACTTGAAACTAATAATAAAATAAAATGCTAAAAAATGTGCAATAGGAAGATATAAAGTACAGCATAGGGAATATAGTCAATAATATTGTAATAACCATGAATTGCATCAGATGGGTACTAGACTTATCAGGGTGATCACTTCATAAGTTATATGAATGTCTAATAACCATGTTGCCCATCTGAAACAAATATATGTCAACTTTAATTGAAAAATAAAAAAACAAAATAATTAAAAATGTGCAAAAAGCTATAGAATGCTTATAAAACCATGACACAATTATGTAAAAATCTCAATTACTGTTATTTCCAAGAAGAAAGTAAAAACATAGATGTGACAATTATTGTGATCACAGGTAGAAATCTCCTTTCCATTCAACGTTATTGCTCAGGCATTCTAGAATGTAGTAGATGCGATAATCCCTTCATTGTTTAGACTCACAGGTTTCCATGTTCTTTTGCTGCAGGTCCAATGCACCATCAATAGTCCTATCTATATTTAAAAGACAAGAATAAAAAAGAAATATCTTTTAGTATCCAACACTGCTGTTAAAATCTTCTGTACTTAGCTAAAATCCTAGGTATCTGAGATTTGCAGCCTTGGTGAAGAACTCCCTTTCTTCTCCACAGAAATGGGCTGTGGGTTTTCTTACCTTTGCCTGGAGGCCTGGGACTTGCCTTACTCGGCATTATTGCCCTACCCTGCTCACCCTTTCTAGGCTGGATGGTATGAGCATAGTGATCATCTCTCAGCCAGGCCTGCAATTCTGCTCTCTCCTGACAGAGAAATCATTGATGTCACTAGTCTGGCAATGAGAAATTCTCAACTTTCAGAACAAGCTTCATACAGGATCAAGTGTTAAAAATAATATTACCAAAATAATTTGAAAATAAAAGCATTAGTTTGTATCTTGTAAAATTATTGGCATGACCTGTAGAGTGAGGCTTTGTCAGGCATAGTGAATTCATCAACAGCTGAAGTCATGATAAAGGTGAAAGTATCGTAATGGATATGTTTGTGGTAGAGTATGGTGATGGTTCCATGGGTGAATACTTCTCCAAACTCATCAAGTTATACACATGAAATATGAAATTTTTGGTGTCAATCATACCTCAGTAAAGTGGTTTAAAAAAATGAAAACACCAACTGCTCATCAAAATTTTATATGGTAGGTATTATGCTGTTTTTATCTATATTCTTTTAATATTCTTGACAGTCCTGTGAGGCATTATCATCACTCCCATTTTGCAATCTGAGTTTCTAGGAGGTTGAGTGCTGACGCCTACAAAGCTCATTGTAAATTGTAGGATTTGATCCCAGGACTGCTTGACTCCAAAGCATGGGCTCTTAACCACTAGGTTACAATGACCTCCTGCCTCCCACCATGGCATTAAGGATTGTATCAGAACAGATAACCTATATAGGTCTTAGTCTAATTTTTCTCTACAGCAATATTTGAAGAAGCAAAAAGGTAGGAACAGCTGATGAGGATGCACCTTCCATTGTCTGTCAGAATAGAGCTTGGATGTTCATCCCCTCTACCCCTCCCACCTTGTAATGGATTTTGAGGACCTTTCAAGATTAGTGGGCAGTTTGAGAACTACCTAGGCTACAGGTGAACACATATATTAGTATCTTAAAACAGCCAGTTAAGACTAGAGTGTGGTAAAAGACCCACACTTATTCAACCAAGTAACGTGGTACTATGCACTCTGTAAAAAAAAAAAAAAAAGGAATATAGGCACAAAAAGTAGAGGATGTTGTGTCTATCTCAAAAGTTACACGTTTTTAAGAAAAATGAGACTTTAGGGTATGCTTTCAAGCCAAATACTATCATAAATGAATAAGACGACTTGGGTCCTCTGATGGTGTGTTATCTGGGAGTTTTGGGCTTTGGTTTCCTCACCCACAAGGACAATTAAAAGAAAAAAGCAGCAAAACCGGAACGTGTAGGGAAGAGGGGCTAAATTTTTGAAGCAGATCGCAGAACAATTCGGGGGCGGGCAAATCTGTGAAAGCGTAGTTAAGTGATCCGTAACTAGTGGTGGCTTGTTTCAGCGGCGGTCACAGCACGAGTCAATCGTCGTCTTTAAACGTTTCACGTGTCCGCTGACCCGACCCGCACGAAACCCGCGCACGCGCGCTCCGGGTCCTCTCGCGTCCGCGCCCTCCTAGTTCTCAAAGGGGCGGGGTTTCCGGTCTGTCCCGGAAGTTCCCTCTAGGAACGGTTTTCCCTCGGACCGAGGTTCCGGCGGAAGACGCCCCGCCGGGAATCTCCTAGGTAACGCCCGTCGCTGTGACGTCGCTGGGAGTAGTTTGCGTGAGGCCGACGTGGCCCGCGCGCAGGCGCAGAGCGGGCCGCTGGGCACTACATTTCCCAGGAGCCCGCGAGGCAGGGGCGGGGCTCCGGCCGGAGGCGCTGGTTGTGGCGGCTCTTTTCGTAAACGCGGCGGCGGCGACGACTGCGGCTCGGCTTTGAGCGGGCTGCGGAGCGGTAATTCGCGGGCGAAGGGAGCCGGGCAGCGGGGGCTGAGACGGGGCTGAGAGGCGAGGACCGGCCCCGGGCCTCGGGCGACGGCGGGCCGTGGCAACACCTGTTCCAGGTTAAGGCTGTTGTGGGGGTACCCTGCGGCTGTCGCCTGTGTGGTCTTATAAGCCGATGTCGGGGAGAACAGGGGACGCTGTCTGTTCGAGGAGAGGGCGCAGAGCGGCCTCGCTTTCTGTCCCCCCGCGAGGCCCGGCCTCCTGCACCCTGGCCGGGTGCTTGTCGTCCAGGCTGCGCCGTGGAGTCGTGGCTTTCCAAGGAGGTGCGTTTGCGGGGGAGAGAAACCCCTCCCGGACCAGCTCGTTACTTCTCATGGCTTCGACGCAACGGCTCATCGTGTCCACTTTTCCCCCCTCACGGTGCAGCGAATTTACCCCCCCTTCCCCGCCCCCAATGTTTGCGGAGCCCTCTGGGGAGCCTTCAGAGCTGTCTGTTCCGGGGTAATTTTGAGATCTGGAAAAGCTGAGTTCACATACTCATCGGTTCCAGGCGTTTTGCTAGATGACACCGTTCTGGGATTCTGCTTCAGAACACGGAGCAGAAGTCTTTTCAGTGTGTGTCATACAGTGCAGTGAAGCAACAGGGAAACGAATCTCGTTTAAAATTCCTTTAAAGCCAGATTTTTGACCTAATAAAATGACACCACCTGCCTTTAGTTCTTCAGTTACGTTAGCCACATTTCAAGTGCTCTGCAGGCAAATGCGAGTAGTTGGGTGCCATATTGGACTACACAGGTCTATGTGATTGTATCTTTTGTCTTTTGCTCTGTCTCTTATGCACTGCTCTGCACTTTGTTGGTTGACAGTATATCTTGGATATATTCACTATTTCCGTATCAGCACTTAATGATCTTGTTCTCTTTAACAGATGCCTAATATGAATACCATAATTAGCTGGTCCCAAGTTAATAGACATTTAAGTTAATTTCAGTTTATTACAAATGCAAACATGTGCCAGTATAGCACAAAATGCCTAGGTGTAAAATCAATGAAAGTTTCTGTGCATTTACAGTTTGGATAGGTGTAGTGAAATTGCCCTCCAAAAACTATAGTTTCATTCCTAAGTAAAACTTTATGAAAGAGTTCCTTTTTTCCACACTGAGTGTTATCAAATTTTTAGTCTTTGCCAACTGAGTGTGTAAAAAAATGGTATGTTGTTACTGCTTTAATTTCTATTCAGTAGAGTGAGGATGAGCCTAGTTTAATGTTTGGGCATCTGTTTTTTTCTGTGTGTATTTTGTATACTTACGTTTCATAGACTTTAGATTATGAAGCTAAGTACATGTTTGTGTGCCTTCATTTTGCCATTTATTTCCCTTTGTGTATATAAATTTTGTTGTATGGATAAAGTCGAGAATTACAACTGAAAAATAGTGAGATGCCATGTCACTTTGGTACTAGATCTCTCTCTCAAAGACGTGGCTGTAGTAGTTCTTCCCTCTCTCCATCCTCATCAGCTTTTATTTCTTCTGTCTAAAAAAAACCCTCTATCCTGCTTCTCTGTGCAGCCACTATTCTACTGACTTCCTTTTATGACAAAACTCCTGGAAAGACTTAGGTATACTCACTGTCTCCAATTCCTTGTTCTCTCATGTATCTCCTCCATTCAAGCTTTTGCCCCCTCCTCAAGCTTCTCTCATGGAAGTTATGACTTTTGCTTTGCTAAATTCTAAAGTCAGTTCTCAGATTCCCCACTTGTAATCTATTAACAGCATTAGCACAGCCCTTTATTCCTTGATGAAACACTTTCTTTACTTGGTTTCAAGGACACTACACTTTTTGCATCTCTTTTGTCTCCCTCAGCCCCTTAGTGATCTCATCCAGTGTCTGTACCATCTGTATGGTGGGGATACCCACATTTGTGCTTCACAGCCTTGGCTTGAATTACATTCTTGTGCCCAGCTGCCCACATGATGTCTCTACTGGCATGTCTGATAGGCATCTTAAAATGTCCTAAATTCAGTTCTCAATCCCTTAGCCCCCCAACCATGTTTTGTCCCATTTTCCACACTTCAGTTAATGGCAAATCAGTTCTTCTAGTTGTTAAGCCAGAAAATTTTGACTTATATTAAGGAGAGGATCCCAGTGACCCCTGAAGGTTCCATAGACAATAAGGAGGGCTCTTGTCAGTCTGAGTGTATAAGATTCAAAACTGGGTGCTCTTTGTGGTAGAGGAAGAGAAAATAGTCTAGAAGCAAAAAAGAACAAGAAGGAAAGCATACTCTACTTCCAGGCCCAGTGATGCAAGGATATGGGCTGCAGAGGAAGAAATGTTCTCAGGAAGGTGAGAGAAGAGGTTAAGGACAGTAGGAGGTTTTGCTGGTGATGACAGTGAGTGTTTTGGCTCATTGAAGATGCTTGGGAGATAGAGACAGGATAAGGCATGTGCATCGAGATTAGAGTGCAAGATAAAGCATGGGTTGGGAACCAGGGCCTTCTCATGGTGACTGATGTAAACAGGCTTGAGCGAATTAGGAGATCAGTCCTGGAGAATTCACGGTGGGTAATGGATTTTGGGAGGACTGGGGCATTGGCAAGGGCAGCCTGCAGACTGAGCAGCTGAGTCTTACTTGGCCCCTTGCAGCTGCACCACTTGCTCCTTATCCTCCACCAGACCCTTAATTTTATCCTCTAAGTGAAGACTCTTCAACCCATCTAAACTTTTTCCTTCTCCCTTGTGGCTTTTATTTTTCTCCTTAGCATTTACTGTTTAACATGTATAATTTACTGTCATGTGTGCGCATTTCCCCCCCTAGACTGACTTAACTGGAATATACCCAGCGCCTAAAACAGTATCTGGCATAAAGTAAGAAATCAGTAAATGTTTGTTGTGTAACATCAATCAGACTTTGTGATGTCCCATTTAAGTTTGTATGTTACACAGTGACAGTTACACTAGGAAATTGGTTACTTCGGAGTGATTCATACAACATAGCTGTCCTATGGTATGAACCAATGTAATTTTTATTGTTGAACATTGAATGAAAACAATACTTTATGATATTGAATTTATCTTCGAAAGTATAACCTTAGTTGTGATTTATCTTTTAACTTCAGAAAACAGTGATCAAGTTTCTCCTACCTGTGGGGATGGATGGGTGGTGAATATAGATATCTTCAAGAAACTCACAGCTAGGTAGATTATGAGCACAAAAGCAAAATGCCACTAACGATGGGATGAGTGCCAAAATAGTGCTGCCAGAGACCTCTAGGAGCTCAGATGAGGGACTGCCTGGTGAATGAGAGGTTAGAAGGGAGTGAGGGAGAAAGGGACAGCGAGAAACAGGTAAAGCTATGGGGTGGTGGTGACTTTTGTCCTGGAAATACAGTTGGGCAAAGAAGCAATGTTAGACTAGGGTCAGAAGCATGAAGGTGCTTAATGTGGGTAATGTCTGGTATTGATGGTGGCTTTTTTTTTTCATTTGGTAATCGAATTACTTTGAAGGTGCTTTAGCTCCCATAGTTTTAGGTCAACTCATCTAGCACTTGTATAAAATCATTAGTAATTAATGATTAGATCAGAAGGTAACAGGTTTTTGATCCACCTAATTTGGATATTTAGGACTTAAAAGACAGCTTAATGCCCAACTGCTAGTTAAAATCTTTTGCATATGAAATATTTAGAAGATTTTTGTGCTGAATCTAAGCTAGGGTAGAACAGCTTTAACTAATAACTTATGTTGGCTGCTTCTTTCTACAGGTGTTGGAAATTAATAGCTCTTAGCTTTTGCGTTATTTAAATACAATAGTGTCACTGGCCTAAAATGTTCCTGATGCCAACCTCTTCAGAGTTGGACAGTGGGCAGAACTTCTTAACCCAGTGGATGACCAATCCTCGGGCTGGAGTCATATTAAATCGTGGATTTCCTATTTTGGAAGCAGACGAAGAGAAGCAAGCAAGTGTGAACACTTCCACTGGCTTTCCTGTTAAAGCCACACGTTTTTCAAATAGCTTCAGCTTTATAAATGAAGAAGATACACTTCATGAAGAACAGAAGTCAGAGTCTAACAGCCCTTACAAACTACAGTCAGATACATCTGAAACACATGCAGTCTTTCCTTTACCTAAAGAGGGACCACACCCAGTGTCGTGTCAGGATGCTCCCGCACCCTGGGAAGTTAACAAAAGTGACTTTATCTCAGATCTTGCTGGCGAATTCAAAGACGTGGCTCATAAAGACCCACTTTTTAAAAAGCTTGAACAGGTACAGTAGAGTTTGGCCTGATACGTATTTGTGTTATTGCAGGTTTTTGTTTATCATGAAAAGTCGCCAGTTTTAGGTCCTCTCATTTCTTCCCTTTTTTGGTGAAATCCTCAAAATACCAAATTTTGCTTTTTGTTTAATAATGAAACATTAAAACATGCTTAATGTGTAAGATAATATAACTCCTAAGGCAACATTCTTAAGTTTCTACCTCATTTGGTAAAAGCTATATTAGAAATGGTTGATCAGATATTGGGGGAAAAAGTTGGTTATACATGTATGGGTACCTATCCTATTTTAAGAACCGAAGGATTTATATGACTTCCTTAGTTGAGATAGTCAACATAAAAACATGGAGTTTAGAGTTTTGGAGGCAGATTTAGTTACTTAAAGGTCTTTGAAACTCTTTATGGGGAGGTAGATGGGAGAATTAAGAAAAGTGTAAGGAGCAGAAATCAATAACAAAATGTAATGTGAGTTTAATAAAGGTAACTTTACATTTAAAAAGCTAAAAGAAGTGCAACAGAAGAAGCAGGAACAACTGAAGAGGCAGCAGCTGGAGCAACTGCAAAGACTCATGGAAGAACAGGAGAAGCTGCTGATTTTGGTGTCTGGGCCGCGCACTCCCCCAGGTGCTTCTGCCTTCCCTGGGCCTTCAGGTAGACAGTGTTTACCTTCTCATCTTGAGTTGTTGGGCAGGTTCTTTCTGTTCTATTTTTGTGCCATATGTTGCAAACTTCAATTTCTTTTGGACCAGGTAGGTAACTGTGCAATGGCGATATCATATAATCGAGACAAGTGGGAGCTGTGCTGTTCTGGAGCATTCACGTCCTGCTTAAAGGCATTCACATTTTATATAAAATAGAATTTAGAAAGACCTAGTAGAATAAAAGATCTAGAGCCCGGTTGGCCTAGGGCTCCTGGTTTACTACCCCTGCTTGATGAATGAAAAACTTGCTGGAAGCAGGGAAGTAAATATGTTTGGAAGCCACCCTCCTCAGCCAAAGAACCATCCCAGAAATATTGTCTGTTAATTACAGAATTCTTTTGTTGTATGCTAGATCAGTTAATAGCATGTATGTGCTTATTGGGGGAAAACCTATTGAAATGGGATCTGGAGCAGTGAGTAGTTCTGAGATTTTTTGACCATGCTGCTTAGTAATGAAACATTTTAAATTATGACTCATATTTCAAAGAAATCTCATAACTCAGTCCTTATTGGTGTGCCTGGCATGTGGCAAGGATATTTTCTATTGTTTATTCTTTGTTAAACAAAACAAAACAAAACAAAACAAAAGGCAGTTGTGACTTGTTGCATCTGATGATAAAATTACTAATGGATTGTGTCCTACAGTTTGAAAAACAGTGGTCTGGGGCAGCGTGTGTGCTGCTTGGTGCTACCTTTGAAGAGACACACTTCGCTGATTCAGGAAAGCACCTGTCTTGTTCAGAGGTTGCACTGGGCTTTGAGAATACAAAGAAGAAAAGACGTTGACAGATGCATGTGTTAAGCGTGGCTGGATGGGACTTGGAGTGGTGGCTGGTGGTGGTGGGGATGGGAGGTGTAGCAAGTGAAGAATGGTTTAGGGATTTGGGATGTTTATTGTAGAGTATAGCAGGGGTCGCCAACCCCTGGGCCTTGGACCTGTATTGGTTGTGGGCTTGTAGGAACTGGGCCACACAGCAGGAGGTGAGCAGTAGCAAAACTTCATCTGTGTTTGTAGTCGCTCCTCGCTGCCGGCATCACTACTTCAGCTCCACCTCAGATCAGGCATTGGATTCTTATAGGAGCACCAGTCCCCAGGTCCACAAAGGTTGGGGACTGCTGGAGTATAGTGTGTTTCTCAAACTAGTTGAATAGTTCAGGGTTCCTTTGTGGCACCAGGGACCAACTGCAAATACTGGCGAGGCTTCGCTTGCTCTCCATTGCTCCCCTCCTGCTCTGTGGCCAGGTTCCTAACAGGCCACAGACCAGTACTGGCCTGGGGGTTGAGGACCCCTGCTTCATGGAATCCATAAGAAGAATCATCAAGATCACCTAAATAACAGCCTGTGATACATTTTAAGGTAGAAATCATCGTTAGAGCCACAGGGAAGCAGATTTCTAAGTTACTAGTATGAGAGTTCACCCCATTCAGTGTGTGATGGGTGCTTTAGGGAAGTGGTGCCCATGCTTTTTGGCCTCAAGTCCCCTTAGCCCTCCTAAGTTATTGAAGACCCCAAGAGCTTTTGTTATATAGGTCGTAGCTATTGATATTTACTGTATTAGAAATTAAAACAAATTTAGGAACTAATTCATTTAAAATATTAACTAGTATGTTATCATAAGTAACTTTTTATAATGAAAAAACTTCTAAAAAAATTAGAAGAATGGTACTGTTTTGTATTTTTGAAAATAACTTCTGGCTTGAAAATTCAGCTGATTTTCATGTATACTTCTTCATTGTCACTTGAGTTATGTCGCTGTGGTTCAAATATGTGAAAATCCAGCCTCATGTGGATATGTAATTGGAATAAGGAGGGAAGAGTGTTTCAACAGCCTTTTCAGATAATTGTGGTTATTTCTTTAATACTGTATTCAAACTCAACAAATGGTCCTTTCTTAGCGGTTATTCACAGGATGGAATCTAAAATGATATTAATGAATTTTTCATACTCTTACATTAAAATATATTGGAATATTGGCATCATGAATAAATCATCTTGCACGATTTGGTAAAATAATCTTTAGATGAGGAATGTATTATATAGTTAAGGGAGGTTGAACCTGATATTCATTGAGGATCTACGTGAATTCCAGTTTTATTTGTTGATTATGAGTGAGGTAGGTCGGTGTAAGAGATGGGTGGCATGGCTGTTTACGAAACACTTCTCACAGTGTCTTCACTTCTAAGTTTAGTGGAGGTGATTAGGGTGAACTGAGGGGCAGCAGCAGAGTTTTGAGGGACTGTCGCAGAAGGCAGATAGCTGGTGTTTTCCTCTCCAAGAATTATATCTTAGAGGTACATAGAAGGGGACTTACTCTGGTTATTTCAAAAGCTCAGACTCAAGAAGACAGGCAAAAAGGAATACAGGAAATTTAGAAACTACAGACAGATACAAAACAGAAAAGTCACCCATAATTCCACCACCTGATGATACCAAAATGTCAACGTTATCCAAGGGGAAGATACTTTATCTGCCGTGACATAGAGCATGACTGTTTGGGGACAGTTCAGGTTGTTGAGCTGTCTGCATTGGTGCTGCCTGTCCAACTGTGTTTCCCGGGCTGTGGAGTTGACTGTGTGGCAATGCTACCATGGGTGGCACTTGAGTGGCCTCGTGCCCACTGTCCGCACCTGAGTCGTGGTATAAACGTGCTTTTAATGGAAATTGTGCAGGGGTGCTTTGGACTTTTAAAATCTCACGATTTTGTTAAACAGTTTCCTAATATAAGGAGGAAGAAATGCTTTTAGCATTTTGGAGGAGACTTTGTGGTAGGCTCACTAACAGGCAGAAGAGAATGCATTGCAGAGAGATGTCTCCAAATCAGCTTTGTCGGTTTTCTTCAACAAGGTTCAACTCCACTGCCTGATGGTCCGAGCCAGAAGCCCAGGTCCCCGGGAAATTCAGCCTCTGTGGAGACGCCTGTGCCTGCCTTACCTCCCCGTGTTTGCCAGCATCAAACCCCAGAGCAAACGTACAGTGAATGCAATGGCTTCAGTAGAACTGCTCACCAAGGTTTTGTCTCAACTTCAAAAAGGGGTGCTGCTCCCAATTTGTTCTCTGAAGCACAATATCAAGAAGCACCTGTGGAAAAGAGTGATTTGGAGGAAGAAAAATGTACCCATCCTGTAGAAGGTGAGTTACTTCTGCTTCTCTTTTCTGTGCTTAACCAAGAGTGTCGCCAAGTTGTCCTGAGATGGGAATAGTCCCTTCTGCGCTTTTCCCCTGTCCCCTCACCTAGAAGTGTGAGGTCCTACATGCTGCACAGCCACTGAGCCTGGATGGATGAGGACCTGAACACAGTGTGTGACTTTCCAAGGACTGTCATAGTCCACACTGGCATCAGTTCTATGGGCACCATCTTTTTGAGAGCTAGGAGTAGTTGGAGATTGATGCAAAATGTGTGTGGTGTGGTGGGGTGCATGATGGAAGGTGCGAAGTATAAGAAGTGAGTTGGCGATGGCAGTTATTACTTATAAAAAATGCTCCGTACCGTACCCCTTAGTTACCAGCACGCTGTTCTGCCTCTGAACTGGCACTCAGGGTTTGCTGGTCTAACTCACAGGGCTCCCATGTTTTTTTACCTTGTGTTCTTTGTTTTTCTGCGCTGCCCCTATTTCTACCTTTTATAATCATAGACTGTGGTATAATCTGCGTTCTTTCCCATTCAACATAGAAAAATGCTCGTGGTATGTCCCGTGTCTTTATAATTATGATTTTAATGCTAGCCATCATTATGCTAGTCAGGTAATAATGTCAGTGTTTAACGTTCTTTGTGGTAGGGCTAAGTGCTTTTCAGTATTTTAACCTTTAATTTTCAATTTTAGTGGTGTTTTCATGAATATGTTCTTTTGAGCTAACTTAGTGAAAAATTGCAGCTACTATGACGAAAGGTGTCTGTACTTAAGATTTAGGATTGGGCAACTTTATGCACGATACTTCATTCCCAAGTCAGAGTAAATCCTTGGTTTGGAAGGTCAAAAGACTTTTTGGTTTTTTAAACAGTACACTCTCTGATCTTTTATTTTAGAAAATTTAAAACATCTGGAAAAGTTGAAAGATCCCTGCAGCGATTAGCAGTATGCCCACCATTTAGATTGAACAGTTAATTTTTTGCCATGTTTACTTTATGTTTGTGCATGTGTTTATATGTATGTATACAAACACACACACCTTTATCTGTATCTCTGTCTACATCTATATATAGTTTGCTGAGTAATGGCAGGTAATGTGCAGATGTTATATCATTTCAAATATTTTAGCATGCACCGAGTAAAAACTAGGACATTTTTCTGTATAACCACAATACTGTTATACCTAGGGACATTAACCATAGTTCTTTAATATTTAAGTTTATTTTAGAGTTCTCTTTATTATACCAAAATGTCTTTTAAAATTTTCTTTTTTAAAAAAACAGATTCAGTAAAGTTCATGTGTTATATTCAGAAATTTGTTAACTATTGTTTTTTTAATTTAGAAAAGCCCACAGTTCCTCCCATAGCATTAACCTTTTGATGAAGAATGCTGTGTTTTAACTAGAGTTTTGTAGTTTTTTTTTTATCATATTAAAGAAATTCTTAGGAGTTCTGAAATCTTTGGTATACCTCACTTTTAACCAATTTTTTTTAGCATAGTAACTTATAAAATTCTTAGGTTTTAAGACTTTGCTTTTTTTGAACTAAATTAGTCTAATTTTTATCACAGGTGGAGGTATTTTACCATGCTGGGAGAAAACGACAGAACAGATTGAGGAAGGGAACAATGTAAACTTTAAAAAAACTGGTGATTCCTCAGAAGTGGTTAATATTGAAGAAAGGTATCATCTATGTTAAAGGGAATAAGAAATGTGGTAATTTAATGTCATAGCCAGCCATTATTATTGAGCACTTCTTTGTTTGAATGATTCAGTTTTTCTGTTTTTGCTTGACATGCTTTTGTGTGAACACGCTTTTGTGAAGATACAGCCTATCACATTCTGTCAGCGCAGGAAGAGGTTGGGGAGATATAACAGTTTAAGTCCCTCTGACATAGTATTGGAAGAACTGAGCAGAGTTTTCTTACCTAAGAGAAATATCTAGATAAAATTACTCTTCTCTCAAATAGTTGGGTAAATCCTATTTTGGGGAAGAGAAAAACAAATTAAATATTGGAGTCTCACATTTGGTGTTGCTTATAAATTATAATCATGTAAATCTGTTTATAAAATTAAATTTTTTTGTGACAAAGATAAAATACCAACTTGAAGTAGTTTATTATTTTCTTAAGTATTTGAAATACTTTAATAAATGTTAAGGATGGGCAAATGGCTTTTGATTGTTGCTCTGCTTATAGGAAGCGTCTTTTTTTTTCATTAAAGAATATGTAATGAACTATTTTTGAAACAGATTTTAAAGTTATATAATGAACATGTTACTTTAGAAGTTAACGTAAGGTCAACAGATGGACCTCAGGATGGTGTTTTCCAGAACAGGTAGAGTGCTGTGTATTCTTGCACTTTGGGAGACGGAGCGGACTGTAGCTTTTTGTTAAGTTCTCGGGTCTGTGGGTTTGGACATGGCTGGTTTCCAGTGTGATCAGGCACACTAAGTGACTTGCATGTGAAGTAACTTTATTTTTGTGCTTATAGGCCCATTAAAGCTGCTGTCAGAGACAGGAAGCAGACGTTTGAAGATTATGTGGAAGAACAAATTCGGTTAGAAGAACAAGAACTGAAACAGAGACAGCTAAGGGTTAGTTTAGCACTTCCATGATTTTGATTAACTTACCTAAAGCTTTTTGAGATTAATAATTTGTTTTAAAAATTACTGAGACTACTTGGATATACCAGAATTAATTCAGATATGTTCTTTATTTTAGGTAGCAGAAGGGTCATCACTAATCAAAGCGAAGCCAAAACAACCATTTTTAAAACGAGGAGAAGGTTTGGCTAGATTTAGTAATGCTAAATCTAAGTTTCAGAAAGGGAGAGAGAGTAAACTAGTGACAACACAGAGTATTTCAGAGGATTCACCCATGTTCAAAACAGACAGACAGCCATTCCAGCGGAAAACTGCACTTCTAAATAAAGAACCGTGTGCAGAGAACCCTCCTGCCAAGAAGAACAGTAATGCTAGAACCAAGAGTGGTTCTGCCATAGTGAGTCAGAAGCCAAAAGAGCTTCAGAGTGGTGACAGGAGAGGTGTCTGCCCGTCAGGATGGAAGATCCTGGCAGGGAAGAAACGCAATGGGCAGTTTAGAGACCATATCAAATTAGGAAAAGCAGAATCTAAGTGTAGTGTACCTGAGTGTGCAAAACCTTGCGATATTGGTTGCAGAGTCTGGAATAAGAGCCAAGGTAAGGAGGGACTTACCGTCTCGCCGGAGCTGGTCAGCCATGCGGCCTCTGAGGGCTCAGTGAGCAAGACTGCAAAAGAGTCAGGGTCTTCTCTTGATGCTTCTCTTCAGAGGAAGTTAGAGAGCTGGGAGCGAGAGAAGGAAAAGGAAAATTTGGAATTGGACGAATTTCTGTTTTTAGAACAAGCTGCTGACGAAATATCATTTTCCAGTAATTCTTCATTTGTACTGAAGATCTTACAGAGGGACCAGCAGACCTGCCAGAGTCGCCGGCTATCTTCTACCCCTGTCAAAGCTGTGCAGCAGCAAAAGACAACATGGGGTACCGGTAGTCAGTGTGACCAGGAGGTGGGGCCAGGCTGTGCTGAGCAACGTGGATGTGAGGGCGAGTGTGAGGGTGCAGCCAGGCAGCTAGCTTCAGCGTCCTCACTGGATGGATGGGGGGAGCAGTCCTGTAAAGTCAGGAGGAGAGAGTTGCAGGTGAGCACCCTGGAAAACCAGATGAGGTGGGAGGCCAGCGATGAGGACAGTGTTACGAGCAGTGACACTGGCTCTGAGGAGCAGCTGGACGTTACTGTGAAACCGTCAGCTGAGGGAAACGAAAGGACCCCCAGCAGCAGAGAGGATAGCCCTCAAGTCTGTGATGACAAGGGACCTCCCAGGGACGTTGGGACTCAGGAAGAGGATAAAAGAAGAGATGCTGACCTAGATTTGTCCGATAAAGATTATAGCAGTGAGGAATCCGTTGTATCAGAAAGCTTGGGAAAAAAAAGTTCTGAGTCCTCAAGAAGACACTCGTCTACAAGTGTGAGCAGAATTGACTTTGATGATGAAAGAACTTGGACCGACCTTGAAGAGAATTCATTTAAACATGATCTCTGTGGGAGTGAAGCCATTGATGGGCCTTCCCAGATAGCCCACCCTCATAAGAGTGATACGTGTCTTCCGGACAGGATGGTGAGAAGGAAGACTGTGCCGGTCAGGAAGGAGGGCATGAGCCAGTCCCGCAGGAGCACCAGTCCCCCTGCGTCGGACCTGATGATGAGGTTTTTCCCGTCTCTGAGACCCAAGCCCAAACTAAAAGCCGATTCACATGTGGAAAATGAACCCCACCTCAACAGTCAAGTCCAGCCCCCCGGTAAGTTGGAGCATTAGAAAATATGTGTCAGAATGTTAGAAATTGAACATTTACTTTATCAGTATGTTGTCAGAATGCTTAAAAATTCTAACCTTTCTGGTTGCTCAGTAGAAGTCTTAGTAGATAATTTGTTAAAATTTGATTTATTTTTGGGGGGTCTAAATAATGTAAATAGTCACTATTATAAGAGATTTAGATAAATTGTGACTTCAGATTTTTCCAATTTAAGCCTATGTCTTATTCCCAAGGCTTTAAAATTACTTACAAAAGGAGATAACATTTAAGTTTCTTTTACAGCCAGGGAGTACTCAATTTATGGTTTGGGTTACTGTGGAGTGAACGTGGTGTATGCACACTTTAATGATTGTTTTCACCTAATTCTTTTACTAACTCATGCATTCCCTTGCTAAATACGACCAGGAAATTTCTTTCCTTCCCTAGACCTAGCCTCCTAGTCCTTTTCTCCAGAGGCACCAGCATTCCCACTTGATTTGCATATTCTAAAAACATTTGTTCATTGAGAGCATATGTGTAAGTGTGTAATTTCCTTTGTACACAAACGAAAACATGATTTTTATGTAACGTTCTGCACCTTTTTCTATTTTGAAGATTGTTCTAACACACATGTCTGCCTCATTCCAGTTAATGGCTGTGTATATTTAGTTGGTGTGATACACTTTTTAAATGTTGAAAAACCATTTTCTATTATATCATGTTGTAAACTCTGATGCCTTAACAAAGCAAAGCACAGATGCTTTAAAAATATAAATTAGAACAAGCTGTTTAAACAAATACTCTGAATTTAAAAGGAGTACTTTTTGCAGAAAATTTGGAAGTTTAAAAAGTATGGAAGCAGCAAACTAAGTTCCCATCAATAGATGCTTGGATAAAGAAGTTGGGGTACATGTACCAGCAGTCTCCAATCTTTGTGGCATCAGGGCCTGGTGCTCCTATGAGAATCTGATGCCTGATGATCTGAGGCGGAGCTGAGGCGTGGTGATGCTGGCGCTGGGGAGTGGCTGCAGATACAGATGGAGCTTTGCTCACTTGCTAGCCACTTACCTCCTGCTGTGTGGTCTGATTCCTAACAGGCCACAAGCGGTACTGGTACTGTAAAAAAAAGAAATATTACCATTTGCAACGACATGGGTGGACCTAGAGAGTATTAGCTAAGTGAAATAAGTCAGACAGAAGACAAATACTGTCTGATTTCACTTACATGTGGAATCTAAAGGACAAAATAAACTAACAAAATGGAAACAGACTCATAGATACAGAGATAAATTGGTGATTGTCAGAGGGGAGGGGGATTAGGAGGCTGGGAAAAAAGGGGAGAGTATTAAAAGTACAAATCAGCAGTTACAAAACAGTCACGGGGATTTGGAGTACACAGGGAACGTAGTCACTGATATTGTTAGGATTGTGCCAGGTGTGGTCGAGACTTATGGGGAGCACGGAATCCTTCCAAAACTATACAGATGTCTAATTGAAACTAATATAAAACAATGTTGAATGTCAACTCCAATCGAAAAATAAAAATTAAAAGCAAAATGTTTAGAGCGACCATCTATTGAGGACTAGTGAAATAAATTATAATACTACTATAAAAGAGCTATAGAAGAGAAATGTTTATAATTGGACTATACCCAAAGGCAACTATGATATCATTTTGAGATATTTCCATCCAGTCATTTTTCCTATTTATTTTAGTATCGTAAGGACATATACCTTGCCTTATCCTTTTTGACCAGGTGTATCACGTGCATTGACCATGTTATTAAAACCCTTTGTGTACTTTAAAAATGATTGTAGAGCATAATAGGAATGTAGCATAGTTTTATTCAGGAATTTTCTTAATGTTGGACACTTGAATATTTCTGTGCAAAACTATTTGTATGATTTTACAAGTTATTTAACTAGCTTTTTAGAAGTAGAGTAGGTCAAAGGGTAGATTTGTATATTTTAGTCTTGTGCTATAAATCGAATTTAGTTTCTAAAAGGACAGTTAAGGGACAGAAGTGTTAGCTATTTTACAGTCTTAAGTAGCCAATTTGAAATGGAAAAAAGTCTTAATTTGTGTTTCTTTGATTAGTGTGGGTAAAGTTTGATTTTGATGTTATTAGTGCTCTTGTAACTTATTCATGTTCTTAAGCTATTTTTATGTATTGTCTTTTAAAAAAATTTATTTGAATGGTTCTTTTAAAATATATAATATTATTTGTGAGAATGATATTCTTATGCTAGAATAATTTGATTTTTTCCTACATTTAGACTGGTTTCATCTGGAGAATTAGGCCAATAACATTAAAATTTTTTTTTAATTTGTTTTTGGAAGCATTATTTCCATGCATTTTAGTAGGGATTTATCATATTTTTGGCTCTTAGTGTTTATAACTAGTGTTTTTGCTTTTGTGAAGTTCAATATTTATGGCCTGTTTTGTAGGTGACAGTGTTCGATCTCAAGTTTTGAGAGAGAAAGTTATTGAATTGGAAATGGAAATAGAAAAATTTAAAGCTGAGAATACATCTTTAGGTAAACTACGCATTGAACGAGAAAGCGCCTTGGAAAAACTCAGGTAAGTATGCATCAGTAAGTTGGGGAGAAGTGTGGTGATTCAGTCATATCTTTAAGAGTAAATATTTGAAACAATTTTTATAAATTCTACAACATAAATGGAAAGGAAGTGAAATCTGTACCATGTATGTATTTTTAAATTAAAAATAACCCATGTGGTCAGAGATCTATTGAAAGGGGACTCTTAATGATAGGGTGATGGATTGAAATTCGAAAGGCAGTCTGGAGTTCGGGTCCCAGTGTGGCCCTAGCAAGCACGCTAGTGTCCTAGGGCTCCGTGACAACGTGGGCACACATCGGCACATTAAAGTAGTGGGAGTTGATTTTCTCATGGTTCTGGAGGCCTAGGCAGCTGTGGTCAAGGTGTCAGCAGAGCCCTGCTTCTTCTCCCGTCTTCTAGGGGTTGCTGGCGGCTCTCGGTGTTCCTTGACCTGCCACTGGGCATTTGGTGGTGTTGCTTTCTGGTTGTGAATAACGCTGCTGTTATGGGTGTACAGATGTCTGTTCAAGTCTCGGCTTTTAACTCTTTTGGACGTACACCCCGGGTAGCCACTTATCTGTTTGAGGAACTGCCATGCTGTTCCCTGCAGTGGCCACACACGCTTACATCACATCCTTTTGTGTATGTGAACCAACCTTGCATTCAGGGATGAGTCCCACTTGGTCACACTGTGTGACCTTTTCAGGTGCTGTTGAATTTGGTCTGCTGGTATTTTGTAGAGGATTCACATCTCTCTGTTCAGGAGTGTTGGGCCTGTGGGTTTTTTGGCGGTCTTTTTCTGATTTTGTTATCAGCAATATTAACATCATAAGATGAGTTTGGAATTCTGTTGTTTTTCTTTTTTTTTAATTTTTTTTTTTTTGGAAGAGTTTAAGAAGAATTGGTATTAATTCTTTGAGTGTTTGGTAGAATTTACCTGGTGCTGGACTTTGCATTGTGGGGAAGTTTTTGATTACAGATTCCATCTGTTATTGGTCTGGTCAGGCTTTCTATTTCTTCTGCATCAGTTTAGGTAGGTTGTATGTTTGTAGGAATTTATCTGTTTCTTCTAGGTTATCCAATTATCTTGGATTACAGTTGTTCATAATACAATCTTTTTTATTTCTGAGGCATCTGTTGTAATGTCTCTTTATGATTGTATTTGAGTCTTTTTACTTAGTCTAGCTAAGAATTTGTCGATTTTATGTGTTTTTCTTCCTGATACTTCCATGATGTGTATATTGGCTCATTATTTGGTGTCTACTAAATCCTGTAGCCTTGCTTCACTCTTTTTAATTCATTCTTTTTTTTTCCCCCTCTATATGACTTCCAGTTACCTGTCTTAGAGTCCACAGATTCTTCTGCTTGATTCTGTCTGCTGTTGAAAGTTTCTATTGCAGTTTTTACTTCAGCCATTATTCTCAGGTCCAGAATTATTTATTTATTTCTTTGTTGATTTCTCATTTAGTTTCATGTACTGTTTTCCAGGTTTTGTTGGGTTATTTATCTGTGTTCTCTTGTGACTTGCTGAGCATCCTTAAGACAATTATTCTGAATTCTTCATCAGGCAGTTTGTGGATTTCCATTTCTGCAGGGTTGGTTACTGGAGCTTTATTAGTTTCCTTTGGTGATGTTCCATTTGCCTGATTCTTCATGACCCATGCAGCCTTGTGTTGATGTTGTTGCATTTGAAAGAGCAAACACCTCTTCCTGTCTTTCCAGACTGGTTTTGGCAGGTCTTTACCTTCTCCTGCCAGATCCGTGGACTGATGGGTCTGCCTTCAGGGTCACAGTCAAGTGGGGGTTGTAGCCAGATCACGTGGCTGCTTCTGGGTCCACAGTAGAGTCATGATTGGCAGGTCTGTTCCCTGGGGTCCAGGTGAACATGGTTCCTGCCAGATCTCCAGTGAGATAGGACTACTTCAGGACAGTGGTCAAGCAGGGCTGGAGCTAGGTCATCAAGCTACTTCTGGGTCCACTGTTGGTCTGTTACTAGGGCTGAGGATGGGTGTGGCCCCTACCAGATTCCTGAGTGTCCTGCTGGAGCCCTGGGTGGGCAGGACTGCTCCCTTTACCCCAGTAGAGCAGCTGGAGGAAGCCAGGTCGCAAGGCTGTTTCAGGACCAAAATTGGGACTGAGGTCTGTGGGCCTGTTAACTGGGCACAGGTGAGTGTGGCCCCTCCCAGGTCCTGTGGCAGACAGGGCTGGAGCCGAGTCCGTGGGGGGCCTGCGCTGTTTCCGATCTACAGCCAGGACCATGTCTGATAAGCCTGCCCCTGGAACATGGCCTACCTCCTCAGTGGCTGTCTTTGATCTTGAGCCTCATGGGGGTTTCTCATCCTCCTACTTGGGTTCTAGAGCTTCCACAAAAACACATTTGTCCGTAGATGGCTTGTTGTTATATGTGGGGGGATGTGAGCCAGTGCCTTCAGTCCACCATCTTGCTTGATGTCACTCTCTCTCTGCTCTGAACACAGCATCCAGGATGAAGCTGGGTTGTGAGGCCCCTGTGATCAACATTCTCCTAAACTAAATACTAAAGTCTGTAAGGCCCCAGTTAATCTGGCCCCCATTTCTTTTGTTTTTATATTGCCTCCTACCGTTTCTGGTGCTCAGCTGTTTCAGCCACGCTGGCCTCCAGGCTGTTCTTTGAACACCTCGGGCTTTGGTATGAGGTGTTCCCTCTGCCTGAACTGTTTTGTCCAAATATCGCCTGCTGTTTTCTCACTTTCTTCGGGCTTTGCTTCCAATATCTCAGCAAGATTACTCCATCCATAATTTTAATCTCCTGTTCTTATATTTCCTCATTTTTTGCTGTTTTTCTTTAGCACTTCTAATGTTCTATTTACTTTACTTATTTAACTTATTATCATCTGTCTCTCCCACTAAAATGTAAGAATCTTCCTGGGAGCAGGGATGTATATTTTATCCTCTGTGATTCCTCCAGCCCTTAGTGTAGTACTTGATTCATGGGTGCCCCTGGGTGCGTGTTAGAGGAGTGCTTAGAGTTGACTCATTTCAGTGCTACTGACTGAAGACGGAGTCACCAAGACTACCAGCTCCTCAATTCCAGGCTGTCACTGGTGTTCCCACTTTGGTACCACGTGTGGATTATTGTGATGAGATGGTCCCCTTACATGATAATGTGGTTTGGTCATTTTAGGAAAGAAATTGCAGACTTTGAACAACAGAAAGCAAAAGAATTGGCTCGGATAGAAGAGTTTAAAAAGGAGGAAATGAGGAAGTTACAAAAGGAACGCAAAGTTTTTGAAAAGTATACTACAGTTGCAAGAACTTTTCCAGATAAAAGGGAACGTGAAGAAATACAGGTAGGCCAGTCCTTTACATTCTGCTCGTGTTCGTCAGCACAGTTGTCTTGTAAGAACCTCAGTTATTTGTGTGTCAAAGAGAAATTGACTCAGTAGATCATCTGGCTGAGACACCGCGTCAGGAGCATCTTTTGTAGTTTGACTTCTAAAAGGTAAAATACGTTATTTTCTTACTAAAGGCCTCCAAGGAAAAAAGATAATGATATAAATGAATGAACAGGCTGGGAGTTGGGGATTCACCAGTGTAATGTGTTGTTAATGAGTTTGACCAACAACACGACAAATACTGTTAGTTTTGTTCATTTATAATAATTTAAGGCCCATATACTAAGTAGGTGTTAATTCTAAAACTTAAAAACTGATAGGCCAAATTATTAGTCCTGTTCATTTCAAAATTAGAAATGGACATGATCAAAGGGATGTACTGAAAAAGAACGAATGTATTTCTAGCTAAAACTAGAAAAAATGTAGGTGAATATATTCATGGCTTTGGCATATGCAGAGATCTCTAAGAGAAGACAAACAACTAAGTATAAAAGAAAAAAAGGATATATTGTAAATCATCAATAGTAAAATTTTAATTTACCAAAAGAAATGTTTTAAATGGCTACCTGTTGCTTTTCACTTTAAATGCAAACTCACATTTCACTTCCATGTCTAAGGTACCGGTATTTTTCAGTTCCTTCCTTTCCTGTGTAGTTCATCATCTTTGCACCATCTCATCTGCATGCCATGTTGAGTAGGATCTTTAATTCTATTTTTTTTTTATTTTGGTGGGGAGAAACATGTTTTGCTTAATGCTCAGCTTATTAAATCTAATATGTTAAATTTTAACAATCTATTATAATTTTTATTTAAAAAAAATGTGCAGTGAGACCTCTCCCTGTCACCCTTGCTCTGGCACCTAATTTTCCATAGTTTATTTGACTGAACAGTATGTCGCTTCTGTCCTTTTCCTGTCTCTGAGAAGTGCTATCCTGAATAACCATGTTTATCCATCATGTCACAGTCATTGTTCTGCCTCATCCTTCAATTGGTTACCGAGCACTTGCAACGTAGCCATCATGTGCTGAGGATGCGGGAGTGAACACAAATTCATCCTTGCCCCATGTAGCTTACAGACTCAAGTACGCTATAGAGGAAACCCCTGCAAGTGATGAAATTTATGGGTTAAGGAGGGTGGTTTGTACCTTGGCAGATAGTGACAGATTATCTCTTCACATGCCAGTTTTTAAGTCTGCTAGCAACTATTGGTGTGTTTTTTGCTTTTTGCCTGACAAAAAGATTAAAAATTGATGTTAAACTTACTTGAATTTCTTTCAGAAATCTATAATATAGATTATAGGTTGTTACAATAATATAAATATAGCATGCTTTTTTGTGAAACACTTCAAAAACTTTAAACAATAGTTAAAACCAAATCCAGCTATCGGAAAACTTTTACTAAATTTAAAACCATAATCTATTCTAAAATACCTGCACAATGGGTTTGTCATTTTGTTTTTATTGTTTCTGAGTCTCCTAGGAGTAGCATAATACTTACTTTGATACCCTGCTATGTTATGAAACTCTTACTAGACCCAAAAGGAGAAAACCAACCTTCTCAGACCACCCGGGATTCCAAGATTGATCCCCACCTCCCCCTCCTTCTTGTAGCTCAGGACTCGGCTTATTCTTCCACCGAAGTTCACACAGAACAACCTTGCTTATTGGAGTTCTGTTTTCTTGTGTGCGAATAACATATAGATTTTACTGTATGGCAACCTGGTACTTTTCCTGCAAAAAAAATAGCCTTTTATTCTCTAAGCCTGTTCTGTCCAATCAGCTAGCCATTGGCCACATGTGGCTGTTTACATTTAATTGAAATTCGGTTTCTCAGTCACATCAGCCTCCTGTCAAGTGCTCAGCAGTGGTGGGCTGAGCTTCCCCGTCAGCACCTGCTGCTTCATGTCGCACTTCGTCATGAAGACGGCTTCTCTCCCTAAACCTCATGGACCAGCCTCTGCCAGCCTCAGCCTTTTCTCCTGCGGCCTCCTTGCCTCTCGGCCTTCACAGGGCTGAGGACAGGAAGGGCCTTGCTCTGGACCAGGCTTTGGCTTCAGGGGGTGGTGAGGCTGACTTCTACCCTGACCCCTGAGACGTTCTCCGTATCAGCAACGAGGCTGATTTGCGCTCTCACTTGTGTGGTCATTGGAGCAGCACTGCTGCTTTCCTTCCAGAACTTTCCCTTTGCACTCATAGCTTGGCCAACTCACAGGAGGTCTAGTGTTCGGCCCAACTGGGCTCTCAGCGGCCTTCCTCACTGAGCTCAGTCATGTCTTGCTTCTGTTTTAAAGTGAGAGACACAGGACTCTTCCTCTCACGTGAACATGTAGAGGCCACTGAAGGATTAAGTGACCTAATGTCACTGTAGTTATGTCTCAGGGAACAGGGAGGCCTGAGGAGGGACAGGGACGGCCGGTGGGTGGAGCGGTCAGTGCACACGTTTATTAAGCTGTCATCTTATGTGGGTGTGGCTGGGGGGACCCAAAGCAATGACAATAACATCAGAGATGACTGACCACGGGCCACCATGACAAATACAGTGATGATGAAAAAAGTCTGAAATACTGGGAGAATTACCAAGGTGTGACACAGACAAGAAGTGAACAAATAATGTTGGAAAAACGGTGCCTACAGAGTTGCTTGATGCTGTTGCCACAAACCTTTCTTTCATAAAAACACAGTCTGTGAAGTGCCATGTAATGAGGTGTGGCTGTGTACCTACCCTCCTTTCTCTTACAGTTGTTTTTAAACATGTTAACTCTTCTGACTGTTCATTTATTCGATAAACTTAGAATGTTTTAGGATTAGATTTTGTTCTGATCACTGGGTTATTGTTCCTGAGTAAGATATTTTTGTCCTGGAATTTACATTTCATCATTATTGATTTATAGCTTCTTACAAACTCAAGTTTCTCTAGTTAATTATAAATTTCCATGTTGCTGACCGTGTCCCCACTTGACCAGTGGACGCCTGTAAGTCCATAGGCTTCTGTGTCCTTTGCCATTGCCACGGCTTTCTGTAACAGCCGGTCATTTCAGAACACCTGTCTTAACCCCCCAGATCTGAAATCCGCTGCCTGCTCCAGGGGCCCCTGTTCCTTTCTCCTCTGCGTGGGGACCAGTGGCAGGAATAGTGTGGTCCTTGCTGTCGGCGCTGTCAGAAAGGTAGTCCTGGGGGAGGGCAGCATCTTCTGCGGTCCCAAGTCCACACGAGTTTTCCTCTCCATCACGTGGCGTCTACCTTTCACGTGCCCAGGTCTTGGTGACAGCGCACGCCCTGGTGTTGGTCACGGCTGTGCTGGATGCAGACCTGCGCGTGCCTGTCACGTTGTGGACGGCTGTGAGCCTCGTGCAGGGACTGCCTCGCCCCGTCTGCCGACCCCGCCTTTGCTGCTGACCTTCACCCGTCAGTTGGGGTGGAAGCCCGGGCCCCCCGCTTCCAGGTTGCGTGAGCCTCTCGTCCCGAGGACGTGTGTGTCCTGACCTTTCCTTCCGCAGCCCTTCTCCTGTCTGAGCTGTGCTTCTGCCCTTCTCTGGGTGCAGCCTCAGCTCCGCTGGCCCTGCCCCTCCCCACATCAGTCCCCCACTTTGCTGCAGGGCTGGTCTCTCTTGACACCTGACTTCTGTTCACAGCCCTTTGGGTGGCTTTGTCTTGGGCTCACTGCGGACTCTGTAGTGTGGCATTCAGGCCCTGGGTCACTGGGCTCTTCCTCCCTCGCAGGTCTCATGCTGTCCCTGGCAGGTGGGCCCTTTTGTCCCTCTCTGCGTGTTGGCCGTGTTTTCTCTGTCGAGCAGGCACCTCTCATTTCTGCCTGTTGGTCTGACTTTCTGGTCCTGGGATGGAAGCCTCTGTAAGCTGTCTTTGGGGGTATCCCCCACAGCTTAAGGCCAGGCTCCCCTCTTCCCTTTAGTAATGCTTAATGGATCCATGCTGTCATTTTAAACCCTATTTCCTAGCCTTTCGTGACCAGGCACATTGATTTTTGTCACTCTTCTTGTTCTTGTGACCTTGGTGGTCTTTCGGTCCCCTTAGGACCTTCAGATCCACCCCCTCACATCCTTAAACCCGTCATAATGGTTACTCTAACGTGTGCTCTGCTCCCTTTACTCAAGCCTCTGTGCTTTGGCTCCTCCTGCCCGCTCCATCTGTGCGCCCACGACACCTAACTCGCTGGAAGAAAGCTTTCCTGGGGGGCAGGCTCACCTGAGAGTCACAAGCATGGACTGCAGGTGGCCTCCCTGTCCCCTCCCCCCAGGACCCATGGTACTTTCCCCCTCTTATTACTCCGCCTTGCTCCTCCCCTCCCCTCCCCTCCCCTCCCTCCTCCCTCCCCTCCCCTCCCCTCCCCTCCCCAAAGGCCCCACATCCCCCTGGCTGAGAACCTGCCTGCCATGGGTCCCGCCCTCCTGCTGCCTGCATCCTGTGAGCCTGAGTGCCCTTTTGTTGGGGGGCCTGTCCTCACCCACAGACAAAGCCCTCTTAGGCCCAGTGCGGTCTGGCTCCTGCAGCCCTGCCCCGCATCCTTCTCCAGCTGCCCCTGGCCAGTCTGTGCTTGCACTTAACTTCTGAGACTTGACCACACATCGTCAGCCACAGCCCTGTTTGCCGCTTTGCTGGAAGCTCCCTGAAGCATCGTCTGCAGATGGTGTGTCCTGCTCACGCGCTCCTTAGGCCTCTGTTGCAGTTGTGGTCCAGCCCCTCTCCTGCAGCTGCCTGCTGGCCTCCTCTCAGGGCTGCACATAGGACCTGGCTCTCATCATGTGGTTTCTTCCTTTGACTCAACACCTGACGCCCTGGGCTTGCCCCTCACCAGCCAGTCACATACAGTCTCGTACCTTAAATGTGGTTTCTGTGCCAAGGCCCCAGCTTCAGGCCTGGCCAGACTGCCCTCTGTGCAGGTCTGGTGTCTCTGACCCCTCAGCATGTCACACAGTAAACTGACCATCCCTCCCCTGGCCGTCTCCATGTCCGGCGGGGCGGCCCTGACCCGTGCGCTTGGGCAGAACCCGGGGGTCATGCTGTCGCCTCTCTGCTCTGCGTCAGAAAGACCAACCTGGTTTGAGTCGCCGTCTCTGAGCTCAAGGATGAGCCAGCATGTGGCCTCTGCTCCTGCCCCGTCCCTGTGGCCCCTTTTTCACACAGCTTCCAGTGACCCTTCCACAGGACCCCTCCAGGGGCTCCAGTCTGCTTGAGTTCCCGTGTCACTTGGTGTTGTTTCACCGTTTCCCACCATCTTCCCCCCCGGGTCACTCTGGCCCAGCTCGCTGGCCACCGTGCTGCTGTATGCCCGAGCCGGGCCCCCCTTCCCAGGGTGCTCACTGGGCTTCTGGGCATGTTGTCCCTGGTGGCCACGTGGCTCCTCTGTCCCTCCTCCAGTCTTTGTTCAGTGGCACCGCCCACACGCCCCACAGCACCCTTGTCCTGACCACCTGCTGTGTCTCTGGTGGCCCGTCACCCTAACAACCCTCCCTACGGTCTTCGTTTTATATCTTGTATCCCACGGACCAGTAACGGTACCTGCTAGGGAGTAGGTACTTTGAATATTGATTACTCAAGCTCTTGTGTGAACTTCGTTGAGGACTGGCTGGGCCTATAACTGTGCTCATGGAACGTGTACAGTGGGGTGATTCGGTCAGGGTGGCTAACACCCCGCCCTATACTTCGTTAGCTCAGTGTACAGTCAGGTGCTTCATATCCCCCCTCAGCCACCTTCAAGTGCAGCGTCCCCCTTACCCAGGGGGTGTGTCTCAAGACCCCCAGTGGACGCCTGACACCGCGGATGGGACTGGACCCACAGACACCACGTCACCCGCCTCCCACAGCTTCTCTGTGGATCCAAATTGCCAGCCTCACGACTCCTGCACTTTGGGTCATCGTTAAGTAACATCAGGGTGACTTGAACACAAGTCCTGCAATGCAGTGGCAGCTGACCTGATCACCCGGCTGGCTACCAAGCGACCTTACCGGTGGGAGCGGATGCACAAGGGGACGTGTCTCGTCCCGGCTGGACATAGCATGGGGCTACGTCACACTGCTCAGGAGGGTGTGCGGTTTAGAACTGATGAGTTTATTTCTGGAATTTTCCATTTGACATTTTTGGGCCATAGCTGACCACAGGTAGCCAAACCCATGGACCAGGGGACTGCCGTGTACAGCACCCTGTTTCTGGCTGTGGCCCCATGCTGCACGTGGTAGCCGAAGGTTTGCACCCTCTGCCCTCCAGCACCCCCGGGCCTGGCTCCCACCATCGTTCCACTCCATTCCTGTGAAACGGCCCTTCTCCTGAAGAGTCCACATGCAGGCGATGCCACATGGTACTTGTCAGTCTGGCTTATCTGCCTTCGAATTCTTTACCTGTTTGGACGTTTCAGTGTAAGAGTCTGTGTCCTCCACAATAGAGATGCTTCCCGGTTAGGCCCTGCTCATTTACTGGTTTTTGTAAACTGGGAGGCAGGCGTTCAAGGAGGTTCCTGACCTGGTTTCATAGCACAGGACTGGGGTTTGAGCCTTGGACCCACCAGGCCCAGGTGTGACACCCAAGGGAGAGTCCACTGAGCCAGTTTCCTCTGGGTGCTGTGTTGGGTATGGCGAGGTGCGTGTGGTGTGGGGTAGGTGGGCTGCACATGGGCTCTGCTGGGGGAGGCTCCTTTTTGTTCCCGTCTCTGCTCCTCCATCTTGCTTGGACCCCGTGACTACCCGTCCGTGCCGTGTGTGTGGCCAGGCTCTCCTTATTTCTGACGTCAGACTCAGTTTCCATCTATGTCATTCATATTGCTTCTAGAGATTTCCGGGAGCTGCTTCACTTACATCATTTAGTTCGTCTAAAACAACTCGTTTTTCTAAACCTTGTTTTTTTATAAATTCCAAATAGAATCAGTTTTCAGGGCTGGTAGTTTTGAATTCGAATCTTTTATAACCACCTCAACTTGTCATCAGTTAGTAATGAATTCCTAGGTATCTTCACCACATATTGCCCATTGGTCTCTTCTGTTTCAAGTAGTACCTAGTTTATTTAGGCTTTCATTACAACATGGTTGTGTCGTCGCAGAGGACTTCTATGTGGTGCCTGCCTCTCCCTGTTCTTACCCCCGTTGGTTCTGTCAGTGGTGTGGGGTGAGGCTCTGGCCTGAACTTTTCCCTCTTCCCCGAAAAAGCCAGTGCAACCAGAATGGGAGTGACTAGCCTTCCTCTTCCTGCTCTCTGTGCTGAACCAGCATTGTTTTGTTGACGTGTCTCTTCTGTTGCATTAATTCTAGTAACGCTTTTTAAAATTTTTTTGGAGGCTTTGAAACAGCAGGTGGCCGACTTAAAGGAAGATTTGAAAAGAAAGGAAGCAAAATGGTCAAGTACACATGGCCGTCTTAGAAGCCAGATAGAGATGTTGGTCAAAGAGAACACAGACCTCCGGGAAGAAATAAAAGTGATGGAAAGATTCCGACTAGACGCCTGGAAGAGAGCAGAGGCCACCGAGAGCAGCACCAAGGCGGGCCAGTGTGGGACTGCTGTAAAGAAAGAGGGGTCCATGGTAAGTCTGGGGACAGCGGCTTTGTCACCTCACTGAGCATGTTAAATACATGAGCAGTTGGATCCATAGAGACAGCAGAAGGGCAGGTGCCAGTGCTGTGGGGACAGAATGAGGGGCTCATGGTGCATGGGTACAATCTTGGTGCTGCCAGACAAGGCGCGCTCTGGGGCTGGAGGCCGCTGGAGGCAGGTGACTGCTATGCCATGGAGTGGAGCATGTGAGCAGGGTGAGATGACATGTGTCCTGTGTACTGCACTACGAGTGAAACAGGAAGGTGTTGGTGTGGGGTGGGGGGTGCATTGTTGGCATATCACAGGTAGGGTCGGGTTTGGGCATGGATGGCGGGCTGTACCAAGCACCGATGCGGCCGCCTTTGGCGGGTTGTTCCCTCCAGAGGTGTCAGCTTCCTCTGGGAAGCAGGAAGCCAGGTCAGCGCTGGCAGCAAGGACGGGAAGGAGCAGTCAGGTTTGACGATGGGGAGGAAGTCTGAACATGGCCATACGAGGCAGGGAAGGTGGGGCAGGGAGCCGCCTGCTTCTGGGTGCGCTGGGGGCCCTCGCAGGCCAGGCTCATGTTCAGGGGGCAGTGGCTGGCACTGTTCCTCTGTTCTTTCTGGGCATGAGTTGGTGGAGAGCGGACATCGGGGACACTGCAGGGAGAGGGGCAGGGGAGTTGACAGTGACAAGGGTGACAGCTATGGCCCGTAAAACTCAGCCGCAGAGAAGGGCATGGGCTCCATGCGGTGAGGAACAGAGACAGGGATCATGAACCGCAGGCCCCGCGGCCGTGAGCAGTGTGGGGTCAGGGTGCTAGAGGGATGAGCTGGGGCACGGTGACAGCTGGGAGGAGGACTCGCCCTCCTCCTCAGCCAGGTTCCCCAAATTGGAAGTGGAATAGTGTGACGGACACCTGGCTGCTCGCCTGGTTCAGCCACCGTGTCCGTTCTGCTGTGTTCGTGTGGGGGTCCATGGCTGGACCGTCTGCAGGTAATTGCAGAAATTGTGGCATCTATTGATACTTGAGCATTGGACGGCCCTGCCTTTTTGGTAGACCAGGCCCATTAGTTCGTAGAATGCTCCATGTCCTGGGTTCGAGGGCTCTGAAGGGCAGAGTTTGCAGTTACTGGTGCTGCAGGTGGTGGTAATGACTGGCTCTGGAGCCTGCCCATGGGAGAGCACAGCCGAGGCCGGAGGGAGGGCCTGGGACAGAGGCTGTGGCCTCAGACTTGCTCGTCTGGCAGGAGGGAGGCGGTGCTGGGGCTTGGGAAGCGAGAGGGAGGTTTTGGTTGGAAGTGATGATGGGGGCCTGGCAGACATGTACCTGAGCCCTAAGTCTGGGGTGTGAGCTCTGAGGGCGACAGCTCCACCCCGTGAGGGGACAGTTGCCAGGGGTCTTCTCAGCGGGACCTGAGGCTCGTTGGAGCCAGACGAGGGCAGCAGTCACTGGGTTAGGTGGCCCGGGGCCCTGCCCTCCTCTCTGGCTCACCTGCCAACAGTCTCAGAGACTGTTCTGCTTTCCGCTGCCTGCCAGGCCTTTACTTGCGGAATGAATGCATTTCTAAAGGCTGCGTGTATGTGTGTGTGCGTGTTCGTGCATGCGTGCGTGTGCGTTCCTAGACAGCAGCTTATTCACTCTACCCTGGTGATGAATGAAAACAGCAAACGAGCAAACTTAAAGCATTCCCATCAGATGCTGAGTTCTGTTTGCTCATTGTACTACAGTGTAGACTGGCACTAATTTCCTATTCTATTCTCTCCTACTACAGAATTCATCAGTTCGAATCCAAAAGAGTCAGAATTCCTCAGGAACCCAGCTAGAAAAACACAAGAAAAACACTTTGCCCACACAAGGTAAGAAGTCGTGTGATCTTTTTAGGAAACATTTCAGGAACTTAGAGAATTTATACCCAGCTGAAGACAGAAAATGTGACTCTAGTTGAAGCCCGTGTGTCCTGCTCCCTGATGTGAGTTCTGCCCTGACAGTACTGATTCCCATTCTCGTTGTCACCGCATTGTGTCCGTGATCAGTATGGTACGTTTCGTACTTACGTGTGTCTGTAGTGTGCTCCTCAGTCACCACACTAGTTCCCGGCTTCGTGGTGATGCAGGTCCAATGTACACTTGCTACTTGGTCAACAGAACAAACGGGCTGGGGACCGTCTCTGGGGACCTGTTGGAGCGGATGTCGTGGTCACAGCAGGTTTGCACAAGGGGAGGTCACCCTGGGCTCACCAGTCCAGTCGTCTCACCAGTTCCTTTTCCCATTGGCAGAATGAGCTGTCCGCTTTCCAGCCCTTGATACTGCAAGTCAGGCTCATCGATGAGTGTGGGGTGGTGGGTAGTGTACCTGAAACTGCATCCCCTGGTCACTGACTGGTGAGGTCACGTGGGCATCTGTGTGTGCAGCGGGCACTTCGGTGTCCTCTCCTGTGACTTGCTGTTCAATTCTTTTGCCCACTGAAAACTCTGGGTTTGCGATGTGTTTCTCTTTTTCAAAGTTAATGAGTCTGTGGCCCAAGCGTTTGTCAGTTAGAAGCCCGTGTCTTGTCCCAGTCTGCATTCAGCTCTTCGGTTTGCGTTTTTCATATACATGTTTTTTTCCTTGTTATGTTTATCTTTTTCATGACTCTGGAGACATACTTCTGAGTCATTAATGTACTACTCTACAAGCTTTTGTTTTTACAACTGGGACTTTACCTGGAAATTTTAGAAATTGTGAATTTAGAAAAGTGGATATAACACATGCAATTTGAGTTATAAAGGAAAAACTTGGATAACCACCAGCTAGATAAATGGATTAGAAAGACCCAGACCTGAGCCTTCCATGGTCATGTTACACTGTTTTTCCGGATAGCTTCTACTCTCAGATGCCGCCCTAAAAAAACTTCACTTGAGTTTGAGTCTTCACTAGCCATTTTTTCTGGGATTCGGTCGCGTTGATGATTTTCACTGCAAAATTATGACTATATATCACAATGTGCTATTCTTCTGCTGGTGGTTAGTTTTTTCAAAGTTTCAGGATGTTAAACAGTGGCGCCGTCCATCAATGTTCTTGCTTCTGTACACACACTCGTTTCTCCAGGGCACATACCTAGAGCTGGGTACTGCGTAGCTGGAGGAGTGTCTTTAACAGAGCTTGCTAAGTCATTTTCTGAGGGTTTTACTCTCACCAGCAGTGTCACTGCTCAGTGGTGTCAGAGGTACGTGTTTGCCAGTCTGCTAGGACCGTAACTGTCTCATTATAGCTTTACTATTACTTTATTTTCAATTAAAGTTGATACTCAATATTTTTTAAGTAGTTTCAGATGTACAGCTTAGTGGTTAGATGTTTATGTAATTGATGAAGTGATACCTCTGGTTAGGCCGTACCCACCTGACACCACCCAGTTATTACAGTGTTACCACATTCCCTGTGCTGCGTTGTACTTCGTCCCCTGACTGTTTGGTCTGCCAGTTCGTATTTCTTACTCCACCATTCTCACCCAGCCTCCCCCAACCCCACTCCCATCTGGCAACCATCAGTTTGTTCTCTGTATCTATGGGTCTGGGTTTTTTATTATTATTGTTCATTTATTTTGTTCTTTAGGATTGATTCCACACGTAGGTGAGATGACATGGTATTTGTCTTTTTCTGTCTGACTTATTTCACTCAGCATCCTTGTTGTCACAAATGGTGAGATTCCTTTTAAGGCTGAATAATATTCCATGGTGTATGTACCATGTCTTCACTCAGTTGTCCATTGATGGGCACTCAGGTTGCTCCCATGTCTGTGCTGCTGTGAATAACGCGTCAGTGAACATGAGGGAGCACAGATTTCTTCTAGAGGCTGTTTCATTTCCTTTGGGTGTATTACGAGAAGTGGGATTAAGGTTGTTCCATTTTTAACTTCTGCAGTGTTTTCCATAGTGGTTGCACCAATTTACAATCCCATCAGCAGTGCACGAGGGCTCCCTTTTCTCTGCATCCTTGCCAGCACTTGTTACCGCTCACCTTTTTGATGCTCATTCAGACGGGTGTGAGGGGAAATCTCACTGTGGGTGCAATTTGCATCTCCCTGACGATGAGTGATGGTGAGCATCCTTTTGTGTACCTCTTGGCCATTTGGATGTCTTTTTGGAAAAATGTTGATCCAGCTCCTCTGCTCATTTTTTAATTGGATTTTTGTTGTTTTAGGCCGTATGAGTTCTTTATACATTTGGATGGGTATTAACCTCTTATCTGATACTGGCTCACAGAACTTCTCTCCCATTCTGCAGGCTGCCTTTTCATCTTGTTGGTGCTTTTGGTGTCACAGCCAAAAAATCATTGAGGCCCACGTTAATGAGCTTCTTGCCTGCGTTTTCTTTTAGAAATTTTAATGGCATCAGGTGTTAAGTCTGATCCATTTCATGTTGATTTTTGTGCATGGTGTGAGATAGGGTCCGGTTTCAGGATCTGGTTTCATGTTCTCCATGTATTTACGCAATTTTCTTAGCACCGTTGGTAGAAGACTCTCTTTTTCCCACTGGGTGCTGGTGGCTTCCTTGGTGAGTATCAGTTGACTGTGGGGGTTGCATAGGTCTGCATGACAGCTTTATGCCAGCACTGTGCTATTTGGACCACTGTAGCCTTGTGGTATAGTTTGAAGTCAGGATTGTGATGACTCTGGCTTTATTCTTTCTCAGGATTACTTTGGCAATTAAAAGTCTTATGGTTTTGTACAGAGTTTAGGATTGTTTCTCCTGTTTCCACTGGAATTTTATAGGGGTTACGCTGAACCTATAATGGCTTTGGGTAGTATGGATGTTTTAACAGTATTAATTTTTTCGATTCACTTGAGGTCTTTCCATTTGTTTGTGCCTTTTTATTTCAGCACAGTCTTATAGTTTTTGTCATACAGATCTGCTCCCTTGGCTAAATTTATTTCTAGGTAGTTTTGATTTTGGATGGTATTGTGAATGGGATACTTAATTTTTAAGATGTTCGTTTTTTAGTGTATAGAAGTACAACTGATATCTGTATATTGATTTTATATCCTGCAACTTTACTTAATTCACTGATTAATTCTAACAGTTTTTTGATTGAGTTTTTGGGACTTTCAATATAGAAAATAATATTACCTGCAAATAATATAATTTTACTTCATCCTTCCCAGTTTGGTCACCTTTTCTTTGTCTTGCCTAATTGCTGTAGCTAGGATTTCCAGTACTATGTTGAATAGAAGTGATGAGAGTGGGCATCCTTGTCTTGTTCCTGATCTTAGAGGGAAAACTTCAGTTTTTCATCATTGAGCGTAATGTTAGGTGTGGGTTTGTCCTATATGGCCTTTATTATGTTGAGCTCCATATATTCCTTCTAAACCCATTTTTTTTTTTTTTATCATGAAAGGGTGTTGTTTTGTCAAATGCTTTTTCTGCATCTGTTGGGATGATCATGTGATTTTCTTTCTGTTAATGTATTATGTTTATTGATTTGCGTATGTTGAGCCATCCTTGCATCCCAAGGATAGGTCCCACTCGGTCATAGTGTGTGATCTTTTTAATGTGTTTTTGAGTTTGGTTTGCTAATGTTTTGTTGAGAATTTCTGCACCTGTGCTCATCAGGGATGTCGGTCTTGTTTTCTTTTCTCAAAGTGGCCTTATTTGGCTTTGGTGTCAGGGCAATGCTGGTCTTGCTGAATGAGTTTGGAATTGTACCTTCTCTTCAATTTTTTGTTGGAGTTTGAGGAAGATTGGCATGAATTCTTCAAATGTTTTATAGGGTTTACCAGTGAAGCCGTCCAGTTCTGGATTCTCTTTATTGGGAGGTGTTTGATTATCTACTCAGTCTTTTAACTCCTTATCAGTATGGTCAGATTTTCTGTTTCCTCCTGGTTCAGCCTTGGCAAGTTATGTGTTTATAGGAATGTATCCATTTTTTCCTAGGTTATCTAGTTTGTTGCCATGTAATTAATTATTCATAGTAATCACTTTTGATTTCATTTGTGTCCTGTCAGTTGTACTGTCTCCTATTTTAATTTTATATATTTGAGTCTTCTTAGTGTAGCTAAAGTTTGTCAGTTTTATCTTTTCAAAAAACCAGCTTAGTTTTGTTGATTCTGTTGTTTTTCTGGTCTCTGTCAATTTGTTTCCAGTCTCCTCTTTATTATTTCCTCTGTTCTGCTAACCTGGGCTTACTTTGTTCTTTTTCTAGTTCCTTGAGGTATAAAGTTAGTTTTGAGATCTTTCTAATGTTTAAGTATATATACACATCTTTACAAACTTCCCTCTTACACCTACTATCGCAGCATCCCATAGGTGTTGGTATGCTATGTTTACATTTTCCTTTTTTTTGAGATTTTAAAAAATGTCCCTTTTGAGTTCTCTGACCCAGTGGTTTTTCAGAAGTATGTTGTTTAGCTCCCACATACATGTAGATTTCCCAGCTTTCTTCTTCTTGCTGATTACTAATTCCATACCATTGTGGTCAGAAAAAATGGGATGACTCCATCTTCTTGTGTCTGTCATCTGGTCTGTCCTGGGGAGTGTTCCACGTGCACTGGCCTGGGGTGTGTGTTCTGCTGCTGGTGGGTGGGATGTCCTGTTGTCTGTGAAGTTCATTTGGTTAAAGTCTCATTTGGTTCCACCGTTTGCTTGGTGATTTTCTGTCTGGGCGATCTGCCCATCACAGAGTGGGTACTGAAGTCCCCCACTACTACAGCAGTTTCCTCCCATTCATGGTTTTGCTTTCCATGTTTTTTTAAATTCATTTAACCATTCTATGCCTTTCGATTGGCGAATCCAGCCCTTTTACATTAGATTATTGATATGTAAGGACTCACTACTGCCATCTCATTGATTGCTTTCTGGTTGTTTTGTATTTTCATTGTTTTTTTTCCTCCTTTCTTGCCTTTGTAAATTGGGGGTTTTCCATGGTGGTGTGCTCTGTTTCCCTTTTTTATGTATCAGATCTGTAGATTTGTGCTTGTGATTACCATGAGGCTGACATATGACAGGTACAACAGCCCATTTTGTTAGCAGCTTAGCTTCTTTCACCTGTAAGGGCTACCTCTTTTATTCCTTTTTGTTTCTGACATCCCAGTTTACCTTTTATGCTATTTGTTAACACATTTCAGTAACTCTAGTCATTTTTAATACTTTTTCTTTAGCTTTTATAAGAAAGTGTTTAATACTCTGTTCTTTCTAGAGTTTCTGTACCTGATGTAAATTTTCCGCTTTTCCAGTGTGCTGTGCTCTGCATGTTTTGATGTTGTCCACTAGCGCATCTGTTTCAGCCGGAAGCCCTCCTCTCAGCACTGCATGCAAGGCCAGTCTTGGGGTGAGGAACTCACGTAGCCTTGTTTCTCCATTTCTGTAGAGTAACTGTCAGAGTACTCCTGGTTGGTGTTACCCTTTCAGCACTTTGAGTATGTCGTCCTGCCCTCCCTGGCCTTGGAGATCTGCTAAGAAGCTGCTATTGGCCAGAGGGGCCCTTGTAGGTTTTTTCTTCCCCTTCAGCTGCCTCTGAGAGTCTTCATCATCGATTTTGGACAGTTTCATACGGTGTGCCCTGGGGGCGATCTTTCCACATTGAGCAAGCAGGTGTCCTTTTAGCTGTAGACTTGTGAGTCCAGGTCCTTCTCTGGGTTGGGGAAGTCGTCAGCTTTTACTTTTTAAGATGGCTTTAATTTCTTCGAGAAGCAGCCAGCCCTCTCCCCTGCTCTCCTGGCGTACCCGTTCTTCACACACTGCCTATCGGGATGCAGCCGATAGCGTTCACTGGCTTTTAACTCTTTTTAAACCTTAGTTTCCTCTCTTCTAACTGTATTGTTTCTGTGGAGTCAGGAACCCATGTGGAGCACAGGTCAACCCTGCCACACCCAGTTCCCAGCCGTGGACCCAAACCACGGTTGATCCTTGGCCCAGCGGGTTTGCATAGCGCGGCCCTGGCTCCACCTTGTTTGGCTGACAACCCTGGCAAGTCCTTTAGCCTCTCTCAGCCTGATTTCCTCGCCTATGCAATGGGGATGTTAGTCCTTCCTATGGAAGGCGTATGTGAGATTTAGAGATGTGACACAGAGCTCAGGTTGTAGTGAGTGAATGTGCAGCCGTCAGGTGGAGGGTGTGGTTCTTCATCAGCTCAGAACCAGAGCCACCCTCCATGTGCTCCTGGATTTTTTTGCCTTTTCCCTCATCCCCATTCCTGTCAATGCTGAAAGCAGCCCTCTGCTGTGGATGGTCATCTTCTGAACCAGTTCAGCAGGTGGAACACAGGATACTGCTAACGCTTGGCAGTTTGGGACCTGTGCCCAGTGATTTGACAGTGCAGTGGCTCGCCCGTCTCGATGGATGCTGCACAAGCCTTCCTGTTGCCTCCCGGTCTCCTGACTGGGCTCGCTGCCTCCTAGTCTTCTCTAGTCTGTTCTCCCTGTAGCACACAGCAGCCACTCGAGTTTTTAACATGAGTCAGATCCTGACACTTGCTTTAAACACTTCAAATTTGCGAGTGTTTATATGACCTTTTGGTGTATGGGAAGAAAATATTAGAACTTCTATATTTAAAAATTTTGGTGGTGGTGGTGTGTATACAGTTATTTTATAATGTGTATCACTACTATAGCACATGATTTGGTGTGTTGATCACGACTGAAAAACTTTAGACTATAGCCATTAGGTCCAGATTGTCATTAAATCCCAATTAATGCAGACTCTTTATGTGTTTTTGGATGCCCAGACCTGGTCTCTGGGGACGGTCCCCACAGCACCGAAGGGTCTGCCTGGGAAGCTAGTTGAGCACCGGTGTTCTCCTCCTGCTGGTGTAGGCTCAGGAACAGGTCCCATCTTTTTCTTCTTGGTCACTCAGGACTCAAGTACCTGAATAAATGTCTGAACTTATGTGATGAACTCCTGCAAACTAGGAAAGGGAATCATTAAGACTTCCTTAATGGCCAGAGATCAGCAGTTCACAAAGGGATATGAACTAAGGAAATATTTGACTATAATATTAAGTAAATTTAAAACTTTCAGTTGAATAGTAAAGCTAACTCTGACAATTACATTCTGACAGGCAAACCATCTCAAAGACCCAAGTCTGTGCCACCTCGTGATTTGTGCAATTTGGACAAAAGACAAGTAAACCTCTGTTTTTTATTTTCAAACATAGATTACTTTGGCTTGAAATTGACCAGATTCCTGACTTAAGTTTCTAAACCATTTATTTATAAAAGAGGGTTTTTACTTAGCATTGAAATTGTTACGTATGACACTGAACAGTAGTCATAGAACCCTGTAATAGTAGAATCTGGAATTTGAAAATGAGCGTAAGTTTTAGCTGCTTGAAATGTCCTTTAAGACAGCTGAGAGCCTCTTGTCCTTACAGCCAGCCTTACCCAGGGAGCCTCCTGAACCAGTGGGCTTGCCAGATGCTGAATATGAAAAGGATGAAAAAGAAGAAGATATTCAGGGAGAAATCAGTCATCCTGATGGAAAGGTTTGAATTAAAATAATATCATAAGGACTTGAACATGGGTTAAAAACAGAGTCAAAGCGCCTGATTCTAACATAACCAATATTTAAGGCCGTCGATGGCTTTTGAACAGTGCGCCTGGGTGTGGCCAGGCCTGCGTCTCCAGACTCCGAGGAGTGCCCCACACACAGCCCAAGGCCCTGGCCATGCCATGTGGGCACTTTGTAAAAGCTGCAGGGTGAGGCCAGCCAGCCTGCAGGGTTTCCTTCTCATGCCCAGGGAGTGGGGTGAGCGGGAGGCTGCCCGCCTAGGCCCTCTACTGGAAGACAGATGTGGAGGGAAGGGGTATAAACGACTCTGTACTGGGGAGATGATGAGGACATCTTTCCTCAGGTTTGTCGAAAACTTACTTTGCCAAATACCCTAACCTGATCCATTTTAATTGAAACAAGGCCAGAGTTCCCTGCCAGTGATGAGGACAGCTTTTCTTTTTTTAGAATTCCAGTTAATGGAATGAGAATGAGAAAATTAGGGAATTAGCAGATTGCGACCCCTGATGAAGTCGGATCTGGGCAGGAGTCACCAGTGATTCCTAAAGCCACAGGTGGAGGATCAAAGGCGTCAGGTGGATCTGACCTGGTCTGCCTGGAGGCTAGGACACCACACACTGTGCTGCAGAGCACATGGCCATATGCAGCTCACAGCAGCACCTAGAAGTATTCCTGTCAGAATAATCAGCTGGAAGTTAGTGAAGCACCTGGATCTGACTCCTGGTCTCTTAGGAAATGCAGGGGCTGTGAGAACGTGCTAAAGGGACCACGGGGGGAAGCCGTGAGCACATCAGCACATCCAGAAAGTGGGAAACAATGCTCAGTGACCCAGTTCCTTCAACAAGCAATAGGCATTAAAAAAGGAGCAGGAGATAACTTAAAAGTGGAGATTTATAAGAGGCATAGTAACCAAGTGTTAAGTGTGGACCTTGTTTTGATCCTGCCTCAAATGAACTTAGTGTGAGGGAAATGGTATGGATGGGTGTGACGTGATGGTGGTAATGGTTTGGTAGCTTAGTAAAAAGCCGTTCATTACAGATCTCCACTGACGTGTTTACAAGTGAGTGACGCCTGCCGCTCACTTTATAAAAAAAATGTCCACCGAAAAGTCTGTTTTGGAGTGACAGGAATGGTGATTGTCATGAGTTTAACTCTTAATTATGAAAAATTTCAAAGTAGGCAATTAGGAAGAGAATTAGGGCTATCTGTCACGTGGTCTTAGGAGGAAACCTTACGTAGCAATAACCTTGTTTTCTGCAGGTAGAAAAGGTTTATGAGAGCGGGTGCCGTGTTATATTGTTTCCAAGTGGAACTCGCAAGGAAGTGAGTGCAGACGGGAAGACTGTCACAGTGACCTTCTTCAATGGCGATGTGAAGCAGGTGCTGCCAGACGAGAGAGTGGTAGGTTTCCTCGGGGCCGGTTCTGTCCGTGATACAGATACCTCTGAGGGAAAGGCAGTGAGACTTTTGTCTTCACAGATCTACTACTATGCGGCCGCCCAGACCACCCACACAACATTCCCAGGAGGACTGGAGGTCCTGCATTTCTCAAGTGGACAGATAGGTAGACACTTGCTCTGCCCCCACCTTATGACATTCTCCCTTCCCTTTAAAAATGATACTTATAGTATCAAGTGTTTTTATTACAGAAAAACACTTTCCAGACGGGAGAAAAGAAATCACATTTCCGGACCAGACTGTGAAGCGCGTGTTTGCTGATGGGCTGGAGGAGAGCACCTTCCCCGACGGCACAGTTGTCCGCGCTCAGCGGTGAGGCACCTGCTCCATCCCATCCATGTTGCTCAGCCCCCATTACCACTTGAACTTTTAAATCTTAAAATATCTAAGTTGTATAAAACTTTAGTGAGTTTAGAAGTGAGCAAAGACACTTGCAGAGTGGGTGAGACGTTTTTTCCGCATTTTGGAGTCAGAACTATTTTGAGATAAACAGACTAATATGTAGTTAGTCTTTATTTATTTTTTATCATTTTATTAGTTAGCCTTTAGCGTTGAGACTTACAGGGAGGCCACACAGCAGGCAAGACAGGTGGGTGGCAAGAGTTTGCTTAGAAACTGGAAAATACTGAATGACACACACGGAAGGAAAAGCTGCCCTGTTGGTTTTTAAGAGTAACCTAGCAGTGGCAGAGGTCAGACTTGCTCCCTCGTTCTGTTTTCATTTTCTTGGTCTCCCTGTCCCAGCCTGATGAGCACCTTATTGCCCGCCGCCCCATTCTTTAAGAGCATCACCCTCTCTTTATCCTCTGTCACGTCTCTAGAAGTTAAAGACCTCTTTACCAGTCTACAACAGTGAGCATCATCTGTCACCTTTTTTAATTAAAAACTGCTGGGGGTGGGGTAGGTCATCCTATTTTAGTTTTCACTGTCCTCTCCTAGATAGAGTGTGAAAGTGAAGCACCATTAACCGGAATACAACTAAGACATCATAGAAGCATTTAACTCACTGAGATTTCATGGTATAAATTCATCCCCATTCCCAAAAGTGAAAACTCGAGGTCAAATAATGCAGGAAATTCTCACGGTCACAACAGCGCTTTTCCCTCCACACACCTAGAACTGTCTGGTGCTGCTTATCGCTTTCTACACTTAAAAGAGAAAATAACATGGAAAACTACTCCTCTCTCCATCTTCAGGTACTAACTCACGGCCAGTCTTTTTCTGTCTCCACTCATGTCCCCATATGGGATGCTCAATGTGATGGTCCCGACATGTAGGCAGGCACCTTGACGCTGTTTCCAGTTCCTGCTCCACAGTAGGCGTCAAGCTGTGACTCTGCCCCTTCTCCAGCATGATGTGGAGCGAGCACTCAGGCGCTTTTAACTTCGTGAATAGGATAAGGGTCAAAGCTGAAAGCTGTATTTTAATACAGTGCCCTTTTTTTTTTTAGTAGCAGAACACATGTAAACTTGAGCATTTTGTGGTAAAAGCATAAATTTATTTTTAAAAAGCTTTTTATGGGTACATGTAAGTGCTGATCTGATTACTGGAATGATCAATCTGAGCAGAAAACACTGGAAGGAATTTGCAAAGAAAGTGTGCACAGAAAGGGACCAAGGGAGGCTCGAGAAGAAAAACTGCCTGAATCAAAGGCTACTTTTAAATAGTTTTCCTTTTATTTCATATTTTTAAAGAAATTCCTTTTTTAAATTTACAGAGATGGTAACAAAATCATTGAGTTCAGCAATGGCCAGAGAGAAGTCCATACAGCCCAGTTCAAGAGGCGGGAGTACCCAGATGGCACTGTTAAGACTGTGTATGCAAACGGCCACCAGGAAACGAAGTACATGTCTGGCCGGATGCGCGTCAAGGACAAGGACGGCAATGTGCTGTTGGACACAAATGTGTAGGACCCCAGTGTGTGATCATGGAGCAACACTAACTTGATTTTCTTGTTAAAAATGTACATTTCGTGTGGATTCTGTGGTTTAATTTATATTTACTGTGCGTGTGTGTGTGAATAGCAAAGATTACACTTGGATTATAAAATAAAATTTATAGCTTTTTATAAACTTTGAAATGCTTTCAGTTTTAATTCACTCACTCTTGTCTTTCTGCACTTGAAAGCATTCCTTTGTTATAAACTGTAAAACTTTAAAGATGTTAAGTGGCACCTGCACTGGCCAGAGAGCCTCACAGAGGAAGTGTGAAGAGCTCTGTGTCATGCAGGCTCCCCAGGGATGTAGGCCATAGTGGGCGCCTGGGGGTTCTGCTTGAGGAGGGAGGCTTACCAGTCAGGGTGGTGCCAAAGGCAAAGCGCTGAGCCACCAGAGATTCCTCAGGTGGGAAGTAAGTGGATGAAGACAAGAGTCAGGCCATGCAGGAAGAGTCCCTGCCACGATGAATACAGGTGAACTCGCAGATACAGCGAGGGTGACGTAACAGAGGAGATGGACCCAGGAAGCAGCTGGCCAGACGGCTGTTGATGTAAGCGAGATGGCCTTGGAAGGGCAGGTCACTACTATGTGGATTTAATAATAGGAAAAATGTTTATAACTTTTCAAAGAAAATAAGGAGTTATATAGTATCCCCCGGTGGGGAGGAGTGGGATTTTTAAAGAAGTCAAAGCATAAACCTTAAAGGTTGGTAAATGAGATGTTTCTGTTTGTTCAAAGATGCAATAAAAGAGAAATGAGCCACGGACCAGGAGACACCTGATGGGGGGGTTAGTGCCCAGAATGAATGATGACAAGAAGATGGACAAAGGATGGGAACAAGCAGCACACAAATGACAAAGTACTAAGCAGTGACTGACTGCACATTAAATGATAAGGTGCCTCCTCAGACCAGTGTCACATACTGCAAATGACAGGCTGGCCACACCACATGCTGGCAGAGGGATCTGACTACTGACGCTGGAGTGAACTGCTGAAGCCACCTCTGGAAAGGACCTCGCACCACTCAGCACATGTCCTAAGGTTCCCACGCCCCTCCCTCCCGCCCCCACTAGGGCTCCTACAGAATGACACTGACTGAGGATGTGGTGCTACCCGGACACCTAGTGCCAGAATGGACATGTGCACAGGTGGATGTAGCTGTGAAAGTAAAACAGCTATGCATCCCAGTATGGGTCAGCAGTGGAAATTAATAGAAAAAAGGTAATTATGATACTGCTCACATTTCTGAGCACAGAGCAGCACTGCTGCTTGCTTATGCTGCAGACACAGGTGTCATGCTCTCCTCTGTGGGGTAGGGGGGAAGGAGTTGGATGGCCCGGGCAGGGACCATATGTGCCTATAGCCATGCCAGTGTCTTGTCTCTCAAGCTGAATGTACATTAGTTACAAAATGAACTCAGATGATTATTTTTTATGGGTCTAAATATTTCATTTCAATATACAGTAAAACAAAATACTTGAAAGCAAATATTTATTAACTATTTCTTAAACACTCCCTAATAGTTCAATATGTAAGGGGAAAAAAAAAGGACCAGCATTACTGCAGAACAAAGTCAGAGAAAATGAGCCCGAACTGGTCCAGTGCAAAAGGAAACGTTCTGGGCTGCAGGAGACGTCCCACGTGGTGTACCTGAGAACAAAGTGCATGTCACTCTAGACCTCTAGCTGACATCAGTGTTCAAATCTATGTGCTTAGTCGCTTGTCACTGAGGTGACTGAGCACAGTTATTAGGACACTAACACTCAAACAGCAGGGCAGGCATTCCGGACTGAAGTGAGCTGGTGCCCATGTCCCACTGGTGGCCTCAGCGCCATAAGCACCCAGCACTATGAAGCCACAGAGCCATCCCCGCCTCCTCCCACGTATGGACCCTTTTCCATACTGGTATGTGGTAGGTGACAGGGCTTGTGAAGAAGAAACCCAGGAGATTCTTATTGTGCTTTTTGTCATTCCCCCGAGAAGTGAAGGGAGCTGCAAGTGCTGCTCTGGGCCCTTCAGCGATGGCAGCTGTCGATCCCAGGCCCTGTGCTGACCATGGCCATGAGCAAGCCATACCTACCTCAATTGTCCCGGTCTGCGAGCCCCCTCTGCACCAGCGCCATGTGGACTGGGTACTCTTTGTCTTCGTATAACGTCACTGTTTGTTCTGGCGCCTGAGCCTAAGAACAGTGGTCAAAAGAACAATATTTTTGCTGCCATTTCCTTCCTCGGAGAAAAAGGCCGTTCTCCGAGTTTGTAATTTATACTCTGCTTTCAAAAGATGTGTGATGGCTTACGATGTTAACTCCTCTCTGAAGGTTTCCTGGACTCGGCCACAAGCTTCCACACTGTCCCTGTTGACTAGTTTACCCCACAGCATCCTTCCCTCGTGCAGGAATGGCCCACGTTATGAGCACACCTGGAGGCCAGTGGATGACCTGTGGCTCCCTGCCAGCCCTGTCTGTGCCTCCATGACCCCAAGAGAAGCCCCGCATCTTCGTGCACATGGGCTGGTAACAGCCACCGAGAGCCACGCAGCAGGAATGCCCCAATCCCAGCCCCAGGTTGGGGCAGGCCGGGCTGAAACAGCCGTGGCGAGCACGAGGCTGGACTGCAGAACTATCCCCATGTGCACAAGACAGATGCCGCCATGCCTCTCCAGCTCACTGACATTCAGAAGGCAGAGGGGGCTTCTCACACCTCATAATACTTCTCAGAAACACACCTCTTTTTGGCAAAATGTTTCTATTTTAAAACACTGCAGTACTTAAAACAGAAGCCGGAGTCCATCTGCAGGTGTCCCCTGACATGACAGCCTCTAATGAGTGTATTTACTCTAATGCTATCTGGAGGATGGTGTCTGACACGGGTCCGGCTGCACGGGACAACTCCAAGTCAGCACGGTGGTGACATTGGTGTGCTCAACCTGCCTACAGCTGGCCTCAGTCCCCATCTGGCCCTCCCTACTCGTCCTCCAGGGTACAGCTGAGCCCCAGGTCTCCCTGACTGGCTGGCAACACTGAGGGCCTGGCTTCCAGGGGTACAGCATCCCAGCTGCCCCAGTCCCCAACCCAGAATCGCACACTGCCCCCTCAGCTCCTGGTTTACGTGACTGTCCCACTGACTTGTGTGTTCTTTGATTACAGGACACTCATATTGATCACTTTTGTCTTAGTCATGACAACATTGTTAAATATTAACTAAGACATTTTAGCAAGTCTTAGAATTAATCCTACAGTGCTGACAGCTTCACATACTTCAGTTAAAGCACCAGAGCATCTACGGTTGCACAGACAGAAAGTGCTTTGGCAAGTGAAAGCAGATGCTCACCACGGCAGAAGCGTAGAGCTGTTTTCCCTGGAGACAGTCTATCATGGCCCACAGAGCCTCCATGCTCCATTCCGGGCAGTAGGGGATCCTTGTCTTTGAGGAATCTCTCATGGGAGGCTTGAACCCCGCCAACATAACCTTTATGGCCCGGGCTGGGTACTGCATAAGGTGAAGAGGAATTTGACGCAGTCTGTCACAAGAGAAATTCTTAAAATGTTCAGAATGTCACAATTAAAATTCTCTAATAGTTAAAACTATACAATGCAGGAAAAAAGTTTTATGACATTGATTTGTTGGCACAAAAGCACAGTCAACAAGAAAAAGTGACTACATCAAGTTAAAGACTGCAAAGAACACAACAGAGTAGTGGAAAGGCAACTACAGAATGAGAGAAAATAGACATTCCTCCAAAGAAGACTTCTAAGTGACCAAAAAGCACATGACAGGATGCTCAGCATCACTGATTGCTAGGGAAATCCCAACTGACCCGCAGTGGAGTCCCACCTCACACCACCTGTCAGGACGGCCACCGTCGCACAGAAAGCAGCAGGTGCTGGTGAGGAGAGAGAGAAGCCACGACCCATGAACATGGTGGAAACGTACAAGGGCCTGGCTGCCATGGAACAGTTTGGTGGTTCCTCCAAATATGAGATTAGAATGCACACATGACCCAGCAACTCCACTTCAGAGTGCACACCCAGAAGAACCAGAAGCAGGACTCCAACAGCCACGTAAAGGGAGGCATGGTTCACAATTGCCACTGGATGGAAACCACCCAAGTGTCTGCCAACATGTGAATAAATAAAATGTACACCCACATCGGTGTGTCATCATCCACAAACGTAACGAGATTTGGATACCTGCAACAATAGGACGAGCATCGAGAACATTATGCTAAGTAAAATAAGCTAGACACAAAAGGACAAACCTTGCATAACTGCTCACATGAGGAAGAACAAAGGCGCTAGAAGAAGGGGAATGGAATGCTATTGTTTAATGGGGAACACAGTTTGTTTGAGATGTGTGAAGAAGTCCTGCAAATGGACGGTGGCGATGGCAGCACGATACCATGACTGTACTAAATGCCAATCGACTGTACACTTAAAAGTGGCTAAAGTGGCATGTTTTATGTTTCTATACATTTTACCACAATAAAAAACTTAAACAAATTTCTAATTTATGAGCAGCTGTAGAATATTTTAAGAGTAAGAATCTCTCCTATTATTAAAAACAAACAACTGAAAACCCTAATTTGAGAAAGTTGAGTGTCTGAACCTGTTCACTGTTAGCTTCTCAGTCGACCCGTAGTCCACGAACTGCACCAGGACAGCCAGAGGGTCAAACTCCTTAATGGAGACAATCTTCGCTCTGTACCACAAGCCGTCGTCATATTCCGCAAGGCAAGGCATTTCTAGTAAAAGAAAAAGGGAAAAGCACATTGCCTTTTACTTTCTTAATTTTCATAGAAATACAGTAAAGCACAAAGACAATGTGATCGCATCTACCCATTGTCCAGAATTAAACACTGGACAGCCAGCCTGTGCCCTGCTATGACCCCTGTACCGGCCTGAGGGAGGCAGGCCCCCAAGCTCGGCCCAGCCCTGCCGCTCCCAGGCCTTGGTCACCCCCGGCCCCACAGCCAGACTCCCCAAATCTCTTCTCATCTGAGCCGTTGTCCTCTTCAGAGGACGATAAAACAGTTTCTGCCACTCCTGCTTTCAAGTCTTTCCTTCTCCAACCCCTTCTAAAACCACCGGGGGGAAATAAAAATCCCATTACATTGCTCTTTTAAAATCCTTTAGTGGCCTCTCAGCCACCTGCAGCACAAGTCCTCAGAAGTTCAATTTCCAGGATTCTTCAATACTCCCAGCCAACCCCGCCACCTGTCATCCATGTGCTATTTCAGCACATGGCTGTCTCTGTATGTAGGGTGCCCTTGTGCCCCTGTCATGATAAACGCCACCTCTTCCAGCAAACAGCTCCAGTGTGACTGTTAAAGCCAGGCCTCCCTGTCACACTGTCTCTGCAGCCCAGTGGCACTGCACGCGCACCTTGGAGACGAGCTGTCACCCACACACTGGACCTGGCTCCCATGCGCTCTCTCCGAGCCTGCCAGTCTCATGTTCCCGGGAACACTCATGAGTGCGTGCCAGGATGCAGTGAAATGGCGAGAACATGAGTGTGACGGTGCGTGCTTCCTGTCTCCTCACATGCTTCCAGACTTCACAGCAGACAGAAGACACATCAGGCGCACCTTGCTCTCCCCTTTCTACCCCCGCCTTTTCCATATTCTCTTCTACAAAATTTCCACAAAGAAAATGAGCTTTAGGCAAGTGCTATTTAAACGTGATGTGACTCTAACGTGGAGATCTTTCACTGCGAATGGTTTTTGTTAGAATTCTAGAGGTTTTCTATAACAGTGAGAATCGCATCTGCAGAGCTGTGTGCACGGCAAACCACCAATGGAATTGCTGTCAGTGGCCCCTTCCAACCTTCGCCATTTCCAGCCTCAAAAACGTGACTGGTTTCATCTCAAGGTGGAACTTTAAAAACTCGCCTAGTTGTGATGTTATTTTAAATCCACAGAGCAACTCCTTTAATATAAATTCCTTATTCAGATGAACAAATTTAACTGGGAATGACGTCTACATGTGAGTGAAGAATAAAGGACCTATAGCAAACCGCATAAATGATATGTCTAGGACTCCACGAGTTACATTCTGTAGACTGTGTGACTTCCCTTGAGACAAAAACACAATGCAAAACTGTTTCTTCCACACTATCAATCTGAGTTTACAAAAATAAAACAATCATGAGTTTTTTCTTTCACTGATGCAATGAATATTTATAAGCAGCTGCTTGTGTAAGGTACCCTAAAGTGCTGGTGACACAGCAGTAGAGGGTCCCTATATAATGGAGGAGAGCAGGAAGGATAGAGTGATGGGCTGGAGGGCGGCAGGCAGGGCTACTTCACAGGGGTCCAGAAGACCACCAACAGGGACAGTAGGGCAGGGTCCGAGTCCGCTCTCCAGTATGGGAGGAATGCTCTGGCAGAGGGACCAGCAGGGCTGGTGTTGGCCGAAGCGGGGACACTCTGGTGGGTCAAAGAGGGTATGTTGCTCTAGCAAATCCTCTGTTATATATAAGGGCCCAGTAAACACCTGTCTCCATTATGCCCACGGTGCAGATGCTACTCCTGGCATAAGGAATTGGAGTCCCTGGCACACAGTCAAGCTGGGAGAGTGAATCAGAAAGGAAACAAGCAGGGTGTGACTTGTAGCCTGACAGGACAGGGTGTAACCCGAGCTCCCCAACCCAATTCTAAAATGACCACATTAGGTGCTTTGTGACTAAAGTTACTGCCATTTAGGCCTGAGTGGCAACTGTCATAATCTGGGCTGATGGCAGAACTGCCAGCCCAGAAAGACCACCTTACGTGATTCCCGAGCCCAGGCGGGTGTGGAGGTACCCAGCAGCCTGGCCTGGGTCCACTCAGCGACAGCACAACCTCTATGGGGTGGAGACCCTGAGGCCACAGGCAGTGTGTGTGGCAAGCGGCACAGACCCATGTGGTCCTACCTGTGCGGAAGTCTGTGAGGGTGGGCAGGGCATCTACACTGGTGTTGAACCTGCGCAGGGCTTCGCCCAGGCTCTCCGGCTCGGGCTTCCAACAGGCTCCGCTGTTGTCTATGTCGCCGTGCTGGTTACACAGACTGCAGCTCTCCACGGAATTGAGGCAAATGTACACCTGAGTGGGAGAAGGGAAGGTGAGAATTTCCAGATGCTGAAGTGTCAGTACCCATTCCCACGGATATTGCTGCGGCGCACAGCCTCCAAGGACCCGGAGACCCTCATGGATGTCCCCTCCCCCCTCACAGCAGTCTACCTTTGTGACAGGAAGGACATGACAAAAGTGCAGGTATGTGATGGTCGGGATGGCAGTGCTCTCCCAGGAGGCCGGCAGCCACGTGCCAACAACCACAGAAAGGCTTGCCGTGTAGGTGGCATCACGAGGGGCCTCTTGGAAGGGGACCTGCAGCCAGGACTGAACGGGTGGCTCCAGGAACCCTGGCCCTGTGTTGTTTTAAGCAGCTAAATCTGGGGTGATGTGTTATGCAGCAAGAGTACGAAAAACACCGTCATAAAGCCAGTGACAGCAGTGCACTCTGCTCCCTGATGAGGTTGCAGAGCGGCCCCTTCCACTGCCTGATGGGGACGTCACTGTGAGGCATCACTAGGAGGTGGCTGCAGGAGCTGTCGCTTATCTCTTGTTAGCCAAAAACTCTTTCTTTACTGTGCTTGTTCATCCCAAGTTCACTAAGTGCCTGCCCAACATCAGGCAGCATCAGGGACATACTGATGACCAGACACAGAAATCCCTGTCTTCCTGGAGTGGCGCTCTGGTGGGGACATGGCGGAGGGTAGGAGGTGCCTGGTGGCATGGAACAGAGCAGGCAGGGCCTCGAGTACCTGGCGTCCCATAGGAGGAGGACAGGAAGGAGACGGGTAAGATGTGCGGGTGGAAGCAGGTCCAGTTTAAAAGTCTAAACATTTGATGTGACGAAACTAAAGCAACAAAACGTGGGGAAAACCAGCAAGTGCTTACGAAATGTATAAACAAGTGTCTGACCATGGAATTCCGGGGTGGGGTGGGGGAGGCATCCAGGTCACCTGGATTTCAAGTATTTAAAATCAGTGAGATGGAAACGTGAGGAGCCAATGGCAGAGTGCAGACCAGGACTGCTCGCTGTGTCTACACTGATGACGACCTGTGGGCACCACGCACCTCGTTTGGCGAGACCACGTGCTTGACTTGGACGGCGAAGAGCTCTTCCAGGGAGGGCAGGGATGAGGACAAGTACGGCGGAAAAATAGGGGTCTCTGTCTCAGGCAGAAGCAGCTCCTGAAACACCACAGATAAATGACTGCCGCAGAAACGCACAGCATTATCAAATTCATCAGTGCAACTGACTCAGCAAACAGGAAACAAGCTCTCACAGACACTCGCAAGTGCCAGATGGTTTTGCTGTAATTGGACCAAAATGTGATGGTAAGTGAAAAATCTTTAGAATTTGTTATCCTGCTTAGAAAAAAGATTGTGTATAAAAGCCCACACAGATGTTTACGTGCAGGTGGCGACAACACACGTGGTGTCCTGGAAAGCTGGTAACACGCCTGGGTGGCTGGGGGCTTGGCCTTCTTTCCTTCTCACATTTCTGTAGTATTTAGCTTAGAATAAGTATGCATTTTATAATAAAAACTAAAATAATACACAAAATCCAAAAAGATTTAAGTTAAAATAATTTTTAAAACATGTTCCCCTAAGCTTTATAAAAGCATAAGAAATTAAAGTTATGTGATTCCCAGAAGGTTTATGGCAGTTAGCAGTTGTTAAAAGCAATACACAAAAATGTGTGGGGGTTTTTCTTTTAGAAAGTTTTTTAAAATTCTGGAAAATGGCAATTAGTACAAAAAGTAAAATCATTATGTTCAAATTCCAGATTGATCACTATTTAACATTCCAAAATGATGATAAAACAAAACATATCTGAACCACTCAGGAGAGTTCAGTAGAAAGGGACCACCCATTCTTGAATTTTACTGATTTGTTAAAAGCACTTTATGACAAGCATGTGATATTTCTATAATTGATAGGAATGAAATTCTACTTATAAATAATATAACGTTCACTTATTAAAACTGTTACTTTCCACACCAAAAAGCACAAGTAATGAGAAAAAATAGACAAAAGACTCATCACAATTGAAAATGGTGCTTCAAAGGACACCATCAAGAAAGTGAAAAGACAACCAACCCACAGAGTGGGAGAAAATATTTGCAAAGCATACATCTCTAAGGGATTACTAGAACACAAAATATAGAAAAACTCTTACAACTCAATAAAAATGAAACACAGCTAAAAATGGGCAAAGCAGTTTTTCATTATTTTCTGTTTTTTTTTCCCAGTTGCATTGAGATAACTGATATAACACCATTAGTCGCCCAGTTATACGACATGATGATGTGCTACACGTACACACCGTGAAATGATCACTTCTCAGTTCAGTTGACATCAATCGCCTTACAAGGTTAGAAAACCTTTTCTTCTTCCGATGAAAACATTTAAGATTTATTCTCTTAGCAATGTTCAAACATAGCATTGTTAACTATAGTTACCATGTTGTACATGGCATCCCCAGGACTTAATTACGTTGTAACTGAAAATCTGACCACCACCAATTTCCCCCACCGCCAACCTCTGGCCACCACCAATTTGTTCTCTGTGTCCACGAATCCAATTTCTTTAGATTCCAGATCATACAGTACTCGTCTTTCTCAGACTTATAGCACAATGCCCTTAAGATCCATCCATGTTGCCACAAATAGTAGACTTTCCTTTTTGTGGCTGAATAATATTCTACCCCCCCCCCACAGACATCACACCTTCTGTATCCATTCATTTACTGATGGACACTTAGGCTGCTTCCATATCTTGGCTATTGTAAATAATGCTGCAGTGAACATGGGGGTGCAGACATTTTGAATTAGTGGTTCGTATTTCTTTGGATAAATGCCCACAAGTAGAATTGCTGAGCCATAACGTAGTTCTGTTTTTAATTTTTTGAGGAAACTCCATACGGTTTTCCATAGTGGCTGCACAAATTTGCAATCTCACTAACAATGCATGGGGTTCTCTTTTATTTATATCCATGTCGACAGTTGTTAATCTCTTGTCATTCTGATGGGAACCATCCTAACAGGTGAGAGGTGGTATTTCACTATGGTTTTGATGTGCATCTCCCGGATGGTTAGTGATATTGAGCATCTTTTCATGTACCTGTTGGCTATTCTAATGTCTTTTATTTAAAAATGTCTATTCAGGTCATCTGCCCATTTTTAATCAGGTTATCTGCTTGCTGCTGAGCTGTGTGAGCTCTTCATGCATTGTGGATAGCAGCCCCTTACCAGACACATGACTTGCGATTTGCTCCTGTGTCGTGGGCTACCCTGCTGTTTTGCTTATGGCTTCTTGTGCTGTGCAGAGGTTTTTAGTTTGATATTATCCCACTTAATTTTGTTTTCGTTGCCCTTTTTTTTTTTTTTAGCATCAAACCCTAAAGATAGGATTTAAACAGCGGTTTCGCCAAAGAAAATATATAAATGGCCGGAGAGAACATGAAAGATGCTCAGTGTCATTAGTCATCAGGCAAATGCCACAGTGGGATACTGCACTTTATACCTGTCCTGGGCTGGCAAGGAAAAGACCTGGCAGTGAGCGCAGGCATGGGCCCGGGGAACACAGCCCCCTCACACATTCCTGGCATGGAAGTAAGTGGAGTGGCCCCTCTGGGCCATGGTCTCACAGCTCCTCATGGTGGTAGTAGTTACCACATGACTCAGTCCTCCATGCCTAAGACCATGCCTGAGAGAAAGCAGACTTCTGCCTCAAAACATGCAAGTGTCCGCAGTCACTTTACTCACAGTTGCAAAAAGGTGGAAACAGCCCAAGTGACCATCAACGGCTAAATGGAAAAACAGGATGTAGTCTGTGATTCAGCCATAAAAAGGACACTAACGAACCCTGAGACACACTGAAAGAGGCCACCATCCACGAAGGGCCTCGCATTGCGCAATTGCGCCTATAGGCAGGCCTGATGGGCCAGATATCTGGAGGAGCCCGGGGCAGACAGGGATGGGACCATGAGGTTTCTCTGGGTAATAAAATGTAGAATTAGAGTCGAGATGGCTGCACAGCTCAGTGAATACTCTACCACCACTTTAAAAAGCTGAATTTTATGGTATGTAAACCATATCTCAATGAAGCCATTATGAAAGAAAATGCTACTTCCTGATTTTGTGCCAAATCCTTTGTGTTGATGAACTGTCCAAAGTTTCCAGAATATCAGGACTGACACCTACCTCGAACTTTATTTCCCATCTTTCCTCCTCATATTTGCTGCTGTCATCTGTTGGTTTCTGAAATACAACATTATCATTATCAATGAATAAAACCATCATTGACGACAACATTGCTTTAAGGCACTTTCATACTTCATCTCCACAAAAACTGGGTGCATGTCCTCACTGGCATGCACTTAGTTGTTTTGGGTTAACTGGGAAAACCTAATGCTCTGAGTAATCTTAATATTACACCAGTAAAAATCCTCAGAATTTAGCTAAACATGTCAGCTGTAACTGGTTTGATATTTAAGGGAATGAGAGTTCTTCCCTTCCAGATGTTTACACAGCGCAGCGAGAAGAAACTGAGTAATCTGTACAAAGCCTGTTATACAGATGGAACATCTGCTACACAAACACGGGCACAGACGCATGCACACGCCCATCCCAAAAGAGAGCGAGGTGCAGTGAGGTGTACTAAGTAGTATCACAGTTTCTACTTTTCTATGTTAAACTGAACACGTGATATTTGGTTTTGTAGTATCACTAAAATGAGTATTTAAAAATCTGACTCGTGAACTGTAAGCCTAGTAATGAAACTACCATGCCATGTGAAACATTATGACTTATGGAGAACCCCTCACTTCCACAAAGCGCTTAGGGCAGCTGCCAATGTGAAACCAAATCTGTAACATGGTAATTATGTTTTTTAAATCATTAAAACCACAAGAGCCAGGTGATTGGACATGGTTATTTCTTAAAGTTATGCTTGAAATATGGCTTCGAGTTGCTGTAAGTAGGCAAAATGGGAGAAATGTTATAATGTCAAATAAAAGGGAAAATATTTGATCTGGGGAGAGAGTCCTTTCCTGGCAGTGAATTCTATTATGATTTTATTACTTACCTCTCTCAAACAACACTGGCTAGATATGGGTTTCTTGCTAGGTTTGAAAACATACAGACAATAAAATCTTAATGCAACTTAAAGTATTTTTTTTAGGACACATAAAATATTACTTTCGCAATAAAGAATTTATAAATTCTCTAGGCTCTCTTAACATCAGACACATAAAAGCATATTGAAGACTTCGGGTGTAAGACAAAATACATTTTAACAAGAATTTGTTTTGCTATAATTTAGATTTTTATAGAAAATAGTTAACTTACTTCTTTTAATACTTCTTCAGAATGTTCAAAATAGCAATATTTATGGTGTGCCATAAAATAAGAAAGTGACATTCCATCAAAATAGAGATGAACAGATAATTTCCCCCATGGGTTTTCTGGTAATTCCTATTTAAGTTCAATAAAGGTTATTAGTATGAAAATAAAGTCTGTTTGAAGATTAAAATTTCATAGCAAAAATAAAATAAGAGTTCTGAAAATCACAGTATTACCAGCTTGACTAATGACTCATTTCATAAAATTTCCTTCCAGATATTTTGGCAGGTTTTGAGGAACTAATTCTATTATTTTATTTTATGTAAAATATACTGACATGGAAATAAGGTAGAGAATTTTATATTTATTTACTACAAAATAACAATGTACATAATTTACTATACCTCTTTTAGATAATAATTTATACTGAGTAGAAGAAAGAAAAGGCATGTTCAGAAGTAAAAAAATGTTTAGTTAGCACCCTGATGTGACTGTTTCTCATCACCCATGCCCTGCCTTAGCCACACTCGCGTCCGTGAGGGATGGCCAGTGCCTTCCAGAGCTCCCCCTGCCACTGTCCAGCTTTACCTGTGCTGAGGGACAACAGTGGCAGGCAAAGCCAGGCCAGGCTGCTCGAGCCCTCGCATGGTGCCCTAGGTCCGTGGGCAGCAATGGCTCCCATGGTCCTTGCCCCCCATGCGCCCCTGTGCCCTGTCCCCGCCCTGAAGTTCTGTGTGGTTTGTCAGGCCACCATTCTGAAGTCCTCTCTGACATCCTACCTTTGCAGGGATTCTTTGCTGACCACCTTTCAGTTACCTTGCAGAACCTCTGTCACCTGGCCGAGTAGCTGCACCATTTCCTGACATATCCCATGCCGCTGCCCTGTCTGTGCCTCCTGGTGCGCCCACTTCCAGGGTCAGGAGACCCCACCTTCCCTCCAGGGCATACACTGTGCCCCCCACATCCAGGTCCCTGCTGCCCTGACCAACTCCCTGGCAGCAGGTGGCCTTGCGGTCAGCCCTCAGGTCCGTCCGGCCCGCCCGCCCCAGCCTAGCACCCGCGAACACCCCATGGGGTCTCATATGCCCCTCACACTTCCATGCCACCCATTGCCAGAATGAGTTCATAAAGAAACTTCCAAATTACTGACTTCAATGCTCATGAAGTCCTCAGAATGAGGCTCATTCAAAGTAAGCTCAGGAACTGAAGCAGCAGCTTCTTTTAGATTAATGCGTGACTTAGCCTCACCCAGGGACATGGTTCACTGTAAAAGTGCTCTCTGTACTGTGTTGCCCAACGTCACTGCTGAACCCTGGCTCCCGCACTCAGGTAATTACCATGATGTGAATCTCCACCTCTCTCCTCGAAAGCAGTTCCTGAAGGAGCTCTACTGCATCTGGCTGCCAGGAGCCCCCAACCTGTTTGGGGTGACAAACTCAGAGTCTTTCACACATTCACAAAAGAGCAAGAAGCAAATGAAGACACATGAAAGCAGCCACATGCAGGCACCATCAGAGAGGAGTGCGAGGAACATAGGTGTAAGATAAACATGATCTTAAACTAGCAATCTGAGTTTCCCCCATCGTACTCCCTCAAAGCATTTCATGCTTTAAAAATATAAACCTACAGACATGGGCAGAAAGTGGATGACATGAAGGCTGAGAACGCAGCCTTGGAGCCCAGGAGCCAGAGGCAGGGTGGTTGCACTCAGCTTTATAGGCCCGAAGGAGCCAAACCTGCTAAAAGCTTGATCTTGGGTTTCTAACCTCCAGGACCATGAAACAATACATTTCTGTTATTTGTGACAGCAGTCCCCAACCTTTGTTGTACCAGGGACTGATGTTCCTATGAGAATCTAATGCCTGATGACCTGAGGCGGAGCTGAGGCAGTAATGCTGGTGTTGGGGAGCAGCTGCTAACACAGATGGAGCTTCGCTTGCTGGCCCACTGCTCACCTCCTGCTGTGCCTAGTTCTTAACAGGCCACAGGCCCATACCAGTCTAAAGTCCAGGGATTACGGACCCCTGATTTAAACCATAAAACATATATGTAAAAACCTAAATTAAAAACGAAGCATAACATTTTTTAAAAAGCCAATACACCAATGTGGTACCTGCAATGTGCGTTTATTAGGGGCAGAGACTGTCACAGTCCACGTGGTGAGAGGCTCACACGCAAGGAGTCGGGCCTCCTGCCACTGTGAGCCTCACAGAAGTGGACTCTGCCCAGCCAGTCCTTGGGGTGGCTGCACCTCTGGGGGGGCATCATGGCGCCAGCCCCATGAGGAATCCTGAGCCAAACGCCCCCAGCTATGCCACTCCTAATGCCAGAGCCACACAAACTGTACGAGATCAGAAAAAGTTTACTGTTGATTTAGATACAAGGTTTACCTTATTTGTGATACAGTAAGAAATAATATGCCACCCCCTTTATCTGATTTCCAGCTTCAAATTTGTTGAAATTTTACTTGATAAAGGAGTAACTTAATTTTTATAAGCTTATGCCTTCCCCTCTATGAAGGTATTTCTCTTCGTTTATTCAGATCTTTTTATATCCTTCAGTATAATTCTGTAGTTTTCTTTATAAAGGCCCTTTAGCTGTCATAATAAACATTTCTAAGTATTTTATTTTTGTTGCAACTGAAAGGGATTTCATTTTACATTCTAATTTCTAGAAAATTAGTAATAAAAATATTTAAATTAATCCACCCACAAATTACTGTTTACTCACGGGGATGGTATCATGGAGCTGACAGGGAATACAAAACTGGGGTGTCTCAGGATACAGCAAAATAGGGTAAAGATGACACTGTGGGATCTTCTCAGTTAATCCATGATCTAAATATCTTACCTGAAACAAGACAAATACAATTTATAATTAAAGTTTACTACTGAAAAATAAGAGACAGAAGGAACTCTCTGGTCTTAAAAAAAGACATCCTAGAAAGATACCTAAATCTGAATTTTGAAAAATCTCCAGAAAAGGCAATACTGTATTCCCTCATCTCATAATGTGTCAAAACTCATTTTCAAGGGCTTTTTTAACACAATAAACAGAGTTTTTGTTTTGTTTTGTTTTGTTTTTTGATTTGGGTCTTGTTAGATTTAGATTCCTTAAGAATAATCCATTTTTTAAGATAACTTTTAAATTTTGTTTTTCAAGTTACTTTAAAAGTATATATTTGCATTTAGTAAAGGAGCCTTTTTCAAATTCTCAGTATTTCTCAAACAGTTTCACGGTCTGGGAAACTGTACAATGTTTTCTTCTTGGATTATTCTGGCACTCAACGTTTCAAAAAATGACATGGGTCATGGGGAAATGAAGTACAACACAGGAGTATAGTCAGCAGCACTGTAAAAAGTATGTATGGGGCCAGGTGGCAACTAGACTTTTCATAAGTTATATAAATGTCTAATTGCTGTGTTGTATATCTGAACCTAATATAATACTGTGGTTATTGTAATACAGTAAGCCAACTGTAATGGAAAACATTTTAAAAAAGAAATAGAATTGAACATGACATATGAGTATATTCCATGCAGTCAGGATGAGCACAGTTTTATGTAATGTTTATTTCTTAATGTGGATCATAGGACAAACTTTGAAAGATTTCAGGTTAAGGGATGGAAAATTTACTGCACATACTTAAAATGCAAAATGATCACAAAAAGAAAGTGATGATTAAAATGTCAAAATATTTTAAAATAAATTTAAAAAAGAGAGATATTAGATAATGTGAGAAAAAAAATAAAGTTCACCATCATCTTCTTTATTTGGATTTCAGATCTGTAAAGTGCATGAATTACAACTTAAGGAACATGGAAAACAACCTGTTTTACTTAATACCATGTATACAATTAGGGCTCCAATTGCAAATACGTGGTATCATTAAAAGAGCAGAGACCAAATCTCTACCTGAAAATATATTCTGGTTATTTGGGTTAGTAAATATACTTGAAAACAAAAACAAAAATTCTTATTACAAATAAGTGTGTAACACATCTGACTGGTCTTCCTACAGGACTGAATTCATTAAAAAATATTTTAACCACACTTTCATGTATTTAGTTTCAAAAGACCACTTAACATTATAGTGTTTAGCCTTAAATCAGTCACACAGAGTTTCACACTCACCCTGATTATGCCGCCAATGACCTCCATGACCTTGCCTCTATACCACATGGTATCTGATCCTCTCACAGCACAGGCTTCTCCCTTTTTCCACAAATAAGGCTCCAAAAGACCAAGGCATTTTAAATTACTTTGAATTTCATTCATCATTTTCATTAGCTCAAATTCTGAAGAAATTATTAAAAATAGAAAGCACTTAGGAAAAATTCCCTACCATTTTCAAATAAAGTCATCACCTATCTTTAATAATTTTATTCCTTAGATAATATTATAAAGAATTAAAAATCAGTCCCCATAATATATAGCTTTAATAAAAATCTAATTCAGGCAATAGCATCTATATGCTTCAAAACTTGCAACTGACAGCATGTAAATAATTATTCTGATCCCTGATTATAAATGCAAGCATTATCTGAGGAGCGTAAAAATCGCTAAAAGCTCTAAGATACAAGAGATGGCTGGATATAAACGAACCACTACTTCAAGAAACCATTTTGATAGTACATGCAAAAAACAGAGCACACTGTTCCTTGACGCTTAACACCAGTTGTGGCTGGCATATGACACTAAGATTCCAGTGCTGTCCTGACTACAGATGGCCCACTGTTGCACTGTAAATGTGCCCCACGACAGACACTGCAGAAGACGAGCTCTGGACTCAGTCCTCGTAACAGCTCTGCTGCTTTACGCAAGAAACCTTGGGGAGCTCTTTTACCCCACAAGCCTCCGTTTGCTCCTCTGTACCCTGGGTGTCACAGCGCCTGCCTGCACTGTCAGGGTTGTGGGGGGCCACACGCAAGGCGCCCGTAACCATCAGTAGTGTCAGCCACAACTGTCTGTATGTGCCGGGAGTTTCCAGATACTGTTCACTTCTAGAATAGCCAACTACACAGACTCATCTGGTTTTTCAAACTGAAACGTAGTATTTAAGAAATCAACAAATGAGACAAAAATCTGACAAGTTCACAGCCACTGTGCCCATCCCACAGCTGGACTCACTGCCCTGTGAGTGCTGCAGTGCCGGGCACACACAGGGTCCCAAACATGGCCAGGCCGTACGAAAGCCTAGAGAGCTCAGGGACAGCCCAAACGGTCACAAACACCCTGACCCTCTGGTCACTTATTGTGACCTCTTCTCTTCCTAAACGAATACAAACTTAGCATTCTTCTTGCATGACCTCCAAATATGTGTAAGTGCCACACACTGAAGCACTGCCACCTCCAGGTGTCCTCCCCAGAGTCTCCCCCGACGTCACAGTAAGCGGCTTCTACGTGTGAGGCACTGTGAAAAGCACTGTGTGCATTACTTCATTTAACCCTCACAATGACCCAGTGAAATGACATCCGAAGAGGTGAAATCCCCGTCCGGTGCATCCCCCTCCATGTCTGCCTCACTAGAGAAAGAGTTCCAGCTACCACTTACACTGACTGACTCAACGTCATGTAAAAGCTCTTACCTGATAATTTAGGTACCACAAACACAGTTCCATCATCATCAACGCAGGTGACTACTGCCTTGAATACTTCCATGTCAGGAATAACTGGCGGTTTATAGCATCCAGTGGGTCTTGGTTCTAGAATTTTCTTTTTAAATTCAGATACCTTGTGTTTACTGGTAATATCAGTAGCTAGTTTGTCAGCGTCCAAGTTAATTTCAGTACAGTTAGTAACCACTGAATCTTCTTCTTTTAGGGGAATTTCCAGAGACTTTTCAGATAATGAATGGCTGTTATCTACTTTATTAATTCTGTAACATCCAAAAAAGAATACATCTAAACATGAGAAAATTTAAAAAATTCTAGAGAAAATATAAAGAGAATCCTTCTACTATACTTGAAGTCTAAAGAAAATATTTGCTCTAGTCTAATTTGTTAAATGAAAATGAGCATAATTTTAATAATGAAAATTATTTAAAATTATGAATGAGCTTGATAAAAAAGGTACATAATAATCACTGAAGTGCTTTAAATTACAATCTCATATTTACACCGTACTCTCTGCAAGGCCAGTGAGCACAGTTCAGGCACAGCACGACACTGGGAGTGCCCCTGGGGTCTGACTGAGTCTGCCCACAGACGGAACATGGCAAGTCATCAGCATCAAGCATCGCAAAGATACTATGCATTCCTTAAACACGTGGCCCATCAGACACTAAGTGTTGGTGGTCACATGCCATATTCATCAGAATTTTTTTTACCTCCTGTTGTTCCTTTCCAATTAAAAAAAAGTACTCCTGCAAAGAAAACCTGGAAGGAAATATAAGTATTGCTTATTTTAGAATTGTACATTTTTGTTTTTTCTACTTTGCTCTATTTTCTTTTCAAAGAAAAAAAGCATTGACAAAACAGCCCCATATGCCCTCAGCTTGAACTGCTCCTCATCCCCAGCCAAGCTGGCAGGCAGTTTTAGCGCTGTCAAAATGGTGACGAACATGGCGACCATGGCAGCTGTCATCAGTAACGCTAGCTTGCCCAGCATTATTCACGATAACGGTTCTTTCATCAAGAAATGGCTTTAGACTATAGGCAGTCAGCCCTAAGAGACACATGTGAGACAAAGGTGCAGGACCCAGCCACAGGCCTGGGCCCAGCCTATCAGTGCCCACCAGGCCTAGCCAGCCACTTCATGATCCCTCTGCTTCTGACCCCTAGATCTCCCTCCATTCCATCAGGACTGTGGTATGGGCCAGGAATAAGGCAAGATCTAATAATGCAAGATAAAAACAGCGATCTGGCCATGCATGGGGCAAGGTGGCTACTTGGGACATGTGTATGCCATTGCCACGGAGCCCCTATCCCTGGGAGAGAGGAAGCCAGGACTCTCGCAAGAGCCTGACCCTTCTGCCCTAGGACTTTGCAAAGGCACATCTCAAACGCAGTGCCCGAAGGATCCTTCTATGTAAGCACTGCTCAATTCCATTTTCTGTTACCCATTTCTGTTCCACACACACATTTTTGGTGAACACCTTGGAGAACTGCCAACATAAAGATTAAACATTACTGTCTCAGCAGGGAGGCCAGAGGGCACAGACCAGTTCCTGTCATTCTCCTTTCCTCTGGTTTACAGTGTAAACGCAAAGCCAGGGGAAAGTAGAAAAGCAAACATGTCAGCAGGAGCTCAAATGTGCCAGAGCTGATAGGCCCAAATCAGGCAATTGGCAACCCTGAAGGAGGGCATTCTGGGTTAGTTTAAACATCATTTTAAAGAACAAACAAGATGCATGCAACTCAGGTGTGAAGGCATACGGATATGGAGGTTTCACATGGGCAAACATGACGCCTCCATCACACACTCATGCAGAAATGAAGCCCTTACCTCTGCTCTCTGAGGGCCAAACCCTTTTTAATCAAATACTTAGAGACATCCACACGCTCTCCTTTTTCATCTCTGCAGAAAAGCTTCACGGGTAATGGCCACTTTGCACTGTTTTCCTGCAGTGGTTAAGATCAGGTTAAGTGTGAGACACAAAAGTGAAATCTTATACCTTTTCACGGGTATTTCCTTCTCAGATCTCCAAGCCGGAAAAAAAAATTCCCAGCTAAGTAATTTTGATATATGACCAAATCAGAGCGAAAACAGCCTGAAAGAGAGTCAGTGGGGACAATGTCTCGTGAAATGAAATGTTGTGGACAGCCTCACTGTTGGGTGAAATTTATGAGTGTGTGTTTGGGGGAGGGGTGGGAAGGAAGGGATGGGGAAACTGAAAAACTCTTTTTTTTTTTTTGTCCCAGAATGGGGGGTGGGGTTGAGAAATGCACCACAGTTACAAGTTTCTCTATTTTCCTAAACTCTGCAAATTTTAAATTGAAATAGATTTCCACAGATGTGCTTTTCCTACAAAAAGCAAAAGAAAGAAAACATATATTCTCCTTCATGTGTAATCATAAAATGGAAACAGTACACACAGAAAAATGTAACATGGAAAAATTACTTATATAAGAAAACGCTAATCAATGTAATAAAATATATCGAGCTAGAAAAAAATAGAGGCAAAGAATATTTTTAAATTTTTTAAAAAATAAGAATATTGTCTCCTCTCAAATCCATATCATATACATACTTTTTATGACATAGTTAATATGAAGCTCAACTAATGTTCCAGTTTGTAAATATCAAAAGGCTTCAGAAATGTACTCTAGCAGAAATTCTGTTTTGTAACATGCAAATTATCAATTCAAAAATATTACTTTAGAAATTATTTTATTCATTCATGCGATCATTTATGGTACTATTATCAAACAGATATTGTAACTTGAAATGAGACCAAAAAAGGTTGTAAAAAAAATCCAAAGAGTTTGCTGTTACTTTCTCAACAAGAAATGGACCTGTAGAAAATATCAATGAAATAATTAGTTTACATCTACTGTGACCCCATTACACACCTGTAAGATCATACTTGCTACAGCTCCAGTCAGGTACAATGAAAGACAGTCACAAGCTGTTGCTGTCCACTTGTCACTCCCACCAGTTGGTCTAAAACAAAAAAAATTTAACAACTTGTTTTATAACCAATACTGCAAAATAAAGAAATACAAAATAACTGCCATATACATATATATTTGACCCAACTACATATGTAGTAAGAAATCAATTTAAACATGGCTTTGTGTTAATTTTACAATTTTCCTCCGTTTTCACAGCTTTTTGTTCATCCTTCTAATGATGAGGTCCTTGTGGTTAATTTTAAAAACAGGCTGGATAAACCTATAATTCTAAATGGTTCACTAAAGCTTCTACCCTGTTGGGTCTTTGAGATCCTTTGGCCTTACCTGTGAACAGGTATGTAATCTCTCCATTTATGCCCATCTCTAAAAATACACACGAATGCATGGTGCATGTCTGCAGAGTTCATGGTGCACATCTATAGGGTTCAGCCCATGACCTGCAAATAATAGCCTGTGACGCAGACATGAGCCTTCAGTTTACAGATGGCACATCAGGAAGGCGGCTTAGATGCTGAATGACAGCATTTCATTTTTAAAACCAATGAGATGAACTCTGACAGAAATAAATGTAAAATCCTATATTCTGGTGAAAGAAGTCTATGACTTAAGTGTATAAAAAGCTATAGTTGCCTAAGGAGCATGAACGAGGGACACTTGCCACTCTTACAAAGCCCCTCGAGTGGCAGGCCCTGTGAGGACACCCAGGCCTGTCCTGCCCCCGGGTCAGTGCTGGGCCTTTGACTGTCAATCTGTGTGGCTCCTTCTTCGGGGGAGATGGGACATGGTAACTGCGGTACAGACAACAAACAGATGCAGACAGGCATGCTTGGGAGCCGTTATGCAATCATCGTTCTGTGAGACTGCAGGTCGAACAGAGTTACAGCTCAGACCGCAGGGCTTCTGACTGCTACTCACGAGCTCAATGTGAATTCAACGAAAACTGCTTAGACATTCAACCCAACTCACCTCAAATTTAAACACACCACACTAACCAAATGTGAACAGAGTAACATGTTTGTAATAACTGCTCACAATATACCTGAAATAATTCTTCCAACTTAAACCAGAAAACATTTAGAGAAGGCAAGCAAGAAAATCTAGAAATCATGTTATTTTAGGATTATCTGACAAAATTATAATAGCCCGGAATGTGGCATCTATCCTGCCATAAGTGATGGCTGCAAGAGTACAGAGGCGTGTTCTGAGGCAAAACGAGGACGTGGGGCAGGTATGGGGGACATGAGGAGATGCCAGCAGTGGGAGCTGCCTGATCGATGAGCTCCCTAGAGATGCATGTGCCACAGTGCTAGGGGTGTTTGAGCAGGTGCTGACTGTCCACCTACTAGGGCAGGTGCAACAGAAATGACTTACAATGCCACTAAGGTCTTTGGAGTCTGTAATTCTTGTCCCAAAGACACTATGGCTTCTCTGTGATGAATTTATCAGTGAAGGGAGGCCCCCAGAAGCAGCCATCTGCCACTTCCTTAACCTGCAAAGCGAAGGCTGAGGTTGGGCCACGCCCAGGGTCGGGGCTGCAGGGCCCCTTCCTACCTGGGAGGCCACGAAGGGTGGTCAACACTGAGCTTGACCAGTAGCATCCCCGCCCCCGCCCCTGAACCGCCTATTCAGGACATACTTCTCCAATGTTCCTCTAAGCTACATCTTATTTATAGATTTTCCTTAACAGCTGAAGGTAATCTGAGTAATTTCTTAGATATCTCTGGTGAATTCACCTTTCAAAACTTATAATTTTCAAACATTCAAAAGAAAGCTGAGTATCACTCAGCTTTGACAATTATCAACACGTGATCAAATTTATTTCGATAGTCCCACATACTCACCCCATCCCTGATGAGTTTTCATCAAGTTCTAGTTATCACATGATTTCATTTGAAAAGATTTTAGTTTGTACTTCTAAAAGATAAGTCTTTTTAAACAAACATAACCACAGTACCATTAGCACATCTAAAAAACTTAGTAATTCCTTACTATCAACTGTTCAGATAGTGCTCATTGTTCTGATGTTTCAGGACAGTGTGAACTGGTAAACAAAGCCCATACACCGTGTACAGCTGACATGGAGCTCAAGTGCCCCTCCCACCTCCTTCCCTTACACAGTTTCTGAAGAAACCGTCACTCGTTCTGCAGTGTCCGTGGTATGGATGACTGCATCTCACAGTGTCCAACACGTTCCTTTGTCTCTTGCATTTCCTTTAAATTCAGAGTTAGTGTGGAGTCCTGATCAGATTCCGGCTTGCATTTTTCTTTTTCATCACCATTTGCAGCAGTGCTGTGTACTCCCCTCCATGTCATTCTTTCCCTGGTAGCAGCCACCCACACTCGCTGTCTGGATCCCTTAGTTTCTTAGGGTAATAAAATGGTGTCATTCTAGTGATATCTTTCTACCTTTGGTAGTTAGAATACTTATGAAGAACAATGTTCTCTAGTCAACTGTTTGATTATCCTCAAATATAGATCATACAGGAAAAGATGAAAGCTCTTCTCCCTTATTCATCAGTTTCAAGAATAACAAGGTAGCTCCCTGGAATCCTCTAAAAGTAATCCATGAGTTCATCTTTCATCACTTTATAAACTTGGAGACTGAGACTCAGCTAATACTTCAACAGATTACGCTCACCCTGAGGATGCTCCAGTCCCACCCTGGGTCAGTGGGAGTTTATTCGGGTTGCCTCCTGAGTCCTTTTGTCATAATCACAGTCATTCTTAAAGCTTTCTCACTTTTTGCTATAAGGTATTCTAGATTCATATTGCACATTTCCTGCCCAAGACCTGGAATAAGACATTTTCCTAAAAAGCACGAATTTCTTTTAGAGGGAACTGGTATCTGGAGGCCACCATTGGCATACCAACGTAGCTCAGTGCTGCTGGGTCCTTCATGTTACAAACTAAACAACATGTTTTACCATTAAAATGCCTCATGAGTTTCTACTGATACTGCTAATTCAAAACCAGGAGTACAAGGTAAATTAATTTTAACCTCATGCTTTGTCATCTACCACACCGGTTCTTGGTGACATGCATGCAGTTACTATTCAACTTACCCCCAATACACACCAGTGCTCTGGTGACACTACAACCACTATGGAATGCTCACCATGGAGGGTCTGGTGGGGAGGCAGTTGCATTTTGTCCTTAGCTATGCTCTGCTGAGAATGTAGTCCGCTCTCTGAGGAAGCTGCTCTCTGAGAGACTATGACACCATGCTGTAGGGTAATTTCATTTTCCTCACGATTTAACTGATTTATTTATATAAAACATTAACAGTTCTAATATTGAATCAGTATTGTTAGTAACCACTTTTCTTTTCCTCCCACTGTCTTATCTGAAGTACTTACTCCTAGTTAACATCAATAAGACAAACATTAAGCTTACTGGACTTGTCACATAAGCTTTCTCACCCCAATTTTGAAACTGTGCCATATCTACTCACTGTGCATGCTATTCTGCATCCTTAAAAAAGACTACATGACCTTAGTTCTTAGGTGAAACAAGGGTAACGTTCACCAGCAACCCTTGTGCCAGCCTCTCTTGCGTTTGTACTCTGGAGCAAATTCTGCAGGTGCCTCAGGACCTCTCTAAGCTGTGCTCCAGGAGCCTAACAGTCCGCCGTGCTCTCTGTCCTGGGCCAGTGTGGCTGGACACGGGGCCCAGGGCTTGCCAATTATTTGATTATTTTAAAAATATTATTGCATTATCTCTGACATAAAGTGTTAGTGATGACAGCATAACTTTATTCCTCTTATGAGTCAATAATTTTACTAGATGATCTCTCTGCTGGCACTTGATTTTCAACATACAGTTTTAAGTAGTCTTTTAATTTAGAAACACTCTCTTGAACTGGGTTTCTAGTACTTAGTTTTATTGCTTTCGGTTTTCTCCTTTGCAATTCCTATTACGTATTTGCTGGGTCTTGTCTATTTTAGGTATCTTTTGTTCTCTTTTGAATCCTCTGGATTTTTATTTTACATTTTAAAAATCTGCCTATCTTGTATTTCTATTAAGGCATTACTTATTGTGTTTGCTTTTATGTTTTTTTTTTCTAGTTTAGTCTACATTTTTTATAAGATTTTACTTTTCTTTCCTGAGTGTTCTTTTTTAAATCTTCCTTTTTCTGTAATAAATGTTATTTCTGAGTTTTTATAATTTTTCTATGTTCCTCTCACTGTCTACATTTTCAAAAATTATTTTGTTCATACTGAAATATACAACCACAGCCCACCATTCTGTGGGTGATCTTCTGAATGTTCCTCACCTCTAGGGACATTCTTGGGCTCCTAATTCATTTTTCTCAAAATAATGTGTATGGAATTCAACCATAACCCTTCCTTTTGCTCACGTTTTATGAGAAATAAATTCCCATTCCCTGTGCCCTTGGGAGGATGGGGTGCACTACCTGCTTTTCTAACTTCATGGCTTTAGAGCCCTGTGTTGTCCTCCTGCAGTGAAAGAAGGTGGGGCCTCATGCTTTGGCACCTCGCTCCCCTCCCTGCTTTTCCCTGCATCTTTGCTTTGCTCTGCTCATGTCTGGTTTTGCTTGCATCGGGCCATGTTCCCAGTAGTCTCCCCTCCATGTGGATCCCGAGAGAGAGCTCTTATGGCTAGGGTCACACGACTAGGGAGGCTCCAGCACCGTGACACGGGTGCACTGCATGTCTCTATGGTCAGCTAGAGGCAGGCAGCCAGCCCCTGCATCGCTCCCTCCTCGGCCGTGGCTGTTTGCTCTTGTGTTGGCCTGCCTGCTCTGGGGAAATGCAGTGGCCAGTCCCCACTGCCAGAGCCGTCAGAACCCGGCCAGCTCTTCCCCCACGCCTTCCCACGCAGAGGCTGACACCACAGGCCCTGGGTCATGTGTGCCACACTTGCTGGTATCTAGGGACTCACAGGGAAACCTTGTGCCAACTTTTGCTGTGACACTAACTGCTCAGTCTTTAGTTTTGCTGTTAAAGTTATTGTGTTTCTAGTAGGGTTCTAGTAGACTCAAAATCCATGCCATGCCATGTTCCCCAAATCCTCTTTAATTTAGTCTTTTTGGTAATTTACACATTTTTAGCTTTCCACAAACTCGTAAATTTAGGAAATAAATTTTATTTCTATCTGACTTTATTCCTCAAGGTTTTTATTTTTTTGATATTTAACACTTTGAATTCTATCTGATAGCTGTCATACTCACCTATCTCTATTTCTTATATAGCACTAAAATTGATATGCTTCAAATTTTTCTTTCCCTCTTCTTAAAACCTTAAAATTTTATGAAAATTTCAAAATGTTAGCAAAATTAAACTGACAACAACCCATCCTTAAAGAAAAATATTTAAAATCACATTGAATAATAAGAAAATTTACTGAGCTACAACTACCTTATGTCGACGAGACAGCACTCCAAAGACAATCTGTCCATGACCTTCAGGGTGTCCTCCAGTTCTCGTAAACATGTGATGTTCACGACCATTTCAACACCCACGTCATACAGCAATACCTGCAAAAACAATAACTTTAATCTATGGAAAGATGACACTTAAAAATATATATGTATATTTTTTGCAAACTAGAAAGCATAAGAAAAACTGGATTAAATAACCCAGGATAAAAATACAAAACACATTCACTTCCATGATTCTATTTTATCTGCATTTACCTCTACCAAGGAATCTGTGGCCATTCTGATGATCTGGCCTCTTCGCCACTGGTTGTTTTCTGGGATCTCAACGGCACAGTGCATACCGTTCTCCCATTTAACTGGCTCCCATTTTGAGTTTTCATAAGCAGCTACCATCTTTTCTTCTAAACTATGTAAAGAAAAAGTATTTTAACCTTCTAAACCTTCTTGTAATATATAATTCTCTGACCATGTATTTGCTACTGTCCTCCCTTATTCACTCTGCTCCTGCCAGACTGAATTCCTGTCCTCCTGACCTGCAGGCCTAAGCGCACAGCAGGGCCTTTGAACTGTCTCCACCCTCTGCCTGAGACAGGTGTCCCCAGGACCCCAATGGATCCTGCTGCTCCTCCTTCACGACCCAGCTCCAATGCCACCGTCTGCGAGGCCTTCCTAAAACTGTCTTCTTCCCCAACGGCTTCATCTTTTTCTGCTGTCTTCATCGCCATCTGCTGTGCTAAATGTTTCATTTGCTCACTGTCTCCCCCTCTACTCAGGTTTAAGTTCCATGACACCAGAGACTTGTCCGTGTTGTTAGCACTGTGTCCCCCACACTGAGAACACTGGCTATCTCACAGTAGGTGCTCAGTAAGTATTTGTGGGACAAATAAATTCTAATATAGTGAAAATAACCAGTAAATATCCTATTTGTATATGTTTAACTAGCTTTTTAGTAATTACTTAGTTGAAATAATTTTGCTACTTTTAAAATTCTGTGACCTCTAGATCTTTGAAACAATATAGAAAAAATATTAAAAAAACATATGCAACAAACGCCTTCCTTATATCTTATACCTATTAAGCAAGTTTTCTGTTAATAACCACTGAACATAAATCTTCTCAGGAGATACTACATTACAGATATGCACAGGAAGCTCCTTGTTGCAAAGTGACTGGAGATTCTCATTTGGTAGACATTTTGCAGACACAGAACTCAAGTTGTTTACTTCATTTGAAATAATTTCTTCTGGAGAAGGATCCCATACTTCAGTATGCTTTTTAGAATTATCTTTGATGGTATAACTGAAAAAGAATAAAACCCATTAGCAAAAACAGGAGTTTGTCAAATACTTGTTTGCATTTGCTTCGATCTAGAGATTAAGGGGTTTTAGCTATGACTCATTGCTTCCCAGTTTTGATATTAATAGCAATTTCATTTTTAAAAGTTTAGTTACCACCAAAGCAAGCACAAAAAGAAAAATCTAAGTCAAACCTTCTATTTTAAAAACATAGTTTACAATACCAACTTTGCTCATGATTTCACCATTTCCCATTGATATTTTATACTCACAAAGATTATTCAGTTATTTTTGATAACTTGAATATTTCTCCTTGATGAAAAAAATGTTTGCCAATGAGAACACAAGTGGAAAGTAATTGAAAAATGGGGTGTTAAGCAAAATTATTAAATGAAGTGTTTAATAAATCAGGTTAGTTCAGACTAAACACAGATAATTAGATGTCATTTTTTTTATTTCTATAAAGGAAAACTTGATTTCTTTCACAGTAATTTTGAGATTCAGCTAACCGAGATGACTGATTTTGCTGCTAAATCTAATGGACAGTTTTCGGTCCTCACTGGAAATGAACTCTGAGCACCAGCTACTTCTCCCTTCCTGCAATGTCTCTTCCTTTGGCTCCTGGCTTTTCAGGCGCGGGTTCCCGAGCTACCACTGTGGGACTTCTCATTCCTGTGATAATCCTTAGCTCCAGCTTTACCCAGAAGACTGAGGTGGGTGAAGAGATCATTCATTCACTCGAACAGACTCCTTTATCTTTTATACTCTGGCGACTCCCATGTGAGTCACCTAATCAAGTCTCCTGTCCACGCTCTAGATCCACACATTTGTCCCCTCCATGCAATATTTACTGCAGACTGTGAGCCAAGAACAATGCTAGCTGCCTGTGGTGTGGACAAAGCAGGCAGGGTTCATGTCCTTACAGTGTGTGCCGTAGAGTGATGCTGAGATGTAACTACACAAAAACAAATTACGACACGAACAAGATTTACATTAAAAAGGACAACAGCATAGGCCAACGAAATCTTGTCTGGTTTGGGAGGTAGGAAAGGTTTCTCTGAGTGACACTTCAGTGGAGATTTTAAAAGTCTACGTAGGAGTTTGCTAACATTCCAGGAACCGAAAGGAAACGTGTAGCTGACACAGTAAGACGACAGGCAATGGCATGAAGCTCGTTGGTAGGCAGGGGCTGGACTATTTGGGCAACATCACTTGTTATCTTACAAAGGATGTATATCTTACAAAGGGTGTAACTGAGTGTGATGGAGATGCTCGACTGGGATGTAACATTCCTCTGCTCACTCCTTGGTGATCAAGGCAGGCATTGGTCCTATCCTCTGTCCCCTCACCCTCCTCGTTCCAATGCGCCATCTCCAGACGTCCTGACGTGTGGATCTGTCAGACATGCTGTGTGCCAAGCAAAGGGCCCTTTGCTCCATCACAGCTGTCTGACTTGTAAAATCAAGGGGAGACACGAAGTGTCTTCTTACCCTGCCATGATGTTGACATCAAGTACCTGTTTTCATGTCTTCTGGGTATGTACCCAAGAAAAGAACTGCTGGGTCAAGTGGTAATTCCACGTTTAAGGATCTGAGGATCTGCCTAACTGTCTTCCATGGTAGCTGTACCATTTATATTCCCACCAGCAATCTACGAGGGTCAAATTTCCACACTCTCACCAACACATTATTTTCTACTTTTTTTTTAATTACAGCCATCATAGTGGGTGTGATATGGTACACTAATAGACTTTTTAAAAAGGAATGTTATTCATTTTTGAGACATATATACACATGGTCCAAATTTCAAAATACAGAAAAGGTACTGGAACACACTATTGGGTTTTATAACTCCTTCCAGAGAAATGATACGTTCACACATGTATTCAAAGCTGTGTTGGCTAAAAAAAAAAATCAAACATCATTAGTTCTATGCCCCCATCTGATACCTTTTAAAATTAACATTAACTGGAGAAAACTTATTTAAGTTTATTTAAAACTATATGACCTTGATTTAAAAATAAATTGGTGAAATGAGAATTAAATATTCAATGTTATTAATTAAAATGCTTAATTGTAGCAATGGAAGGCTCCTGAAGTCAGCCAATGCCATTGGTCCTATCATTAGTGAACAGGCCAGCTAACAGCAGGACACAAAGTGCAGGCTTCACGTCCAAGAGCCACACCTCCAACTTTTGGCTACAACAGAAACAACAGGACCGTATGGCTCCCGTATCCAGGTAAAGACGTTAACGTTGACAAAAACCTGAGGGCATGCTTACAGGTTGACACATAAATGTCACCTCCTACTGTGTGCTAATCATACTTTATGAACAAGTGAATAAGTTTTTTAAAAACCTCAGCTTTACTGAGGTATAACTGATACATGAAATTGTAAGATATTTAAAGTGTACATGTTTATCCAAATCCATAGCTATATACCTAAAAAGAGTGAAATTTTATTGTGTAAGTTATAGCTCAATAACCCTGACTTTGACAGAAAGAAAACTCAGTCTAAAACACTTGAGTGTCCACTCTCACCTCTGTCCTGCCCTCCTGAGGACCCGAGGTGGGCGAGCACAGGTGCTCCCTGTGACACAGCCCTCCCAGTGTCCTAGCAGAGGAGACAGGCCTGCAGGCCCCCACTGGTGCCTCACTCCTCTGGCTGGAGCATCCGGAGGCGGGGTGTGGGTATCACCGACACTGGCTTTCTCCAGCGCCCTCTGTGGGGCTTCTTCAGAGCTCCCTCAGGCCACCTCACCGCACAAGTCCTGTCCTGGAAGAGCCACTCTGGCTCCCCTCAGAGCCCTCCCACTCTCTTACCACCACTCTGTGCTTCTGTGTCTGGCCTGTCCTGGGTCTCAGCACAATGCCTCAACCCTGGTTCTCTTTCAAGTACACTTGAACTCAGGAAAAAGCCACTTTTCTCCAAGCGGAAATGCAGGCCACTCCACCACCCCACTTCCTCTCTATCCTGCCATTTTGTTTCTCAAATAGGTAGATGGAGCTGCCTAAGTAGATGTTCCGCCCAGAAACGAGATGCCAGCATCCTCTTCCTAGATGCACCTTCAATCTCTCAGAACCACTCTCATGGTTTCGAGGTTCCTTAGTGATAAAGGGAAAAGCCACTCTACATCTCATTAGACTAATCCCTTCAACGACTGTTCCTGAACAGGATCAGGGAAAACGCCCTTCGCTGGCTGAAGCAGGAATCCCATGGGGAACGATGGCGGTATCCCTTCTCGTGACTGAAGTGACACATGAACTACACACAAAGGTTCACAGGTCTACTTACCCTACTTCATAAGACGCTAGGCCCTCCTTGACTAGCTGGTGATTAATGCTGGTAGGAGTCATTCCAGGAGCACCGAGAGAATCGAAAAGCTCAACTAAGAGCACATTATCTTCCAGAATTTCTGTAAAACCATTAAGACTAATTTGGGGAAAGAAATATGTCGCAAAATATACTAAATGAAGCAAGTAAAAAAAAACAACTGGAAACCTAATTTCATTCATTTTGCATCCATGAGGTTTTTGCTGAATAATGTCAAAGTCTCAGTCTAGGAGTAGAAGCAGCATTTTGCAGACACCAAAGAATGGCCAACACTTTCTACAGCATATACAACTTAGTAAAGTGTTCATTTTAGATTACTGTGTACTGTTCTATAATGAACCAAAAGCAGTTCAAAGCTTTTAGGTTCAGAAAAATATAAATTAACATAGATTTATGAGAAAATTGTTATTTTACGTTTTTACTCTGTTTCATGGGATTCAACCAAGTTCCAGAGAATGATAAATAAAAGTTAATTCAGGTCAGTGATTATTTGCAAAGATTTACAATTTTTATAACAACGGCACAAAGTTTAAAACAGCAAAAGCTCAATCTAGAACACTTAACTGAAATTTTTCCCATCCATCTCATTTTATGGGACAAGCCATCTAACTTAATTTCTTTTAGAAACCAAATTGGCTGTTTATTAGATCTATTTCTTTAACTAAATCAAGAGTTAGCTAAGGGTGAAGTTTGCATCTCATATGCTCATTCACTTATCTATGGCACTCAGCACAGCGAGCCTGCTCGGTAAGTATCTGCGTAGACGACAGAGGAATTAAGTAGCACGTACTTCCACGCACTGGGATTGGTTTATGCCTCCACCTTCCAGGCCAGCGGTCCCCAGCCTTTGTGGCACCAGGGACTAGTGCTCCTGTGAGAATCTAATGCCTGAGGATCTGAGGTGGAGCTGAGGTGGTGATGCTGGTGCTGGGGAGTGGATGCAAATTCAGATGAAGCTTCAGTGGCCTGCCCACTACTCACCTCCTGCTGGGTGGTCCAGTTGCTAATAGGCCATGACCGGTACCGGTCTATGGCCAGGGTTTGGGGATCCCTGTTCTAGACAACATTAGTTGGTAGCAGCCGGTAGGAATGATTCCAAATAAAAAGATAAATTGTTACCAGTAGTAATACCCTATGTCATCTAGTCTTAAGAATACATATTAGAAACCCTTTTCAAGAACTTAAAATCATTTCTACTTTTCAATGGATCAGCTATATTATCTAGAAACAAAAAGCTAAGCAATGCTGAGCCTCAACAACCTCTGATTTCCTTACTTCCTGTCTCTCATGTCTCCTTCAGTCCTTTCTCCTGCATAACGTTCTTTATTCCAACAGGGCCAGCCTCTCAGTGTTCTGTCTTCACCCCTTCCCTCCTCTGTACCTAATTGAAATATAAATGTCTCTTGCTTTATAAGATAACCATACGTGTTAATGCAAGTCTCCCATTCTCACCTGGAGGTTCACTTTATTATAAATATCTTGAACTCTCGATCTCATTGCTATGCAGGTTAATGGGGGAAGTTACTTTAGGTTGAGCAGGGCCTCTGGCAGTCCTTAAATCAAATTACCTAGGTTGAGAATTATGATACGACTAGTGTTTGTTTGGATGTGGCTGGTATAACAATTAAATGAGAAAGAAAGAAACCTGTGCAGTCGAGGTCTTGATGGGTTGCCCACGGGGAGAGACATTCAGGGAGGAGCTGAAAACCAACAGAATAAAATACCACAAGGAGAGCTGGGAGCAGATCTGTCCAGGTTAACACTGGCTTGAAATCAGGGGGTCCCTTGAGGGCTACGTAACTCTGAATTTATGGCTCCTTGCAGAGGAGCCAGATGTGAAAATCCTATAGACTAATGCAATTTCTCTAACCATATTCCTCAGCATAACTATTTCTACAAACTATTTCTTAAAGTGAGTAATGATCACAGATATGTCATTATTTCTAGGTTGTCTGACCTCGAGTAGCTGATCCCTGAGCTTCAGTTTCCTCAGTATAAAACAGGCTAATAAACTTATGATGGCTGGGTTCATAGAATGGTGGTATGATAAAAGTAAAAAAACAGATATAGTAAAAATGACTCTTGCATGTGCCATAAATCAATCCTAAGTAAACCTAGTCTATGTATTCTGCACTGGCACTCGTCAGAGCCCATGTTGGTCACAACTCTGGAACAAAGCATGACCCAGATAAAAACATTTCCAAACCTCCTGTCCAAACCCCTTGGAACCAGACGAGTGTCAGAATCCCTCTGAGAAAAGTTCCATGTTCTGTAATACCCTCAGTGGGTCAGGGAAGCAGCCATAGGCAAGCATCACCATTCCAAAGTGGCACAAGAGCATGTCTTGGAGTAATGTTATTTTGTCACAGTATCAATGACATGTGGCAGGACATGACTGGTATACACTGACTGACCTAGCTATGATGTTAGGTGAGGACTCACTGTGTGAATAATTGCTGTAAAGGGAACAAAGACCACACACATCCTCATGGCGATTTGCATTAGGTTTTGCCATTAACTCTTGATTTTTACAACTTGTTGGCCAGTGTCAGCCTAGGTCTCAGACCCAAATTATCCAAAATGAAGTTTCTTCAAAACATGCTGAAAGCCTACCACTGAATTCATTTAAGTCAAATGAAAGGAAAGACAGACAAAAACTACCTGCCAGTTATGTTCCACCTCCTCTCACTTTTCTGCACATTAAATGCTGGCACCCATCATGTAAAACCTGGGCCAGAGCCCTCACAGACATGCAGAGAGCAGTAAGGGGAGCCTGTCCTCGGTCTCTGGGCTCTCGACAGGCCACTGAAAGTGACCTAATCTTTACCAGATCTCTCTGCCTCATGTGCTGATTGCAGACCCTAGAGCCTACAGAAGATGTTATTCCATTTTAACCAATTTCAATATCATCTCTCACTACTCTTACTTATGACATGCTGAATCAATTCATAAGATCTGGAGAATGTCACGTTATTCTCATTTAAAATTATGTATGAACACATAGCAAAAAATAAAAATAAAAATAACTTACTAATGACTGAACATGTCATAAATTTATCTTGAGTCTTTTCTTCAAATTTTTCTTTAGCTTGTTCAGTCCATTGCATTGTCCTTTTACATGGTTCAATATAGGCCAGCTTACATTTAATTGCCTGTGTCAAATAAAATTGCACCATTAAGAAAGTAAGCTTAATTTCTAGTTATTCTAGAATTAAAGTTTTATGTGTGCTCAAACTAAACTTTGTGTTTGAATTTAATACATATTTAGAAAATAAATGTTCAAAGATGTCTATAACAGTACTTTATAAATGCAAATGATTAGAATCAAGAGGGTATTTGGTTGAATGAATTGTAGTGTACTCAGATACTGGAATAACAAGCATTCATTAAAAGAATCACTGATACTTATGCTACATGTTAAAGAGAAATGCAGGTCACAGGGCTCTATATAGTCTAATCCCATAATTGTTCAAGATACAGAAGATGCATCTTAAGTACATATTTCAAAAACACTGAATAATACTGAGTGATTCCCTTTGTTTTGCTCATCTATATTTTCAAGTTTTTCCTATGACATTCTATCCATTTTTAAAATGAAAAATATTGCTCAATAACAATTCAAATACCACAGGAGAACACGAGTGAAATAATAAGCCCCTTAACCTTGCTTATTGATGGGGTGGGAGATTCCAGGGGCAGGATAAGTCTTTTCTTACTCTTCAAGACATCACTCTCTTTCCACCATGTTATGTACACTTGAACATGAATGAGATCACAGTAAAAGGACTTCAGTGATGAGCTTTTTTCACATGTCACTCTCTCACCATATTATGAAGGTATTACGAAAAAGGGATTATTAAAAGCTGCCAACCAGCAAGTACTTACAGACACACACACACACACACACACAGACACACACACACACACACACACACGTTTATAGTTAATGCTTATCTGCTGAGACATGCAACAATTCTCTATAGCCCCCCAACAGACATTATTTATAGACAAAAATGGTAAACAGAAGATTCCTATGGCAAAAGTGACTTTTGAAGCAACTTTTACGTATATGCTAAAATTCCAACCCTGTGATTCACAGTAAAATTACCTTCTCTGGGGGATTCAGAAACTCATCCTTTATTTTACGCATTTCTCTAAGTGTTATTTTTGCAGTATTGCCAAAGTCTACATATTTAACTTCAACTTCACGATGTCCAGGCAATCCTTCGAAAATTATGAAATTAGAAATCACAAACTTGGAAAGAACAGAGAGATCTAGCAAAATGTAGAATGATCTATAGTCAACTAGATTAGAATACTTTTATGTTCACATAAATTTAATATGTTTCAAATGTAAAAAAATATTTCTAATATGTGAACTTTAAAAAATCAACCATAATGCATAGTTGTGAAGACTTGGTAAATGAGAAACAAGATATCCAAAAGACAACCAAAACTAGGGTAACAAAATAACGATCAAGTGCTACGTTATGTTATTATGTGTTATGTTATTAAGTGTTAAGGCCTAAAACATTAGAACTTGGCTTTCAGTTTGGCTGGGTCAGAAGCCTAGCTCAGTTACCTGGATTCCTTGTGACTCTAAGCAAGTTAATTAACTACTCTAAGCAAGTGACTTTCTCTCTCCAACCCTCATTATTTCATCCACAAAGTGGGCATATCAAAAGAATCAAATCTTGTTAATAAGACTTTATTTTATTTTATTTTTTTTGCAAATTCACTGACTTAAAATACTTTGCGAAGCACCAAGCTCAAAGCAAGCACTTAATAAATGTTTACTGTTAGTCAACATAGGTGATCAAACAAGGCAAAAGATTTAACTATTAAACTAAAGATTCATTGATATAATATCTAACTTAAAGTTTTTTTTTCAATTTCTTTTTGGGGAATATTGTGAAAAACAAGCAGTGACAGATCTCTATGTTAATCTAGTCTCTACATTTTAAGGATTCCAAAGAAACCTCTGGAAGCTTCAAATATATCGAAGTCTGAATAAAGACCTATCACAAACGGACCTTTTTATAAATGCTCAAAATAACTTGAGCTTCTCTCACACATATGTGTAGTGCAACTAACCTTGCTGCCATCACTTTCAAATTTAAGGAGCAATACAGAGTACATAAGTTCAGTATGGGAAGTTACAGGCATCCTGTGCTCCTTGACGGAAGTGAATGCAGGTGGAATAACATGGTACTCTAGATGCCACTTCTAACAACTTAGGATCGAGTAGTAGGTCTCGGTGGCAATCGAGGAGACACTTGTCACCACTGTAAGTGCATAGTGAGAGGCGAGGAAACCTCTCCCCACTTTCCCAGCAGACTTCATGCTAGGAGGAGATTCTCAACTGCACCTATGCCATGAGGTCCTTACATTCCTCAGGTCTCTGAATGAAGATGCAAATAAAGCCACAGGTGTGGGATGAAATTTAAAGAGCATTTTTTACCTACGTTACCGACCATGCATGAGAGGAGAGTCAGGAGATGTGGAAGGTCTCAGAATTTATCTACCATTTATTCTTTCTGAGGAAATAAACAGAAGATGCTCCACCAAAATAAGGGAGAACCAGAAGAGGTAAACATGGGATCCCGAAAACAAGGGGCCCCACACAGGAGAACAGTGAAGTGCACTGGCAAGTAAAATAAATTCCCAAAATAACAAAAGTGTAGTAACCCTAAAGGACAAGCAGTCTAACTGGAGAAGATGGAAGGGTGTGTTCACCATTAAAAAAATCAAACTGGCACTATTTGAAAGTCTAATCATGTGGAAAACTGTTTTGAAGCATTAAGGAGTTGTAACCATAAATTAAATAAAAATAAAGTGAAAAGCCAATGCAATTTTTAACTAGAATTAAACAAAGTATACTTTATGGCTTAGCAGTGAAAATATTTACATAAAATATTAACTAAAAATTTTCAGACAACTATGGGTACTAAGAAGTGGACAAAAGAGCTGTAAGAGATCTAAAACTTATCTATTGTATAATAAATAATATCTGAAATTGAATTATCAACAAGGTATAACATTAGTTAGAAGAAATAACACTAAAAAAACAGTTGAAAGAATTAAAAATTATTTTTCTTTTAGAAAGAAAGTGGAGTGTAAGTCATTTAGCATTACACAACATTTTAAATGAGGCAGACATTAAAAAACAAAGCTTAGTCCTAGACAAATCAAATGAAACTTAAGGGGCCAGGGATTTATCTCCCAATATTATTACTAGCTTTCTCAACACAAATGACAGAGAAAAATGGTAAGACCAACTAATACAACCACCATGATTCAATCTGCACCAATGCAAATGGCAGCAGTTTTTAAGCATAGCATTTCCCTGTAGAAATAGTATGCAGCTTCCTACCAATGACTTTCGCTCGGTACCAAACTCCATCTTCAAATTTGGCTACACAGGCTTGATCTTGAACTGGACAGAGGATTTCCAGATTTTCTCCATCTTCACTTTTATAGAAATCTTCAATTGACTTTAATAGAAATAAAAAATCCAGGCTCTCTATCTAAGAAATAAAGGGATTAAAACACTGTAGTTTCAGAGACACTTAAAATTTAAATGTTTGTATAATAGGCACTGCTCATAAAATTAGGAAATTATAGAATAGGAATTAGACATAAATCATTATATAATTTATATTTGAAATATTTTAGTTCAGAAGAATTACATAAAGTCAGCACGTATAGACATAAAACATTTTAAGAATCACATTCCTCCAGGAATTTAAGTGTATGACTTTCTTAGTATTTTACAACACACAGACACTTTTTCATGCTTTTGTTTTTATCAAAAATGAGGCCATACCATTCGTACACTTTGGTAGCTTGCATTTTTCTATCAACTCTCACTTCTCTATTTTGGTAAGTGTTCCCACTAGTACGTCTAGATCATATTTAGATTTCCCTGACTGACCGAACTGGTGTTCAATCCAAGATCACACATATTTGGCTATCTCAGTAAGTCTAGTGCAGTGTTCCTTTTTAAAAAAATGACTCTATGTTATTGAAGAGAGTCTGTTATTTTTCTGCAGAATGACTCATTCTTTCAATTTATGTGGTCATGTCCTCATGCTGTTATTTAGCTTGTTCCTTCATTGAGTGGGGTGTCCCCTGAATTTCCCCAAATCTAAAGTTATATCTACAGATGTGATGGATTTAAGCCAACCCTTTTTGGTTAGAATACATCATAACTAAACCTTTTGCCACATCAAAAGACATAACATTACTGATTCACCATGAACATGCTAAGATGTGCCTGTGGACTGGAGGGATGATTCTGACCCCTCCATTGGATGGCTGTGCCCCATGGTGGCTGTGCCCCATGGTGGTCACTCAGTAATTAATGTGCTACTTTGGCCTCATATGAATGTCCAGTTTCCTATCAACCATCCATCGAATAATTTTAAAGTGAGTTGAAAAAATATTAATAATTTCAGTAGGATTCATGAAATAACTGCATTATTGATTAAAATGAAGCTATTATTAAGTGGGACTATTTGGTTACTTTAAAACACAGTTCCTGAAGTTACTATAGTACCTAAGACATAGTTCTTAAAACAAAATCAAAGATAAATGGTTGATTATTTTTCAAAATACTAATTTTTAAGGTTAAAATAATGCATATGGAAATTTTCTGAATCGCTTTTCTTATTTCATTTAAATTACTCTAAAAAACACTTAAGATTTTCTGAACTTTTATTTCTAAGTACATGTTATTCCTATTCTTTGATTAACAGGCTATCCAAAGTAAACAATGAAAAATTTGACAGAATGACAATCAGCAAAAACGATTGACTAGGAAGGTCCAAGCTATTGTTCTCCCACAGACATATTGAAAAAACAAGAAATCATCTGAACCAACTTTGTCAGAGCTCTGGAAAACAGCCAAAGGTTTACAGTAAGCAAGCAAACACCCAAATGAGTTCTTGGCATTCAAGGAAATCTCTGTCCAAACATTTGCTGAATACAAACTAAAGGAACAGAGACTTCAGTAATCACACGCAAGAAATATTCTTTGCAAAAATTGTTTGAAAAGTTACAAAAACTGACAACTACAGTCTTCAACAACAACAAAAAAAAAATCCAGCAAACCCAGAGTGGGGAGAGGGAATCATATTTTCAGAATGCATACAAAGAAACAGGAAAACATGACTAGGAATAAAATAGAAACTGCCCCCAAAGGAATAGAAACTGCCCCCAAAGATAGTGTAGTTACTAGATAATGACTTAAGAATAAATGTTTTAAATATGCTCGAAGAGCTAAAAGAAAACTTGAACAAAAAACTAGAAGAAACCAGGAAAACAAAGGACAAAAAAGAAAGAAATTATAAAAAGGAATCAAACAGAAACTGTGGAGCTAAAAGTATAAAAACTGCAATGAAAAGTACACTAGAGGATTCAAGAACAGATTTGAGAAAGAATCAATGAATTTGAAGAGCATTTAAATTGTTCAGGGAGAAGAAGAAAAAAAAAGAATGACATGGACGAGAGACTAAGGGACTTGTGAGACATCATTAAACACAAAAATATATGCATTATGGGAATCTCAGAAAGCATTCAGAGAGGAGCAGAAAGATTTGGAAAAAATGCCCCAAACATTCCAAATCTGATAAATCTACAAATCCAAGAAGCCCAATGTTAAGGGTTGAATTGTCTTTCACCAAAAGACAGTTGAAGTTATAACCCCCAGTGGTGCAGAATGTGACTTCATTTAGAGATAGGTTCTTTACTGAGATAATCAAGTTAAAATGAGGCCATGTGATAGACCTGAATCTCATATGATTGATGTCCTTATTAAAAGGAGTAAAATGGGCACAGACACACATACACAGGAGAACATGTATGGAGATAAAGGCTGAGATTGGGGTGAGGTAGAAGTCATGGAACAGCAAGCTAACCATCCAGTTAACCATCAATGCTCAGGAGAAAGGCAAGGAACAGATTCCCACTCACAGCCCTCAGAAGGAACCAACCCACGTGACAACCTGATCTTGCACTTCTAAGCCCAGACCTATGAGACAGTAAACGAATGTTGTTTAAGCCACTTTTGGGGCTTTGTTACGGCCATCCTAGGAAACGAATGCAGATTTTGATGCTGGAAAGTAGGGTGTTGCTCTAACAAACACCTACAATGTGGAAAAAAGATTTGAGAAGTGGGTAGAAGAGAAAAAGGTGTGAGGTGATTGAATAAAAAAATCCATATTGCCTCAAAAAGACTCTTGGTAGGAATATGAACATTATAGGTGCTTCTGGTGAGCTTCCAGACAGAAGTGAGGGCGGTGTTGCTGCATGTGGGGAGAGAGACCATCCTCATTACACAGTGGTGGGGAACGGGGTGAACCATGCTCTGCTGGATGGAAAGCACACTTGGACACCAGCTGAGGAGACCCTAAGCAAAGTGTTGAAGGTGCTGCCTGCTTTCTCCCCGCTTATAATAAAATGTGGGAGGACAGAAATAAGTGGAAGATGGAATTGCTAAACATAAAGGACCAGAATTTGAAGAGCTAGAAAATTCTCAGGCCATCCATACTGTGAAATATGAGGAAGCGTGCTCAGTAGAGAACACCAGGGGTGTGACTGGACACTGTTTTATGAAATAACTGCATTATCGATTAAAACAGAACTATTATCAAATGGGACTCGAGAGATTACAGGTGCATGAGTCGTAGGTCCAATCAGTCTCAGCAGATATTCTACCAGCTTCAACTGTGGGGGACAGAAATGGGCATGAATGAAGGAGGTCTGCTGGACTGGTGGGATTCTGTAGGCAGAAGGTGGGCTGATAGAGCTACTGGCCATGAACGTGTGTTATCTTCTAAGAAACAGGAAGAATGACCCTGAAGGTGGTTCAGAGGTTGGTGTGACTGCCACTGCCACCACGGGCCCAGAGGGCACACATGTGAGAAGCAAGCCTGTGTCATTCTCTGTTCCAGAGGTTGAGGACAACTCCCCAATTCCAGCAGGTGAAGCTGTTGTCAGGGCTGAGGGGGCAGGGCCACCACCTCAGTGGGACGGAAGGACAGAGCATCTAGCCAAAGAGGATTATTTTTAAGTCACAGGAATCTAATAGAATTTGCCCTGCTAGGTTTTAGATTTGTTGTCTGGTCTCAGAGATTCAAAGATGCACAGGGATTCTGCCCTGGTTTGAATGACACCCAATTCTTACCTACACCTGATCTAGATGAGAAGATCTGGGAGGTTGAGTTGAGTTGATGCTGAAATGACTAAGACTTGTGGAATGTTAAGATGGGGTGAATGTATTTTGCATGTGTAAAGGAAATTAATTTTTGATAGAACAGAGAGTGAACTGTCATGGGTTAAACTGTGTCCTCCACTCAAAATCTGTTGAAGTTCCAACATATTCAGAATGGAACCTGAGACACCTACTTGGAGGCAGGGTTTTACAGCAGTTATCAAGTTAGAAAAGGTCTTATGTGGGACCTAATTCAGTATGACTGGTGTCTGTATTACAGAATTGAGACAGACAAGTACACAGAGACAATGCCATGAGGAGAAGGTGAGGAGATCAGGATGATATACCAGAAGACAAAGAATGCTAGTGATGGCCAGCAAACACCCACATCTAGGGGAAAAGCATGGAACAGATTTTCCCTCTCAGACCTCAGAAGGAACCAACCTTGCCAACACCTTCACCTTAGACTAGACTCCAGAACTGTGAGACAATAAATTTGTTGTATCCAGTTTGTGGTATCTTATTACAGCAGCCCTAGGCAGTTGATACATTCAGCAAACCCCAAGTAGGATAAACCTTAAGAGACATGCAGTGAGATGCACTAAAATCAAGCTGTCAATGGTGAAAGACAGAGAATCCTGAAAGCAGCAAGAAAGCAGTGGCTTGGCATGTGAAAGGGGTCAGCAACATCATCAGCTGATTTCTCAACAGAGATCTTGGGAGGCCAGAATGCAATGGAAAATATATTTAAAATGCTGAAAGAAAAAAATCTGCCTTTCAAAAATAGGATGCCTTTAACTAGATTGACTAAGAAAAATAAAACTCAAATTATGAAAATTAAGAGGTGGGCACATTACTACCGATTTTAAGAAACAAAATGATTTCTAACAGTCTACTATGATGAGAAATGCACATCTACCATGACTGAATCATGAAGAAACAGACTTACATTAAATAGGGAGATTTATCTGAGCAGACTTACATTAAATAGGGAGATTGAATCAGTAAACAAAAACCTCCAACAAAGAAAAATTCTGAACCAGATGGCTTCACTAATGAATTCTACCAAAAAATTTAGACAATTAGCAACATTCGTTCTCGAACCCTTCCAAAAAACTGAAGAGGGAGACACTCATCCCAACTTGTTCTAAGAGGCCAACATTACCTGAGAGTGAAGCCGCAAGTACGAACACACCATAAGTAAACTACAGATAGTATCACTTATGAACACTGATGCAAAAATCCTCAATAAAATACCAACAAACCACATTCAGTAGCATATTAAAAGAATTAGATGTCATATTAGACCTGGGGGATTTATTACTGGAATGCAATGATGATTCAAAGTACAAAAACCGTAAAAAAGTATGATATACCATATTAACAGAATGAAGGAGAAATAAAAACCATGATCTCAACTGGTGCAGGAAAAGTATTTGACAAAATGGAACATCCTTTCATGATAAAAAAAAAATTCAATAAACTAGGAATTGAAGAAAACTTCCTCAACATGATACAGGCCATGTGAAAATCCCACAATTTTAACATCATACTTAATGGAGAAAAACAAACACTTTCCCACTAAGAACAGGACAAGGAGACCTGCATTTTCCTCTGGCATTCAACATGATATTGAAACTTCTAGCCAGAGCTATTAGGCAAAAACAAGAAATGAAAAGCATTCCAACTGAAAAAGAGTAAAATCTCTCTTTGCAGATGACATGATCTTATATGTAGCAAACCCGAAAGTTCTCTCTCATACACCCCTCCTTTAGAATAAACAAATTCAGCAAAGTTGCAGGATATAAAATCAAGACATAAATCACTTATGTTTCTATATAGCAGTGATGTGCAATCTGAAGAGGAAATTAAGAAAACAATTCCTTTAAAATAGAAAAAGAATATACTTAGAAATAAACTTAAACAAGGAGGCAACAGACTTGCACACTTACTGTACACTACACACGCTGCTGAAAGAAATTAAAGATGACCATAATAAATGGAAAGACACCCAAGTTCATGGAATGGAAGACATGATGTTATTTATTAAGATGCCAACACCACCCAAAGCATCTATACAATTCAATGCGTTCCTATCAAGTTCCTGACGATATCTCATGCACAACAGAAAAACCCATCCTAAAGGTCACAGGGAGCCTCAAAGAACCCCAAACTAACAAAACAATCTTGAAAAAGGAGAACAAGGTTGGAGGACTCACATGTCCTGATTTCAAAACTCGCTACAAAGCTACGGTCATCAAAACAGTATGCTGCGGGCGTAAGGGCAGACAGAACGATGGAACGGAGCACCCTGAAATAAACCTTCACATACATGGTCAACTGAGTTCTGACGAGTGTGCTGAGACCACCTGATGGAGAAAAGACCATCTTTTCAACACATGCTGCTGGCAAAACTAGAAATCCATGTGGAAGAGAATGAAGCTGGATCCTTCCCTTATGCCACATACAATAAACTCAAAATAAATCAAAGGGTCCACTTATGTGTGAATTTTTTTCAATAAATAGGTGAAAGTATTTTTGCTTCTTTGTGATTTTCTTAGTAAAATTCTTTCTCTAGCTTACTTTACTGTAAGAACACAGCATATAATACATATATGAAATGTGTTGATACCAGTAAGGCTTCTGGTCAACAGTAGGTTAGTAGTTAAATTTTGGGGGCACCCCACGAGGTTCAAGGGTCAACTGTCGACTTCAGAAGGCAGCAAGAAATGTTTACATGTTACACAGCTGTCACATCCTTTGCCTCCACATATCACTAGCTTGCATGATGAAGAATTCCTTCAATTCACTGTGAATCACACAAATTTCTTATTTCAAATTGCAGTTCCTAAGAAATTTAAAACTACAGATGGTTCACAGTGGTTTGTATGCTCTAAAATTCACACTGGGCACTCACTATTATACATTTTCACTTAAAATTTGCAAAGGAACACTATATACTTACCAACTGAAGATAGAAATCAGTAGGGCTATTTATATGACAAACCATAATGGAAACATCTGTCATTTCTTTAGGCAAAACAGGTGGATGATAGTGTAAAGTCATATTTTTTTCGGAGTGACTTCTTGGTGCTTGTGACCTAAACCTAATTAAAAGCATAATTAAAAGCATAAGAGCCATTTTCTTAAAGTCTTCTCTCAGTGACTTAATTTGAAAAAAGGACTTGGACATTTACTGATCTATCCACTAAGAGTATTCCCTTTCCAATTTCTCTCTTCAAACTTTGTAACATTTCTTGGTATTGTCTCTAATTATCAAACCAAGTTAAAGATGATGTATTCTCACAGCTCAGTAATTAGCCTTCCAGTCTGTGTTGAAACATTCTTGTGCTGGACCTACAGGTTCTACCCTGTTTCCCGGTCTCTGGCAGCACTTGTCAGGCCAGCTGAGCGTCTCTGCAGCCTTTGCCAGCTCCAAGACTGTTTCTATTTGTCTAGGACAGAACCTAGTTGGTTCACTTCCAGAGCTGTGTAACTGCTGACGACAGAGAATTAGCATTCCCATTTCTATGATTACTTAGTCACTTCCGGTCATCGAAGATGAGCAGGAAAGGACCTTTAAATATCTAGATTCACACATTAAATGGAGTAGTTAGAAAATTTAAGTCAGAAACTGGTAAATACAATTCTTGAAACCCTAGTGAAGCTGCCTGTGAAGTTACTGAGTCTAAAAAATGTTCAGTATCTACAAAGAGGGTCTATTTTGAGATACCATAATTTCTTGATTTCCTGAAATCAAATGATCTGAATGTAGCTTTCAGAGACAACTGTAATTAGAAAGCTGACAGCAGTTTTTTAAACTTCCTGGAGTGTGTTGAGGTTCACTTTAGAGCCCATAGTTTTTAAAAGTAAAACCTACTATTCCAATTTATAGCTATAATCTCATACAGATAACTGTTACCTACCTTGCCAGCTCCATAAAAACGAGTGCGTCTCTAAGAGACACAGGCATGTCGCTACTGATCTTGTTGGCTGGTGGCTTCTGCAGATCAACAATAAGCAAGCCATCTTCTTCTCTAAAAACTTTCATTAAAACGGCCTTGTTATTTACCATTTTCAAAAATTCTACTTTAGCTTCTTCTCCCCAGCCTTCACTCTGTAGAGACAGTTAAATTCCAAAGTACTTAGTAATGATAATTAGCTCTAATGGTATAGTGCTCTGCACTTAGCTTCATACCGACTGCAGTCTGCAAGTCTGAGCAAAGGCATCGCACCAACCACAGACAGCGAGCAGCAGCCAGGGCCACCAACCCATGGCAGCCCTACGCACACACGTGCACAGTTGTGCTCTGACTGCACATGCAGGCTCATAGTGTGCACGAGCTGCTGCACTTTAGGGCTCAGTCTCACTTCTAAATATTATTAGTATGAAGACTGTAAAAATTTAAAAAAGAAAAACAAGCATTAGATACGAACTTTTCATTTAAATGATGAAAATCAAAAGGTAAATCTGTAATGGTAAAAGTGTAATGGAAGCAAAGTAATACAATTAAGATATTCATAATCATCATTAGTTAAATTAGTTCCTATTACTAGCAACATATGAGGTATGGGCTACATAAACAAAAGTATTCACCCATTGGAAAAGAATTTTAAGTTAATGTTTGAAACTTTAAATACCTATACCTAAAGTACGTTTCAAAGGTCAAAACTACACATTCTGTAAAAACAAAAGATAAAACATCTAAAGATTGTATGAGTTACAAAAGTAAAGCCTACTCAGGATAAAAGATAAAATTAAAAAAAAATCTTACCATTTCGAGGAAAACACCAGTGCTAATATTTTTGTGTTTCCTTTTTTTATTCACGTATTCCTTCTTTCAATTATTTTTTGAATGCCTTCTATGTGCTATACCTAGCTAACTGCTGGGAATATAATAAGCAAAGACACAACCTCCTGCTTTCATAGACTTCATAACTCCTTAACATATATTCTTACATATAATTCCTGTCTCCCAGGAGTTTTCAATCTTGCTGGATCAGAATAAATGAAATGAAGCACAATGCAATATGGGCTATGAGTAATGAACAGTGTCTTGGAAATAGTGAAGAAATGTTTAGAAACACAAACCACACCATATTTTAATCAATCTCTCTGTATTTATTGACTCTGAAGTTCAGTGGTTTACATGGATACCTCATCCATTCAGTTTCCCATTAAGAACATTTCCAGTTGTGGAAACTGAAGCTCATTTCCTCTTTATGGTACCTGCTGGTTTATTATGCAAAACTGTATTCACTAAGAGAACTGGTACCTTGGACATACACCCAGCTATCTGACTAGCGATACCTAGCTAAAATTGGAATATTTAGCCCCCGAAAGAAAAATCATTTAACTTTCACTCACTGAATTCTGTGGAACAATGTCCTTCAATGAGCATGACTGTGCTAGTGGCTGGATGTCTTTCAGAAGTCCCTCAATATATGGTTCTGTCTTCCTCAGCACCAGACACAAGTCACTCGGCTCTATATGCTGCTCGGTAATGTGTCCCGATACCACCTGGGCATCACCGACTCTAGGAAGAATTCAAGTAACATTTATCGAAAATAACCTAAGCTTCAAACCTAAACTTTCTTTCCCCAATAAAAGGCATGAATTTCTAAGGATAGTCTCAAGCTAAATCTTCTAGAAAGTTACATTCTAATTCATACTTCATTACCATAAAAATTTAATCTAGCTTTTATAAGCAAAGATGTTGTTTCCATTAAATCTTAATTGCCTTTATCTCAATTGTCTTTCATACATATCTATTTGGTTTAAACTTAAAGGAGATAATGATGCCTCTAATTGGAAATCTACTGATTCATAGAGCTATGACCATTAAATAGTGACCATGTTATAGTTAATACTGGTCCTTATGACAGAATCATTTTAAGTTTGTTTTCTTTACCTAGAACACTGAGGGAAAGATTTTTGATTACCTAGAGCGAGCTAGATACTGTGCCATTTTATCATTAATGAAATTATAGAAATCTGATTAAAAAGTTTACTCAATCATCCTGTAGCCAACTGTAACACTTTATTTAAAAGAATTAATTTTGTGCACCATCATTCCCCACTTTGCAGCAATACAGAAGAATTCTTAAGTTTGGATACATTAAAAAGCTCCTTTTCCAAGCTCCCCATCTAGTAACACTGATCATACTTTAGTAAATAGTAAGACAAATTATAGAGCAAATAAGAAGTATATGTCTTACAAGTGAAGAATGATAAATCATTCCTCTCTACCCTTTCCCAATTTCTTTTATTCTTTAGCATCTACCCCCTGCCTCCATCACAAGTTTCTAAGCAGGCCAGGGCCACATACTTGATCATTATAAAATACCATACCCCTCGACAATTAGGACTTCAGAATTTCCAAAATCTACCATGAATATCTGTATTAGTGCAACTTCACAGACTGAGAGTTTGGTTGGACTAGAATGTTTTCTAGTATCTCCATTTTCTATCGGAATTAATTCAGTGATAACTCCTCGACACCATGTTCCATTTTCAATACTGCTGACAAATACCGTTGCACCTAAGTAATGAGGAAGATAGAACATTATTAATGTTTATGGAGAAAGAATACCTAACAAGTTCTAATTTAGGAATATGTACTTTAGTTTCACCACTAAGAAGTATTAATTCATCTATCTACTGATGATACAGCACCATGTCAAATGCTATGAGAAGGATAAAAGCAGCGTATTATGATGGTTCCTGTTATGCAGAAACTTATGAGCTAAAAGGGGAGGTAAAAACAAAGACTATTCAGCAGTCACTTACTAAAAACCTGTTTTTATGAACTGTAGTGAAAGTGAATGAGACCACCCTGCAATCAAGATGCTCAAGAAAGAGACGGGCAAATAAATAACACACACACTGTACTTGTAACAGTGCAGCCTCCCCACCCTCATGCATGCATACGCATGCACACATCCTAAAACCTGTAGAATACTTTGGTAACATAAAAGAAGAAATAATGACCTTCTCTTGGTTAAATGGAGTGAGAGTAAAGAAACAATGAAAGGCAGAGTGTGAAACGCCCAAATTAATATGCAGTGCAGTTCAGAGAAGGGGAAGATGAACCAAAGGCTGAGCAGCAGAGGAAAACCTTGTGGAGAGACCCGATGGCTTACACATCAATTAGGAAAAAAAAAGCAAGGAAGAAAGAGGTCTGCATGTGCATGCTTACTATGAGACCGATGCTGTTCTCGGTACTTTGGATGTGGACTTACTCCCACAACTGCAGACACGATACTTACATCGCACAGGTGAGGAAGCTGGACAGACACTGAAAACCCAGCCCAGGCTGCACAGCTTGTTGGGAGAGACGGTGAGAACTGGGTCTCAGAGGCCACCCTCCAAAAGCAAGCTGCTTATGGAGAGGATCCGGTGAGATCACACACACAGGGATGCTGTGGAACCCCGCCTGCCCACACTAATAAAATCAGGACTATTGGGAGGCACATCAGGGCAGCCTTCTGAGTTCCACCAAAACCTTTGTTTGCCTTTCAGATTGTTGTGGACCCTTCTCTTAGGCTAATGTATTATGTGACCAATATCCTTCATTTTAAACTACATGCTATTAAGCCATTCTTTCTTATAACAGATGAGATAAAAGTCTACTGAAGCTATCTGTTGTTCTTTATAATGAAGAACGGGCAGTAAAAGGGAATGAGAGGGTACCCCCCACCAAAGCATCCTATCCCATTTCTTCCCTTATCACTAATTTCTCAAAATATAAATGAGTATTTAAATCATATATATTCACCTTGAAATAAAAATTATCCTTAATTTAAAATGAAGGATGAATTTTTTGCTTAGAACATTTTCTGAATCTAAGCTGAGCTATTTTGGGCATGTATTAAATTCTGGAGAATTATTTGCAGCCATAAAATTTTAACTCTACACTTCCCTCCTTTTACATACTGATATTTGTTACTTTTTAAGTTTTAAAATTAATTTTTGCCAGAAGTATATGATCCTAGGCTCTTCTGCTATTCTGCTAAGCTGCAGTAGATGCTGCCATCCTCCAGCGTCTCGGCAATTATTCTGTGATATCAACATTCCCGTGCGGACACTGGTGGACTATATAGTCACGCTACCAGGACACGTCTTAGAGGAATGGTTTTCCCAGGAGGTGAGGGGGAAAACCACACAACCCACACTGGATTTCGTCATTTAAAAAACTCACCTCACTCTGTAATGAAGCTTTCTGTATGTCTCACACAGCAATCAATTTTAATATTAAGCTAATTTATCTAAATAAAATTTACCTATGTTAAATAATTCCAAAACTTTTTTGCTTGGAGCATAAATCTATATTTTAAAAATGTATATTGGTGGGCTAAATATTACAGTACTGACATAACCTTGATATTTTCAGTTGGAGTAATGCTTCGTACCTAGCTCCAAAATGTCTAAAGGATCAAGGTGTAAGCTTTCAGTGCAAAACCGATTCACTGCTTTTTCCAATACTGTTGCCTCTTTTATTTGTGAGTATCTCCGGATGTAGAAGTGGCAAGGATGAATCACGTGACTTACAAACACCAGCTCTGGAGAGCCTGGATAAGGATATTTAAACCACATTAATAAACAACAAATTAGAGAAGAATTCACAAAAGCTGAATGCAATATCCTCTACAGAACATGCTTCGTGGCAATGCAAACGCTAGCATACTTAGGTTCCACAAGAGTTCAAACCCAAACTCGTAAAACTAGACTGCTAAACAGACTAGCAACCAGAACTGCAAATGTTTACCAGCAAAATGTGTTAAATAAGTGGAACTGCAATTCTTGTGGTGGGTAGATTGTGAAGTCAGTTCTGTGCTATAAATCCCCTGAGTATCACAAAAAACTTCACAGTTCATTTGTGAACATATTTGGAACTCAGAACCCCATTGACAAAGTTTCTGATACAATTCCCAAATCCTGTTTCATCTTTCTATCTGCAAAACCAATAATGAGCTCATGGCTACTCTGAATCCCAAATCCTACCATGTTAGAGGTGTGAAAAGATGTCTGAGCAAAGGTGACATTCTGAGCAGCACCAAGGGGAAGAGATGTGTATTTTGATGGAAGTATTTATGAAGGTATTTTTAGGGCGAGCAGAGTAAAAGACAGAATTTTTTTGTATAGAAAAGTAATTTTTTTGTATAGAAAAGCCAAGTGTTGTACCTGATATGAAGATCTCTGGAGTATAATACTAAGAAAGGGATTAAAAGAATAGAATACCATTCTTTTAATCCCTTTCTTTAGGCATTAATAGATATGCTATATTTTCTATAGAAAAATTAGGAGTTAGAAAAACAACCCAGGTGTATGTCTGTATATGCATAAAGCAGCTCCGGAAGGGAGGGTGACTGGGTGGAAGGGGAATAGGCTAGGGGAAAGGTTTCATAGGGCATTTTAATATATATATTTAATTTTTGAACAATGTAGATGTTTTATCTGGTAAAAATGTTTAGAAAACAAAGACTAGCAGAACTGGAATTGGAGACAGCCAAGTATAGATGATAAAAGTTGAGCAAATGTATCATATTGATTATCTAATATGGATGACAAAGAATAATACCTATGTGGAGGATGGGGTAGAGAAACATGTGTGTCACTGGGTAGACAGTTGAGAGAAGTGTTATACATTCCAGAAATATTTATGCCAATAATAGCCAAAACTGTTAACGTTAAAAAGAAGAAATTTTCGTTATCAGGACAATTCACTTTACTCCCTGCCTCCTGCTGTGTAACAGTTACTATACATACAGTGAACTCCACAGACAGCATCCAGTTCCGAGGTGTTAAAGTACCTGCTGCTTTTGATCCAAGAGGAAGAAACGATTGTTTCTGAAGAGGCTCATCCAGATGTCTAGGTGTCTCTACAAGATAATCTGTGAGGCATGCTTTATCACAACAGGAAACAAGGCAATTGCACTAATTTTATTAATTTAATGCGTACTATTGTTTAAAAAGCTGCGCCTGAACTGGCAAAATCCTGGAATGGCAAGACCTCTTGTATCAGTAGGTGAAGTCCTGAGAGCATGTCCCTTTATTGTGTTCAAATGTCATTCTAGAGAGTCAACCAGAGAAACAGATGTTGGTAGGAGGAGAAAGAGAACCAAGCGGATCCTGCAAATGGCCCTAGAGAAGACTGGCAGTGTAAGTACACACAGCAGTATCTCTGTGTTAACAGATGGCAATGTTGGAGGTCTAATACAGTAACTATGATGCACTTAAATGTTATAAAAGATGCTACTGTATTCATGATAGTTCACTTTATAACATTATATCTTAGAACAATGACCTAAGAGAAGCTATTCTTAAATTTAAGCAAAGTCATGAAATTGCTTCTAAAAAACTCATTTATATTTTCCTCTTTTATACAAGGTTTATACGTGGAACAATAAAAAGCCAAATACTCTACTTAAATCAAATATTAAATTTACATCTCAGAATTTAGCTATATCATTGTATTAAAAATAAAGATTATCCTAACTTTAAAAAATGTGACAGCTGGGGAATGGTATAAGCTAATGGTAATACATTTTTGTTAAGTACAGGGACAGGAAAGTACTAATTTTATTTCCAATTATAAACACAATATATTGTTTCCTTGCTTTTGTATTTTTACTCACTTTCCTGGTTCTCTTCAATAATTTCTTCAATGATCACATCAGGGCTGGATCCCATTTGAGGCAGAGCAGCAATGGTTTTAGGGGATGTTGTTGCAATGACCTCTTTCTGTGGCTGGAAGGTTCTTGCTTCTAAACGCACATCACTCGTTTCTGGTTGCAAGGGAGGTGGTGGGGCTACATAAGTTAGCAAAGATACATCAACCTTTTTTTCTTCAGGTGATGGGTGTATAACGTGACAAGAAAACTCCTTTTCATGATTATATTTCTTTTGAATATTCTGGTCATTTTCATTTTCTTTGGGATCACATCTGTTTAAAAATAGAGGTGTATGGCCACTTTAAATCATTTCACAAAATTTTTATATCCTTTCCATATGACAGATAATACTGGAACACACACAGAGGGGGAAAGTTACATAGTTGCCCAGGAGTATTTTTAAACAGTTTTACTGATATATAATTTACACACCATAAGATTCACTAAATTTTACTGAATTTACAAAGTTGTGCAACAATCATTGCGATCTAATTTTAGAACATTTCTATTACCCAAAAAAGTACGTTTGTCCATTCCCAGCTCCACATGAGCCCAAGGAGTTCAGGAGGGCCATGATGGGGGTCGTCCCTGAGCAGCTGAGAGCCGAGAGCCGCACCAGACAGATACTGGGCCCTGAAGGAGTCATGGACGCGGGTTTTCAAGACGTCATCCTGATCTGGCTTGGGTGCTTGATTTTAAACATTTTCCATTCAGAAAAAAAAGTACAGCTTGCTGCCAGTGTTAATTTTACATAAACATGCTCTTGAGGCTGAAGCAAATCTAGTTTTCAATGTGAAAAATATAAAAACTGTTCTTGGAGTTATTTCTAAATAGTACTTGTCTCTAATCCTAATGTAACAGAAATATACATGATTGATATAATTTTTTTCGTGTGGCAAATTTTGAAGCACGGAACAACACAAAGCTGAACATCACGTTTAGCATAAAAACACTTCATCTCTCTCTAGGTCTCCTTGACGTCCTTGTCGCCGTGCGAGCAGCACGCTAGTAGCTACCAGTTAGATTCCATTTCCCTGACATTGGTGGTGTGCTCTTGGTGAAATGTCTTCCAGACAGGCAAGGAGGCATGATGTCATCAAAGGACAATCTTGAAGACACTGCCGTCTGGGCTGTGACGCTTCTCTAGCATTCTTTCAGTCGGTCAGTCTGAAGTTTACGTGGCCGATCCTGTGCTTGGTACTGTCATTCCTGAGCAGGAGGCAGGTGTAGAAGGTGAAGAGAGAACATCTTATACCCAAACCTTTGCCTTTTGAGCTCAGTTGGCTAAGAAGTGAGTGTCTGACATGCTTGTTATAATCCACAATGACACACAGCTTCCTAGTTTTCTTTCCACACTGCTGTCTAGTTCAACCACAGTACCATTGTGGAATGTTGACAACATTGTCACCTCCTTGGCATTTCAGATTCTGTGGTGACAGAATCTTGCTACACTCGTCCCCTCTGCAATCCTTTTTGTCAGATCATTTGGCATGTTTTCGTTCAAATGAGCTGTTCTGACTTCCTCAATCCTGTTTTGATGTAATTCTCTGAGAAGCATGGAAGATGTATAGTCAACGATGGGGGTGAGGTTAGGACTGTGATCCGGGAGTCATCTCTAGGTAAATGTTGTAGCCACAAGTGCTGTCAGTGAGTATTCATGGGGCAAATGAGATAAATTATGTTAAGATTATTTATTCTTTTAATCACAGGCTGGAAAATAAAGTGTAGGGAATAGTGAAGGGTACAATCCTGACTAAATGATTAGAAGCCTCTGCTTTGGCTAGATATCGCCATTAGTCTGAATCCTTTGGGTACAACTCAATGGCCTCTAACCCACAGCTGGTTATTTACTGTTTATCCACATTTTTCTATCATCTTCACATATCCACACAGATTTAGGCTATCCAATCTGCGAGTACGGAAATTCTATCCAAGAAATGAGACTGGGTATCAAAGGCTTGTATTTAGATGGATTCAGCTTCATCACAGACCATCATTTAAGCAGCATTTCAGACCTAAGAACCAACGAAGCCAAATGGATTCAGCAGTGACACCTCATCTGTCTCTTCCAACAGAGGACGTGTACTTGACACAAGCCAACTTAGTACATGTTGAACAAAGGTTGGACACCTTCAGAGGACACATGTACACACAGTTTGCGATTTGAACGTTTCATATAACAATTCTCACTTGACCTCACTGAGACATCTAACACTGTCAGTCAGCTTTGGTCTCATAAACCCCTCCCTGACTGCTAGAATGCCACTGTCTGTCTTTGGGCTTCTGCCTGATCCATCTTCGTTTTTTGTTTATTGCAGGTTATCCTTTTCCCGTCTTATTTTTCTAGGGTACCATCCTTGACCTACTTCAATACCAGCTCTCACTGGGTAAATGTGTTGTCCAATTACCAACTGTAATCAGTAGCTGCAGATTATAGTGACACTTTCACTAAAAACTAGGAAAAATCTTAATAGTTAAATTTAAGATCAATGGACTCTTAGAATAGATTTTGATATTAAAAATATTTGACAGTAACTATATTCAAGTTCTGACAATGTCTAAGAGAGGTTACTGATTGAGAAATGATTAGCCACAGCAGCTTGAACACTGAAGTCAGAGGCAGACATGGGCCAGGGCTCCACACTCGGCAGGGGACAGCTGCCCCAGTCCTCCGCAAGGTCCTCCCCATGGGGCAAGGAATGCAGCAGGCTCTCTGGGCCCGGTGCTGCTAGGCTATTTAATCTTACTCCTTGTATTTCAAACAAGACTGCAACAAAGCACCTCGAGGCTGACAATCTGGCTTCTTGCTCTGTCTGGATACTGGAAGAGAATGCCAGCAGCAGGATCCTAGCCCTTGCCCTCTGAGCTAGTAAGAGGGCATTCTTGCTTCATCAGTTTTGTGAACCTCCTATGAGTTTTCCTGGCTCAGGTGAATCTGCTCACATCTGTTTCTGAGCTTGCGAAACTTGTGGGCTGGACTCAGCTCGGTCCTCTGCGGTGGTATTCTTGGGGGATGTCTTACTTTTTGGGAGTTTCTACACCACCTATATCTGACTACTCCTGAACATAGAATCAAGTCTAAGACATCTTCTTAAGCGCCAGCATGTACAGCCACTGCCATGTGGACACTTCTCCTAGATATGCAGTGGTCAACAGTAACTTGGCACACCCACCATCTGGCCCTCCAAACTGTCCTCCTGCACTCCCAGTCCTGGTGGATAATCCCAGGACCCTTGACCTTAACACCAAAGCCTAGCCTGTAGACTGGTGGGGACACTTCCCTTCCTCTCATCCCCCATGCTCACACCAGCACTAAGTCCTACCAACTCCCCACCTGGCACCTGCCTGAACTTTCACTGCCAGCATCACCATCTACATTTGGTTTCTCATCATTTGCTGAGACTATTGACAAAACAGTCCAACTGATCTTTCAGCCTCCAGCCTCATATTCTTCCAAATAATCCTCTAAATGGTCACAGAAGTAACAAAAATGGAGCCAACTTATTTCCATTGTCAAGCTGAAGATCTCCCAGTGGTCTTCTGCTGTCTACAGCTGTGCCATCCAGGAGACCTTCTGGCGACCATGAAAATGTGCTGTACTGTCCGATGTGGGAGCTGCCAGCCACACGAGGCCACCGAGCACTTGAAATGTGGCCAGTGCAACTGAGGAGCTTGATTTCGCAGAGTATTTAGATTATGCTTACTTTTAAATGGCCACCTGCAGCTAGTGGCTGCCACCCTGGACAGCATGAGTCTGGGAGATAATGTCCAGATGCCTCTGCATAGCTGCAGCATCCAGGACTCAGCCTCCACGTGCCCTCTGCCTGTGCGGGTCCCTGCATGCAGCCCACTGCCCAGGCACTTCTTGCTGCAGGGATGCCCACCTCCCTTTTGTCCTCCATTCCCATTGCTACTTATTTTTCATGCATGAAGGAAAATGACATCTTTTCCAGGTCTCCCTTTACCTCGAATAACCGACTGTTCCCTTTGTTTGTGTCTCCACTGAATTCTGCACATAGCACCACCACAGCAGGAATGCGCTCTGCCATTTGAGTGCGTCATCCTCGACTGTAACTTCTCTGACAGGTATCTCAGCAGCCAGGGTGTGAGGCCTGGCACAGAGTCTGGTCAATGCTGGCTGAATGAATGAGGCTCAAAAACAACTCTGACACATACAACATTGAATACCTATCCCTTCTAAGTCTCTGAATTCTTAAATATTTTATACAGAACTGATAGAAACGTTTGCCCTTTATATTATTTTCAAGTTTTGAATCATATATACTACACTAAGCATCAATTTTTCTGTCTCTTAGGCCCTGTCAGATGCTGATCACATACTGCCTTTTTTCTGAGGTGGTTCTGTTGCAATTCCTTTTTTTGGACAATATTTTTCACTTATACTTGGCACACAATATTGTATTAGCGTCAGGTGCATGGCATAGTAATTTATATCTATATAACTCACAAAGTGATCACCCCCCAAAATCTAGTGTCCCTCTGACACCAGTTATTACAGCATTATGTACCTGTTCGTGGCCCATTAGCAACTGGGCCTCACAGGTAGTGAGCGATGGGCAAGCGAGTGAAACTTCATCTGTATTCGCAGCCATTCCCCAGCATTAGCATCAGTGCCTCAGCTCCACCTCAGATCAGGCATCAGATTCTCATAAGGAGCACTGGTCCTTGGTGCCACCAAGGTGGGGACCGCTGCTACAAAGTACACTTATGTTTACAATCATATGTTATTTCTCTTTCTCAGATTACTACAGTTAGCACAATACCCTTTAGGTCCATCATAAAATATCTTTTTCCATCTCATTACTTTTAGTCTGTGTTTTTTAATCTGAAGTGAGTCTCTTGTAGGCAGTATATATAAGGGTCTTGTTTTCTTATCCATTCAGCCACCTTATCTTTTGATTGAAGAATTTAATTCTTTTTCATGTGAAGTACTTGCTGATAGATATGTAGTAATTGCCACTCTTTATTCATACTTTTGATATGTAATTTTTCTTCTTAAAGAAGTCCCTCCAACATTTCCTGTAGTACTGGCTTGGTCGTGGTGAACTCCTTTAGCTTTCTGAGAAGCTCTTTGTCTTTTGACTCTAAATGACAGCTTTGCTGGGTAATCTTGCTTGTAGGTCCTTGCTTTTCATTACTTTGAATATTTTGTGCCTGTCCCTTCTGGCCATGCAAAGTTTCTGAGCAATTGGCTGCCAGTCTTATGGGAGCTCCCTTGTAGGTAATTATTTTTCTTTTGCTGCTTTTAAGATTCACTCTTTGAATTTAACCTTTGGCATTTTAATTATGCGTTGGTGACGGCCTCTTTGGGTTCATCTTGTTTGGGACTCTCTGAACTTGGGGTTGTATGTCTTTTTCCTTCACCAGGTTAGGGACGTTTTTCGTCATTATTTCTTCAAATAGGTTTTCAGTTCCTCACTCTCTCTCTTCTCTTTTTGGTACCCCTGTAATGCCAACACTGTTCTGATTGGGTGCCCTCTGCATCCTCAACTTCTATGTCACTGATTCAATTCTCCATTGCATCTACTCTATTGATTCTCTCTAATGTGCTCATCTCAGGTATTGTATTCTTCATTCCTAACTGGCTCGCTCCCTGTTGTTTTCCATTTCCTTTATGTTAAAGTTCTCACTGAGTTCATCAGCTTTTCCCCTAAGTTCCTTGAGCATCCTTACAACCAGCATTTTGAACTCTGCATCTGGTAGATTGTTTGTCTCCATTTTGGTGAGTTCTTTTTCTGGAGCTTTGTTCTGTTCATGTGGGCCATACGGCTTTGTCTCCCCATTTTGGCTGCCTCTCTGTGTCTGCTTCCATGTGTTAGGTAGGGCTCCTAAGTCTCCCAGTCTTAGTAGAGTGGCTTCATGTAGTGGGTGTGCTATGGGGCCCAGTGGCACAGTTCTGGGGGAGGGGTCTAGCTGCAGGCCAAATTCAGCCGCAGCCTGAGCACCTCTAAGGCCACCTGCTAAAAGTCAGATGGCTAACACCTGTGCTGGGCTTATAGGTATCTCAAGGGGCCAAGTCGGAAACCAAGATTGGCTGCCACCAGTGTGGGGCTTGGGGCTGCTCACCAAGAGGTCCAGGCCTGCCAAGGCTAGATGCTGCTGCCTAGGTTTTGTAACCCTTTGAAGGATTTTAAGAAAGTCCAAGCAGGAGCCAAGACAGCCCATTTGCAGGGAATAAACCAATGGAAGCAGCCTGCATGGGCTCCCACATTGTGAGGGGTGGGGTCTCAGGGAGTCCCTTGGGCAGAGCGACCTCTGTTTTCCAGGTTGTTGGCACCTGCATCTGCAGGTTGGAAGAGGGGTGGGCTCAACAAAGGGACAATGGCTTCTGCCTGCATCTCTGCCCTGGAGCCAGCCACCCCTCCAGCCCTGGCCCTGAAGCCTGTTGGATCTGCACCTCCTGGTGTGCCCCTGGCACCCCTTGAACAACTGCCCCAACAAGGGAGCTCAGAGCGGCGATTCTGGCAGTAAGGCCAGTGGGCCCCTAAGAGGAAGGTCCCACTTCCCACAGCCCTCCTCTCAGCCACCACATACTGAGGTGGTGGGGACTTCTCTTCCTGGCACCAGAACCCTGGGTTTGGGAGCCCCATGTGTGGCCAGGACCTCTCGTTCCTCAGGTAAGGGAGGGGGCCCCACAGCCAAGACAGCCCTCCCAATGCTTGATGGCTGCTTGTGGTTGTGGGACTCGCGATTCCTGTCTCCAACCTCCTACTGGTTTGAGGTGACCTGTTATTTTTGTCCCTAGTTGCAGGGCTTCTGTTCAGCCAGCCCTCAGGTGACTTTGCATGCTGGTTGCTCTGCAGTTTTGTTATAATTTTGATGTGGTTGCAAGAGGAGGCTTGTACAGCTTCTACTCTCTATGCTGTCTTATGAGAGTACAATCTGTTGTCATTCTTATACTTACTTTGTTGAGTCTTCAAATTCAATCTTTACCATATTGTTGAACATACAGATGATCTCACTGCAATTCATATTCAACCTAAAATAAACACTAACATCAGTAAATGTTCTAGTACAAGTTTATTACTATTTCTAAATAAAAATCAGTTGTGGACACTAAAAACTGTAAAAGATAGAACATCCAAATAACTTTGTTACTTATCTAAGTTATACTTATTTTGATTTGGTTGCTAACTTGGGAAACATTTGTGAACCGAATTATCAATTTATGATTTCTTGCTACTTTAGTAGCCTAGGCACTGATACATTTTTATACTTGATTACTATGTTCTCCTGAAATATAACTAACTTACCTGGGAGAATTCCTTAGTTTTAGAGTCCTAAATTGTGAAAATTCACTCTCAAATGTTAATTTCAAAGTCCGGATAATCTGAAATCAGAAGTGTCATACGTGAATTTTCTTTTTAATAAATATTGTTGAAACAGAGGAAGATTTTAGAAGGAAAACTATACCCTTCAAGTATTTCACTAATTAATGTGTTCAAGGTTTTACATTAGGCACTCAAATGAAGGGATCCAAATATGTATAATTTTTCCCCCTAAAAAGACTTTAAAATCTTTTGGAAGTATGTTTTAACATGTAACAACAATAAAAGGCACTAGTTAATAAAAGAGACAAAGCTACATTACCTGCACTGCTGTCCTCAAATGTTTTTTGCCTATCTTCCTAATGAAGCTAAAGGTCAAGTCTTACCACTTTTCTTCATCTCCTAATGCCTCATGTGGAACACACAGGAAACAACTATTACTGGTTCAGAACTGAAGCGGGACACAGTGGGGTGCAAGACAGTGGCAAGCTCTTCTATCATTTAGAGACTCTGGAGCAGGTAAACTGATGGCTTCTATTTTATACCTCAGTTCAATCCAAACATCTGATTACAGACAGGAAATGAAGCACTGGGGACCCAAAGACAGAGCATGAACTGCCACCCAAAGGCACCAGGTAGGAATTAGTGAAGAGGACCCAGGTTAACCCTATCCTGTCAAACCATCTCCTAGGAAACACATTTCTACACTTTTGCCCAACTCTGCTCCCTGGCACACAATTAGAGGACAGGACACAGATGAAGCACCTTGTCTCTTTACCGTCACATCTGGGGAAGCAAGAGGAGGAAAGGAAGAAATCTATATGGGATCTTGAATTAAACTTTTAAGTCAAGAGCTGAAAGTCACACCTCAACTGTTTATGAAAAGAAAACAGAATCCCATTTTGTTACCCTTATTTGTTTTGACTTTTTATTCAAATGTCCTAGAAGCATCAACTTTCAAGTCAGTCATCCTACTTGTTCTCAGATCATGTGTTATAAAAACCTTATTACACCATTTATCTAAGTGATAAATAATAATAAAAGGCTAAACAAATTTATTAATGTTTGTCTTAGAATTCAAACAGCTAAGAATTTTAAATTGTTGTCAATACAAGGTAAAACGATATGAAAAACATGTTCTTGTTAATTCTTAAATATATTGAAAACATATAAAATAAACTACTTCAGAAATAACTCACATGATGAACTATTAAAATTACCTGATTTAGGTCACAACAAGTCCTTAGAGAAGGTGCTAATTTTAATTCTTTTGCTATCTTCATAGCTGCGTCCAAATTATTTTTTTTCTCTTCAATGTAGTTTTTAGCCATTATTACATGTGATAAATAATCATCTGCATTTCTTACTACTTCTTCACACAAGTTCTTTTTCCTTTATATGAGATCCCAAAGTTATTTGAAAATTTTCATATTCACATGAAAGTTAATTTATAGTAACAAAATATAAAAGTATAATTTTACTAGTTTATGAACTTAACATGGTTAAATGAGGCATTCAATTGAACTTAAACGTATTACAATTGAAAACTGTGTATGTATAAAGAGATAAATCAAATTTTGTAGGTTATAGTTCACAGATACACTGTCACAGAATTGCAAGGTTAAGATAGACCCTAGGTGATTTCACCCAAAACAGAAATCTTCACTATCCTGTAGTCACTTTTATGCCATTATGAAGACACATCTGTACCCACTTCTCAATAGAATCTATCTGTCATTTTAAAATTTCTATCAAGACACATAAATACATAAGTGATATTTTACATGAATAAAAAATATTTTAAAAGAGACCACCAAACTATAACTTAGGTATCAATTAATTATAACCTTCCAAGTAATCACTTAAGAAGGCTATACAGATTATTTCTTCATTACTGGTACCTCATTACTCAAAATCCTTTTTGGACCTATGGCAGAATTACATTATGGAACTAAAAAATTTTTTCTAACTCACTCATTTTATTCCTCAATTGTCTTTTCATTATTTTCTCAAAATCAAATCTGGCCTCAAAAAAGGAGAGTTTGCCACACTGAAGAATAACAAGAATGTGATATAGGCTTTGGAGATAAAAAGGTATTACAAAAACCTTTCAGTAATTGTATACATAATCTCTGAAAGTCATTTCCTTAGGGGAAAAAAATGGTCATTTTGTAAGATCTAATATAGTTCCCAAAAACTCATGCCTGTGTAGTCATGTCAACAAAATGGCAAACTGGGAGACTTAGGCCCTTGCTCCCCAATAGAGATGTTAAAAAACATATGAAAATAGATAAAAATAATCTTACAGGAACTCTGGAAAATAGAGAAAGGTATACAACAACCATGCAAATGCCCAACCAATAAAAAGCCACACTCAAAACAACAGGAAATGTGGTGTTTTACTTGTCCTTGCCCAGCTGTGGTATGGTTTTCATCTGAAGGCAGCAGCACCATTCCTGATCCTTTTCTCAAACCAGAGGGAACAGCAGACTTTATTCTCAATATCCTAATTTGTCTGGGGGCTACTTAAAGAACTAGTCTGTTTCACCCGATTTGGAGCTCAGGTATGAGAAGCAGTGGGCACTGCTTACAAAGGCTGCAGGAAGACCAAGACCTGCAGACACCTGGGCAAGAGATCACAGGCAAAGACATACAATAGACCAATTGAGGCTAAGAGGAGAAGCCTAGGTAAGACCTTTTGGGAAATTAAGACACTGAAAAGCAGCCATGTATACAAGAGAATCAAAAAAGCCACTCAGACCCTAACAAGACACACACTCAGAAAGGACCCAAGGACCCAAGAAAACTTCGCCTTAGGCTGTGCCAAGGCTCAGAGCATGCTCAGCTCCTCAGTGAAGGGCTGCCCAGCAAAGAGCCAATTTGCAATGATTGACAGAGGTTGCTGCCCCCAATTTTCAAAAAACACTAGATATACAAAAGAAAATCAGAAAACAACAAATGACCAAAATGTGAAAATTGAGAGACAGAAATTATAAAATGGAAAATCCAGTGCTCGAAAGTACAATAAATGAAAGGAAAAACCCACTACAGAGGCTTAACTGTATATCTGAGCAATAATAAAAATCCATAAACTTGAATATAAGACCACTGAAATTACTGAGTCTGAGGAACAGAAAGAACAAATATTGAGAGCCAAAGAAACTTCACAGACACCCTTCAAGAGGACCAACATGTGCATTATAATAGTCCCCAAAGGAGAAGTGAGGGACAGGGAGATTATTTGAAGAAATAATTGTTAAAAACATCCAGAATTAGAAAAAAACACATGAATTTACAAATCCAAGAACTCAAAGAAATCTAAGCAGAGACCCCACACTAAGACACAGTATAATCAAACTGTCAAAAGACAGAGAATCTTGAAAGTGGCAAGAGAGGTGGAGATCTGTCTTATATATGGGATCCTCAAAAAGGTTATCAAGCTTATTTATCACCAGAAACTCCAGAGGCCAGGGGCAGTGGGATGACATACTTCAAGTGTAGAAAGAAAAAAACTGCCAGCTGAGAACTCTAAACCTAGCAAAACTATCTTGCAAAAAATTGGAGAAATTAAAATATTCCCAGGTAAAAGCTGATGTCATTACTAATATGTGTTCTATAGAAATGCTAATAGGCATTCTTTGAATTAGAATAAAAGAAAGCCAGAAAATAATTCAAAACCATACAAAAATAAGTATTTCTGGTACAGGTAAATACATGGGAAAATATAAAATCTAGTATAATTGTAATTTTGGTTTACAACTCTACTTTTTCTTTTCTATAGTATTTAAAGGACAAATACATAAAATGACTAAGCTGTATTATGAGTATACAATGTACAAAGATGCAACTGTGACAACAAAATAAAGAGGATGGAGATGTAAAGGAGTCAGCCAGCTGGTATTGATCCAAAGTAGAATGTTATAACTTTAGGGTGTTATATGTAATACTCAAGATAACCACAAAAAAACTACAGAATATGCAAAAGATAAATGAGAAGGGAATCAAAATGTATCACTACAGAAAAAGCAAGTAAAAAAAAAGGAAGGTAGAAACACAGAAAATGAATGAGAGGAAAAAAGCTGTAAGACATATTGAAAACAATAACATGGAAAAATAAGTGTCCTTTATCAGTAATTATCTTAAATGTAAATGGATTAAACTTCCAAATCAAAAAAAGGAGAACAGAAGAATATTTAAAAACTGACAGCATATATTCAGGTCTATAAGAGATTCACTTTAGATCTAAAGACATGTAGATTAAAAGTGAAAGAATAGAAAAAGATATAGCATGCAAACATTAAGCAAAAGAGTTAGGGTTGCCATACTAATATCGCTAAACAGACAGTTAAAACTATTACAAGAGACAAAGAAGAATATTATATTGACAAAAAGGTCAATTCACAGGAAGATATAACAATTATAACAATGTACACACCGAATATGAGAGTTCCAAAATATATGAAGCAAACACTGACAGAATTAAAGGGAGAAAAAAAGCACTCTCTACAATAGTGAGACTTCAATATAAGACTTCCAATAATGGACAGAAATTCATACAGAATATCAATAAGAAAACAAATTACTTAACATTATAAACCAATTGAACCTGAGAGACACATAGAAAACACACCACTCAACAGAGAATGTGTATTTTCCTTGTACATACATGGAGCATTCTCCAGGTTAGACTATGTGTTAGGTCAAAAAAACAAGTCTTAATAAATTTTAAAAGACTGGAAGTATATAAAGTGCCTTTTATAGTCACAATGGAAAGTAGAAATCAGTAACAGAAGGGAACTGGAAAATTATAAATGTGGAAATTAAATAAGATACTCCTAAACACAAATGGGTCCAGGAAAATATCACTTGGAAAACACCTTGAGACAAATAAAAACAAACAAAAAATACTAAAATTTAGTATTTTTTGAGAAAATAGTGAAAGTAGAGCTAAAAGGGAAATAACTGTAAACACATTTAAAAAGAGATGGCAAACCAACAAACAACCTAAGTTTACACCTTAGTATTTAGAAAAAGAACTAAATCTAAAATTGGCAAAGAAAAGTAAGGAGACTGAATCAGTAATCAAAACCTCCCAATAAAGACTAGATGGCTTCCACTGGTAAATTCTACCAAATATTTAATAAAAAATTAATACCAATTCCCATCAAAGCCTTCCAAAAAATGCAAGGGGCAGAAACACCCCCTGATTCAGTATATGAGGTTGGCATTACCAAGGCCGTATGAAGATGAAGGAAACTACAGGCTAGTATCTGAGTACCGATGCAAAACCCTCAACAAAATCTAGTGAACTGAACTCAGCAGCATACTAAAAGGACAATACATGATGACCAAGTGAGATTTATTCCTGGAATGCAAAGATGATTCAATATACAAAAATCAATTAATGGTATACACATTAAGGAAAAGTAAAAACTATGAGCCTCCCTGAAAGATGCAGAAAAAAGATTTGACATATTTCAACACACTTTCACGATAAAAAACAGTCAATAAACTAAGAATTGAGAGAAACTGTATTGAGAAACTGTATCTACATAACAAAGGCAACACATGAAAAACTCATGTTCAATGTTACGTTAGATGGCAGGCTGGCAGCTTTTCTTTAAGGCGAGGTACCAGATTAGGATGCATGTTTTACACTGCTCTTTAACATACTATTCTAAGTTCTAGCCACAGAAATATGCAACAAAAAGAAAAGGCAAAAAATTTGAAAAAAAGTAAAATTATCTTTTTTGCAGGTGACATCTCATTTGCAGAAAACCCTAAAGATGACATAAATATACTAGAAGGTCTAATTAAGGAGTTCAGCAAAAATGTAGACTATGAAATCAACACACAAATCAGATGCATTTTTATATACTAACAACACTCTGAAGCAGAAATTAAGAAAACAATTCCTTTAAAATAAAATAAAAAGAATATACTAAGGAATACATTTAATCAAGAAGGCAACAGACTTGCACACTTACTGTACACTACACACGCTGCTGAAAGAAATTAAAGATGACCATAATAAATGGAAAGACACCCAAGTTCATGGAATGGAAGACATGATGTTATTTATTAAGATGCCAACACCACCCAAAGCATCTATACAATTTAATGCGTCCCTATCAAGTTCCTGACGATGTCTCATGCACAACAGAAAAACCCATCCTAAAGGTCACAGAGAGCCTCAAAGAACCCCAAACTGACAAAACAATCTTAAAAAAGGAGAACAAGGTTGGAGGACTCACATGTCCTGATTTCAAACCTTGCTACAAAGCTACGGTCATCAAAACAGTGTGCTGCGGGCGTAAGGGCAGACAGAACGATGGAACAGAGCACCCCGAAATAAACCTTCACATACATGATTAATTGAGTTCTGACAAATGTGCCCAGACCACTTGATGGAGAAAAGACCATCTTTTTGACACATGCTGCTGGCAAAACTGGATATCCACGTGGAAGAGAATGAAGCTGGATCCTTCCCTTATGTCACATATGACAATAAACTCAAAACGATTCAAAGACCTAAATGAAAGAGCTAAAGATATAAAACTCTTAGATGAAAATGGGGAAAGCTTCATGATGTCAGACTTGGCAATGATTTCTTGGATGTGTCCCCAAAAATACAGACAACAATAACAAAAAAATAAATTGGACTTTATCAGTAACTTTTGTGGATCAAATAATGCTACCAAGAGAGTGAAAAGGCAACCCATACAAGAGAAAAATACCTAAAAATGATATATCTGGTAAAAAATTAATCTCAATAATATACAAAGAACTCTATATTCCTACAAAATAAATAATCCAGTTTAAAAATGAACACTCATCAACTCAACAAAACACACATTCCAATTAAAAAATGGACAGAAGACCTTAATAGGCATACAAATAGATGGTCAAAATACCTATGAAAAGATGCTCAACATCATTAATCATCAGAGAAATGCAAATCAAAACCATAATGAGTATCACCTGACACCTATCAGAATGGCCATTATTAATAAATATACAAACAGCAAGTGCTGGCAAGGATGTTGAGAAAAGGGAACCCTCGTGCATTGTTGGTGGGACTGTAAATTCTTGTAACTACTATGAAAAACAATGTGGAAGTTCTTCAAAAAATTATAAACTGAAAAAAAAAATTAAAAACCATACAATCCAGCAATTCCACTTCTGGTCGTTTATAGGAAGAAAACAAAAACACTACCTCGAACATATGCATGCCTATGTTCACTGCAGCATTACTAGTAATAGTCATTAGAAAAATGCAAATCAAAATCACAATGAGATATTATTTCATACCTATTAGAATACGATCATTATCATCAAAAAACCCCCCAAAAAACAGAAAACAAAAAACCCCCCAGAATATAACAGTTTGTGAGAATATGGAGAAACTGGAATGCTGTGCATGGCTGGTGGGCAGGTAAAGTGGGTAGCCATAGTAGAAAACGGTTTGGTGTTTCCTCTTAAACAAAGAATTATAATATGCCACTAAACTGTACACTTAAAAGTGGTTAAAAAAGGGAAACTTTGTCATGTGTATTTTATTACTATAAAAACTGTAAAATAAATGCATCCACATGACCCATCGCTTAATCTTATGATTAAAGACCATGTGAGAGACAGCATCAATGTGGAATAAAGAACACCAACTGTTTCACTGACACTGCATTTACTAAGCCTGTGTTCTAGGCATCCTAATGAGACTTAAAAAAAAAGTCAAAAGGATGAATACCATTTCTAATGTATTTCTTTGCACATGTCACAACATTCATGATCCTGTTTCATCAAATGCAAAATGTGATTAAGATCATTAAAGATCACATGTATCAAAAAGTTTTTTCAAAAAGTGATGGATATAAATAACTGTATAGTATTTGTTTAGAAATGAGTATTAGAGTACTATTTGCTCTGATGCAAATAAACATAAAAAATAGTGTAACTATGTATATGCAAATGGTTGCATTTTCCCTAAAAAGTTGAATTCTACAACATAGATTCAAATTTTGCAAATAATTTTCTGTGCTGCTTTGATAAAGAAGCTTATTTAACACTTAGCTTTGGGACCAGAATGCAAAATAGACCAAAAAAAAAAGTGTACAAGTTGTTTCTCATTTTAAAGTTATAAACTTCAGCCTGTACAGATCACCCATTACCTTCCAAATTTGTTTTAAAATTACTCATTACTTCAATTTATACAAAGAAACAAAATGTCAGGTTATTGTTAAAACTTGTTTCATTGTGTCTATATTTTTAAATTACCTGGAATCTAGAGAAGTAAAAAGTTGGTCAAACTGTTTCTCCAGAACCTCTAAAAGGCTGACCGTCTTCTCTCGTGTTTGATTGTGTATGTGTTCCAGCATCTGGGAAGAACAATAAAAAACCTAATTTGGTTTTTTTTTGTATAAATTATACTATTCAACATAATTTTGATAATAAAAAATACATTTTGGAGTTTTTAAAATAATAACACAAGAGGAAATTTGATGATAAAAATGGAATATCACAAGATTCAAGTTTAAACCCTGGTAGCTGTCTGCAAGGTCACATCTTGTGGGCACTGTCTACTGATAAACTGGCAAGGCCTAGAAAATACACTAAGTTTCCAAACTTTTTTCTTATCCTTTTTTTATCATTACAGCAAACAAGTCATTTTAAATAGGTGAATTTCTCTCTGGTGGCATTCTTTATATTTAAAACATATTTTAATCCAACTATTTTTTTTTTTAATATTAACTACTCCACATACTTCTTTCCATTTCTTAACAAACTGTTACTTAAGATCTGTGACTCCTTTCCCTCCAGTTTCTCCATTCTCATGGACATGTCTGTCCTGTGTGTGTCCCACCACTGTATTTTAGAAGCAAATTATTTATTATCTAGTTTTACAGATTCACCACTAGAGAGGAATTTGGTCCCAGGATGAGTCAGACCCTGACTCACACCCATACGTGACTTAGAAGATATTTAGATGAAACTTTAGATTCAAAGTTGTTGCTGGAATGGTTTAAGACTGAGTTGGGGTGGAGTGAATGTGTTCTGCTGTGAGAAGGACATGAATCTGGGGGACAGAGGGCACACTGTTATGGGCTGAATGTGTCCTCCCCAATTCATAAAGTCTTAACTCCTATTTCAGCTATAACCTTTTGACGTGCTTGGTTGTAAATTTGTTGTTGCTTGTTCCCTGTCACCAAATCCTTTGGGGGACAGGGAATGGGGGAAAAGAGAATAAGACTCCTTGTGTAAGGGTACACAGCCAAATAACAGTGTTCGGAAGCTTCTGGGAGAAAATTCAGTTTGGAGAAGAAATCGTGGTTGCTTGCTGGAGCTGGGATGTTGGCAGGCTGCCAGCACGATGCCACCAGATCAACCTTGAGGACCAAGGGGTTTCCATTCTTTTGTACGTTTCTCTGTCATTAGATTGTCATGCTTAGTAACTCGGTACTAAGCTCTAACCTCAATGATAATGCATCCAAACATACACATATAAAGAGAACATATCCTAAATCATGAGAATCTAATAATTCAAAGTGCTTACACTGACAACAACACTTAATTGTTCAAAATTATTGCCTGCTATTTTCAATGCTTCATCAATTTCTTCTGCAGTTTTCATCTCCTAAGAAGGGGGAAACCATATAAAAATATAAAATATAAAAATAGATGCTTAGATACATTACATCAATTATAAAAACATCAACCTATCATCTGATTACAAAAGCAACATACATTCACTACAGAAATCTAAAAACATGCAAGAAAAATAACACTGTTAATCCTACTTACCCAAAGGTTAAAAAAAATTAACATTTTAAAGTTCTGGCTATAGCATTCCAGATTTCTTTTACATATCTTTCTGAAAAAATAAGATTATGTCCTGTAACCATTTTGAAATTGAAAACTGCCTTGAAAATTTTATCATGGCAATAAATGTATACATACAAAAATTAACAATTTAAGGAAAAAAATATAATTTGGCTTGTTAAGATTTAAATTTCAAGTAAAAGACAGTAAGATTAAGTGTTCCCTCTCTTCCCCAGTGCACTAAAGATCTCCCTAACAAAAAGATTTAATATATTATTCAACAGCACTTTGGAGTTTGTCCTATTTTTTATCCTAAATTAAAAAAAAATACATTATTTAAAGTTATTGGGTGTAGTAACAGGTAAAACTCAATTTTCCAATAAAAATATCATCATCAATAGCAAAGGACAGTAGCCCTATTGGATGCCATTAAAATTCTAAGTGATTTTAGAATTTAGAATTTAGAATTGTGTACTTTACACGTTTCATAGAATCTGGATTCAATAACTAGGTTCAAAGGGAAGAAGCTACATACAAGGAAATACCAAGAACACTACCAAGGCTAATCCAAGGTATAGTGGGCTGCCTTGGAAAGAAAGAAAAAAATTGTTTAAGCATAGTCTATAAAAAAACAAGAGGTTCAAGTAAGAACTATAGGTTTACCTCTTACTTTTAAGCTTCCCAAAGAATTTATAATTATAGGATAACCTTGAAAGGAAAGTTGAGCCATCAGAGACAAACTAAAAATGTCTGGTTTCATCTTACTTCATGAGTAACATTTTTCATACCGCCATTACAGCTGATGGGTTCAAAACACTCCTGTGTGTGGGTGGTGAATGTTCTAATCCAACCGTTAGCTGATCAGCTGCCTTTTTAAAGTCCTGAGAACAATTCTTTACCCTAAAAAACATCAAGTACATTATTTTAAATACCAACATTAATATAAGTTTTATTCCTCTATTTCGACTTTTACTCTATCCAAAGTAATTCACATGATGACCTATAAGAACATATACCCTGGGTTCTCAAGCCCCTATGATGGGCAACGAGAGGGGAGCCATACCAAATGTGCTTTCACATGAAACTTAATTTTAATCAGAAATTCAACTCAAAAAATATCAAAAAATAAGAGCTTACAGTGTAAATTGTGCTTTAATTTCCTAATCATCTCTCCTTATCTGATATTTTTTGGTAGAGATGTTGATAATCACTGAACTGTTTTAACCTTCATTAACCTAGGTACCTATACACATAAATGCTAGCTATTAAAAAAATGTACTTACAGGCCTGGATAATTTACAGAAAAGTAATGAATTCATTACATAAGGTGATTTGCAAGGAAAAAGTTCCATTTCTTGTCTATAGATGCTAGAGTTTTTGCCTGTTTTCATCTTTATATCCTCATATTGGCTAGCACATTTAGTTTGCTGAATATTAAGTTAATCATAAGCCTGTAACAGTTTATAGAAGAAATCATGTTTAAATGTTACTCTCAAAGAAACAACAAAACTAATTTTTAAGCAATTACTTTGAAGAGTGAACATTCATGTTTTTAAAAACACAATTGAGTGCATTAGCCTTGAGAAGTCCATATTCAATCCCTACTTCAAAGTATTTAAATCAGGAAGCAAGTACATTATGTATCAAGGGATACGTGTATTTAAAATTTACAACTATTTTAAACCAAACTCTGCTGAAATTAGGGAACAGAAGTTCCTAACATAAGCATACTTGAAGAATTTAAAAAATGGTAACTTGGAAAAACTTGGGTGCTTAAAATGGACTCATCTACTTCTGAAAAGGAAATGTCACTCTGTAACCACACTAGGTAACATACAGATCAAGAGTACAATCCAATTTCACTTGCATGATGGTTAAAGTTGGGAATGTCACACCCAAGTCCAGCTCTGTCCCCTCTCAGAGGAAAAGAGAGGAAGACCTGGCAACATGAGGATGGTCCCAGCAAAGCAGGATCTGCCTCCTCTGCAAAAAGAGAGCCTTGCTCTGTCTGCCACAACCCTCACCACTCACCATTTAAACCCAGTCGGCCTCACCCTATCCCAGCATGTTAGCTACTAGATTCCGACCAGTGTTCAGATCTGCATGGCTAGTGACTCTTACGGAGCCAGGAAGGATCCTGAAGAGTTGTTCTAGTCACTCCACACGTAGCTCGTGGAGGAAACAATGGTAGAATACAAACATGGGAGTCGGCGGAAGCAATGGCACCAATAAACCTGAGTTCTGCTTCCGGCTGTGTCAATAACCAACTGCCAGACTTCAGCTAAGTAGTTTTACTATCCAAAGACATAACTATAACTGTTCTCTAGGTTTCTAAGCACACAATTAAGTCTAGACAGAAAAGCTGCAACAGTCACATGTAAAGCCATGAATGCTAGTCTAAAGAATTCTGGATTTTATCTGGATGGCAATGAAGAGCCACAGAGCAGTCTGAAAGTGCTGAGGAGGCAGGAAGCGAGACTGAAGCAGGCAGCAGAGATGGAAGATACATGTGGACATGGAAGACATCGGAAGTTGGAACCTACAGGAGGTCCAACAAATGAGAGAGAAGGAACCGGGCTGATTTACAGAGGCTTGGTGCCATCCACTGAACTGAAAAGTGCCAAATGAGATTGTTCCTTGAGGATATCATATTTCTTTTAATTCCTACATAATTTACTACCATGTTAATTATTTTTTCAAATGTTAAAAAATATACAAAATTATAATTGCCATCTGAGTAGGGTCCCAGAAAGTTAATAAGAAGGTTCTTTAACACTTAAAAAGTTGCAAAACACACAAGACATACTTTTTAGGCTGTAGTTTTTCCATAAAAGAATCTTCTTTAACATCTAACGGGTAGCATCCTTGTCTCCTATTTACAGTAGTAGCAACCTTAGGACAAAATAAGATTAAAAACAAAAATGAAAAAGTCATTCAATAAATTCTGTCTACACAGAATTCAAACTAATGTGCCATTCATAAAGTTGAAAATAGCCTTAAAAATCCTTAAATCCTCTTTAAATCAAAGAAAAAATTGCATGTCTATGATGTTTTTACCCTATTTCTATTTTTGAAGAAATTGGTAATTTGGCAACCACATATTAAATTAACTAAAACTTCTACCATAATTCTACAGGAAATACTTGCAATACTTTAAAAATTTACAATAAAAATTTTACAATAGTACTTAAGGTATGTTCAAAACTCTAAAATACTTAGAAATAAATTTAATAAGAAAAAATATAAGGCTTAAGAAAAATAATTTATTGAGGATCATAAAAGAAGTGAATAAACAGAGAATCATGTCGGGTTCCTGGAGACAAAGATTTAATATCCTAAAATATGTCAAATATAAAACTACTTCAAAATTCATATGGAAAACATATTATGTAAGAATCACAAAAATTTTAACATAGCATTCAGTATAAATTTATCCCATCAGAAAATAAAACAACTGTAATTAAAACACTAAGTACTGACACAATAAAGGAGCAGCACAGAGCCCTAAAACAGATCCACATATGTAGGAACTTAAGAATACAGGTGACATTTCAATGAAATAGAGGATTATTCGGTAAATAGTATGAGAAAGCTGTACACCCACCTTGCATCATGTGACTATTATAAAAGGATTAAATACGTGTCTTTTTATAAAACACAATGTAAATATTTAAAATATATATATAACTCTGAGATGGGAAGGTTTGCCTAATCAATGAAAACCTAGAAGCCATGAAGGAGTGGGGAAAACACTAAAGAAGGAATAATTTCTGAAAGGCTAAATGTAATTTAAAAACTAAAAGAAAGATTGTAATAAAACAAGAAAAAGTGTTAACATGTGTGCTCCTTCAGGTCAGGAGAAGACAATTCAAAAGGGAAACATGCAAAGCATGAAAGAAACAGAAAAGCCGTTCCCAGAGGGGAGCTGAGACATTGACACAGGAAAGGTTGCTCTATTTCCCGAGTAGTCAGGGAAATACAATTTAAAACATTAAACAAATATGAAAAATTGAAACATGGATTTGTTTTGGAGCTATAAATGAACAGAACCTGCTGATGGGATATTTTTGGTGGTAGTGAGGGTATGAGGAATTGTGTAATGATAAAGTGAAAAATTCTGAAAGCCACTCAAATGTTTGTAATGAAGGGATCAGTTAAGAATTCCACCACTTAAGTACAATGGTTTAGTGAGCAGCCATTAAACATCAGAGGTCTGAGACTTCCGTGAGGATATGTCAATGCTCCCACTTAAAATATGCCTTCGGTAGGGAAAAGGGTGTCCTGTTGAGGTTTTAAGTATGAAGTACCAAAGATAGCCACGTGTTATCAAACACTTAGGGGTCTAAAAGTGTTACTTTTAACAAGTCACATTGGACCAAATATTGTTTTTAAGAAACCATCCTCCCAAATTAGAGGCTAAAACCTTGATTTCTTTGTGCCCCTCATTGATCCCTCTGGCTTGCCGTGTATGAGGCAGCTAGTGAGACACCAGCAAAAGGGGAACAAAGGAATAGGGGCTCAGCGTAGAGGCCGCCCAAAGAACACACAATTGGTAGTTAGAGAATCCTACCTGCAACCCGAGACAAAGGACAGCAGGGCCACAATCTTAGCTGGTTTAATCCGGCCACAGATGCCTTAGCAGAAGGTACCAGCCTGACCTGCCCACAATCTAAGTCTCATCACACTGTCATTATAATATTATGTTTATGCCTGGAAGTTCATAAATCCACTCACAACAGACTAAATTTGAGTAAGTACATGCACACTAGGCAAAGTGCTATACAGAAGCCAAGTGTCACTCAAAATGACCTCACATGCCAATCACCTAGGAATGCCTTTGGAACCAGCCATCACAGCCCCAAAATAATGCAGACATTCCCACTTCTGCATTGTTACAGCTCTCATCGCTAAAACCATGTTCCTACTTGGAGCATGCTCTTTCTATGATACACTTTCAATAAATCTTTTCTAAATCTCACTGACCTGTGATTCTTCACCCCATTAATGAGGAAGCACCAAGGGCAAATGCTAAAAGCACACTTGTGCACCGTTATCTGCGCCTCCGTCCCACTGGGGCAACACCGAAGCTCAAATTGCCCCAAGGGTGACATTACCATCAACAGACAGGACATTCTCTCCAAGAAATTTTAAGAAAATATTAAATACAACTGATTTAAAAGATTTCACTTAAAACTGTACAAAGAGTCTCACTTGTAATATATAAGAAAATCTTCTGCCTCTCGCCTCCAACTTGTCATTTAAATTTATGGTGATGTTTCTATTTTTGTTACTTGTAAATGAAAGCATGTGGTCAAGTTTAACCAGCATTTTCTGGTTTCTGGCTTTCCTACCTAAGATTGTGCAATTATCTATATTTTCTTCCAGTTTACATTTTCAATTTGTATGTTATTAACATTCCAATTCACATGAAATTTTAATATATATTATCTATTGATTGGATAACTTATCCTGTCCTCACACACGATATATTTTTGGACTCAGGTCAAAAAGATCAGTAAGATGTTAGTATTTCTGGAATGATACTTCAGTATGATCTTATTTAGAACAAAATCTGCCATTTTGCTGGCAAATTATAGAATGGTTATTTTAAAAAATTAAAATCAATCAAAAGCAGCGAAGGGATGCTGTAAAAAACCACACAACGACAAAGATAAAGGCTGGCATAGAAATCCATAGCATTCACCCAAACTCAGAAATAAGAGCAAAAGTATACTCTTAATCCTGAATGAAATCATTTCAGGCTTAAGTTTGAGATAAACAGCACTACGTAAGCCTTCGAAGTTAAAGATAAATTATAAGTCTAACGCAAGTACAGGTACTTAAATTTTACTTCATAGCATACATACATAATTTAAAATAAACTGCATTCCTGAAGTATTCTATAAAATCAGACTTTTCACTATTTATACTAGATTCTTCCATTCTTTCACCATTTATACTAGATTCTTCTATTCCAAATAAAAACTAGAGAACAGCAAAAATCTAAACTTTAAAAACTACTAAGCGTGGCAACGATTTCAAGGTTTCCTGAAAAAGTCTGTTAAATAGCAATCAGCTTTAGCATCTGAAGAATCTGGATATAATCCCTTGTCAATTACCCGGACTAACAGCACAGGGGGTGGGGGGAGAGGAGGGAAAGATGGGACAAAATCACATCTCTCCCAAAGAGGCTGAACTAGTCAAAATGATACAAAATAGATTTATCACAACCCTAAAATTAAAACCTGTATGCGTAAACACCTTAAATATTTTTATAGATATAATCCAAAATAATAAAAGTATAATGTTTTAAGACCACTAAACATGAACTCATTCACCAAAAAAGGTGGAAGTTACTCTAATACATTTGTTTGTTTTGAAAAAGCAGAACATAATGGGTATAGGCGGGAACCATTCCAGGTCCTCTCTCTTCCCTCATTCTTTACCCGCCATGAGACTGCATATGTCATGTGTTGGGGACCCTCCATCACAACCACGGGAGCTTGGTTCCCTTTTGTCTTAACTATGCTGCAACATTCCAGGAGCCTAGTGTCTGGAAAGGAAAGGGGAGAAGAATTTTCCACGATGAAGGTCACAGTTTGTAAAATATGTAATTCTAAAACAGACATCTTCTAATATGTAAATGTTTTTGCTACAAAATTTATATATAGGCATGCGTGCATGCATTTGTGTACTTTTATCATGCTTAACCCTCAACCTAGTTAATCCACACCTAAATATCAAGGGTCAACCTTGACACTTATTTTAGTGATCTTCAAGCTTGCAGATAACTTTTACATAATTCAGATTTGACTCCTATAATCCCATGAGAGAAGAAAAGTAGATATTATTTTCATCTGACACATGAGGAAACTCAGGCTTAGTGCTGACAGAATTAGGACTGCAATCCAGGTCTTCTGCCTTCTTTTGAATCATTGGCCACGCTGCCAGAAAATAAGGAATTTCATCATCTAACCTCTCAAATGGAACATTAAGAATTTAAAGATTAAGACAACCTTCCTTCCAGAAACACTATGTAAATTGAGCTACATTTGTATTTGTAGTAAATTCAAACAATGTTCATTAAATTTTATTTTAAACACTTGATTTATCCTCATTATTTTGGGTCCATAGATTTTAGTGTCAGTGCAACTGTATTATTTTTAGTACTTCTGAAATTAACGTTAACTTTAGGCCACTGTTTTGCTTCTTTTTTTTATATTATGACATCTCCACAAATGCAAATTTGATGACACACAAATGGTGAGGGGAAGGTGGAGTTCAAACTTTACTTGCATGGTACTGGTGTGGGGACAAAAGAGGCATTTGAAAGGAATATACTTCATAAAAAAAAAAAGGCAATTGCCCATAGATGTCTCTAGTCAAAATATGTAGGCTGAGTCATGTATAACTTGTATTCTTCTTGATCACTTTGAACAATTATAAAACAGATGGGGAAAGCTATATCTTTTGTTGGGCTTCTTGGCTTAGAGACTAAGCAGCAAAAAATGCAACTAAAAAGTTTCTAATTAGATTTTATTTCTCTAACATTTTTATCTTTAAGTTGTAATGTATTTAATATAAAAGATGGTAAAACTTACCTCACAAGTGGGGCATATAATTGTGCTGTATTCTTCAGTTATTAGTAAGCACAGTTCACAAAAATCATGTCCACATTGAAGTTCATAGTGACCTATTGATAAAATTGTGAATTAACTTTTCCAGTTTGTTAACACAAAATGTGCAACATTAATCAGAGGGGACAATTAAGGGAGATTCTATTGTACAGGAAAAGATATTGTTTACTTAGAAATTGTTGACTTATTAAACAAAAGTCAGGAGAAACTATACAAGTCAAAAGGAAGGAGAAAAATCAGAAGAAAAACCAGGCAGAGCTATGTAATACTGTTCACATTAATTTAGATAGTTTTGGTACCTATAACACTTTGAATTTGCCATCTTATAATCACACAAAGTGCTCTGACATACTTCATTTGCTTTGTGTAAATATCATCGCTAAGTAGACTGGGAATGTTAAAGTCAACCTAGAAACGTAAAAACATTTGCATGACATGCCTAATTAAATGGTCTATTCCAGAGTTTAGCCTAGATCTGTTTCCAAGTGCAATGTTCTTTCTACTTGATCATAATGTCCTCTGCTAATTTATATTACCCATCCTGTGAAGCTGACCCCACTCTTACAATAATCTAAGACACAAGCAAGGACAGAGGCCAAATGCTACTACTGTCACACATACCCCATGTAAAGATCATTTTCACAAATCTAGTGTTTTCGAGGGAAATATCATAATCTTGATTGAAAACTTGGTATCAACATTCTAATACTCTATGTATGATTTGAAGTTCATCATAGTAAGGATATTTGTTTTAGCTCTGTAACTTCAAAAAATTTGTTATTTTAAGATACTGCAAGAAATAAAAAACGGAAAGTGAAAAAAACCTAGATAAAACCAGTCATCTTTTCTAGCAAAAAATTAGTATTCTTGCTGACTTATAATTCTTTAAGATCAAAAAAGCTCTAGTTTTTAAGCCAACAGAAATACCTGAACTTGTTTACAACCAAGCTAAATTTTAAAACTCTATTTAAATTCCAGAGATGATACCACCAAAGAAAGCAAGACTGCATTAACTGTTTCATCTTTAGACAGTTTCTTACATTCTACAGGTCAAAGTAATCTGTGGAAGAACCAGTGATTCTAAAAGGACGTGTTCTAAAACTTTATTTTGTAATCCTTATCTCCTTCAAACAACGGAGGCTTTCTGTGCAATAGCAGTGGTGGAAACCCAGAGTGGAGAAAACCCAGCTATCCACCTGGAAACACAACCAATCAACCAACTTCATCTATCTACACACGTTTGTGCCTCCTAAACAAGAGTCCATCCAACAATGATTAGGAAAACTGATCAAATGACTCACTTAACAGTTACACGGGGTAACAATGACTTTCTAGTAACCCATCCCTATTAGAGACAGAGCACTCTAAGGCGTTTTAAATTACAGTAACTTAAACCTGTTTTCACTTGAGTACACTAAATTAGAAGATCAACGTAAACCTAAAATTGCTGTGAAGTCTGGTGTACGTGAAATAGTCTCGTATACAAAAAAATAAAGTAGCACACCAAGAGGAAGGCGGTGTGTTTTTTCCCCTTGAGTACAGAAGAACACCAGATGCGTGAAAGTACGATTTTCCAAACAACATTTTACGTGAAACTGAGCAATAATTTCTTTCCCCGCCACAAAAAAAAAAAAAAAAAAAAAAAAATCCTAAAGCCGGTTGAATTCAGGAACTTTCCACAGTGGGTCCACTCGTCACTTCTACGACAATAATAATAATAAATAATAGTAATAATAATAGTAGTAATAGTAGTAGTAGTAGTAGTAGTAGTAGTAGTAGTAGTAGTAGTAGTAATAATAATAATAAAACTACACAGAAAGCGCGGGTTTCATTGCTTTGTTACCACAAGACAACGGGCTGAAGTTTCACGTCGATTCCTCCGTGGCCCTGGGGCGTCTCGAACCGGAGCGCAGGGGGGCACTCACACATGGTCAGGGGACGCGTGGCGGAGGCGTGACGCCCCCTGTAACCCCGCCAAGCCCGACCACAGTGGCCCCGACCGAGCCCCGGGGTGCGCAGCGGCGACCAGAAGCCTGGGTGACGGTTTCCACGTCGGCCCGACCCCTCTGGCCCGGCGGCTTCCCCCTCGGCGGCCTCCCCCTGTCTCCAGGCCTCGGACCAGCCCGCGGGGACGGACCCTCGCGCTCCTCACCCGTCACCCTTCGTGCACACCGAGAGCACCCTTCGGCAGCTCCCCGGGGCCGGCCCTTCCTCTCCACATAGGCAGACAGTGAGAGCCAAGCCGTCGACGCTTCCGCCGCCATCGCCGCCTCCCTATGGACCCGACGGGCACCACGTGCCGGTCCCGGCGTGCCTAGTGCCGGCGACCAATCATCAGAGGCAACGGCTGCAGGTAGCCAATCAGCGGGCAGAGAGAGCTAAGCCCACCCCTCCGTGGGCCCCGCCCTCCGCGGCTGTACAGGTGCAGGGAGGCTCTTGTCAGTTTTATTATCCTCGGCGGCTCCGTTCCAAGGAAAGTTGCCACCAGGTCGGGAAGGACCATTTACTTTAAAATGTTCACCAAAAGCGTCACCCCCTGAGCACTCTTAGTGCATTCAGAGCCGGAGTGCGCGTATTATTACTTACACTGTTGTTGACCTCAGAGGCAGCAAACCATCCCCTCCATTGAAGGAACCAGCAGCCCCAAACCTGTAAAAAATGTCTTTTTATCACACCTTTAAATCATCTGGGGATTTGAGGGCTTGACTATTAGTCGTCTCAGCGGAGAGCCTATCAGTGACTACAGGTGGGGAGACTCAATGAACAGTTTCCAACTAAGGGGTGACCATCATGACCAACAGGTTTTGAGCTGGGAACGGTTGGGGATGTTAAGAATTGATGAAGCACAGGTTTATAACCTCTCGCTAAAAACGCTTGGGGTAAGTGTCAGAGGGGCATTCGAGACAATAAAAATCAGTGCACTCTGGAGAGTTGATGTCAATATGGTCTAGAGTGGTATGAAAAGCATTCCTAGAAGACATAGGGTTTGCATGAGGCTTTTGAAACTGGGAAGGACTTAAAGGAGTAAACGGAGAAAATAAGGTGTTCCAGGAGAAGGAACAGCATAAGCAAGGGAAAGTAGGTGGGAGATGAGTGGACTCTTCAGAATTGGTTTTCTAGATCATCTGGTCAGAATATTAATTTGCTTAAAATGAGCCTTTTGGAGAGGTGTGTTAGCGTTGAATTTTGGAGAGTCTTAAATGTTGGGCTAAGGAGTTTGGACTTTACCTTTCAAGCAGTGGAGTGCTGGCCAAGAGATGAAGTACTCTGGTGGTGATGTGGCAGGTGTATTGTGAAGGATGCACCTGGAAATGGCAGGGTGCCTTTAGCAGGTGAGAATAAAAGCCTGCATATATTCCTGATTTTTCCTCTTCATATTTTTTGAAGTAGAAACAGAAATATTCTATTTGAAAGCTCATCCCTGAACAATTTTTTTTATGCTTTGTTGCCCTCAGGATAAAGTACTGATTCCTTAACCTGTCCCCATGCTAACCATCCAATTGTTTGCTTCTAATCCATACCAGAACTCAGAGTACGAATTGAGCCAATATTCTCACATAACATGTTGATTCTTCTCTAGCTTCATGAATGGTGTTCCCTGTTCCCTCATCTATAATGCCCACTCTTCCCCCTTCATCAAATTGTATTCATATCTTCCTTCTAAGATCGTTTTTCTTCATCAAGGACGCTGAAGAAATGTCTTTAGTGAGAATAATGCTCTCAGTTTTTATTTGGTCAAAAATGTACTTTTATCTTCATTCTTGAACTATCACTTAATAACATAAAATTCTAAGTTAACAGGTGTTTTTCCTCAGTCTTTGAAGATAGTATTACACAAATTTCTGACTTCCGTTGTTGCTATTGAGAAGTTTGTGGTAAATCTAATCATCATTCTACATAGGTAAGTTGATGTTTTTCTTTGGCAATCTTTATATTCATTATACTATTAAGGTGTAGATATTTATTTTTACCATGTTCAGAATGGACTGAAATTTTTTGATCTAAGCATTCTTGCCTTACTTGTCTGGAAAATTCTCAGATTTTGTTTTTGCTTCTATTAGGATCCTCAAGCTGCTTTAATTTTTTTGGCTTGTTTTTTTGTACTACTCCAACAGTGTATTTAAGATCCCAAGTGCCACCTGATACATATTCTAGATTATCCAGTGAGATGTTTTTCCACCCGAAGTGTGCAAGATAGAAAAACGTTTTTACCTTTTAGCCTACCTGTTCACTCCCACCAGTACTAGTACATGAACTTTTTATGTAAATGCTTAAATTAGCAGCTGTTTTATTTTTTGCTAATGCAATGGCTGTGTCATGACATCTCCTTCTGGCTTTAATTTGCATTTCTCTAACTACCAACGAGGCTGACATCTTTTTATGTTTCTTGGTCATTTAGGTTTTCATATTCTTTTTCTTTTCTTTTAGGTTGTTTTATTCCTCATCGATTTGTAGAAATTCTTTATTTATTCTAGATTCCATTGCAAATATTCTTTTCTAGGCTGTGATTTGTTTCTTCACTTTTTTCATGATATCTCTTATTTTCCAGAGGCGTTTTTTTTTACTATAATATTTTCATTAAAATTCACAATTTTCATGTATCATTTCAGAAATATTTCCCCAAGCTTAACATTCATTTTATTCATTATCTTCCAAAGTTTTATTACCATCTCTTCTACTTTAAAATTCAGCTTTGTTGTTGGGATTTGCATAGGAGTGGGAGGAAGTGGGGTGCAATGAGAATGTGAGAGCTCATTTATTTGGATGGACAGGGTCATGAGCCTTTATTTACCCTTTCTGTGTGTGTTCACCACATACACAATTGGCATAGATGTGGATAGATGATAGATGATAGATAGATAGATAGATAGATAGATAGATAGAAAGGTAGACAGACAGGCAGACAGATATTCCATAATGGCATTTTGTCATGATTTGCTACAAAAGATCAAGTATATTTTAACTTTAATTCTGTTTTTGTTTCCGTAAAACTTTGAATTTACCATTTTCTTCTAGACTCACTGAAAATACCAGGTTGTCATTAAAGTTATTTATTGTACAAAATTCTCAGAGTCTCATACATAGTGGGTGCCCCACAGAAACATAGCAGTGCATGCCCCCGTGGTGTCCGAACTCAAGACACCCATGGGGGGAACACAGCAACACAGCACCAGCCTGCGTGACATTGTCTCAAAACACACCAGATGGCGCCAGATCCATAACAAACGCACTTGCAATTTGGTTCCTTCCTTCCTTACTTCCTTAGTTTTGGAGGTCCTTACTTTTTTCAGGTTCTCTGCTACTGCCTCTGACCTTTCTGCCCTGTCACTGGCTAGCAGAGGCGTGTGGTGAAAAAGTATAAGCTGTCTGCTGAATATCTTCTGGAGAAGACAGAACACCCGACTCTCTCAGGAAGTGATGCTGGCTTTTGTTCTCAGGTGGCATCAATTTTGAGGATGGCTTTAGGGAGAAGATGAAGAAAGAAATGAAAAATATTTAATGGTAAAGGAGGATTTGAGAATTACGAAAGTGTGGGGGTCCTGAGGGAGTGGTGCAGGGTCTCACGATCACACTCACAGCCCTTTTCTCACGAGGGAAGTTCAATTCTCAGCCTTCCTTTCCCTCTTGGGGGTTCTTGTATCTCCTCCCCACCACCCCCGCCCCAGCTTTCATATCAAAGGCAAATAAACTCACATCTAAATTGACAGGAGTTTTCTAGAAACCAATAGGCTCATTCCTGTATCTACTGGCCTATCTCATTTTAGCAAAAATGATGTATTAAATGTCACATTTCACCATCGTGTTCATAAATAAAGCTGCTCTCAAGTCCCCCATGCCTCCTCCAGACCCCACCAGAGCTCAGCCCGGGATAAGTCCCACCAACACTGAGCACCCTTGGGACCTGGGAGTTGCTGCCTCACCCACGTCAGCGCCCAGTTATGCTCTTTCTGGTTGGTTTTTAATGGTTTTACGTAAATTAGTCTTACTTTTTGAGACAGATTGTTTTTCCTCACGATGGCTACATGTGGTCTCCTGCCGTGTGCTGGTGACACCTCTCCTGGTTGTGGTGGTACGTGAGGACACACAGTGTGCCAAAACGAAGCTGGGGTGGTGGGCCACAGCCAAGCATGCAGAGCATGTGGAGTGTACTAAAACTTTGGATTTTGTGAGCGGGGGAAGGACAGGACCCAGCTGCCCTCTCTTTTACGTTGGTTGCAGCGGGTAGAAGAGTTTTGGCCGTTGTATTGTTGTTGTTGTGTTATCGTCATTGTTGCTGTTTCTACCTCCAGAACAAGGAGAGCCTGTGCCCATGACCTGGGGACTCTCCCACCCAGGACACTGATCAGCAAGGACAGGTGGGAGGACTGGGGCCCACGTGTGCTAGGAAGGCTTAGCTTGGACAGACTTAGCTCCGTGGACACTTCTTACTCATATGACCTCAGAGCAAGTTGTTAGCTTTCTGACCCTCTTTTTCCTCATCTGCAAAATGGGCACAGTGATGATCCTCACCTCATGGAGCTGCTTATGTGGCTCACTGAGGTAACACGTGCAGGTGGCTCCAGTAGCACCTGACCCGCAGGATCCATGAGCACAGATGGAAACTCTCTGACTCCCGGCCTGCTTGGCGTTTCTGTTTTAATCTCTCCCTCTTTAAAGATGGGGTCATAAAAAAACACTCCATATCAGGAGGCAGGTAAACTCAGTTCTCTCCCTGATGATTTGTGTGACTTTGGGAAAATCCACCCATCTGAGATGCATTCTCATCGATAAAGTGCCCAGATCATTTCTCAAGTTCATCGTGAGGGTCAAGTGCAAAAGGGCTTGGTGAGTTATACTCTGTTAACCAGTGCGAGGTAGTCAAGCTACCCTGAGGTGACCTCTGACCACTGAGTCCCTGGAGATGCTAATGAGTGGAAAGAATGTGCCACTGGGCTGGGGCAGCCTGCCCTGCAGAAGATGAATAATGTGACAGAAACAGTGTCTACCTGCTCATTGGCTGTTTTCCAAAATCTCTTGGCCAAACTGTGTTGACATTCACACTGTAGGAGCGTTGGAAATCATGGATTAAGGGAGAGTTAACACATGGAAAGTTAACTCTCCCTTAATCCATGATTTCGCCAGCTCTGCTCTTTGCTTGAAGCCTAGATCACCTTTTAGAGGCTGGTCCAGGGGGAGCACAAGGGGTCCTGGCGAGGTCTGGCCACCGGGTTTTGTGATCGAGACCTTGCTGCTCAGAGCCTCAGTGTCCCTCCTGCACGAGGAGGCGCAGGAGAAAGCCCACTGCCCCCATCTCATTCCCAAGGATGCTATAGAACCAAGTGGGATTTAAAATCCTGCACCAGGTTGTTTAAAGACTTTAGATGTTTTCTTTTTGTGGCCATACATGAAAATGACGATACAGATTCTCTTTGGGGAGTGTGCTCTCTTCAGGTGGAAGAGACTAAAATGAACAGCTTTGGGTTTCACAGGAATTGGTAAGAGGCGCTCACACAGTGGCTAAGAGGGTGGACTTTGGGGTCAGACCACTGGGTCTGAGTCCTGGCTCTGTGACTTAAAGGTTAATTGTGTGTGCCCAGGCAATACACACTGTGCACATGTATCACATCTCCTTTATCCATTGCAGCATCAGTGAAGCAAAAGTGAGAGCAGGAAGACAGGCCTCTGAGTGAGCTGAGCAGGAGCCAGTAGTGCAGTTATGGGCACAGGTGGCTGGACTCGGCTAAGGTCTGACTGCGCCAAGGCTAAGTGCCACTGAAAGGAGCCGGGGTGTGCTTCTTCCCCTTTTCTCATCTTGAAAGGATAATTTTCAAAGGAAAGGTAAAACTGTGACTGTCTTACACATACAAAACGAACATGTGTTATAGAATTTATTCAGCTCTCTATTTAGGTGAGGGAACCAGCTGGTTGTTGGAACCGCTCAAAGTTGCAAAGTACACGTATGTCTGGAGTGGAGGAGTGTTCAGTGATTGTGCAAAGGCTGTAGAATGGGCCTCCTGGAGGAAGGAAGCTGGCCCCGCCTCGCAGGATCATTCGCATATCTGCAGACAGGGAGAGTCCGAATTGCTGTCAGTGCTCTGTGGCCTTGGAGCTGGACACGGTGTGCCCTGGACAGCGTGTAGTCCTCTGTGAACACACGGACCCTCCCATACTGCCTTATAGGCTCGAAAGTCAAGCCTCTTATCAGAAGGAGGAGAAATCAACAGTGCTGAGCAAGCCACTTGACCTCAAAGCCTCGGTTTCCCTCCTTGTAATGCGAGACCAAGGTGTCCAACTGATGGAGTCATGAGTGCTAACCTAAAAATAAAAGGCAAAGTGAGAGGCAACAAGTGTTTATTTGAGGTCCCAGAGAATAGTTCCTGGGAAGCAGGTTTCTGATTCAGGCAGAAACCCAAATGCAGTTCCAATTAGGGAGAAGGATTTTCATGAGAAGGGAAAGGATTAATTACACAAATAAAAGGAAGGCATTTCTATAGCATTAATAAGCTGAGGATGCAATTTCTATAGGCGCAAATATGCTAAGTTATTCTTCAGCTCTACGTGGTGGTGCTAATTCTAAATGAGGTCTTCAATTTTCATTCTGGTGCTCCAAATATCTGCTTTCCTGCCAGCATTGCAAACACTTTTTGGGGCACAGTGCTGCTTTATGCCAGGCCCAGAGATTACTTTGCCCAGTTTCAATATTCAAAAAGTTGGGGGAGTAAGACATGCAAAGTAGCCCCCTCTGGGATGGCAGCCCCCACTCCATTTTAAAGTGGGTTCGTTTGTGTTGTTTTTCACAAGTATTAATGAGCTGCCCTGAGGAAGTTATCACAGTGCCCAGGACATAACAGGTACTTTATGAAAATCAGCTATTATCCTGCCCTGTTAGGAGACATTATACTCTAGCAGCACCATGCAGCAGAATGAACGAATGCAAAGACCTGAAAATCTTCGTGCATTCAGAGTCAGAAGGGACCAGTGCGTGTGAACACGGTGGCACAGACACCGTGTTCAAGTCCCTGAGGAATGTCCCTGCCTCAGCGTCTTCTCTTCTCCATCTGGATAACAACACAGTCTGTTGGGGAAGAGGGTGGCCTTTCCAGGGGCATCATCTCGACACATCCCGATTTGGAATGGTGGGAAATAAGTGAACCATGCAACAGTGAGGATGTGGTTAAAACAATTCTCCATATGGATCTCTGCAGGTAACCTCTGACACAAGCATCTTCAGGAGTGTGTTTATCCAAGTAAAGGTACACCTGCATACATGCATGTGCGCACGCGTGCACACACGCACGCACACACACACGAGTCAAGTGCTTCACATTCTGGTCTCATACCTGTCACCACTTGCCTAGTCTAAGTCACAGCTTTCCTTGCCTCTGAACTAACTACTTGCATCCACTCCTGACCAGCCCTCCTGTCCTCTATGCGGAAGCCAAGGTGATCTGAGCGCAGAACCGGGAGCAAGTCCCTGCCTTATCAGCAATCTCCAGTAGCTTGATACTGTGTTGATAACAACCCAACCGCCTTCCAGTGGACTCAGGGACCCTGTGTGAAAAGATGCATGCCTGTTTCTCCCCCTGCCTGATGAGCCAGTCTTCCCGATGCTGTCCGTGCCCCTGGCACACCGCAATGTCCCCTCAGCATTTGCACTCCTGTCCCCTCCTCCTTGACGCTCTGCTCTCACAGTGGCTGCCCCTTCTCATTCACCTCCTTGGAAACCTGGACCACCCCATATAAAGCGGGCTCCCTACACCTCCTTATCTGGAAACTTACTATCTAAGCCTTGTTATGTCCTTAAAACCCCGATCATAATTTATGATACTTTCCTTCCCCTCCACTGGGTGCCAGCCCCCCGAGTCTGTCTGGTTCCCTGCTGTATCCTCAGACCGCACAGCAAGCACCCCATCTATCTTTGTTGAGTGAATTAAAATCTTTCATATCTTAATGAGAAGCAAGGTAAATATTCACAAGGTAAATATGATCGCCGGTGGGAATGTAAATTGTTATAGCTTATCTGAAAATAAACGTGACAGTGCGTGTCAGGAGCCTTAAAAATGCTCTTAACACCCCTACTTCTACTTTGAGGAATCTGTTAGAAAGTAATTGGAGATGAGGTATACAATTTATTGACGAGATGCGACCTTTAAAAAAAAAGGAATAGTAGAAAATAAATGAACCATCCAACAGTGGGGATACGGGTAAAACAGTCCCCATATGGAATCTCGTGCAGTGATTAAAATCACATCTTCAGAGTTAAAATAAAAAGACAGAATAGAGAATTTTATTTTTTCAGTCTTGCCTAAAAATAAGTACATGTATAGAACCCCCCACCCCCCAAGAAACAACTATTCTTTCATTCAGGTTTATCACTAGGTAGTGAAATTCAGGGAGATTTCAATTTTCTTTTCACTCTTCAAAATCCTAAACGTTCTTAAATAAGATGCAATTTTATAATTGGAATAAAGTGTAGACTATTTTTTAAAAAGTAAAGACTCCATAAGCCCAGCCTCACCTTTATCTCTGAGTTACTCTGTCACACCAAATAGGTTTAAATTAACACCTGTTATTTTCTTAAAAAGTATCTAGGCCTGAGTGGATCAATGAAGTACTGTCCAAAACACACATACACACACACACACACACACACACACACACACACACACACACACACACACTCCTCTGATGTGGGATTTTATTGCCTTTTATGGCCAGAACCTAATAAAGTGACTTGATATGCCAGTCTCATTTCTGGGATCCCTTAAATTCATCATTTGTCCATTTTCGGCTTTCTGCAAGAACAGGTATACTCAGTACAAACGTTACTCCTGCTGGCAAGGGACTTCCATCTCAAATTCAACTCTTCCCAAACCTAACCCAGCCGAGAGAAACCTTTACAGGTTTCTACGGGATTTATAACCTCCTCCTTCTCTGCCCCCGTCATGACCAGGAGTGCTCAGACAGGCTGGCAGGACAAAGTGGGGACAGGTCAGTCCTAATTGAAGTTTAGAGAACATTGGCTGCCTTGGCAAGGCTGGAATGAGAGGCCCTTCTGATGCTGCCCAGAAGGGTTTCCAGCTCACCGAGCTACTGATCTGAGATTAGCCCAGGGATAATTGTGTGATAATTGTGGCTGGAAACAGAGGTTAAAAACCTGGAGGACAGCAACACCATTTAAACTTAAATATACACATATCATTCACATGGCACATTCTTGACTATTTACATCAACTTACGGTGCTTGCCCCCAGCTTCTCAATGTGACCCTGAGAAGCTGGTCGAGAACTGTGGCTCTAAGTCTGCCTTGTCCTTTTCAGAGGTACGACCTAGACCCACCTGCAGCGGAATGTCCTTGAGTAAATGGACAGTGGAGGAGGGGTGATGGGGCAGAGGCCGCTAGACAGGTAATGGTTAACCAACTGTCATCAGCAGGCTCTGTCCAGTCATTGTGTGCCAGGTGTGCTGGTGATGGGAAGGCTGTGGACACCACCCTCTGTGAGGTGCTGCTGATGAGAACTGTATCCTCCCGCCGGAACCTGACTCAAAAATGAGGGCCCATCGGAGACCCCACATGCTAGGCGGGGATGCTGCTGAGGGAGACATCTGGAAGGAGTGCCCTGAATTTTCAGACCTTCCTCAGAAAAGCAAAAATGACTGGATGAAACAACAACAAAAAATTGAAATTGCCTCTCATTTGTGTGTGTGTGTATGTGTCCTATGCTCCGCATCCCAGAAAAGCTCAAAGCAATTAGAACACCACAAGGAGACCTGGTTTTATGAAACACCTTTTACTTAAAAATGAGTCCTCTATGGGGCTGTCATCGACATGGCTACGTCACACACGGGGACACTTCAGTTAAGGCAGGAGACACAACGGATGTGAAGTGAGTGCCAGAGGGCGCGTTGCAATTGTATCACAAGAAAGAAACGCGACCTTCAAAGCCACAACGGTGTGGAAACCCTTTGTGTCAAGGGGCACATCGGAACAGGTAAGGGTGAGACGGACCTGCAGCTCCGTTTTGGAGGAGCTGGTGGTCAGGGTGGGGGGGGCGTGGGAGGGAACAGGGACACAAAGGACAGGTCGGGGGACCAGGGACACAAAGGATAGGTGGTGGTGGGGTGGGGTGCGGCCAGGGAGCTGAGGACCTTTAGGAAGGACGTCTCAGAGTCAACGCTGAGGTCGTTCATGTAAACCCACCATCAGCACTTCTGTCTCCTGCAAACTTTCAGCCGAACCAGCCTTTTTGGAGGAAGGTAACTATAAAAATTTAAGTTCTCTAGGAAACCATGAAAATCTTTGGGAGGTTGCTGGACTTTCAACAGGTTGGAATGAAGGTCCGGGCAATCCTGTGTAGAGCTGACGGAGCAGGGAGACCCCAGCAGGTATCTGGCTCACTCCAGAGCACATCACGCGAGTGAGCTTCATATACACACGAACACGTCACTCTTCCCTACACCACTACCTTGAAAGTCACCTCTTTTTAAATAAAGAGATGGACAGAGAGATGAAAGTGCTATATAAACAGTTGAACCTCTGCTTTAAAGGACAAAACATCCAGGAATGTCTATCACACGGTTTTCCGCTTCTCCCATGTGTGTCCTGATGCTGTCCCCCGCTGCAGTGACATCCCAGTTAGTGGCTGGTAGACGGAAGGACCGTCTTGCAGTGTGCAGGCGGGAGGCCTGGGGACCGCGGTGGTCCTAATAGTACATGTTCTTATCCCACCAGCCTGTGGAGGCAGAAAGAGGAGGTTAGAAAAGGACAGCCTGTTGGAGGGGACGAGCAGAGTCATGGAGGCCACCCTGCCACTTACTTCCAGGGTAGAGTCTGATGAAGAGCTTCCTTACTTCATCGTACACCCAGATGAGAATGGCATAGGGCACAGCCACGAACCAGTACTGTGGCCTGGAGGCAGAGGGCAGGGGTGAGCCTATGCATTGCTGCTGGAGCCCAGCCCCCACCAGGGGCAGAGGACGGGTCCCTTGTCCCTTTCCCTGCCTCTCTGGAAAGGCCAACTGTTCCTCTGGGTCATTCAACACAAAGCAGGGAGCTTCTGGCTTAACCCAGCCTGTGGCTGCTAGAAGCAGCCTTGGCGCTAAGGTGGCCTTTTGGGTGAGAGTAGGGATGGGACGGGGAGGTGTGGGAACCCGTTTCCTCTTCTGGGAAAACCAGCAGGTCAAAGCTTCTGGCGTGTTTGGTTTTATCCTCATTGGGGTCTTGATGTTTATTTGAGCTGTGACAGCCCGGAGCTGGACTGGCCCTTCCCCTCCCCCACCACCACTGTTGACGGAACTCACCGGAGCGTGGTGAAGTCCAGGGCTGGGATACTTCCAAGGCCACAGGACAGGATGACGGCAATGATGATCTGCGAGGCAATCCCCACCCAGATGACTTTATTTCTACAAGAAACACGAAGCGTAAAGATTCTGCATTCCCCGGGGGCCAGGAAGGCATGCCCAGCGGGGCCTCTCCTGGGGCAGCAGAGCTCCTGGTGGACCCATGGGGTGGGCTGCGGGCACTACCTGAAGAGACCCTGCTGGAAGATGGAGTTCCTGCGGGTTTTCCTGATGATCAGGTCTGCTATTTGCTGGACCATGATGCCAACAAAGAAAGCCGTGTAGCCCATCCATTCTAGGTATGTTCTCTGGTAATATGTCTGTCAGTGGACAGAGAAGACACGGTGAGACTGGAGGTCGGGGTGGGGGACTTTGGGGAGAGGTCCACGCAGTTCTGAGAAACTCTATTCTTTCCCCACCTCCCCAGGACTGAGAGAGCATCACCTACCTGTGTTTGGAAAGAAATGCTGCTTTTTGTTTTTGTTTTTTAACCAGATGAGCAGGAGAAGATGCAAGCTTAACTGACCGGGCCCCCAATGTGGCCATTGCTGGACTGGTTACTCATCCCTAAGAAGTGACCTCTGGGCCAAGCCAGTGTCACCCAGGGGCCCATAAGCCCTGTTCACTTTGAAAGCTTTCACTTTCTGTGTGTCATTAAGGCTGTCCAGCGAATCAAAGCCTCTGGGTCAGCCTGGGCAGGGCAGTGACAGAGCCTGTCCTTACCCACTCTTGTCCGTAGCTGTCTTCCAGGTCGTTCACATACTCCTTCTCCCATGACACACGGAGGTTCAGCAGAGTGCTGGGTGTGAAGCCCGCCTGGGCATACACGGTGAAGTACACGAGGAAGGCCCCCAGGGACTGTATGAGGCCTAGGGGAGAAAGAGGCAGAACTGCCCTGTCCCACTCTCCTTGGGGCTCCTCCTCCTGCCCCAGCCCCACCCAAGGGGCAACCCAGCTCCTGATGGGTGACAGTGGGAGATGCCGTCCTCGTCATCATACCGATGTGCAGGTAAGAGTACACGGCAAGCTGATGGTTCACCAGCCGGTCCCGCTTTTTGTGGCGAGGCTTCCTGTTCATGATGTCGCTTTCGGCTTTCTCGTAAGCCAAGGCGATAGAAGGGACCTGCGGGGAGACAGCCCATGAAGCCACCCCTGAAACCTATGTCCCACCCACAGGGTGACAGCAGGGGCCTGGGGCAGGGGGACAGGGTGGTGGAGGGTAGCGGTGGGTCCTGGAATGGTTCAGCCAGAGAGCAGACCAGAGAGGCACATTGTCCGCAGAGAATTTGACAACAGCCGGCTTTAAAAATCAATGTGCTTGGTCTACAGCTATGCCACCCTGAACATGCCCGATCTTGTCTGATCTCGGAAGCTAAGCAGGGTCGGGCCTGGTTAGTACTTGTATGGGAGACCACCTAGGAAGACCAGGTGCTGTAGGAGTGAAAAATAAAAAAATAAGGGATTGTAAACTGACAAGGTCCTTGCAATCTGTGAGGTCAACCTAGGGTTGCCTCACCTAAAAAAAAAAAAAAAGTCAGTGTGCTTTCCCTCAGCACGTTCTGGCAGCTCTGCACAGTGTGGGTTTGAAGTTCCTTTGCCCCTCCAGGGTGATGCCCTCTACCCACCCCGCCTTGGTATACCCCGGATCACAGTGGCTCTCTTGCAGGTCCTCCCACCTGGAGGATCTGTTAAGAGACAGATCGTGGGGCCCCTCAGACTTTCCAACTCTCAAGGTCCATGCTGGCCTGAGACTGCTTTTCTAACAAGTGCCCAGGTGACACCTGGACTATAGTGCAAGAACCACCACAGTGGAGAAAAATAGGCGTAAAGGGACTAGAAGGGCCCTGGCCATGAACTTTGGAACCTCAGTTTCAATCCCAGGTGAAGCTGTTTTCAGCCTCCTTGCACTATGGAGGTCACCTGGGTGCCATGCAAGGAAGAGAGGCACAAGGTGGCAGGGCCAGTCTCCTCTCTGTGACTTCGGACTGCTCGTGACAGTCCCCCCTTTAGCCCGTGTGTGACTGTCACAAAGCTTTCTGACAGGGCTGCGGGCTAGCAAAGAGGAGGGTTTAGGTGACATCACTGTAAATGTGATGGTGATGACCTACAGTGATGTCACCTAAACTGAAGCTTTGTAACTGCGGCTTCTGTTGTGTTGAAGTGAGGGGCTTCCAGATCACTGATCCTTGCACTTGACAAGGGGTGGCCATGGGAGTCACCTCAGCCCCTGAGCCCTGGAGGACTCACCCTAGAAGTGCTTTTAATTCCCTAATCTCTGACACATCTCCCTAGCCCTTTGCTCTGACATGTGTTTGGGGGGGCCGGGGGAATGGGCACCACACAAGAGCATGTCAGAAATGCAGAACTACGGGCCCCATCCCCTCGGGGGTCTGAGAAGCGCTTAGTCTGCCTCCTTGCCCTTGACCTGGGATGGGATACCACGGCTCACACGACCTGGGCGGCTAGCAGACCCCAGTCCCTTTTGTGCTTCTTACAATGTCTGTGCCCAGGTCGATGAATAAGATGGTGATGGTGCCAATGGGCAGTGGCAAGCCGGCGATGATGTAGATCAGGAAGGGGCACAGCTCTGCGATGTTCTTGGTCAGCGTGTAGGCGATGGTCTTCTTCAGGTTGTCAAAGATCAGGCGACCTAAGCGAGGGCATAGTCTCCTTGCAGGGCTGGCCTTTGGCCCCCCAGGTGACCCCAGCTCCCAGGAAGACCCCTTGGAGGAAGACCACGCACCTTCCTCCACCCCGGTGACAATGGATGCGAAGTTGTCATCTAGCAAGATCATGTCAGCTGCGTTTTTGGCGGCGTCCGAACCTGCTATTCCCATGGCGATCCCGATATCTGCCTTCTTGAGAGCTGGAGAGTCATTCACTCCATCCCCAGTCACGGCGACGACTGCGTCCTGTGGGGACACGGGGGAGGGGGACAATGGGAGTGAGAGGAACCACTGGGTCACAGGGTGGGCATGGATACCGTCTCCATTTTGTCTTCAGAATACAAGGACAACTGGACAGAAACAAAGTGCCCTGTTTGGGTTCTGGGAGGACATGAAGATGGGGAGCCCCAGATGCCAGAGCAAGGAACTGGATCCAAACGAGACACATTTGAACCCCTGAAACTGATGTTTGTGGTTCCCCTTCTGCTGTGGGCCCCCCGCATTCACAGCTTTCTCAGCCACAGATTCGACCAACTGCAGACTGAAAATGTTTTAGGGGAAAAGTCCCAGAAAGTTCCAAAAGTGAAACTTGAATTTGCCACACATGTGCCAAGCACCAATGCTGACTCCATGCAAATGAAGTGACATATGGGCTCTGGCCTCCGTGCAAATGTAGGGTACAGGTAAGGAAAGGTTACATGCAAACATCACTCCATCTTGTGTAAGGGACATGAGCATCCATGGATTTCGGGGTTGGGGTTGGATGAGGGTTCCTGGAGTCAATCCTCTGCAGACATGAGGGAACAACTACGTGTTCCATACCTCACATCTTTCCATGTTTGTCCCCCATCTTCTATTTTCAACATTGTCATGCCCACAGCTGCCACAGCACCGGATGCCTCACTTTCAGGAGGCCCTTCCAGTGGGCAGCTATGTGCTGGGGGTCACAGGAGGGCAGAGGGTCAGCCCCTGAGAGATGGAAGTGCGAGGTGACCAGGAAGGATGGGCAAACGTCTTGGGAGGCTGAGAAGGCACTGCAGCCCTGACCTGGGATCCAAATGTCAGCCCTGTGTGTCCCCACGAGACAGTCAGGGACCAGGGTTCTCTGGGCACCGCCGCCCACCCACCTGCCTCTGACAGCCCTCCACGATGATCAGCTTCTGCTGTGGCGACGTCCGGGCAAAAACGATCTCCGTGTAGCTGGTTAAGACCTCGTCCAACTGCTCCGCACTCATGTCCTTCAGCTCCATGCCAGTCACCACCACGGCTTTGGCGTGCCTGGAAGGGCCAGAAGGAGCAGCGTGAGGTCACAGGGCGGGTCTGACCAAAACCCCACCGGGGGCAGGACGTGGGCAGAAGCCTCTGCGATTTTCCCAGCAACTCAGTGTCTTTGGCACCCAAGGCTCCAGCGAAGGGTCAGGGATATGAGTCCTGGAGGCAAAGGTCCCCATCTCAAGATGGTAAACGGAGGCTAAAGAAGAAGGACGTTTCCTGCTCTCACAAGCGGGAGTGAGCCAAGTGGCCCATTTCTGACAGAGATGCGTGAGAAGTGGACCCCTGGTCAATGTTTTACTGAACAAGTAAAAGGAAAAAAAAAAAAAGCCTGTTTATGTGTTTTGGGTCCTAGAAGTCAGCTTATGCCAAAAATAAGGGACACAGTTTCTGGTTGTTGTTTGTTTCAGATTTACGGAGCGCCTAGCATGTAGCGAGCAACGTAAGGCGAAAACTTCCTCGAGGTCTGCTGTGAGGACACCATTATGCGCTGAGCACGTAAGGAAAGTTCTAGAAACTACTGATTACTCACATCCTATGGTGTTGTCTCCTGCTAAAACTCTTTAGGGGCAGAGCCCAGGACCCCTAACTTGGCAGGCGAGGCCAGGCTTGGCCTTGCATCCCCGTGGCTCTCCCCTCTGGCCCTCTAGACTGCTCGGTTTGAGCCACATGCCCCAGGCCTTCAGGAGTCCCGTTGCCTCACCTCCCCTAGGCTAACATGACACATGACAGCTTTTGAATCTCAGCTTAAATGTTCTAAATGCAAACACACTGCATGCCCTTTTCTTTACCTTTTTTTAAGGTTTGAGCTTTTTTCAGGACTGCGTTTTCCTGCTGGTGCTAAATGTCAAAATTGTAGCACCTGACTCAAACCCCTGGTCTTTCTAAGTTCTGGCAAAAAGCAAAACAAACAAACAAAATGCATATGTATATATGTAAGATAAGAAGGAAACGGTGGTTCCTTTCACTCCACAGCTGCAAAAAATCCAGTTATCACACGATCATGAAGCCAGAGCTGACCAGGTGGGAACTGAACACGTTTGCACAAGTCCTGCCCCACTCTCCTGCTCAGGGTGGTTGCTGACTTGTATGAAAATGTATAACCCTGTTATTTCTTTAAAAAGTGAATGAAGAAAAGCTCCAAACCTGTTTTCATAGATGAACGTTATTTCTACAAAGGAGGAGGAGACACTTAGGCTTCGCGAGCTGCTGGTGTGCCCAGAGCTCATTACTCTGGTCGTCTTAGTTGGTAATTCGTCGCTCTGGTGACCCTTTGTCACCTGACAGCTCTGTGTCCCTAAAAGCCATAAACGCTGGATAAGCCAGAAGAGGCTCACTGGTCTTCCCTGTTTCCCCCACATGCATGAAAGTATAATAAAGTCCCCGAGAGACCCTGCGGTCTTTAATCATTTATGTTATCAGCATTCCCACCAACTCTCCTGCCTCTGTCCCCTATGCGTCAACTTCATTGCACTCATCACGTCACAGTCAGTTTTGGTTTTTCTGCCCCGTTTCCTACTGTGGTTCCAGTGTCTGGCATGGTACTTGGTGTACAGTTAGTACTCAATGACTAATGGTGGAATGAATTGACACAAGATTTGAAAATGGAGCCTTTCCTTAGGGAGCTGCCATCCTATCTACAACCAAGTGAGAAAAGAAGAAAGTGCGCATTCAGGTAGCTATGTTTACGAAGCAACCGAAGAGGCAAATGCTGGAGATGCATGCCGGGGTAGTACACAGAACCCAAACGGTTCCTGACACCCTAGCTCGTGAGACTGGACCACTGGCAAGTCACTGCATGTAACGGCTTTGTTTTGGTTTTCCTCACTCTAGATGAGGCACTTCAGTTTTCAGGTCAACTTCACTGGGATTTGAAATTTCATACAAGGGCAATTTGGGTGGTTAGTACAGTGCTGGCACACATTAGGGGCTCAATAAAATTCTGAGTGGGTGACCGGAAACACGGACTAAAGGGGAAACCAGCCCAGCATCACGAGGGAGTGTTCAGCAAAACAAAAAGGGAATTGGTTCCAAAGGGCACAGTTCTCCAGACCCCCAAGGTCCCCGCCATGGACAAGAGCTGGAGCTTCTACCGTGTCCGGGCTGTGCTCACTCACTGTTTGTTAACTTGCTCCACAGCGATGTTGAGGCGTTTTGCAATGTCCTCCACCGTCTCGCTGTTGGCCGAAATGATACCTACGCTCTTGGCAATAGCTTTGGCTGTGATCGGATGATCCCCCGTAACCATAATCACCTAGAACGCAAACAAGGAGGAAGGCATGGGGACAGTGAGGACCTTGGCAGGGCAATTCCGTGCCACCGCAACCTGGTAGAGCATGGTCAACAATAGCTGTGGTTTGTCCTGATGGATGGTTCCTGTCTGTTAGCTCAGAGACATGACTGCCCTTGAAGGTCACACTGGTGGCACTGCATCTGTCCTTGCTCCTGAATGCTCGCATTTCTTTCTCTGACTAGTGGAAGCCTTTCTCTTTGACGTGACTTTATTTACGAAAGGGCTGGGAGCAGCCTCAGGTTGCTTCAGCAGCCTTGATATTCACGTGGTAACGGAATGAAGATTTTGGTTTTGATACCAGAAAGATGGAGGGATGATAGAGACCAGACTTCCAGATTAAGCAACAAAACCTTTTTTCTATCATAGTCTAGGGCAAAATATGGCTATTTCGTGGCACAGGGACATAGCATTCACCACAGTTACTAGCGTTTCTTCCACAGAGACACAATTATCTTGTTTTCATTGCACAGCTACTGAAATGTTAGCACTGTGAGAGATTTTTTTTTTTTTAAAGGGACTGATATTTACTTGAAGAAACCTAGATATTGACTATGTCCTTGGACAAGCGCTCTTAGGGAGGGATACAGCATAAAAGGGGGGGGGTGGTGTTCCCACATCAGGAAGTAACCTCCACCTTGATCCCCGCGCTCCGGCATTTGGCGACAGCATCTGGGACAGTGGACCGAGGGGGGTCAATCATCGACAAGAGCCCCACAAAACAGAAGTTGGACGTGGGAAAGTTCATGGCGTCGACATCAAACGAGTAGGTCTCTGGGAACTCGTCTGCCGGCAGGTAGAGATGACAGAAACCTGGAACGCATGAACGTGGGGATTCATGAAACCTGGCCATGAGTCAGCCCTCTGGTACTTCCATACTGTGCATTGTTTTCAACGAAGGCACAGTGCATCCAAAATAACTCACTGTGTGATCATTAGGTTGTAGGACTGTGAAGTCCTTTGCTTCCGAAGATGTCCCAGTCAAGGGTGAGGACAGAGACACAAAGAGATAAGCATAATAGACCATGGTAAGTGTTACTGAGGGGAGCTATGCTCCAGCCCCGAGGGGCATCAGAAAAGACCTCAGCAAGGAGGTTGCATGTCAGCCGACTCTCTGGAGCAGAGTTGGGGAGGACTGGCGGGTGAGAAGGCCAAATGGGGGTTGGGGATGGGAACTGGACCGTCAGGGGAATGGTACTGAGCACGACTTTAGTCACAATTTGGTATGAGAGGAAGGCCACCAGGAGTGGGGTGGGACTGTTTGATACTCAGACAGCATCTGGCTCTCTTGCAGGTTGAGGTGGAGGAGTTTCTGCACCTGATGGCACTTCCAAGGTCATGGGGACTTTCTCATCAGCCCTCACATCAAATTTATGCTCAGTGTGGCCCCCTGAGCTACCCATCTCAGGAAAGCCAGGCTTTGGGAGGTCACATGTGAGGTTCCAATTGACGCCCAGCCGGATGGGGATCATCTTGCCCCACAAAGATGACCTGGTGCAGGGGGTCTCTGAGACACCCTTATAGCATTCTTGTCTCATCGACAGAATTCACTTGCTTCACAGTGAATCTCTTAGAAACACACATTCCACAGATTGCATCTGTGCTGGCAGGAACTTACACCATGTTCAATGAGCCTTGTCGCCTCCATGAACTTGTTACCTTGAATGCACCATTCAGTGGTTCAGGGGTACCACTGCTAATAACCCCTGGTTCTCGCAGCAGGGCATGTTCCGTGACACCACTTAAGTGACCACGATTAGGCTCCTGCCACACTGGTTGTATTTCCATAGTCCCTTCCTCTTGTCATATCCCCTCTCTCTTCCTAGCAGTGTTTCATCCCTAATCACTAAGTGGGAAACATGGACATTTTTTTCTCCTGTAATCAGTTGCTAGTCTCACAGGGTCTGCCTCCAAGAAGTCTCTTGTGTCTGGTCCCTCCCTCATGTCTCTGTTGCCTTAGGTCAAATGCTACCCTCTGTTGCCTGAGTGAGGGCAGCCACCTGCTCCTGAACCCTGTGCCTGTCCGCTCCCTGCTGCTGCCCAGATCCCCCATTAGAAAACATATGACTCTGAGGGGTTCGCTTGCTGCGACATGAGGCACTCCACATGGTGACCTCCAGCCGCCATTCCAGCGTCATCTCCCCTGACAAGCCACCTCTCCACCCCGCAACACCGCACACTGAGTGCTCATTGCCATGTAGGCATACCTTCCTCCCCGTTCTGGGCTTGGCTTCTGTTGTCCCCTCTGCCGTGAACCCTTTCCCCACCTCCCTTCAAATATCATCGTTCAAGGCCCTTTTGAATGTAACTCTATCCACAGACCAGATTTTCCTTACCGGGTAGTGACCCCCACCCTCCTTGCTGCTATCATGGGGTTCCTCATATTTGCCTACCACTCTTCTCTCTGTGAGTCCTGGGAATGCCATATCTCCTCTGCTAGGTGATCAGCCTGTCCTACCTTGTGCCCAGACCCGATTAGGGCCTTGCGCCTAATGGGGGATATGCAGGGTTCTGCCACTAAGAGCTCACCCAGCACACGCTCGCCCAGGCCGCCCAGCTCCATGTACGCGGTTTGGAAGGCATTGGCCATACTCCAGTCCAGGGCCTGCTCCTGGCCGTTGACCATGATGGTGCTGCACTTCTCCAAGATCTTCTCGGGGGCCCCTTTCATCACCATGAGGAAGCGTGGGTCACTGGGGTCGTCTGTCTCATGGATGGAGAGCTGGTGGGGAAGGAAGGGAGCATCAGCGCAGCACGTGGTCAGGGCATGTGCCATCTTTGCTGCCCGGGACCAGATGGACCTCATGGCAGCAACATTGTAAGGTGAAAAATGCTGCTTTTCCTTGAAGTGTAAAGGAGGTCAATTCTGTCCTTTGCATTTTCTGGCCAAGGGACATGCAAGAGATCTGGACTCAGCCATTGAGTCCCAGCCCAGGGGGGTACCCTGAGTTGAACCTAAGCTAAGCAGAGCTCGTCTTTGAAACAGAGTGTGTCTGCTTTAGGGGAGCAGATGTGGCCATCAGCTCATGAAATCTTGGCTTTGAACTAGATCTGCAGAGGCATCCGAGAACTGGAAGGCTGCAAGCCCCTCGTCTCGCCTCCCATGCCACCTCCTTATCACTAGCAGCATTCGGACCCAAGCTTCTCTGAGCCCACGCAGGTATGAGGGCGGCAGCCCCCATGCCTCTTCATCTCCACATTGATTCGTTTCATTGCTGGGATGTGAGCAAAAATGGGAGGGGGCAGAGGAAGTGGGCAGGCTTGGGCCAGGCTTCCCAAAGGGCAGTGAAGGAACTGGCATCACAGTTTTAACACCAATACCTTGGGCCTAGTAATTCCACTTCTAGACTCACCCTCATGACATAATTGGGAAACATGTGAAAAAACATGTGGATGTTGACAAATGGCTGAGTCCTGTGTAGCCCTTATGAAACACCAGGTACTCATCCAAGCCCACAAAAGGCATCCCAGAAAGCTGCAGCATCTGGCAGAGAATGAGTAAGTTACAACAAAAAATCCTACCATTTTGGGTCTGTCAGTTGATTCTAAATCAGTACTTCTTACGCTTAGGATACCAGAGATGAGTACAATGAAAACCAAAAAGGTAGAGGGCAAACATAGGTTGGCACCCCCCTTTTTTATGGCCAAGTATAGACATTAAAAAGCAACTTACCAGTACAAACCCAAACCAAAGGAAATCAAACCAAAAACCTCCCATCACTATCATTTTAACGTCTGAAAAGCAGGAATAAGAAACGCTAATTCAATGTGCATGGTTGTAAGTGCTCATATGATTACTCATTTAATGCTCCAAATCGCCCCAAGGCTGTGGTATTCTTCCTACCACCTTTCACAAAGGCGGGAAATCAAGGAGCAGAAAGGTTTAATGACTCATGCAAGATCACACATCTAACAGGTGGCTGGGCTGGGACCAGACAGGCTGACAGGCCTGAGTCTCTACCCCAACTATGTAGAATATAAAGGATAGTCTTCGAAAGGAAATATGCATTTGTTTTTACATAAAATGTTTTTCTTTACATAAAACTTTATAAAATAGTGTCCTAATTTCCCAGTTTTCCATAAACTACTGAAAATACCTTCACGGACCAGTCCTGCTGTCATAAGATCAGTAAGACACAACTTTCCGCTTTGTTGCTTCCCAAGGTCATGACCTTTCAAGGTCACAACATCTTCAGCTCTTCATTCAGGGCTGAGCAGGGCAGACGAAGCCCCAGTAGGATTTGAGTCTCATCCCTGACCGCAGGGCTGTCCAGCCCTGTCCTGGGTCTGTGTCATATAAAGCTCTGGACCTCACTTCCTCACGCTCTGCTTTGCAGAGCCGTTGTGGGGATCAGGTGAGTCACTTCGTGTGGAAGTGAGAGCATGATGCCTCTGATTAATGGAATCGCTTTTGGGTTGTGACTCACTCTACTTTCACTTACATACACTTTCTGAACAGGAGATCTGATTTCTTGCCTTTAATATTTGACGTCAGACATGTCTGTTGGTTGTCTACTTGGCTAACTACAGATCTCTGTCAGCCCATCATCTGTGAGGATGTTTGTGACACACAGCTCTTTTCCATCCAGACAAAATGGCTGGGGAATCACCAGAAACTTCAGCTACCCTACTGGTCCACTTCACTGTTACTGCAAAGAGCAAACCATAAAACCTGCTCTCTACTCTGGGGCCCATGGGAAAGTCCAACAGCAGCAGGACCCTGGGCCACACACTGTCACCTGGCCCAATGTGAGGAGGATGGGGTGGTTGGCTGTTGACCATCCCTGAATTGAGGGGAGATGACCAGACAAGGGCGGCTGTTTTCTTCCCAAGTGATAGGTGAATAAAGTTTCCTATGGGCCAGAACTGGAAAGCCATGTGGCTGGTCATCTGCAAGATTCCTCAGCGTTTCCTAAGGACAAGACTCCCTCACCAGCCCAAGTTATGACAGAAAACATGTGGGCTCAGGAGTCACACCAACGTGCGAGAACTGGTCAAACCCCTTTGATGCTGGGGTGAGTCAGGTCACATCAGCACAGTTGGGGGCGTGTGTCCTCGCCCAGAAGTTGGGATTCACTAGTCCTACGGCACATGCTTGTCGTGAGGATTAATGAAACAATGATGTGGACCACCAGACGTAGACTATGGTGCTGTAGCCGGTGGCTCCCTGTCTCCCACCTCGTTCACCCTTTGAGCTCTGGCTGTGGCCCCTCATTTGTGTGACTCATCCCCTGGGGGGTATGAACCTGTCTGTAATAGAGACCCAGCAATGGAAACCTGTGCCAATTTGACCAGAGGCCCAAGACCCCATCCCTGAGGATTATTTTTGAGGCCAAGTATCATTCAAAACCCGTAGGCACCTGAGGATACTTGCGAGGAGAAATGCCATTCCTGAGACAATGAAGATTCAGCTGTGACGGACAACTTACCTGGAATTTGTTGGTTGAGTTGAAAGGGATTTCTGCTACTTTGCGGTTTCTTTTCCTAATTTCCATCACATCACCCAAAATCACCTCCGAGAATTTTAAAAGAGCAGTTTCAGAGGCATCTCCAACCACAACTCTCTGAAAATCAAAACAGATTTTCAAATATTATATATATGTATATATACATATACATATACATATACATATATATATGTGTGTGTGTGTGTGTGTGTGTGTGTGTGTGTGTGTGTGTTTGCACACATGATCTGGTTCTTTGGGGATTATTTTCAATGAACCAACGTGTAGCCTAAGTTTACCGTCGTCCAGTTGGAGAGATGACACAATGACACATAGTTATGATTTAAGACCATGATAAAAGTGTTAAGAATGAGTGGTACCACCCAGTGGTATCAGGAAAGCTCAAAAAATTCAGAGCTCTGGGAGAAAACAAGTAGCCATGAACTAGACCTTGAAAGATTGTGGGTTATGGATAGAGGTGCTAAAGAAAGCCTTCTAGAAGCCAGAACGTCATGAATGAAGGTGAGAAATATGAGACTGCTACCTTAAGTGCAGGGAGCATATGTGGACATGGGAGCGGGGTGGAGGCCCCGACAGGTTGGCTGAGGTCTAAACTTGAGAAGCAGAAAACAGAGAAGCAAGGAAAGTGTTTGAGCAAAGTCAGGGGAAGTATTTCCTCTGACGTGGCATTTAAGGAAAATCAGAGCCATGCAAGAAAGACTCAGGCAGGGGAAGCTGGAATCACATAGGCCAGTCAAAAGGCTGGCACAGTCATGTAGATGCAAGGTCTTGGTGATGACAGAAAGGTGAAATCATAGCTATTTTGAAGCAAGAACAATAGGACTTGGTGAGGAGAAAATTAATGACGACTTCTAAAAGTTTCGGCCCAGATGGCAAGTAAAACGGTGATGTCATAGAAAAATAGAGAATGTGGGACAAGGTCTTGATTTGAAGCCAGGTTAGGTACAGGTAGAAGGTGACAAATATAATTAATTCATTGAGTCAAATGGGGCAACACCTCCAAGTGGAAACACACAGCCAGCTGGGGGGATCCATGGAGCTGGGGTGGGAAATGAGAACTGGACAGAAGGATTCGAAAGAGACTGACAGAGAAGGGAATCGATGAGCCGATGGAGAAAAAAAGAGCAAACAAAAAATAGAAGAAAGAGAGTCGATGAAGGAAACAGATGATGAAGAGAAAATTCAAGGGGATGTAGATCCAGTGACTTGCTGGGAGGGAGAAAAAGAGAGGTGGGGAAGGGGGGCAGGAAGGAAGGGAAGAGGAGGCAAGAGTTAGGTTACCATGTATCTCACTATTCTAGGACTTCTCAGAGTGTCTGCTGCCAAGAGGAATACCTTCTAAGATCAGTCCTTCTATTTCCATCCAATTGTGTTTTAAACTTCAATGAATGGCATTTATGTGATAAAGAAGCTATCTACTTATCTGACTGAGAAATTAGGAAACTAACTTAAAGGCACATTCACTTTCTGGAATGAGACAAACTTCTCAAAAGACTGAGATCAATCTGAGACCCCTCGGCCATCCCTGTGATGGTTCAAAGCTCGTTAGAACAAAGGGAGTCTCCTGCAGGTCTTGCAAGGCCGGCTTGCCCTTCCCAGCATGAGCTCAGCTTGGTGGAAGAGACTAAATCAAGTGCCAAGCCAGAACAAAGAGAGTGACTTCAAACCAGCTGTGATTCGAGACCATGGGACACAGATGACACCTTACCTTCATGATGGGGACGCTTTCCTGTCCTGGTCTGAACTCGGCTCGGTTGCACAAGCTGATGATCTTCGACAAGGAGGCCCAGGTTCCAGAACTTTGGTCAAAGTTTTGCTCTGCAAAACAGGAGGCCCAGTGGGTGCCATGGGTGCTGGAACACACACTCTGCCCATGACTCGTGGCCACACCAGGCTCTGCCCCACCGCTAGAGTCCATGGTCTTGAGCCAGACAGAACGCTCCAGAAAACTTACCTGAGTGGTCTTCACTGGTGTCGGCCATGAATATCTGATTGTCGAACCACAGGTGGGCCACGGTCATCCTGTTCTGGGTGAGGGTCCCGGTCTTGTCGGAGCAGATGATGGAGGTAGAACCCAATGTCTCCACCGCCTCCAGATTCTTCACCAGGCAGTTCTTCTTGGCCATCCGCTTGGCTGTCAGCGACAGAGTCACCTGCACGAAGAGGGAGAGGGAGAGAAATCCTCTCAAACGCGGGCTCCGAAGCAGAAACAGCTGGAACTGGACAATCTTCGGGACAGAGCTGAAGTCACAGAGGTGGCAAAGCTGACCCAGGAGCTGACAGACCACTACTGGGGACTGTATGCCATATCCTTTTTTGTTGTTATTATTAAGCATGAGACAGTTTGTTTGTTCCTTCATTCCTTGAAGAAAATGATCCTGAGGTACCCACAGGTGACAAAGCCAGGCCGGCTACAGCCAACTCTCATGTGTGATTTTAAAGAGAGCTTCGGCCTGCTCAGGACAATGCCAGGCCAATGACTGCGGAGGCCACTTTAACATGTAACTGGAACCATGAGTCCCCCCTCCCCCAACAGGGCCTCCACAGCAGAGACTGTGGGCAGTCATGGGGGACAGGTAAGGGTGAACTGGAAGACCTGAAGCTAAATTTGGGGGTCGGTACAGGAAAGGGCTGGATTGCTTTGCAGAAAAAAAAATGAGAGTGATTTGTGTAGAGGCAGAGGGGAGAAAGAAGAGAAGTAAGGCAAGGGAGAATGGCAGAAGAGAAAACCAAAGAAACTGCCAAGGAAGCTGGTGGAGAAGGCATCTAGCTTTTTCTAGAAAACCTGTCAATGGTGGCTCGAGTCTGTCTAATCTAAACCTCAAGGGCAAAGCACCCCACGAGGCCTGCAGACGGTGCTCTCAAAAGTGGAAGCCAAAGGTTCAAATATCGACAGCCTCCCAGTCCCTTTTGCTCTGAACAGTTCATTCAGCATGTCCCCTGGTTGTCCCTGGCGGGGAGGGAGTGTGGCTCTAAGACAGAGGAGACCCAGGGCTCGCGGGCAGAGCTCACACAGCACAGCTGGGTGGCCTGTGCTAACGGGGAGCATTAACGGTGACGAGGATGAGCCGCCGAGTGGCACGGACTCACCGTGACAGTGGCCAGGAGACCCTCAGGCACGTTGGCCACAATGATGCCGATGAGAAAGATGATGGAGTCCAGGACCTCGTACTTCATGGACACGGAGATGATGAAGAACAGCACGCCGATGGAGACGGCCACGCCCGCCACGATGTGGACGAAGTGCTCGATCTCCAAGGCGATGGGTGTCTTCTCGTTGCCGACTCCCGACGCCAGCGAGGCGATCTGGCCGATGACGGTGTGGTCCCCCGTGCTGATGACCAGGCCGGTCGCCGTGCCTGCGGATGGAGCGGGCGCCTGACTATGGGAGTCCTTGGTGGGGAGCGGGCAGGGCCCGTCCATGCTCCCGAGGCTGAGGCCCGGGCTTACCTTCTAGGCAGGTGGTGGAGTAGAAGCCGATGTTCTTGGTCTCCAGGAGGCTGTCGTGGGTGCATTCGCTGGAGCGAGGCTGGGGCTCGGACTCCCCCGTGAGCGACGAGTTGTCCACCTGGAAGGGGTGGTGAGACAGTTCAAGGCGAGCCTCCGTGTCCCCTGCCCCAGGGATGGCGAGGCCTGGAGGGACCCCAAAATGCCGGGCTGACCCGGGGGTGTCCATGACATTCACCTTGCACCCCTGAGCGAACAGCAACCTGATGTCTGCAGGAATCTGGTCTCCTCCTTTAATCTCCACTATGTCCCCGACCACCAGTTGCTCTGCAGGAATTACCTTCTTCTCTGAATCGCGAATGACAAGTGCTTGCTGCAAAGGAAAACATGCCAGGCCCCTCAGATCCCAGAAGGACACAGACCCTCGTCTGTCTGCTCCTCACCGAACCTCAGCCGCAAGGCGCTGGAGGCCACAGTCATCGGGACAGCAAAAGGGAAACCAGACTGTGACCCAGGCCCGAAGACCCTCAGAATGATTTTTTTGTTTTGGTGAGGAGGTCCTAGTGATCACCTTGGACGCAGAAAATGCCAGGGGCAGAGATTTGGCAAGGTGGCTGCCCCGAGCCTGAAGAAAGGGGGTGAGCACTCCTGGCCGGATGTCAGGGGGAAATCCTGATGGCTGAACCAAAGGTCATAATGCTCTCACTCAGGCTGAGAAAACGTTAACAGAGGGGAGGTGGGTCCCCCACCAGGTATCAAAGAGATCCCCAGAGTCCCCTCCAGCTTGCAGCTCTAGGAGACCAGGGGCTGCGTGTTCACAGTGGTTCATGGTCCCCTAGGAACACCCGCTGGGGTCCCGGCAGGAAGAGAGGAGCAGTGGGCTTCTCATGCCAAGCGTCCCGGGGTGACATGCAGATGGTCACAGGTAAGGAATCAGGTGACCACCTCGCTACCAGAACTCACAGGATGGCTTTCGTTCAACCAGCCCTGCCAACACTCCCAGGCAGTGGCAGAAGACACTATGCAATCAATGACTGACACATCTGTCCTGCTTTACTCTTGACTGAGCATCTTCCTGAATCTTACCTCACTAGTCATCTCAAAACCCTGAGGAAACAGGGCTTCAGAGAGATGAGGTCACTTGCCCCAGGCTTCTTAGACGGCAAGGGATGGGGCCAGGCCTGTGCGCACCTTCTACCCCCAAGGCCCACTGTCCTCACCTGAAGCCAGAGAGGTACAGCTGCCACTCACCTGCGGGATCATCTTACTGAAGCTGGCCATGATGTTGGTGCTCTTGGCCTCTTGGTAGTAAGCAAAGATGCCTGTCAATAGGACGACTGCGACGAGCACGGCACCCAGGTACACCTGGGTTGGGAAGAGAGGCACCGATCAGAGAAACCCACCTCAGGGTGGCCCGGGGCCTAGGCCTAGAGCCTTCTCCAAGAAGGCCAGAGAGATTGCCGTGGTGTCTGAGTGTCATTTGCAAAGCACAAAATCTACCCGTTTAAAGTATATAATTCAGTGATTTTTAGTAAATCTACATGGTCGTTTATTAAAGTTGCAATAGTCACCACAATCCAGTTTTAGAGCATTTCCATCATCCCAATAAGACCCCCATGCCCACCGCCAGTATCCTCCCTCCTACGCCCAGCCCTGGAAAATCTGTCTCCAGAATGAGCCTGTTCCGGACACTTCTTATCAGCGGGAATCTTGCTACAGTAGGTGGCCCCATAGCATAGTGTTGGTCAGTGCCATTTTGTGCTTGGGGGGCTCAGTTCTCAGTGGCACAGACGCTCCCCTCAATAAAGGGAAAGAACTGGCTTTGAGGAAGGAGAACCCCAAAATGCTTTACATGGACATACATTTTTTCACTTAGGAATTTGCAGTGTCTCTCTCTCTCTCTCTCTCTCTCTCAAGTTCTAGCTCATAATGCCTCCCAGACATCAGAAAGTCAGATACACTTTCTATTTAACAGCTGGGGAAGGATGGATTTTCCCAGATCCACGCAGTGACCCATCAGTGACCAGAGACTCCTGATTCCGCCCAGGGCCCTACCTATGGGAAGCTTCACCCACTGTTCTGTACTCCCCGTCACTCGCTGAGCATAGCCAGGCAGGGACCCAACCACAGTGCCTTACTTACGCTGTCCAGGGACGAGGACGTGTCACTGGCATACTGAATTCCGAAAGCGATCCAACACAGGATGGCACCTACCCACAGGAGGATGGAGAAACCCCCCACCATCTGTTTCAGGAACTTGATGATCTCGGGGGTCTCCTTGGGAGGGGACAGGGCGTTGGGGCCATGCTGGACCAGAAGCTCTGCTGCATGGGTGCTGGAGAGGCCCTGAGAAAGCAGAACAGAGACAATTAGATGTCTGTCCTGCTTTGGTTGGACATCACACATCTGCAGGCTGTGGAGAGGGCCTGGGAAAAGTGGGCGATACCTCGACCCCAGTCCTCACCTTTTAAAAAGAAATATTTAATGCTTACTATAAGCCAGGCAGTGTTGCCCACATGGTCACACAGTTATTCTTTAAAATAATACTCTGAAGAAGCGACTATTATTATCCTCATCTTACGGAGGTGGAAGTTGAGGCATATGGCAGTTTGGTCACCTGGCTAGTAAGCGGCAGCACCAGGACTTGCCAAGGGACCTGGCCCCAGCCCCGCTGTGCCCTGTGAAGGCCACTCAGCTTCTTAGAGATTTTCGCAGAGGTGGGAACGCCTCAGCTGAGGAGGAGTTTGAAGACAGAAGCTAGTCCCCAGGGATAAAGGCGGCGTGGTGACAACCAAGATGCTCCCTGTTCTGCAACTTCGAAATGGTGCGTGGCTGATTCTTCATCCTCATATCGGGTGCTTTTCTGCTTTTCTTAGTTGTTCACCCTAAGTTCTAAGTCCTTGGTCATCTTGCGGTTCTAGACCTGTCAAGTGGGGGCCACATGACCAGCCACTTCTCACCGGAAGCCCTCCATCCATGGGTGCATGAAGCCCCCTCCACCCCCTGAAATCTGGTACCATCATTCATAGGGTTTCCCCCCATAAACCAGTTGTTACAGAGGAAGTCTCGCACAGGCCTCTGTCCCTAACTATGCCATGAGCCAGAGAGAGGACTTTGTCCTTGCTCATTTTTGTGTCCTTTACAGGGTCTACCACCTTTTTTTCTACAGCAGAGCCTTAAATAGTTGAATAAACTGGATAACTGCAGCTACCAACTCGACAGCATCAGCCCTCCTTCACAATTCCTCTTCCAGAACCCCAGACTCACCATCACCCCAGCCCACCCTCCCACCCCTGCTTCCTTCTCTAATCTGCACCCCCCTCCTACCACCTTCGGCTCCTTCCTCACGGCCACGTGGTAACTGCCATTAGCGATTTGTTCAAAAACCTCAGCGAAACCCTGTGGGTCATTTCTCTGAAACGTCCTGTGAATCCGCCCCTCCCTTCCCACCTTACCGCTGAGGCCCTGTTTCAGTTCTGCATTATTGTCCTATTCATCCATCCAGACCCTTAGAACATAAACATAGAGCGAGCTACCGGCCCACAGCACATGGCAGGCATCCCATTGATGTACACGGGCATCTGTGCACCTCTCTCTACAGTCATCCCATGCTGGATCCGCCTGTCAAAAACAGTCTTTCCACACTGCTTCCCCACTTAGCAACTGAGCCCTTATATATTTACACGGTCCTCGTTCCTTAATGACCAGTCCAGACAAATTACCCCTCCCCAGCCTCTCTCTCCACCTTGCCTCCTGGTCCACACAGGCTCCTGGACATACTCTGTCCTTCCTACCACCCTGCTGCCCCCAACTTGAATTCGAGTCTTTGAGTCATCATCCTATGTCGCAGTTTCAAACCCAGATGCCATCACTCGGCATGTCGCATGCCCTCTCTTGTGTGCCCTCCTGGTGGGACACAGTGGAAGTTATGACACTTTCCTACTTCTGCGCCCCCTGCAGAGCTGCTTGCGCTGCAGACCAGGGGTCCCTGTGCGTCCTCATCCCTCCACTGCTGGCCCCGTCCATCGCACACGGCAGGCACTTTTGCTGCCTTGAACAGATGTGTCCAACCCTTCTGACATTGAGATGCTGTCGCTTTTGAGATCTGACTTGAGTTGGCATTTGCAGAGGGAAGCACTGCCCATGTGGCGGGGGAGCAGGGGGCACTGTTGTCCTTGGGGAGGGGGGCAGTGGTAGACAAGTGCAGTCCAAAGCTATCACCCCAGACCCTTGCTTCTCAACACTGCTGTTCCCCATTCTCTGATAAGGCCCTCATGCTTCCTACACATCAGGATTAAAACGACCTCTGACCCCCGCAGTAGGTGAGCATCTGGCCTTCTCTGGGGAACCCATGGCTTCCTGCGGTCACAGCCAAACAAGTACACACAGTCAGCATCCAGCTTAGCCAAGGAGAGTGACCAGGGTCTTGGTTTGAACACACCAGCTCCTGAGGTCCGCCAGCCCTCTGTCACCGCCAGGCATGTGGGGTCAGGCATTCTCAAAGTTGTCACTATCGGTCACACATTCTAAAGGCACCATCTCCCTCCCCATACATCTTCCCCTTCCCATCACAGGGCCGCTCCTCCCAGTCTAGCTCACCTATGACTTACCGTGACGATGTTTGTGCCATATTTACTTTCCAATTCCTTAGTGCTGAGCTTGTGGTCATTCTGAGTTCATAAAAAGAAGAACAGAGCGAATTAGAAAATTCCGAAAGGCTCAGACCCAAAGCCCTGACCAGCCCCTGAACGCTGGCAATCACAGTGATGGGAGAGGGCACAGAATGTGTGGGACCGAGAGACAGCCCTTAGTGTCAGGGGGGCCTCTGTAGTGAGGGAAGAAAGGGTCTTGCAACAGGAGAGCCTCATCTCTCTGATTCAGAGGACTTTCTAGCCACCCTTGAAGAGGTCAGACTCAACTCGCCATTTAGTGTGTCATTTTTACAAACAAAGCAACATGTGTCATCTCAGCCTGAGTTCCAGCCCATGTAGGTCTGAGCACACCTGATGTCCAGGCACTGCTAGCAAGCTGGACCCTTAACTCAGACCCGAGTGCGGGAGTGCTGGGTGCATTGAGCAATGCCGGCCAGCCCACTTCACGTGTCCTGACCCCTGGAGACCCATGCAGTTCTGGCCAGGTAGCTTAGTCCTGGGGAGCGGGAAGCACAATTTCCCCCAATCAAGTACCTGCAATTCAGGTACGTCCCTGGTGACAGAAACCCTGCAGTTTGAAAACCTGCCAAACACCGGAGTGGCCCAGACTTGCTAATTTTGCCCTAGAACCATCAGACTCAAGCGGCGTTTGTCCACCTGGGCACCCCTCACATTCTGGCTCAATAACTGTCGTGAAGGCATCTGCCAGGAGCACCCTCCCCCAGGCCCAGCATTTGGGGGTCTTTAATCTCTGACTGTCTAGAACCAAGATTTATACTGTGACTGGGACCAGAGCCACCTCTTCTCTTAAATATATGCAAAAAAAAAAAAAAAGTCACGTTAAGATTAGACTTTACAATTAAATACATTTTGGGGTCCTTTCCACTGTCAGATTCTGCTTTGCTCACTCCTTTACCAATTGAAGGTGACTTTGCTGGGCATGTGAAGGACTGAGACGCAGTTCCGTGCATTGCACGCCAAGTCCAGGGCGGATAGGAGCGCTGGAGGACAGGGTGTGCGGGGCCGCTGTTGGTGCGATGGACCTGCACCCATGGGCCCGCACAGCCCGCACAGGCCACTCCGCTGCTCATGAGCCCTGGGTGGACCGGGAAGGCGGGCTGGGGCTGGGGCGCGCTCTGCTGGCCAGTCCTGGAATAGCATGGGGCCGCACCCTGGCTGGGGCTTGGGTTTATTCAGAAATTAGGGGTGATCTAGCTCTCCTCTAATTTGCTAGGGTTGGGGTCAGGATGCAAGCGCGTCCAAGTACAGTCGCAAATTACAGGATTCTCGAGAGAAGGCTGGGAAAAAAGAGAGAAAGAAAGATGCTCCTCTCTCTGCTAATCCCAGGGGAACTTCCCGTATTGCACATCTTCACAAGATGATGCCAAAGAAGGGAGAGTCTCATCATAATAAATAGGCGTAGGTTAGAATGCATACATTGTGTTGTAAGTAGCAATTTCAAGGAAGATGAGACATGTCTTCAATCCTAAATGCTAGGGACACGTAGGCAATAAGATTGATCACTGTCTGGTGCTGTTCTAAGTCCCTCCTGCTATATCTCCTTTAACCCTCTTAACAGCTCTTAAGAGGAAGGCATCACTTTTCAGTCCTATTTTTCAAACTAGGAAACTGACGTAGGATTTGAAATTCCGAAGTAGGAATGGAGTTCAGGTCAGCCCGGTTTCAGAGCTGTGCTCTTAAACATCTGTCAGAACATTATGCAGGCAAATAAATGCCCAACCGAGTACCGCTAGGTGTTTGACAAGCTCTCCAGGAAGAAAACAAAAACTGGTTTGCAGTATTTCTTCATTTCTCACCATAACCAAATTTCAAGCTACAAACACAATCGTTTAGCTTGCCAAATTCGCAAGTAATTTCACCACCGGCTTTGCAGCCCTCATGCACTCATCTGCCTGCCCTCTCCTCACACATTCACAGGACTCTAAAGTCTGCAATGAATTCCGGAGACGTTCTAGCAAAACCTCCAGCCAAGGGCAGAGGCTTCCCCTTTGGCCTTCCTGAGATGAAATGTCGTATTTCAGTTCCCAGGTAGCCAAAGTTCTTCCTCAATCAGTGATAATGTTGGTGCTTCCATAAAGCACTTTAATTACACAATACTCTCTTTTCTCACTTTTGACCCTCACCAGGCCAAGCCAAGGGCTTATTTCCTGTTTACATAAAGAAAAGGGAGCTTCAGTGAAGCTCAGTAGCTGTTCCTAGTTACAGATCAGTCATGGACTGCAGGCTCAACATCTTCACCGCCTCCTCAGGGGAACCTAGAAAAACTTCAATAGTTTTTTCCTTATCAGCTAGAAACAAGCAAAAAAAAAAAAAAAAAAAAAAAGCGGTTACTTCTGTCTCAGTGGAGGAGAGTGGCCTGTGTGGACTGCAATCCCACCTGGGACCGCCTTCAACCAGAATGTGGGAGTCCTGCAGAGGCCTGATCCTGGACAGATGCTATCACACCTTCTCTCTTGTTAAACAAGGAAGCACCCTTGCTGGGGTTTTCCAACCCTGGAGACGGATTTTTCTTCTGTAAGTGTAAGGTTGCAGGGGCCATCTCCTTGGGTGGAGGGGTGGGGGGTGGCGGAGATGGATGGTGGGGGGAGGGGAAGCAAAGCGCTCAGCCCACCCATGGGCGCGAGGGCCCAGTCCACCCACTGACCAGATCCAGCTCTTTCTTGGGCTCATCTTTGTGGTGCTTTTTTCCAAATCTCTTGTGGTTGTCCTGCAGGCCCCGGTACTTCTCCTCGTCAGCCCCCTTGCCTGTTTCCTGGGCATCTTTGTCTCCATTGAGCTCCACAGAGTAAATGTGGGGCTTTTTCTGGAGGAAAGCGGAGGTGCAGTGTTAGTCCCCGGGGTCTTTTCTGACCTCCCCTGCGGGTCGTGGACGCCTTCCCCGCTATCATCCCCAACTCTGGGGACAGGAAGGAGCAGGATGGCGGGGAGGGTCCCCTGTCTTCAAACAGTGGCACCCCCCTTAGCGGTCTTTCCTCTCCTTTCCTTCCCTCCCCTCCGGCGTGGAGGGAGGGCAGAGACTGGGGTGCAGAGGGTGGACATAGGGGTGCCCACGGTCCCCCGCTTCTTGGGTGGCAGTGCCCACCTCTGAGCTTAGAGATCTCAGCCCCGGACAGGACGCGCCTCGCGCATCACCGCGCGTCGGGGGGTACCCCAGCCTTGCGCCACCCTGGTCCCCCGGCCCTTCCCCGCGTCCGGCTTTGCACGCACCTGGACCATGACGCAGCGGAGCAGGGTCCCGGCGGGCGGCGGCGGCGGAGTGGACCTGCACCCCCCTGCGCTCACCTGCGCTCACCTGGACGGCCCAGCGGAGCCGGGAGGCGCCGGCGCCTTAAATGCGGCGCGCCCCGCCCCCGCGCCCGCCGGGGCGCCCCCGCCCCGCGCCTTCTCCCCGCCGGCGGGTGAGGACCCAACGCCGGTGACCGGGGGCCGAGTGGGGGGGGCCATGGCCGTTCGGAGGGGGGCGCTGCGCTCGTCGCAGGTGCACCGGGAAGGGGGGTGCGGTCCGTAGGCTCAAACGCGTCTCCCCGGAAACGTGCGGACAGCCGAGCGCCTCTGGGGAGCAGTCGAATTCCTTTGCAGGATCCAGATAGGAATTTAGAGTAGAAACGGGGTGCGGGTGGGGGGAGGGAGAGAAGAAAGGAGAAATGGGGGAGACAGAGCCGGCCGGGGTCTCCAGCTGGGGGTGTGGGACTGAAGCCAGAGGCTGGGCACCCCGCGCACCCTGCCCGCCCCCCGGAGCCACGCGCTCTTCGTCCCTCCTTCCCCGCCTTCCTCCCTCTCTCCTTTTCTTTCCAAAAGAACAGGATTCACAGCCCAACCGCCCCAGACCCCAGCACTTTAGAGTGACAGCGATGAGTCACTCCTTATCCAAACGAAATCGGAAAAGAGAAAACTCGGGGGTGACACTGGTCACAGAAAGGCGTCGCAGGTCCTTTAGAGATGTGTGTATGGGGGTGCGGGTGTTAAATTCTCATCCAAACTCAGGCAGCAGTGGGCTTCTGGGGAGGTGGGTGTCCTCTTCCTCTCTCTGTGCCCCATGTAAAAAAGGCGCTTCAAGAACACGCAGGAAACAGAGATTGGTGTGAAACTGGTATTTCCACTATGGCTGGGAGTGGGAGAGACAGGGTTTTGCAGGCACGAGTGTCAGGCACCTCTCTTTCCGCATTTGGGTAGATTTGGACCGAGCAAGCAGCATCACTGGAGAGCTGCTCCGGACCCCCCATGTCCATTCCAAGCTTCCTGAGCAAACCCCCATTCATACTGACAGTATTTGGGGGGACAAGAGGGAGGGAGGTGTGGAGAGGATGGATCAAGTGACATTCAAAATGTGTGACAGTTTCCCTTGGAGAAGGTTGCTGCTTATTCCTGCTGGTGTCAAGTTTGGAAAAGTGTTGGTCAGGACCAAACCAAGCCTAAGAGAACAATACCACCAGCTTCCCAGCACACCTCTCTGGTCCTGTGGGCTCCTAGCCTCTGACAGATGCCAGGTCGGCCACTGCTGCCGTGGCCCACAAGGCCATCGGGAGTCCTGGAGAGCAATGTCTAGCAGAAAAGGACAGATGAGACCATCCTGCTCCGCACACCCACCCTGACTCCAGAACTGCTGCTCTGCTGTCCCCAGTCGTCCTGCCCCAGAGCCAGCTATCCCATGATGGCCTCCAGGTGTCTGTGACATCAGCCCTGGAGTAGTCCCCTAAGAACCCTTTGACCCCAGGAGCTATCTCTGTGTGCCCTGAGCAAGGGACAGCGATCTCCACCCAATTCCAATGACCTCTTCTGAGCTGCCCATAAAACCCAGGGACAGCCTGGGACATGTCATCAGCCCTCATACTCCAGTGGTGACTTCTGCTTGCAAGCTGGGTTTTCCTGTCTTTCAAAAGAAGTCTATCTGTGCCAAATCTCTGCCAGGGCTGTTCTAATGGACAAGCATTACTTACATGGAACAGGCTGTCACGTCCCTAGCTCATTTTAATCAGTTCATACATGTGATGTCGTCGAGAGCCGTACTAGACACAGGAGATGTTGGGGAGGAATGACACTAAACTCATGTCATCCTCTGACCTACAGCAAGTTGTGCCTGATCCCTTGGCAGGGGCAAAATGAACAAAGAAACAGTAGCGAGTGACCCAAGGCGGAAAAGAATTTAACACTAGATGCTGTGGGTTGAAAGATGGAGAAAGGTGACAAGACCTTTCTAACTCCTTTGAATTAGTTATGTAGGTTTTTCTCGACCACTTTGCATGCTCCATGAAAAGTGGGAGAGGCAGAAGGAGAGGCAGAGTGGGGCCTGGTGTCTTTTACTGTCGGTGACTACTGCACAGTCCCAGTCAAGGGACACCCACCAGCTGGCTCAGGTGGGGCAAACGTGAGGATTCAGACTCGGAGAAGGAAGCGTCCAGGTGATGATGGGAAGAGGAAGTTTCCCTTCCGGCCCTGTCCTCTTCCTCTCCCTGGATTCTTCTCCCACGCAGGGCAGTCCCCACACACCTGTGTCCACTCGCCGTGCCCGGCGATGACTTGGCAGCGTTTCTTCACCGGTGAGGGCCTCCTGGAGTTGCAGTTAGAACAAAAAAACAAAAACAAAGCTTCAGCCAAGCACACTCCTGCTCTGTTTCCTCATTGCTTCGCGGGGAAGGGACCCTGAGGTTGGGGAGGGAACAGGACCACCTGCGGAGAAGGCAGGGCTCTCTTAGACATGTGCCATGGCACCAGCTGCCCCGGCACTCAGAAGCAGGTGAGACATTGGCATGTCACTGCCTTTACTCTCCGTGGCTCATTTGGGAGACAAAGATGGTTTTTCAAGAAATTTCCGTCTCTCTTTTAATAGGTGATAAGGAAAAAAAATGACTGCACTCTGACCTTTCTCTATTTTTATTTTAATTTTTTATGATGTTTGCCCTTTAGTCTTAGATTTTTTCCCCTTCTTGACTGATCTTAGCCTTTGTCACAAAAGTTAAAACATAGGTACATATGTAACATACGTGACATAGACCCACATGACAGAAAGGACTTTATTCACACAAATACACTTGGTTCACGGTACAGAAATTTGCCTCTTCTGATGAGGCAGGTGACCTGTCCTGCTCACCAGCTCCCACATTTTTCCAACTCCAGGAGTCCCAAGCAGACACTCTGACACTTATTATTCCTGGCACACTTACTGGAGGTGTGTGCGTGTGTGTTTGTGTGTGTGTGTGTGTGTGTGTGTGTAACATCATACAAGGTCTTTCCTCTCAGAGAGCCTTCGACCTGGCCAAGGAGATGGCTAGATCCCCGAGGTTGAAACATTAAGACAAGTCCAAGGCTCACGTTTAGTCCAGCTCTGGGTCGGGGCAGGCACCAGGGGTCAGGAGGGAAATGGGGAGATAGGAGCTCAGTGCTGTGGGGTGACAGGGCGCATCTTGAAGGGAGTTTGAAGGCTGGGTAACCTGGACGAGTAGTGGGGAGGAGGGGAGGCATGCTGGGAGGCCAGGGGAGAGGAAGGTTCTGGCTCCTGCAGACCCCAAGGGGGCGAAATGACAATGTTAGCCTTTCAGGGAGAGTAAGGGACCTGCTGGCCAGAGAGGACAGGCCCTCTCTTGGAGGAGGGGGCTGTGGCAGGAGTCTGGTGGCCAAGGAGGGACTGTGCAGGGACCAGGCCTTGCCCAGGGCCTTGGGGACCCTTGAGGATGACGGTGGCATAATGTAACAACATTGTGGGGAAGATGAACGGTTCTGTAATAACACCCAAGGGCCCCCCGACTCTGTGAGGCTGCTGGGCTTGTGGCTGTCCCACTGTGAGACTGACCCAGTCCCCTGGATTCTTGGGTCTGTCAGATAGTGACAGAGGTGGCGTGCTGTTCGCGCCATTTGTACTTTAGCACCCTGAAGCCCCGAGCCCATTTAGTCTCTAAGCAACTGTACCGTCAGATGTCACCGATTTGCCCCATCATGTGTCTTTGAGGAGAATTGGGGGAAAGGGCAAATGAGAGTCACAATCAAAGTTGGAACTATGCATAGGACTGTCCCCTCTCCACACCCTCGAAATGATCTAAAAGCTGTGTCGGGGAGGGAGCTTGTCTCCAGACATATGGCATCCCACCCGAGAGGATGGGCTTCCGTCTGACAATGGCAGCGGCGTGCTGTCACTCCTCACAGTGACCTGAGTTAATGAGGAACGCAGAGCCGGGCCTTTTCCCGGTGGTGGTAGTAGGGCTGCATCGTCTCCCCTACTTTTCAAGCCTGATGCATCCCTTGTGAGATGGCAGGTCCAGCTTTGGGCACGTGACCTTGTCCTCACATGTGGACGTGACAAATGAGCCAGGCACAGAGGCCTCTCGTGACATCATCTTGGTCCTCGCTCTCTGCTCGCTCCCTTTCTCTGGGACCTGGGGTAACCCAATGTCTTAGGTCAGCATGAAGACAGGCAGTCTATCCTGGTGTCAGCATTGTCAGAATCACACAAATTCACTCTGGAAGCCAACAGGGGCAGGGGGGAGCAGTCACACTGGGGACTCCACTTAGTGCTGGCCCACCGAGAAAAGCCCACAGGCTGGGTCACCTTGCAGAAGTGCAGGGGCCCAAGAGGGCTGGAGGCTGTCTCTGGTCGAATGGTGCAATGGCCACCAGGGTCCAGCCATGACCCCCCTGTACCAGTATCACACCTGGACTGAGGTGTCTTCTCATCTAGCCCCTCCCCTTCCTCCGAGGCTGCCCGATGAAGGAAGCTCATGAATAGACGATGAAAAATATTTTTCATGAAATATTTTTCGTTTGTCTCAAATATCAATCACATGGGGGCTTACTTATACTTTTTTTAAAAAAGTATTTATCATTTAGCTGCAATGCAAATTTAACCAGATATCTTTATTTGCTAACTCTGGCAACACCCACCCCTGTCGGAGCCTTGAGGGGGGGCAGGGTCAGCCGTTTACTATCATTGGGCAGGCACATTTAGGGACATTGGCCAAAGCACTGCTGGTGCTGTCATCGCTAATCCAAACACAAAAATAAAAAATGCATTCGGATTTTCTCTTGTTGCCATGCCAGGCCCTACCAAGAGCCACTTGAACTGGGTTTGCTTTAAGACCATCAACTTAAATGAGTGTAGGAGTAAGGTTTTTTCTTTAATCAAATAACTCTTCAGCCAGAAAACTCCTAATACTGCTTAGAGGTCGCATTCATGGGTAGGAGAAGTGTGCTGCCGGAATTCAGCGACCCCTCAAAACTAGCTTTTGGTTTTAGAGGGAACGGGCAGAGGGAACATGTTGGACAAACACACCGGGCTCAGGGAATGGGATGACATCACCCCCATCAAGGCCACCTGGAATGGCTCAGGCACCAGGAATTTATGGAACGCCCCGGGGTTTTCAACTGCATGCCAAATACTTCATTTCTGACAGAGCAAAGGACAACTTGGATAAAAGACAAACCCCAAACAAACAAATTAGAGAGAAAATGACCAACCCACCGGTAAAAGAAGCAAGAAAACCCAAGAATGAATGAGCACAAGGAAACAGTGAACTGCAACGCTGTGAGAAATGACACCTTGTGGATGTGATCCTCCAGGGAGGGTTGGATGACTCTTGGAGACGTGCAGCCTTTAAAGACTCGCTTCTTCCCGGTGGTCTCAGTAACTGCCACCTGACTGCCTGCTCCAAAGGTCTAAAGCGTTCATAGGGTTGGCGCTCCAGTCCCCAGTTGCTCCCAGTCACTCGCTGGTCTCCCTGGACTGGCATGAGTAGGTGCCTCTGCATCTCAATTGTCTTGAAATGAAAGAAATGAAAGAAAAGCCTACAAATATTTTAAAAGGAGATCTCACCATCGCCCTTCATCACCTCTGATTTTAGCAAGCCACGCTTGCAACTTGCAAGGTTTTTCCTTACAAATCTGTGTGACATCTCGGTGGCCTCAGGCAGTGTCTGAACTGAGATCAGTGGTTCCACACCTGCCTCGTCAGAGAAACTCCTCTGTTTAAACTTCTGAGTTTAAAAAAGTTCCTGGACCCCACATCCAGATTAAGTCCTGGAAGCCGATTTTTACAAAGTGAACTCGGTGATTCATGGGAACCAGAGTGGTTAACTACCCCTGGGCCAGCTCGGTTTGGCATGAGCTTGGGTTGGTTGGCTTCCCCAGGTGGTTTGAATGTGCAGCCAAGGTCAAGGGCCCCGGACTACCTGCGACAGGACATCTTAAAGGTTCTAATTTGGACACAGTGAGGCTCCAGCCGGAAGGCCCGTGGTGTTTGTTTGTCGCGTGTTCCTTTGCCCTAGTGTAAATGCACACACATCAGGATTTCTTATTCTAATGCTTTATGGTCTGAGAACTTTTACCTTCCTTCTTAAGAACTTATGTGGTAGTTTTATTGCATTTAATTAGAGTGGGTGCTTTGCTCTTGCAGCTAAAATCTGTGGACTAAAGGACAAATGTGTCATAGCCACCCCCCGGCAAAGGGCTGCTCTGCTCTGTTGACAGAAGGAAAGGGTGTGTGAGTGTGCCTGAGTCAGCACGAGCCAGTGACACTGCGAGGCACACAACCTGAAATGCGTACTCACCAGCAGCAAATCCCACGTCCTCGCCACGTGCCGGCTTCTGGTGAACTGTCAGTTCCATTGACATTTCTACCGAGATTTTCATAAACGGGGATATAGATTCATCCTACACAAACATATTAAATTGTGATGGCCCCGAAGTCACCACATTTCAAATGATTTCTCTGTTTTTTTTTTTTTTTTACTGTAGCTGGTGTGCGTGTGTGTGTGTGTGCGCGTGTGTGCACAAAGGCAGAGGAGCACACATGACAGTGCCTCCAGCTGGAGTCTACATGGTGTCTAGCTGCGAGACCTGATCGGGCATGGCCTGCTAACTGATCGAGAAGACCGAATGGGAGGAGGCGTTTGTGGGGTGGGGGGCACCTCCTTGCAGAGAAGCAGGAGCCAGGTGTGTACGGGTCGGTGCGGTACCAGAACCTTAGTCGTTGGAAGGATAGTGCAGTGTGTTGTCATTCTGAACTATGATTCACCCACCTGTGGGTGAATCTCTGGCCCAGAGAGGAGCAAGGACAGGTGGGAAAAGCTCAGATGTCTTTCATACATCTCCATAAATGTGGAGGTTCAGCTCCTGCAGACCTGTGCCTCGCCAAAGGCCATGCCTTGAGCAAGAATGAACGGGAAGTGGTGACAAAACTCTGGAGCTTTAGATGTGGAGCTTCTGGATCCACAGAGTCAACGAGAGCTAGTGGGACCTGGCTTGCACCCATGGTGTCAGCCTCCAGTCCCCAGAGGCCCAGCTTAGGAGCCAAGCAGCCATGATCTCTGCAGGAGAAGTTCCAGTTCAGGTCGGCAAATGCCAGGCTCCGTCGATTGTTCTGCACGCCTCTGTGGGGAGTTATGTGGTCTTGATGCCATCTTAGAGAGGGTGCAGGAGCTGGCTCGTCTGCCGTGACACTGGCACTGCCCCTGTGGAGAGCGAGTGACCCGAAGCCCCACTGGTCTAGGCAGTTCCAGGCTGTAGGGATCCACAGTTGCGACCAGCTCTTCTGCCAGAATGCCTAGGGAAGCTCATCATCATCCGCGTGTGGCTTAGAGCATCTTTCTTCACCTGTCCATTTCTGCAGGGCGGGAAGACCTGCTGAGGTTGGTTTTAGACTCGAGGAGCCAGACTGTGGGCTGAACCATGATGCCTCCACCTTTCCCAGGCACTGGGTCTGACCCCGGCTGGGAACCCAGTCCTCTGCCGGGGGCCAGTGATCAGCTCTGTTTCAGCAAGCAATGAAAGGCATGCCACAGGGAAGCAAACGGCTGGCCTCAGCCCGGCAGTACCATCTTCTGAAACAACCTTCACCTTCTAGAAAACTCTGGAACTTGCTATTGACGCTTTATGTATCCATTTGGCTGGGCCACGCTACCCAGCTTTTGGTCAAAAACAGGCCTAGATGTTGCTGGGAAAGAATTTTTTTTAGATGTGATTAAGGGTTGTATCAATCGACTTTGTATGGGTGGGCCTCATTCAAGCAGTTGAAGGACTTAAGAGGAAACAGATGAGTCCCCCAAGAAAGAGGGAGTTCTGCCTCCAGGCTAGCTGCAATACCAACTCTCCCTGGGTCTCCAGCCTGCCAGCCTGCTCTGCACATATTGGACTTGCCAGCCCCCACCGTTCCTTGAACTAAATCCTTCACCCTAATTCCTAAATTTTAACTCCTTAAAATAAATCTCTCTCTACTTAAACATTTTATTGGATCTGTATCTGGAGAATCCTGAGCTAAGGCAAGATCCTTAAGGTCACTTGCCCAGCAAACCACACAGGAAAGTTAAACCTGGAGAAAAAAAATTGAACATAAAGGCAGTTTTCAGTCACTCGTCTGCCACCTAACGAGGACCTGTTTGATGGATGACCTTTCAGGAGAGGGTTTAAATGAAAGAGAGACTGATGTCATTGTAATCAGATATTATCACCAACAGCTCCATTTTCATAAGCCCTATTTTGGAACCAGATTTCCTTGTGGTTTGTTCGAAAGCTGTTTTACTCACTTTGGAGTGTCTGGGTAGCTCTGATTTGAGTAATTTGAGAGGCTATACGGAAATGATTGGATTCTTAGTTTTCCTAGGAACTCAAGGAGGCCAAGCTACTTCTGTTAAATAAAAAAATTTCTTGACATTCTAGTAAATATCCAACATGCGAGTAGTTGGATATTCCGATTTCCTCCCAGAGGATAGTTAGTACTTAAATATACATTTTAGAGTCATTATTTTTTAAGTGGTATTTAATTAAAGCCATGGGACCAGATGAAATTACTTCGGGAAAGAATAGAAATGTGCAGATATTATTTCGTTATAATTACTCTTTTAGTTCTTGATTGAATTGTCCTTCTAGCCCCAGAGTCCAAGCCGGAAAGGATGCACCTGAGCTGCAGGATGCTTTATAACTGCCAGAGAGACACACAGCGCCGTAAGGTGACCACTTCTCCCAAATTGCTGGGCATTAAACACCTTCTTCGCTTCCTTTGCCAGGCTCCCACTGCAAGAGAGAAGCTTTGCATCCTCTAGGACAACCTGTATACTTCTGCTTGGACAGCTCTGTGAGGAAGAGCAAACTCCTGGGAAACGCCCACCCACAGCCAGGGTGAGCCAAGGGAAAGTGAGTTCCATTTTCCTAGGAGAGCGGCAGTCTATTTAATCCCAGCTACAAACTGGAGTCCAGGGGGAAAGGGGCTTGTGTAGGGTCCGTGCCAATTGCACTGTGATTATGAAATACACGGGGCGACTAATCACGGTGCCTGAACCTGTGATCATCTGAGTTAACCAGGAATGCACAGCGAATAGGCTTTTTGCTGCCCATAGGGAGAAGTTGGCCTGTGTCTGGGCTGTGCTATAGATGACTTCTCGCCTTCCCTCGATCTCCTCGCTCTGTGAAAAAGAATGAACACTTATCGAATGGTTTCTGAATTAAACTCAGTGTCCTGGAAGCTACACAGGCTCTATTCACAGCTCAAGGCTTGGGCAACCCAGTGTGCTTTTTTATATAATTTGAAGTACCATGAGGCCTTTGACCTTGAAAACTTCTCTTCAAGGATTTGCATATCCTTGTTTATATTTAGCACCTATGATTTGATGACGGGCCATGGTGACAAGCCTGTAACTTCCCGAAGCATTCTTTCTTTGTTTATTTTTGGACATTTTATAATTTCCTTACTCTTGAGAATACTCTGTAAATGGAAACCAAAGCTCATTCGTAACGAGCTTCGATAAATGACCTAGTTCTAAAAAATCAGGAAGCAAAAAGCTATTGCCCCAACGCAGGTCACTGATACTGGAGGGAAGTCTAACAATCTATGGACGCTTGTCACCTCCCTTTTAAAAAAATATGTGGTTCCTATGCATCAGGAGCCACATATAAAAAAATTTTAAATTTAACTTATTTAAATAAATAGAAAACACGTTCGCCCATTTCGTCCATGCCCCACCCCCTGCCTCTTGCAACCACTAATCTCTTCTCTGTATCTCTGAACTTTTCTTTTTTGATTCTACATGTGAGAGAGAGCATATGGTACTTGTTTTTCTGTGTCGGACTTATTTCATTTAGTTTAATACCTTCGATGTCCATCCCTGTTGTTGCAAATGGTAAGATTTCGTTCTTTTTTACAGCTGAGTGATGCTCCATTGCATATTTGTACCACCTCTTCTTCATCCACTTATCCATTGCTGAACACTTCGGTTGCTTCCAGATCTTGTCTTTTGCAAATAATGCTGCAGTGAACATGGGGGATTATCATCACACACACCTCGGGGTTGGCAAGGACAAACGTTCATGAGAGGGTTAGTCCAGGATGTTCCCTTGGAGAGGTTACAGTCCCCAGTTACTCAGTCACACACTCATCTGGGTGTTGTAAGGTATGTCGAAGATATGCAGAACATCTATACTCAGTTGATTTGGCGCAAGGGAGATTGTTCTGGGCATCGCAGGTGGCCCATCCTGAAAGGCGGAGAGCCCTTGGGAGCAGAGATGAGGCCCCACCTGTGGGCAGTGGACTCCAGGCCATTGCACTGAGGCCGCTGACGGCCTTCAGACCCACCCTACCGGCCCAGTCATAGGCAACTTGATATGCAAGGTCACAAGGAGCAATTGCAAGGTGAACTCGCAATTGTAGCTGAGGCCACTCACTTCCTAGCCCATCATGTAGTCACACAAGAATCAGTGTCCACAGTCCAAGTACTCGATTGAAGATGGGGAAAGCAGAATGGGGTAGCAGAGGGCGTTGGACACTCTCGCAGGCAGCATATAACTCTTTTCTTGGAAACCTGCAAAGACTCATTCACGCTGGAGACAGGGAGGTAAATTAGAAAGTCTTGGAAAATGCCTTCCAGGAAACGCATGTTTGGTCTGTGAAGAGGTGAGGTGGGAAATTCACCCTTCCAGGGCAGAGGGACGGCTCACCTTGAGCTGGATGAACTCTTGGGCATGCAAAGGGAGAGAATGCTCCCCAGATGTATTTACTTAGAATTAAACTTTGTACTTTCCTTCTGAGCGCATCGAATCCTCAAAATAGAATTTGCTTCCGTGCGCTCGTAAAGTCTGTGTAAATGTGGATTCAAATATGTTCGGGAAATTACATCTCCAAGGCTAGAGACATGATTTGCACAGAAGATTCAAGTTCCTTGAGGGTAACTCTGGTTTGGGGAGCAAGAAACCAGGAAGAATGGCTGGGGAGAATTCCTTTTCTTTCCTTTTTGGTTTGAAGTGCGAGTTACAGCAGTAGCAGAAATGGAGTTGCTTCTGCTTTATTGGTAATATAAAGAAAGCCCATGAGGGCTGATACATAGAGCCTATGTTGTAGCTTTGAAAGTGAAACACAGCTGAGCAGCTGTGTGGTGGTGTTCTCTCCCTGAGGGCTCCTTGGAGGACCTCTCTCAGTCATTCCCAATTCTCTAATTCGTGGTGATGGGCACGATCACTCTCCCTTTAAAAAGGGGCATTTCGTTTTGTGATGAATATGGCTCTTCCCCTTGATTTTGGCAAGTTTATGAAAATGCTTGAGGCAACACCATTCTCTCCTCCATCAGGAATCTCCTTCTAAGACATGTGATTGGAAGAAGACTGATGATGTCACTTATGACGGTGGTGTTGAGGATGACATCACCACCACCACCGCCGCCGCCGCCGTCCATCTGTGAGGCAAGGAAAAACACGGTCAGATCTGTAGGCATTTGGGGGAGAGGCCACCGGAGAGGAAAGAAAACAGAGCAGGGAGGTCAGTTAAAAGGCAAGAGATTTTCTCTGACTTCAAGTATTTAACTTCCAGGTGGAGTCATCTAGAGTGTCAATCTCATGACATTTAATACAAGAGAGTGTACAAATATTAAGTGAATGGTATGGAATGTAATAGATACTTAGAAGAAAAAAGAGGTTATAATAAGCCGGGGAGACCAGGGAGGAGGGAAGTCTTCACAGGACAGTGAAGATATGAGATGGCAAATTTAGAAAGACAGAGAGAAGAAAAGTGAGGCTTCTAGGTGGAAGGATCGACGCACATCAAGGTTTTGAGGCCAGAAGATCGTGCTAGACGAGTTTGCCTGGAGTGTATTATCTGGGGAAGGGTACATACCCGGCAGGGAGGAACTGCAGAGACAGGTGGAGGACAGAAGAGAGCCTCAGAAGCCAGTGAATACCTTTTGACTTTATCTCAAAAGATTGCTATCTTATGGCGATAGTGCAACATTTGCGACAACCTAGATGCCTATCCATCAAGAGGAAGTTAAGTAAGTTCCAATCCTGCCAGCCTGTGGCACACCATCCAGCAGACACAAAGATGGAACTGGACCCATGGGGATTCCCCAGAAAGATGTCCAAGGCATTGTGAGTGACGCCATCCAGGACGAGTGATGCCACCTGCGTAAAGCATCCTCCTTCTAGAAGGACACACACTCTCTGATGATGGCGGTGGCTACATCTGGGCTAGGGGGCTGGGACTGGCCCCAGCGTTGCCTGCTTTGAAGGGTCAGAGCCTTGTCCTCGTCCTCGGAGAGTGTTTGAAGGGGCTGGCGCCTGATCCGATTATCTCTCAGTTACCCGAGGCTGCTTCTTTCCTAGCCCAGCTCCAATTGGATTCCAACCCTGGTTATCTTATAGGCTGACCAAATTGGACTTGCTTTGCTTCCCATCAATTAAATCGCATTTATGGTGACAGAAGTTAGTAAATAGCCTTTTATTTAAAAATAAGCAGAGCTCCCTTTCATTCAAAACTATTTTTCACTCCGTAAAAAAAATGTTTCTGGCCAAGACATAAACAGACACCCTTTTAGGAGTGACATTTTAAAGTTTTTCTGTATAAGAAAATCTTTAATACCATCATTGGAGTAAAAAAAACACACACACACACAAACACAAAATTATAAGATACTTCAGATTAAAATGAACAAAAAAGTGGAAGAACTTTATGAAATCAGTTTTAAAACATTATTGAAAAACATGGAAGAACTAAATAAATAGAGAAATAAACCAGGTTTCACAAACGTAGAGAACAATATCAAAGAGATGTAAATTCCACACAAATTCATCTCTAAATCCAATGCCATTCCAATAAAAACTTCAACAAAATTTTTGGTGGGATGTCACAGATTGTTCCCAAAATTCACATGAAAGAGTAAAAGATCCAGAAATAGCTAAAGTTTCTAGAAAAAAAAAATTTTTTTTAGAAGGAAGACTCGAGCTATTGGATGTAGGAAATTATCGTGAAGGTGTACCATTTAAAACACAGTGCTGTTAAATCAAAATAGACAAATGAAATAGAAGAGATCAAAAACAGATTGATGACATAGAAATCTAATACATGCTTTTGTGAGAACTTGATGTAAGATAGTGGATGTATTACAAATTAGTAGAGAAATGATAAATATGCAAAGAAATGATATTATATACAAAGAATCAAAAAGATAGGAAAGCTAGTGACCTTGGAATAGGGAAGGATGGTATAAACAATAAAAGAAACCACACACACACACAAAATAGTTTTATCTATAAAAATTTAAAAACTTCTAACATCAAATAAATGAAAATATATGCACAATATTGAAGGAGAAACTATTATAATTATTGCTATCTTTGGGACTCTTTTTAATCAATGAAATAAATGTGAACACTTCAACATAAAAAAAGACAATGAGAACAGAAGAACTATAAACTGGAAATGAACAAATAAAATGTATTATTAAATTAAAAATCAAATTTATGCTAATTAAAATGAGATGCTACCTTCTACCTACCGGAAAAACAAAAACAAAAACAACAACCCTGTATTGTTCAATACAGGTGACAGTGTGTTGATATTCCTAGTCTCACCCACGGTTGGTAGGGGTGTAACAGCACAAATTTCTGGAAAACAATTTGATGTTATAAATCATGTCTTTGAAAAAATTTATATTCATTACATTATAATTTATGATGGTTAAAATTGAAAAATTAAATGTCTAACCATAATTAAGTCAATGAAGGTATATTATATAGATAGAAGGTATATAAATAATAGACTTATTTAGTGTTCTCGGATATCATGTGTTTGCTTATTTGTTTTGTTTTATTTTTTTAAATAATTTATTTTATCATAGTTGACATACAACATTATAGTAGTCATGTTTTGAAGATATATTTAGTTGTCATGGGGAAAAATATTTACTGCTCATTGGAAAATCAGCTTACAAATTTATGTAAGATACAGTATCAATTTATTAAACAAGCTAAATATAGCATAATCTGAAAGCCAGATTGAAAGCAAATGCAACAAAATTTTAACAGGGATTATCTCTGAGTGTTAAAATTATGGAAGATTTGTATTTTCTTCTTTGTATTTTCTTAAATTTGTGACTTTTCTGCAAGAAGCGTGCATTAATTTTGCAAACAGACAACATCTTTATAAACATCAGAAAGAATAAAGAGAAATACATGCTAGTCAACTCACATAAGTGACTTACTGAGAATTTAAAATAAATACAGCTTTAAGGATCTGGAAGCCAAAAACAAAAGGAAAACACATCAGCTTATGTGGCCAGGTAAAACAAGTGATTTGGTCTGGAGCAGGTTTAATAAAGTATATGTTCTGTGGACCTTGGTGACATTAGTATTACTACTCATCGGAGGGAAGGGTTCCCTGGCTGTTAGTTTGGGTATAAAAGTAAACTAGTTCCTCTGCTTCCCTTAAACCTGTGATAAACCTAGTGTCTGCAATGCTGTCACCCTCAGCTCTAATCCTCGCACGCTTAGGTTTCTAAACTGTAGCCACCAGAATAAACATTTGGTTTGTAAATTCAGGAGCCTATGGTAATTTTTAGCCAAAATAAGAGTACCAACGGGAAGGGTCAGACTTTTCAATAAGGGCTTAGACTCTGTTGAGGCTTCTCATTCAATATTTGAGCAGACTCCCGAGTTCTGTGTTGTCAGCATGGAAGAGTCAATTTTCTTCTGTAAATATTAGGGCAAATGTTATGATTTACCCCTCAACCATAATCATATCAAAACCTGACCCCTGAAATGGGTCCGATTTTATTTAGTGTCTCAAAGTATAATTTAGCTGTAGACACTATCATGGTTTAAACAATCACCCCCCCCAGTCATGTAAAGTGTTGAATGGGGTTGTTCAGTTTTATCCATTTAAAATCAGAGAAGATTTGCTTGATACATGGAACTACCTTTTTTGTGTTAATATGAAACTCTTCACAAATCTGCATCTCACCCTTGGCTGGGGCTGCACTAATCTCTGTTTTGTTCCAGTTTTAGTTATTTGTGCTGCCGACAAAGGCACCGTGGATGTCGATTCAGCTCACTTGGTATTAAGCTTTTTTTTTTTAATGACAGGCCAACAGATTCAGTTAAGGCTGTCCCTGGTTGAGCAGAAAAGGAGGCCGTGCAGCAAACTCACTCAGGCGGCTTATCAGGTTGTTAAAAGGTAAGTTGAAGAGAGGCAAGCACGTGGTTCTGCTTGTCACTGGGCTCTGATCCTCCAAAAGCTGTTTTTAATTATTTTGATGCTGGCGGAAGCATTCCAGTGCAGGTTTTGAAGGGTTGGTGAGCATAGATAGATACAGGGCGATGTCGGGGAGATGACAGTCAGGGTTATCTGGAAACTTTTGGAGTCATTTGTCAGTGATGTCATGTCTTTTAAAAAAGAAATGTCTCTGGGAGCGTAACATTTTCTGTCATTAATTCCCAGTGCGAGTTTGTCAGAAGTAGTAAACCTGTCACTCTCCAGGCCTGGGAAACCCATATATCAATTATTTAAGGGATGGAACTGTCAGTTCCCAGCGTCTTAAACCCCACTCTGGTTTCAATGCCATTTTTCTTTTTTAGGCGAGACAACCCTTAGTTGACCTCACAAATTGTAAGAACCTTGTCAGTTTACAATCCCTTATTTTTTACTTTATTTTTTTACGCCTATAGCACCTGGTCTTCCTAGGTGGTCTCTCATCCAAGTACTAACCAGGCCTGACCCTGCTTAGCTTCCAAGATCAGACGGGATTGGGTGCATTCAGGGTGACATGGCCATAGACCTGATGTGATTTTCTTGAATAAGCAGGCCTGGCCCTGTATCTTGGCAGTGGACAGATGGAGGCTGGGTTGGTCAGGGGCATGAGGTGTGCTCAGGTGGAGTGGGCAGGAGCCTTTATGGGGGGGCTGGGTTCTGCACAGGACAGAGAAAGGAGAGTCAAATCCAAAATCAAAAGGGAGGGAAGGCCAGGCGCTGGGAGATACTCACTCCCCGAAAAGGCAGAAAACACCTTCTGAAGGAGATGTCTTTACACTGAGTTTTGTTTTGAGGACTTAGAAGCCAGGCCAGTGAGCACTGATGGGAGAGGCCATCTGAAAGTCAGTCCCCAACTGAGCTGGCGAACCTGGAACAAATTCAGACATAGTGTCCTATGGGACGCTGGAAGGGAGGGTGGCAAAATGTGCATAATGATAGTCTCAGGGGCTCTAAAACCAGTCCTGTGGTTTGAGCTGGATAAGGATGTAGAAGGAAGTCTGCTTGTCTACCATCCACCGTCCACCATCCACCATCAGAAGGAATGCACGGGGCCAGGCCGGGGAGTGAGGGTCTATGGCAGGGTGGGTTTCCCGGGGTGGGAGACAGGGCAGATTTTCTGGGTCAGGCAGACGGGGCTCAGGCACAAAGATCCAGGTGGGGCAGGACTGGCAGGATGCCCCGTGGATGACACCCAGGGACCAGGCGAGGATGGTGCACAGTGCTGCTGTGAGGCCACCCTCCCCTCTGCTGGGACCAAGGGCTCAGACTCAGGGTTGACATTAAACATATGCAGCAGAAGAGGTGCCAACCAACCTCCGTGGGGCAGGAACAGTGCAGAAAGTCAGCAGTGAGCCCCATTGAGTGACAGCCCTGGGGGACCCAGCTGTCCCCTTTCCCCACCCCAGCCCTCTGGTGGCCAAAGGCTTGAGTTTGCAGAGAGACCGCTGGAGAACATGCTTACTGCCTATTCAGTTCCAAAGCACTGAGCGCTGACTCTAGAGTTCATAGAAACCTTTCTAAGAACTCACTAGCTTCAGCACAGGGAGCATCCGCCTTGACAAACAACCTGCAGAGACTCACAGGGCTCCTGGAACCCCCTCTTGGGCACCCTGCACCCACCTCAGGTCCGCATGCAGGCAGAAACCATGGGGACATCTGCTGAGAGCCCCGTCCCCTCACACATGCACTGTCAGGCCTCTATAGGCACCTCACCTCCAGATGACAGGAGTCACAGTCACCATCTCCTCCCAGTTCCATCCCACCTCAAGGTTCAGGAGCCTAAACATGTGCAGAGTGTTCCAGAATCATCTTCTACCGACTGTGTTTTTCCTCTCCAGTTCCCACTCACTTAAATGCGCAGCAGAAAAAACTCTTGTTGTGCATGCTCTCCTCTCACTTTTCATAAAAATAATGTCAAACCCCGAGGAGGACCGGCCAGTGAGGAGAAACCTCCTCCTCTCAGCCTGTCTGGGCAGCTGGGTTGGCCCAGATTGCTGTGCGATGCTCCCTGCAGGGGAGGAAATTGTGTCGAAACACTGCCCAGCCTTTCCATCAATTTAATAACTGTGCAATTGTCCTGTGTTGAGTCAAGAGACAAAATCCAGCGGATTTCCCCACAGAGGCTGCGATGCTTCCTGGCTCGTAGGATGGACTCAATAAGGAGAATTCCCATTTTCAGCCTTTTCTTCCTGCAGGCTCCCATGCAGCCCGGCCCACCACGGCCCTACCAGCTCACGCTTCCCACGGGAGCTGGGGTGTACCTCATGAGGGAAGTACCCAAGGGGCACTAACTAAACGGGAGGACAAGACAGCTGCCCCAGGACGCTGGCCCCAGCAACACATTCTGGTGTGTGTGTGGGCTGGTGGTGGGAGTCTCCAGTACTTTACAGATTCCTCGTATTTTGCTCTCTATAAATTCTTTCTGGCCCTGAACGATGGAGATACAGAAATTGGAGCAACATTTGCTGTGCTTTATGAAGAAGCGGTGTGGAGTGGGGGTTCTGAGCCACCCGCCCAGGGGACCTTTTCACGAGCTTCATTTTGTCACCTGGAGAATGGGGCTAACAGAGTCACCTCCCAGGAATGCACAGGACAGGGCGTGGTAGGCAGGCGGCACTGGTCGAGGTGGCAGCTATGGCCGTGTCTGTTGCAAAATGTGAGAAGTGTGAGAGGCATCGTGGTCAGTGTGGATATCTCATGAGATTCATGTGTCAAAATGGCAGGAGTTAATTTTACTTTGCATACGAACGTGATCTTATTATTTTGTTAATTGACTTCAGAAAGAGATGCTGTCTCGTACTGAAATCCTGATATAAATGGGAGCACATCTGTGTGCAGGCACTGACATGTGATTAAAGACGTCTACATCAGGCCATTCTGGGGACAAGGACAATTGCATATTGATAGTCTTGTTTTTCTACTTTAGATCCAAAGCTAGGTGCGTGTTGAGATAGACGCTTATTACCTTTGTTCAATGAGCAAAAGTTGATGCTGGAGTAGAACATAGGAAAGCAAAGCCTCGAGTGAGAAGACTATTTCTTTGATTCGTTTTGTGGCACTCCTGACTTTCAGAACATCCTGGAAGTCATAAAACAGAGACGTATTTGATATTTGAAAATGTCAAAAGGGCTACTCAATTACTGATCAGTGATCCGTTCTAGGGATCTTATAAAGGGAATAAAAAGGTGTCTACACTGGTTGAGTGGTTGCGTTGCAGGCTCATTCAAGATCCTTTATGTCTCTAAAATGTATCTAGATTCCCACAACGTAATCACTAGGGCAAATTTAAGTCTAACTTTCAAATAGTTTATTATGGAAGTATGAATCTCTATTACTTTTCAGTGCAGAATGCTTCTTAACCAGAAGCATTGTTCTAAAATTTGGGGGGAAGTTAAGGTGAAAAAAATTGGGAGCTGGGGGATAAATTTGAACGTGAGACCCACCTTTGTGTTTGTGGCCCAAATAGGAGAGATGACGTTAGGACAAAGCATTGTGCCCCATGTCTTTTCTGCGAAAAATCTCACTGTTTGATTAGAATAATATCAAAGCTTGAGTGAAAACTGACACTTTCTCCAACGTGAAATAGGGTGGCAGAGCGGGGGTGACAATCATCCTAAAAACTGTCAGCAGCAATGCATGCAGACTTGTAGAAATAAATAAATAATCATCCTGGGGCACAGTAAG